>CM061751.1:0-1200000 GCA_030979885.1 Lolium multiflorum | reverse complement strand
CCCTCCTTTCCTGTAGACAGTGTTGGGCCTCCAAGAGCAGAGGTTTGTAGAACAGAGCAAGTTTTCCCTTAAGTGGATCACCCAAGGTTTATCGAACTCGGGGAGGAAGAGGTCAAAGATATCCCTCTCATGCAACCCTGCAACCACAAAGCAAGAAGTTTCTGTGTCCCCAACACACCTAATAGGTGCACTAGTTCGGCGAAGAGATAGTGAAATACATGTGGTATGAATATATATGAGCAGTAGCAACGGTGCCGAAAATAGCTTGCTGGCGTGTAGTTGATGGTGGTAGTATTGCAGTAGTAACGCAGTAAAACAAGAAACAAGCAGCGATTGCAGTATTTAGAAACAAGGCCTAGGGATTACACTTTCACTAGTGGACACTCTCAACATTGATCACATAACAGAATAGATAAATGCATACTCTACACTCTTGTTGGATGATGAACACATTGCGTAGGATTACACGAACCTCAATGCCGGAGTTAACAAGCTCCACAATTAATGTTCATATTTTAGTAACCTTATAGTGTAAGATAGATCAACATAACCAAATAGATCACATCAATACCATCATAGTAATAGTTAACTTCACAATCCACAAGAGATCATGATCATAGCCTACGACAAGAACCACATGGTGCACACACTAGTCACCTTTACACCATGCAGGAGGAATATAATACTTTAATAACATCACTAGAGTAGCACATAGATGAATTGTGATACAAAACTCATATGAATCTCAATCATGTAAAGCAGCTCATGAGATTATTGTATTGAGGTACATGGGAGAGAGATGAACCACATAGCTACAGCGAAGCCCTCAGCCTCGGGGTGGATTACTCCCTCCTCATCATGGAGGCAGCGATGGCGGTGAAGATGGCGGTGAAGACGGCGGTGGAGATGACTCCGGGGCAATTCCCCGTCCGGCAGGGTGCCGAACAGCGACTTCTGTCCCCAATTGGAGTTTCGCGATGTGGCGGCGCCCCGGAGTCTTTCTGGAGTTTCAAGCGGTGTCGAAGTTTTAGGTCACGACGGCTTAAATAGGCGAAGAGTCAGAGTCGGAGGGGCCACGGGCTGCCCAAACCATAGGGGGGCGCCCCCCTTGGGCCGCGCCGCCCTAGGTGTGGGGCCCCCTGGCACCCTCTGGCCTTTCTCCGGTGCTCTGGAAGCTTCGCGTATTTCTAAGACTTTCGGTGTTGATTTCGTCCGATTCCGAAAATATTTCCTTACTAGGATTTCTGAAACCAAAAATAGCAGAAAACAGCAACTGGCCTCTCGGCATCTCGTCAATAGGTTAGTTCCGGAAACGCATAAAAATGATATAAAGTGTGAACAAAACATGTTGGTATTGTCATAAAACAAGCATGGAACATCGGAAATTATAGATACGTTGGAGACGTATCACTAGGCCGTCTAACAGGGCTTAGAAAGTAATCTCGCGACAAGTGTTCATGGCAGAGAAGATGCCTCCACCAACGATTGAGTACTTAAATTGGTCGGGACAGGACATCGGCTTCACAATAGCGGATCACCCGCAGCAAGTTCCTCGATCAGGGCAGTCAGCACTTATCTTACCAAAGTGATCGCAGGATTCGACGTATCTCGAGTATTCATAGATGGAGGCAGTAGTCTAAACTTATGTACGCAGATACACTAAGGAAGATAAACATATCCTAGCAAATCTGAAACCAACCGATACACGTTTTCATGGCATCACGCCAGAAGCCAAGTTATCCGTTGGGGAAGATCAATCTCGACGTTCAGTTTGGGACCCGAGAAAACTACAGATAGAAAGGCTGGAGTTTGAAGTCGGGATTTGTCGCAATATCACGCCCTGTTGGGACGACCAGCATATGCCAGGTTTATGGCGGTACCACACTACACGTACCTGTTGTGGAGGCTACCTGGACCTAATGGACCAATTACAGTCAAAGGAAGTTTCGCGTTAGCTGATAAATGCGACAAGGATTTTCATCGACTGTCAGAAACTTTCGGGATGCAAGCAGAATACATGGCGTCAAGGCTCACAACTGATTATGATGTGTTGCCAGATGTAGGAAGGCCTCTCAGGGAGCCAACCTTTAATACCACGAAAGATTCCAAGGAGGTGCAGGTTCACCCGACAGATCCAAAGAAAACGACGTCCATTGCAACAAACATGGACCTCGCATAGGAAAGCGCGCTCGTCGAGTTCCTCCGTGAGCACTAGAAAATCTTTGCATGGTGTCCAGCTGACATGCCAGGAGTACCCAGGGAACTTGCCGAGCACCACCTAAACTTGGATCCAATAGCGAGACCAATTAAACAACCTTTGCGGCGTTTTTCGGAACCAAACCGTAAAGCTATGCTGTCAGAGATTGATCGACTCAGAGAAGCTGGTTTTATCAAAGAACTGCATACAGAGGCCACGTGGGTAGCTAACCCAGTGCCGGTCCCGAAGAAAAACACGAAAGTCCTTCGCATGTGTGTCTACTTTACGTGTCTCAATAAACATTGTCCAAAGTATCACTTTCCCCTCCCAAGGATCGATCAAATCATCGACTCCACGGCAGGATGCGATCGTCAAGACAGCGTTCATTACACCTTATGGCGTGTTTTGCTACAAAACAATGCCTTTGGTTTGAAAAACGCGGGAGCAACATATCAGCGGATGATGCAAAAGTGCTTGGCAACACAGATTGGAAAAAACATACAAGTATACATTGACGATGTCGTTATAACATCAAAAAAGGGGTCAACATTGATCGAGGATTTAAAAGAAACCTTCAACAATCTTGATAAGTTTTGCCTCAAGCTAAACCCGACGAAGTGTTCTTTCGGCATCCCTGCGGGAGAACTCCTCGGGTTCCTAGTCTCAGCAAGAGGGATTGAAGCCAATCCAGAGAAAATTCAAGCTATCGTAATAATGAGGAAGCCAACAAAGTTAAAAGAAGTACAACAGCTGACTGGGCGAGTCGCAGCTTTAAGCGTTCGCCAGACTAGGAGAAAAGGCGTTACCGTTCTATGCTCTAATCAAGCAAGGAGAGAAATTCCAGTGGAACGAAGAGGCCGACAGAGCTTTCGAGGATCTTAAACGCACAATTTCGACACCACCAATCTTGGTGGCACCTAAGGAGAAGGGACCCCTCTTGTTATACATTGCAGCCACGCCTCAGGTGGTCAGCACAGCACTTGTAGTCGAAAGAGAGGAAGAAGGAAAACTCCATGGAGTAGAGAGGCCATTATACTTCATCAGTGAAGTTTTATCTCCCTCAAAACAGCGGTATCCGCAGTACCAAAAGCTAGCATATGGAGTGTTTACAACCGCAAGAAAATTGCGGCACTATTTTTCGGACACCCGATAATAGTGGTCAATGAGGCGCCTTTATCCAATATACTAAACAATCCAGAAGCTACGGGTCGTGTCTTCCTTTGGGGAATAGAGCTTTCCCTCGGGACATCACGTACGAAAAAGAAAAGCAATAAAGTCACAAATTCTACCAGACTTCATCGCAGTGGATGGAGTTACAAAATACGGGACCCCGGATTTATCGAGAACCCGGACTATGAATTTCGACGGGTCCAAGAGATTAGAGGGAGCTGGAGCAGGCGTGATACTAATATCACCGAAGGCGACAAATTAAAGTATGTCTTACGAATGACGTTTCCAAACGCATCTAATAATGAGGCAGAGTACGAAGCCCTCATACACGGGATGAAGATGGCGAAGGCTTGTGGTGCAACTCGATTAAAAATCTTTGGCGACTCACAGTTGGTGGCTCAGCAAGTCATGAATCAATGTGATGCAGTCAACGATAGCATGATAGCATACAAGGAAGTTTACAATGAGCTGGAGAAGCTATTTGATGGGTGCGAAGTAAATCACATCAGCAGGCTAAGCAATGATGAAGCCGACGTTCTTGCAAAAATTGGGTCGCAGTGTCTCGCGATTCCACCAGGCGTATTCTGGGAAGAGATAGCCGAGAGATCTACAAAGTTGAAGAAACCAAAGAAGAAGGAGAAGGATGAGAAACCCTCGGGGGCTATAAAAGCGGCACTGGAAGAAGAGGAGGAACAGGACCTCGTAATGATGGTACAAATTCCATGGATGCAAGCATACATAGCATACATCCTAAGGAAACAAATACCCGACGATCCAGTTGAAGCAAGGCGAGTTATTAGGCGTTCTAAAGCCTTTACTGTGATCAAAGGGGAGTTATACAAGCGAAGTATTTCAGGAGTGTTACAAAGGTGCATCACACCCGAAGAAGGAAGGATAATTTTGAAGGATGTACACGAAGGAATATGCGGTCATCATGCAAGCAGTCGAGCTATAGCAGCCAAGGTTTTCAGAGCAGGATTTTATTGGTAGACAACAATAGAGGACGCGAAAGAAATAGTTCGTACTTGCGACGCGTGTCAGAGATTTGCCGCAAAACCTCATTCTCTGGCAGCAGAGTTGATGCCAATACTGTTGTCTTGGCCCTTTGCTCAGTGGGGTCTCGATATGGTGGGAAAATTACACAAGGCTTCGCCAGGAGGATACGAGTATATGCTCGTCGCTGTCGACAAATTCACTAAGTGGATAGAAGCAAAGCCGATAAATTCACCAGACGGAGCGTCGGCAATCAAGTTTGTGAAAAGTATCGTTTTCCGGTTTGGAGTACCTCATAGCATCGTCACAGACAATGGTAGTAACTTCACATCAAAGGAATTTAAGGCATATTGTGCAGAGGTAGGTATCAAACTACACTTTGCATCAGTTGCGCACCCGCAAACCAATGGTCAAGTCGAAAAGCCAATGGAATTATCTGCAATGGTATCAAGAAGCGTTTGCTAGCACCATTGGAAAAAGCTCGACATACCTGGCCTGAAGAGTTGCCCAGTGTGTTATGGAGTATTCGAACAACACCAAATACGGTGACACAGGAAACCCCGTTTTTTCTGGTCCATGGAGCTGAAGCAGTATTGCCGATAGAAATAGAGCATGATTCTCCAAGAGTTACAGAGTACGACGAAGAGGCCTCAAGAAAAGCATTGGAGGATGATGTCGATGCACTAGATGAAGCTCGAGACGAAGTGTTATCACGAGTCACTAAGTACCAGCAAGACCTGAAAAACTACCACAGTCGACGTTTGCGCCCGAGATCCTTTCAGGTCGGTGACTTAGTTCTTCGGCTCACTCAAAAAAGTCATGAAAAACTCGAGTCGCCATGGCTTGGCCCTTACATCATCACAGAAGTAATCAAAGGAGGAGCATACAGGATAAAGGACAAGAAGACAGCAGCCAAATCCCTGGAACGTGGCGCAACTCAGGCGGTTCTACGCTTAGAGTCGAAATATAGTCCTCCTTTGTAAAAATACAATGTACTGAAACGCCCGCGAGCTTTCAGACGCACTCTTTTCCTTTTCAGGGCACCGAGTGGGGCTGGAAAGGTTTTTAATGAGGCGGGCTCGCGGTGCTGCAATATAGAAAAGATATTGGTGATATACATCTTCTTTATCGACGCGCTCGGGGGCTTGCACCCAGCAGCTACTACATATGAACTACCGACAAAATAGAACTTGCAAAACAATAAATTTCGCTTTGGTGCAACACACCTCGCAAAACAATATAGACACACAGGAAGAACCAATAAAAAGCTCGGGGGCTTGTTGAAACAAAAATAGTTCGAGATATTTGACAACATATATGTTATTTACAATATACAGGCGTTCTTCGACAGAGAAAAAACAACAAAGAAATTCTTCAATCAGCATTTAGTATAGCGTCTATATTGATTCCCTCGTTATTTGCAGCACCAGTTGTATGTTCAGCATACCTACCCTTCACAAAGAATTCTGCATCCATCCGAAGCAGTTTGTCCATCATCTTTTCTGCTACAGGGCGCACAATCTCGTCGATTTTGTCAACATTCCTCTTCCGCTTCGCCTGCTTGGCCAGACACTTGGCGACAATTTGAGTCAGATCTAACTTCGGGTAGCAGATCTGTATCATAATCATGGCGAATCTTGCCCCAGCTGCTAGCTGAGCCCGCACAAATTGATGAATACGAGGAGCATCTCGAAATTTCTCCATCAAAGCAGGAAGGGTGTCTGGGATTTTGTTGCGAGGAAACATGGTACTATAGACTAAAGACAAAGTTTTCGTGCAGAAGTCGAGAAAGTCGCGGACCTGACTCGCGCGATCTTGAAATCTAACTATTTGGCGAGTACGCTCAGGAGTGACCTAGAAATTGGAACCATGCTGACGAGCAAGCCTGACAAGTACATTGGTTCGGGTTTCAACACGCTGATCTTCGGCAGCAGTATCCAAAAAAGAACCTGTTTCACCGGAAACATCAGCAAGGAATAAAAGATAGTAAGGTTAAACTAACATATGATCAAATTTTGCGGAGCATACCCGTCATATCCAAGCTAGAGTCATTCATCAGTTCAAGCATATGATTCTCTCGGCGCGTAGCTTCGGCAGCCTCAGCAACTGCAGTTTCCTTCAACGCTATGGCTTCTTGAGCTTGTTGAACAGCTCATTTTTCATTCTCAGATGATCTTCGAGACTGTTCCATGGTCACGAGAGTTTGTTTTTTCATCGACTGCAGTTGTTGACGGAGTTCGTCCAAGTCTTCATTTTGTGCAGCACTTGAAGAACCTCCAATATACTCGACAGCGGAGGACCTTTTAGAGCAAGACGCAGCAGGCAAGGCAGCCGAGGAATGAGGCCCAGTGGTATAGTTGTCAAAAATCAACTGGAGAGAAAATACTTCGATATCAATACCTCGGCAACATAGCTTTTTCATTAATAAGGTCAGATATTTACATGGCTATTACAAAAGGTTCCTATTGAACTACTGGGGTAGTTGTCGCCAAAGCTACTTTGGCGACAGCATCAAAAGAGAAGCAAAACAAAAGAGAGACAAGGTGGTCTACTTGACCTCCGACTTCGATGAACTAGGAGCTGGTGTTGGCTTGAATCCAAGGAAAGCAAGGATTTTCTTCGAGTTTGGCTTGGCAGCCTTAATCAAAGACTGCCATTTCTTCGTCTCCATATCCTTTACATCACCAACTTTGGCCCAGTCGACATCCTGTTGGCTGTCAGCAACCAAAGCTATGGTGCCTTCAACACCAATCTTTAGGCCTTCTTGTCGAAGACTGGGTCCAAGATCTTCTTTGGATTTGAAGCACTTGGCGAGAGCAGTAAAAGCCTCGGGTTCTTCCTTCTTCCCGAAGAAGTAGGGAAAAAGCCGTGACAGAACTATTTTAGCGTCAGTAAGGCCTTGGCGTGCTTCATCTCCATGAATCTCAAGAAGGGAGAGCGCGTCAAGGAGACGATCACCTTCAGGATTTTCTAGATCATAATCTTGTTGCGTCCTCCCTAAGTGAGCAAAAGGAAGCTTGTTAAAGAAAAAGCGGGCCAGGAAGAATGTGATGACCCGAAAAAATAGCAAGGATTTGAGTACTTACTAACAAAACGTCGACTTTGCGATTCCAAGCGGGTAAGGATTTCATCTTCACGGGCAGACTGCTGAGCAATGTGGTCACTCAAAGAAGTTTCCGCGTCATGAAGTCTTTTTCGAAGATCTTTAACAGCAGCAGCATCTGCTTCAGTTTTCTTGAGAGCTTTTTCCCTTTGCTCCAATTTAAGAGCAAGAGCATCAGCACGTTTGTTAGCTTCCGCAAGATTGGCTGGCAAAGCAATTGACAATAAACAAGTGTCATGGCAAAAAATGAAGGAGAGTTTATTTAGCAGGAGAAGCAGTAAAAATAGTACCTTCAAGCTTTTTAGCATGATCATGATACCCGACGAATTGGGTACCGAGACGAATAAACTCCTTCATCAAAGGCTGCAAAAGAAAAGTAGAGAAAGAAAAATCAATATAGGAATTGAAAAGTTCGACAGCAACAAGCAAAAGAGAAGCAAAAAAAAAAAGAGGGGAGTCAACAGTATTGAACTGTTCGGAACACAGAAAAAAAGAAGTGAAGAACTTACATCATCCAGTGAAGGAGTTGTGGAACTACCAATTGGCAAGGTAGGCTCTTTGGCCGGTTCGACCCTAGCCCTCTTGGGTGAAGGGGCACGGGGGCTTGCAATTGGAGTTGGATGCTCAATGTCCTGCTGAGGAGGCGAAGTTTCATCTCCATCAGGTTGAGCTTCGGAGACAACTAAAGTATGCGACGTACTCGTTCGAGCAGTCGCGTCAATAGGTGGATTTTCATCCTCGTCACCACTACAATAAAAAGGCGACAAAGTAAGAAACAATATAGACAAAATATCGAGAGCAAGCAACAAAGAGCAGCAAGAACTTACGAGCTGACAAGGGCATCCTCGTAAGGATTGAAGGTTGTCCTTCCCTCAGTAGGAACAACTTCATCGGCAGGAGGTGCGCCGGCTTTGGAGGTGCCGAATCGGCAACTTCTCCTTTTTCTCTTGTTCCTTGGAGAAACAGCGAGGGGAGGGAGTGTGCCGATGCGGTAGCCTCGAATCGACTTCTTTTTCAGAAGAAGCCGCAGATTTCTGAGAACCCGCGACTTCACTCTCAGGGCGAGAAGTACCCTGGTTGTCGTCGGTGAAAACAGCCCGTTCTTCGACTTCTCCACCCTCAGGAAGAGGAGGGAGAGGAGACGCAGTTTTGTGATTCTAGACAAGGCAGAAAAAGTATCGACAGGAATTTGTGTCAATAACAGCAGTCGAAGAAATAGCAGTACGAAAATGAGAAAAAAAAAAGAGTGAGCGAACAAACAGACGATGAAAAACATATTACCTGCGGGAGCGCGATGGTGGCGCTATATGGTGTCACACGGCAAGATGATGGGACGGTGTCTTTCTTGCTAAGCGACGAGATTTTTCGGATAAGTTTTTCTAAGTCCTTGACTGATAAATCTATCGACAGGCGATCCACATCCTTGTCGCCAGCATACATCCAAAGGGGATTTTTGCGAGCCTGCAGAGGCTGCACCCTAATCCTAAGGAAATAAGCTGTGATTTGAATACCCGACAGTTCCTTGCCGCGGGTATTTTGAAGCTCGTGGATGCGTGTCATCAGCGCCTCTGTCGCCGCTTTTTCTTCGTCAGTGGCTTCAGCATCCCAGGATCGGCGGCGACAGATTTTTTCGGTGCCATCAAAAGGGGGAATGTTGTATTCCGCCGAGTCGAGACTTTCCTCGTGGATATACAACCATTTTTTGCGCCACCCTTGAACTGAGTCAGGGAATTTGACATTGAAATACTCGACATCAGGGCGGACGCAGATAACAACGCCGCCTATGTTATAGGCGACATTGGGAGAGCCATTACGGCGAAGGAGGAAAATGCGCTTCCATAAAGCCCAGTTAGGCTGGACTCCAAGGAAAGATTCGCAAAGAGTGATGAAGATCGAGATGTGGAGGATGGAGTTGGGAGTAAGGTGGTGAAGTTGCAATCCATAAACAAAAAGCAACCCACGCAGAAAATCATGAATAGGGGAAGAAAGACCGCGGATGAGGTGGTCAACGAAACTGACCCGGTACTCGATCGGCGGAGATGGATAGCTCTCCTCACTGGGGAAGCGCAGTGAATCTTTCTTCTTGCTGATCCCGAGCTTCTTCAGCAAGTTGATATCTTGAGCGGAGATTTTGGATCTCTCCCACTCCAGATCTTCCGCCGCCATCCTCGATTCAGGAGTGCTGTGGCGAGTGAGTCGCGCGCGCGGCGGCATCAACAATGGCGAAGGCGAAAAGTGTGAGTGTGGCTGATCTCAGGAGGTGTTCGGTGCAATGGGGATTTTTGCAGTTCGAGAGCAGAGGTGCGGCGCAGGCGAAAGTATGAACGGAGGAAGAAGAAGACCTCATATAGAGAATCAGGCGAAGCGACGCACCGTTGGATGGAGTAATTTTGCGGTGGATGCTGTACCCTTGGCTAAGGGGTAAAAAAGTATTTTGACTATGAGAGAACGTAACAGGCGCTACAGTAATTGCGCCACGAAAAGCGGAGGACGTGTGTCCCCCACTTGCATGGCGTGTCAAATTAATGAGGGTTCTGGGCCCGCAAGACAGAGAGAGAGCAGTACTCGCGTCTTCCCGATACAGTGGTCGTGGCTATCGTCAGCAGTGATGTCACCTTGACTAAAGGGAAAATTTCGGCTGTGAAGACTAAAAGAAATTGGCGGCAGGGAAAAATTATCAATTATTTCGAGAGCATTTGATCAAATACAAGTTTTTGCCCAAATCCTCGGGGGCTACTTTAGAAAAAAGAAAAAGCTCAAGTATGACAAAATAGAAATGGCGAGAGCCTATGATCAAACGCAAGCATTTGTTCATAGCCTCGGGGGCTACTCCCATCGGGAGCGCTGGTCGCGCACCCGATAGACATAAAAAGCTCGAGAGAGATTGACAATATAGCGGCATAAGATGTTGAGCCTACAACCAAGCACTAGTCCTTGGCTGTAGCCATCGGGAACGCTGTTCGCGTGCCCGATGAAATTATAAAAATATAGAGAGAAAGAAGAAGTGAGCATATTTCGAGTTATACAAATAACTCGAAACATACTCCCATCGGGAGGACAATATAAGTCATCCGTTGACTCAATAAAATGTGCTATTCCAACAGCCGAAAAAGCACTCGACAATATATTCTCAGAGCGCCAAAGTTGCGAATAATCTCTGAATGCCGCAAAACTCTGCGAAGGTAAGACCCCAGATCCGTTCTGAGCGGCGTGGCACCGTCTCTGACGTCGGTTTGCTACTTTTTCCGTATCAACAGATACGAAGAAAAATCCTAACGGACACGTTAGGTACCCGATAAAACATGACTGGGACTCGACAAAATGGTAAGACCTTAAGCGGCACCTGTCGAAGTTTACACCAGTATCCCGAGATCATGTGCAGGGACGTGATCTTGAAGTAGGTTTTTGCGGATTGCCACTAGAGCAGTTAACTAGTACCTGATCCGTCAGATGAACTAGCCCCAACTACCATTATCCCTGTACAATATATAATTGTGTATCCAAAGATATGTGATAAATTTGACAGTTATTGAATGACTATAAAGTTGGAGATTTTCCCTGATTCTTCGATTCAAGCAAAATCTCGGGGGCTACTGACATAGGCATCCCCAATGGGCCTGCCAAAGATGGTACCCGGGGTTTACTGAAGGCCCACGACTCGATGAATATGAAGATTCGGAAGCCCAAGTTAGTATTAAGAAAAGCTAGAGTTATATTACGAAAAACATACTTGTAATCTTACGGGATGAGTTAGAAACCTTCCCGGACTCTGTAACCTGTGTATTGTGAATCCCTCGACTCCACCTCCTATATAAGGGGGAGTCGAGGGACAAAGAAAGGATCGATTCATTGTCTCACGCAACCCTAGTTTTTACATCGTCGAGTACTTTTCGGCTGAAACCTTCGAGATCTACTTGCCCTCTACTTCCGCTAAAACCCTAGTCTACAATCCTTAGGCATTGATAAGTTAATCCCTTGTCACCCCCATTTTGGTAATTGATGGCAATCTCAACAAGAGGGTTTATATAATGAATACTAGAAACAATATGCAACTTATCAGGGAATAAGTTGAATACAAGAGGTTGTATTTGATATGGTCAAGTAACACAAAGCTACTAGCACATATCAAAACCGATTCTACTCACAAAAACTACATCTAATGGAAGATATGTGAGTAGAACCAACATATATAGAGCAAACTCCCCCACAATATATGCATGTGTGATGAACTTGAATTTCATTGCATACATTGTAAAGCATGACCTTTGAGAGAGTTTTCACTATATATACAACCATGCAAAGCATAATAAATATGATATGCATGAGAGGCAACACACTTAAGCACAAACCAAACTTAAGTATAAAACCATTTCCCTTAAACCCTCTAAACTTCTCCCCCATTGTCAACAAGTGACAAAATGGGTGCCAAATTTAGAAGGCCAATATAGTACGAGTTCCTCCCCAAGGTGTGCATTTCTCATAATATGAGTGGAATAAAATGCACGTATCCAATAATGAAACATGGAGGAAAACACAATATATTGAGGATCAAAGATTGCAAAAGATAACAAGGTGAAGAAACTTCAACGAATGAAGCAAGCAATCAAAAGATCCAAAAAACCAATTGGACAAAAACAAGATGTTATGATAAGGGAGAAATTGTGCTCTAAAAGAAACTAGAAAGCTCCCCAAGGTTCGTGCATAAATTAGAATTATTGCATTTGAATACAATATGCACAAACATGGAATCCCCACTCCCTCGAAAACATTTAGAACACAAACAAGAAAGAGAATACTGATAAGAATCAATACGCTTATCAAGACAAACTTGAGCCCAAAAGCATTCAAGAGATATGAGTGCATGAAGATGCAATCAAAGTGAACCAAGCACTCATAAAACAAGTTCTTACCAACACCACCAAAAACCAAGATGATAAGAAAGATGGTCCGCAAGAACGAGGATATCAAGGCGAGAGATTAACACTCTCGTGTATATAGGGTTCTAAGTGGACAAAAAATCATGATGAATAATCCACAAAGAAACATGCATACACAAAAGGTTAGTTGAAATAGGAAAGACATGCTATCCAAGAGGAAGTCATAAAATATGCCAAAAGGATTTTTTGCTTAAAAGCATATATAGCCAATGGCTCATTTTTCCACTAATGGTATATTAATGAACCTCAACCAACAAAATTTCAAAAACATCACAACTAATAATAAGGGAAGTAAAGCTAGTTGGAATACATTGAGAAAGGCAACAAGTATCACACGAAACATTCAAATTGCAATTTCAACAATATTGCACATGAGAGCACCTTGAGGAATTGATACGCAATAAATTGCTGAAGGACACATTTGGGATAGGTGAATCATGAACATGATTTTATATATTCCCCTTTATGTCCATCATCTCAACTTACTCACATAAGTAATAAAGAGTTTTATTTTAAAAATCTTTCTAAGAACCGCAACATTTGCAAATAAAGAATTTCATGCCAAGATGCAACCTACAAGAGGTTAGATGCTAAAAGAGTATGCATGAGTAGATACTTGTTACCGAGATAGCAATGGTATGATGTAGTAGATAAGAATTCGTCGATCATCCTAGCTTGGCTCCAATCATCATATGGTGAAAACACCTTCCTTATAAATGGGACAAGCATCAATTGCATCTCCAATGTACCTAAAACACAATCAAGTACATTTTGGTCCCCGAACTTATTGGGTTCAAAGTGGTTAGTGTCGTTGCCTATTCGACGGTACCTCGGAGGAGGGATCCTCACGAGGGGAGAAGAAGTAGGGGCCATTGGGCGGAGAGTCCTCGGGATGGTGGTACGCGATTTACCCAGCTTCGGAACACCTGCACGATGACAGGGCCTACTGCTGCTTGTCTGGAATTATCTGGGCGCTTTCGCGTTGTTACAATGAGTTGTGGTTGTCTCTTGTCTAGCTCGAGATCTCCCCTAAGGGCTCCCAGGATCCGGCTTATATAGGCGTTCGGATCTAGGGTTTCTATGGAGAGTCCTACCCGGAATACAAGTTGCCTAACTACGGAATATTACATTGCCGTGTACGTCAAGGATCCACCTATGCCTAACTTGTCGTCATGGATCCGGCTTCCTTCATGGGCCTTCATGGATCTGACTCCTGGCATAGACCTCCAAGGATCCGGCTACCTTAGTAGGCCGGTTCGGATCCGGCTCCTTGTTCCTGGGCTGGACATCTTTCATCTTGATCAACAGCAACTGGGCCGCCCGGTGGGTCATATGCCATCACCACCATCTGTGGTCCACCCGGGCTTGCCGGAATTGGACCATTTCGATGGTATACCTATGAAGTATATCCACAACAGTAGCCCCCGGAGTTCTCCGAGATTCACCGTTCTTCCGTCCAGCTCAGCTTGCGCATGTATCTTCATCCTTTGGTCGGAATGAATAACAGAGAATCTTGAAGGACTCCAAACTTCATATCTCCAACCAAGTATTGGTCGGAAACTTCATGATCCAATGGTCAGATTCTTCGAAGATTCCATCCAACGGTCACTTCACATAATCTTCGGTATGGATCCGACTAGCCAAATGTAGGTTCGGATCTGACTAGCCAAAATATAGGTGCGGATCCGGCTACCAAAAATTGAGGTTCGGATCCGGCTACCAAAAATATAGGTGCGGATCCGGCTACCAAAAATTAGGTGCGGATCCGGCTACCAAAAATTGAGGTGCGGATCCGGCTACCAAAAATATAGGTGCGGATCTGGCTACCAAAAATTAGGTGCGGATCCGGCTACCAAATATTGAGGTGCGGATCCGGCTACCAAATATAGATATGGATCCGACTAGTTTGCCAGATTTTCGCCATCTTTGAAAATTTTCTTGACATAACCATATGTAGCCCCCGAGCATTGAGTCGGCTTGCTCCAAGGAGACTTGATGCTCAAAAACTTAGCCCCCAAGCGTCAAGGTGGAAATTTTTTGGTTTGTTTCTCCAAAGAGAACTTCATGGATGTAGCCCCCGAGCGCCAAGGTGAATTTACTTCAAAATCCGGCTTGGAGCTCTTAGAGTAGCTTTATCTTTATATGTGACTTAGCAATAGCGTAAATCCCAAGCATCTAGGCGGAAATTTCCAGCACTGATACTCGAAAGGAAAATACACTTTTCACCTAAGATCAAATCGCAGCCCCCGAGGGTTGGTTCCGGCTAAGCATAGCGGAATCAAGACTCAAGTTGTTTTCTAGCTGTGCACGCTACGGATCCGCCTAACCTTCTCTCATATGGATCCGGCTAGCTTCCCTTGGGCTTCGCGCGAGTGCTAGGCCGGCTTGAAAACACCTTAGTTCGAGGACTGTTGAAGGTCCAAGTGTCATGTACCTGATACATAAACATAAAAACACATTTGTATTAAATTGTTTCTTTCATCATGTTCAACGAACAAATGTAAGGCGGAACAAAAACGGCCTTTGAACAATGTTTTAAAGCTGAAACTATGCAGTAGTTGAACAACATAAAACTGTCAAGGCGGAAACAACTCGACTATCTTGAACAGTTAATGTAATTTATATGGTTTAAGCAAGTGCTGGTTTATCCGTTCTTCTGGTTTATATGCTTGACTTTTCGCGAGACGGCGAACTTTAAACACAGAACATCTGCTGAGGCAATAGCGCTTAATAGCGAAACAATCAAGAACCTCAGAAACAGAGGCCGGCTTTAAGTACCGAGATGTTACTACCAAGGAATCCACACATAAAACAACAGAAAATGTGTAGGCCAGAAAACTTAAGCTAACGCCCGAAGGCGGAAATTTTGCAGCGTACTGGAGCCTTAAGCGGCAAAAACAATACAAAGTTTTTCACGAGCACGAGGCAAATCGTGGAAAAGATATGACCAATAGTGAAAGCGGTAAAAGACTCAGGATATGAGTGAACCAATCTTAATCTCATGATCATAAAATTTTAAAATATTAAATATAAATAGGGACTTAGCTGTTTGGAGCGGAGTCAACGTCGGTCGTGGCGGTTTTTCTTCGGCGTTCCGTCGAGCCGGTGCGAGATTGATTATCGCGGTGATCCTGTAGGTGCGGATCCGATCACCAAAATATAGGTGTGGATCCGGCTACCAACAATTAGGTGCGGATCCACCTACCAAAATTTAGGTGTGGATCTGACTTCCAAAAATTTAGGTGCGGATCCACCTACCAAAATTTTGGTATGGATCCGGCTACAAAAATATAGGTGCGGATCCGACTACCAAAAATAGGTATGGATCTGGCTACCAAAATATAGGTGCGGATCCGACTACCAAAAACATAGGCGCGGATCTGGCAACCAAAAATATAGGTGCGGATCCGACTACCAAAAACGTAGGCGTGGATCCGGCAACCAAAAATATAGGTGCGGATCCGACTACCAAAAACGTAGGCGGGGATCCGGCATCCAAAAATATAGGTGCGGATCCAACTACCAAAAACGTAGGTGCGGATCTGGCAACCAAAAATAGGTATGGATCCGGCTACCAAAATATAGGTGCGGATCCGACTACCAAAACCAGGATTTGAAATTTTCAGATCTAAGGTGGAGTCTTCCTTAGGTAGGTCCAGCAACTCAGATCGAATCTTTGCAGCTACATCCAGCTCAGCGGCGGTCATAGCTGTAGTACTTACCAGTGCGTTTCCGTCGGAATCGACGGTCTCGCCGATGAAGATGTGTATCCCGCCGATTGGGATGATGAAGAACTTGACGGGGTTTGTCCTAGCCGGAATCCAGAACTCGTCCGGAGGGACGATCGGAAAGTTGCCGGCGTACAAGACACGCCCCACAGCGATGGAGTCGTTGAAGCTTCCCATGGCGGAACCCTCCCGGTTCCGGCCTCCAGACGCCGCTGGCCCCACGGTGGGTGCCAACTGTCGTTGCCTATTCGACGGTACCTCGGAGGAGGGATCCTCACGAGGGGGAGAAGATGTAGGGGCCATTGGGCGGAGAGTCCTCGGGACGGTGGTACGCGATTTACCCGGCCGGACACCTGCACGATGACAGGGCCTACTGCTGCTTGTCTGGAATTATCGGGCGCTTCCGCGTTGTTACAATGAGTTGTGGTTGTCTCTTGTCTAGCTCGAGATCTCCCCTAAGGCTCCCAGGATCCGGCTTATATAGGCGCTCGGATCTAGGGTTTCTATGGAGAGTCCTACCGGAATACAAGTTGCCTAACTACGGAATATTACATTGCCGTGTACGTCAAGGATCCACCTATGCCTAACTTGTCGTCATGGATCCGGCTTCCTTCATGGGCCTTCATGGATCTGACTCCTGGCATAGACCTCCAAGGATCCGGCTACCTCAGTAGGTCGGTTCGGATCCGGCTACCTTAGTAGGCCGGTTGGGATCCGGCTCCTTGTTCCTGGGCTGGACATTTTTCATCTTGATCAACAGCAACTAGGCCACCCGGTGGGCCATATGCCATCATCACCATCTGTGGGCCACCCGGGCTTGCCGGAATCGGACCATGTCGATGGTATACCTATGAAGTATATCCACAACAGTTAGACTAACCACAATACATAGGACAAGCTCCATATAAATATGCGTATATTTATAGACGAAGTTTGAATTTCATGCACATCTTAGCCATTTAGAATTCGATGGAGAATACCCTATATATTGGATCAAACAAAGCCTCCTCATGAAAATATACAACCATCTCAGGGACTACAAAACGATACTTAGGACCAGGCTCAGTTTTCTTTGCTGTTTATTCACGTCCGTTGAAGTAGTGAGGCTGGGTACATAAAAGCCAACCTTGTCTCCGGGTTCAACAACCTGGCATCGCTTCCCTGTTACCTGGCAAGTATTTGATGCTGGAGGTCTACCTACTCACGAAAAGATACACATAAACCTTTCATACTGCTAACTGATTCACTTAACATAAATGCATTTTATTTCAACATCTACGAATCGCACGTCTTAACAAATGTTCAATATATTTCGCAAATACACTTTAATGTAGTCGTACCTTTTACTCATTCTTGGCAAAATGGACTAGTGGCTTTCTCTTCCACGACCAGCCTCTACAACGATTCACCATCGCGGACTCGCCCCGCTCGGGGACTCGCCCGCCGCGTACTCGCCGTGCTCAGGGACTCGTTCGCTGCGGACTCGCTAGTCTCCGGGACTCGCTAGTCGCCGGTCCCCGGGACTCCCCATTCTCCACGCTCGGGGACTCGCGGAGTCGCTATGCTCGGTGGCTCGCTAGTCGCTAGTCTCCAGGACTCCCCAGTCTCCACAGTCGCCAGTCTCCACGGCTCGCGGAGTAACCATGCTCGCCGACTCACCACGCTCGTGGAGTCACCATGGTTGGAGACTCGCCAGTCGCCAGTCTCCGGGTCTACCCAGTCTCCACCCTCGGGGAGTCGCCGTTCTCTAGTCTCCACGGCTCGCGGAGTCACCACGCTCAATGACTCGCCACTCGCCAAGCTCGGGGGCTCGATTGTCCTTTACGTTCGCTATGGTGAAGACTCCGACAACAATTCAACGACATCCTCATCGATGACTCGCCTGCCATGTTGATTCGCCCTGGCTGGCGCAACCAATACCAACTACGCACCGGCGGCTCGTTTACTTCATGTTTACTTTTCTATTTCAGGAGTTCGCCACCGACTCGCCCAATGACTTCTTCCTGGAATCGCCTACGCTTACTACAAGTCTGAAGCCACCGCAGAGTCCTTGACGCACTCGGGGACTACTGATGGGGGAATGCCAAAAGGGGCATACCCATGAAGTGGAGTCGCCCATGAAGAGTGGCCCATGGAGCGGAGTCTCCCATGGAGTGTCGCCCATGGAGAGTGGCCCACGAAGCTGAATCTACCATGTATAGTCGCCCATGGAGAGTGGCAAACGAAGCAGAGTCTCCCATGGAGAGTGGCCCACGAAGAGGAGTCTCCCATAGTGAGCCGCCCATGAAGCGGAGTCTCACATGGAGAGTGGCCCACGAAGCGCAGTCTCCCATGGAGACTGGAAGCCAGACCAAGTCACCCAAGTAGACTGGACATCAGCCCAACTCGCATGGGCATATCTGCTATGACGACTGGAACGGAGGGCTCGCCGGCGACTGGGCCCAGAAGATGCTTTGGAGAGTAGACCAGGGCCCATTAGGCCTACGCGCTTGTAACCGCCATAGCATGACTCATGTAAACCCTAGACCGGGGGTGCTCATATCAACCCCTGGCATGGAACCCTAGAACCCCCAAATTTTGATCCAATCTCCAAACCCTAGTCGCAGTCGCCATAGCCGACTTGCACCACCCCATTGTAACTCTCCAATCAATATACACAAGCAGGAAGTAGGCCTTTTACTCTCCGGAGGGGCTGAACCTGGGTACCTCCGTGACCCGGTGCAATCTTGATCCGTAGATGGCTATGTCACCCTTGCTCCACACCTCTCAAGTGTTGCACCCTGTAACACCTGCCTTGGTTACATCCACGACACTAATTATGAACAATACATATATGATAATAAAATAACTTTATTTATTTGCCTCTAAGGCACATATCCAACAACATGGTCGCAAGCTGATCTAGGATGGCTGATATCAATCCAGTCTAGTCCTAGATCTGGAAGATCAAAGTTTCAGCGATGATTAAAATCTTCTTCTTGAGGCTGTTGCATGGAACTATTGCATGCAATATGCATCAAGCGCTGACGCGCCAGCCCTACCGATGGTCTAATCCTCGCATATCAAGTTGGGTGCAACAATCTGGTGGTTAATAGTGATTGTATGGACGTCGTCCAGACAACCCAGAATAGAGGGCAATTCAATGGGTGGCGTGGCTGCAATTTTTGAAGAATGTTCTTTTTTTATTGGCCATGTAAACCTATTTGTTAATCAATAAATTTTCACGGTGGCTTTTCCTAAAAAAAAGCCCTCCTAGCGCTAGCAGAATGGAGTTTTCATCTAAAAGGCTAGCAGAATATTAAATGCAAAATGACAATCTTCGTAGGATGCCAATTCCATTTAATTAGCTATGAAGCTTAGAGCATCTCCAGTCGCGTCCCCAAAGCGTCCCCCAAAGGGATTTGGGACGCGCCGGACAAAAAAAGCGTTCCAGCCGCGTCCCCCAAAGCCCTTTTTTGTCCGGCGCGGCCCGATACGGTGTCCGGCGCCCCGAGCCCGTCCCCGTCCCACAGGGGACGCTCCGGGGACACCGGACACAACGAAAAGCGAGGCGAGGAGGCGCGGGACCGACGCGTCAGCGGCACAGTTAATTTAAACCTAACCGTCGCCTACCTCGCGACGGTAGTTATTCGCGCGCAGCGGCATCTTTGCCTTAATGGCGACGGAGGGGAAGGCGAGACGTCTCGTCGGTGCTGCGCAGCCTCCACGCGTCGCCGACGTTCGCACGCCACCGCCCGTTCCCGCGCGATCTTCCCGCCTCTTCTCGTCTGTTCCCGCGCTTTCGTCCCGACGCCGGCGTCTATAAAAGGTCTCCCGGCTCATCAATGGTAGCCACCACACCCCGCCGGCAACAAACACAGCCCTCGTCGCTCCACAGCCGTCTCCTACATCACCAGTGGCAATGGCGAACCGCCCCGGCGATGGCCACTTCCCTCCACCGCCGTCTCCTCCATTGACGAGCCGGCAGCGGCGTGCGGCACTCGAGGAGGCACTCGAGGAGGAGGCCCGCCAGTGGCGTGAGGCGCAGCAGGCGGCGGATCTAGCGGTGTTCTCCGCCCCTGCCTCCGCAGCTGAGGAGGCCGCGGCGGCAGCAGCGTGGCAGGAGCAGCAGTGCAACACCGTTGCGGCGTTCGACGCCTCGACGGGACAAGAGGCGCGACGGCGCCGGCACCGGGAGGAGATGGAGCAGCGATGGGCTGACGAGATCGAGCGCCGGCGCGATGAGCGGCAGGCGCTGTTCCGTGAACGGCGTGACTCGATCGAGCGCCGGCGGCGTGAGTCGATCGAGCTCCAGCGCGGCGACGGCGGAGGAGCGTCGACAGCGGGCGGCGGCGCTTACGGCGCTATGGGGGAGGCGGGCGGAGCAGTTGGCGGCGGCTGACGCGTCTGCGGCGGCGATGATGGAGGCGCCAACAGATGTGGAGGAGGAGGCGCCAATGGAGGAGGAGGAGGCCGAGGCGGAGGAGACCGAGGTGGAGGAGGACGACGACGACGACGAGTTCGACTGGTCCGACGACGACGGGCCGCACCCGGACGAGACGGCCGATCAGCAACGCGCCCTCGTCGAGTCCTTCGAGTCGGAGAAGAAGCTCCAGGACGACGCCCGTGCCCTCGAAGAGGCGCAGATTCGTCGCGCCGTCGAGCTCTCCCTCCAGGCGGCCCAGCAGGGGAGGGCGGAGGAGGACTATCGGCGGGAGCGGCACCGTCTGGCCACCGCCGAACGCAAGGAGAGGAGGCGCGCGCAGGAGGAGCTGCGGCGTAGGGGAGGCGACGACGGGGCGGGGCCGTCGAACGCGCCGCCGGGCGGCCAGTAGTCTAGGTTTAGATGAAATCTAGCTGTTTTCATTCAAACTTTGTAATATATAATCAAAATTGAATGAAAACCTTTATTTTCGTGCACAAATATTCATTTGGGGGCGGCGTTTGGGGACGCGGCTGGGGAGCGACGTCCCCAAACGCGGCACGAACAAAACACGTCCCCCAAACGCTCGATCCGGCGCGGTTTGGGGGACGGTTTGGGGGACGCGACTGGAGATGCTCTAAGGATGCCAATTCCCCCATCCATGTGTGAGTAATTCCCCCGCTGTAGGCTGAAGGGGATGGTAGGGATTGGATGAGATTGTTCATGTAATAGCCATAAGATTGTTAGGTCATAGTGCCTAGTATCCGTTGTTGGTACTTTTATGATATTGTTGCAACTTGTTATGCTTAATGCTTGTCACTAGGGCCCGAGTGCCATGATTTCAGATCTGAACATGTTATTGATTCATGATGATATTCATTGTTTTATGATCTTACCTGCAAGTTGTATACACATATTTGTCCGGAACCCGAGGCCCCAAAGTGACAGAAATTGGGACAACCGGAGGGGAAAGCTGTGATATGAGGATCACATGTATTCACGGAGTGTTAATGCTTTGCTCCGGTACTCTATTAAAAGGAGTACCTTAATTGCCAGTAGTTTCCCTAGAGGCCCGGCTGCCAGCGGGTAGGACAAAAGATGTTGTGCAAGTTTCTCATTGCGAGCACGTACGACTATACGGAATACATGCCTATGGTTATTTAGTACTTGGATACTGTTTTATTATTATCTGCAAATGCCTTGTCTTGATTATTACATGAGTTATCTTATCCATGCAGCGCCGTTCATCCATCCCTATGCCTACAGTATTTTAATCCTGCTGTTTACTATAATCACTACTGCTGTCTTTATTACACTGCTGCTTATATTTCACTACTGCTACTTGTAATATCCCAGGTTTAGAGGCTACAAAATGAGAAAACACCAAAGTGTGCATTGCATTCATGCATAGAAAATCCGGGGAATTTTCGCGCTTTCAAGTAAAACCTGTCACAGTAACTGAAGTTTCACTTGACTTGCTGGAATTGAAGTAGCTCATCAAGTCAAGCGCTATAAACTTCACTGTGATCTTTGCTAAAACCTTGTTTTGGGTAGAGATGATTGTGATCTATGGATTAGATCAAATGGAATTAGATTTACAACAACACATTCTTTAAGAATCAAACCCTAACTTATTAACACTTAAAAGTTAGCAACTACCTTTGTGTGTAATTTAATTCACTTCTAAAATTATTACCAAATAAGGTAAACCAGAGGGTCTAAAGTGCATAAAAGCCACACATTCTTATTTAAATCATAACTTATTAAATATATGGAATATCATAAAACTAAATCCGTTTGCATTACGAATTATAGTTCAAACTATTTGAATAAAACTAACAATGAGTATTTTGAAACTCATATGATCATGCCTTGGTGAAATCAAACACCAACTATCCAAATTTGAGAAATAACCCTCAACCTTGACCTTTTGACCAATATTATAACATAAATCCAATCATACATGATATGGTGCACTATTCACAAGTATAAAAGCATTCACAAGATATTTAGTAACAAATGTCACTTGGCTATCCAAGAATAAATCATATGAGAGGATAATGAGCATGCCACATAGGATGAAAATATCTACATGACTTGCTTTCCAAGCTATGCCACCTCATGCTCAAAGGATTGCTATGGATGAGGGCATGACAACCAAGCACCTTACTCATCAAACCAAATCAAGAGTCACCACCTATGTGTCATGATACTAGAGCTTGCCCAAGCCTATAAATAGAGCCACACCCCTTCATCCATTTGCTCATCAAGTACCATGATACATGGGAACAAACACATAGAGCCACTCTATGTGAATTACCTAGGATCAAGATGAAGAAGCTAGGAGGTGGAGGCATACCACAAGATGTAGGTTTACCAGATTTCCTGAAGAACAAGCTACAGAAGATACCAAGGTAGAATTCCTAGGCAAACCATATATTTAGAGGATCATATCATCATCTCTTGAGTAGGACCTTAGGATATTCCAAGACATTGATAAGTGAGAGAAGTTATAATACTAACCATAGCCATGTTCATACAAGAATATTAGAGAAGTACTAAACCTGGTTATTCAAGTCAATATTTGATCTTGGAGGTGAGAACCCTATTCCAATAGCAATACCTTAGGAAACCAATTCCATAATCATCACAACTTGGTATTAATTATAAACCCTAAGAATCTAGGATGAGTGTGATGAGAGGAATATTAAAGAGGGATTAGTGAGGAATGAGTGGATCTTGTCTAATGCATGATTATACCTTGTAGATATAAATGATAAGTTAACCCCATATGATTAATAGATCTCATCTATCACATAAAATAATAAGTATATCACTAGTAGTTAACCCCAAACCAATCCTCATGCCTTGTGTAGAGGAGTAATCCTAGTCAATTAAACATAACCTAACTATTGCTCACATCCAAAACCTAGTGGTGTATCACATTGGTGATAACTACTAAAAACCTAAACCATAATTGAATACCAATTCCAGTATCACTTTGGTGTATAAATAGAACCCTGCCATATCTCATGCCTATTTATACTTTAGTTTAGTGAAGCTTAGGCAAATCCTTAAACCCTTCCACATAGGATCCACTCCACATAAAATATTTTCCTAACCTGTGTATTAGGTATCACAAGTATTAACCAAGCTATATATAATTAAGGACTAAAGGCCATTTAGTGAGTAGAGTGAATCAATATTCAATTCCACTTTGCTTTCCAAATATCTTGCTTAGTGAAACCAAATGCAATAGTATTTTATAAAATAGCACCACCTCAACAAGGGAGTTAATCATGATGAGTTTAGGATTCATTCTAAATAATTCAAACAAGAGTTTGCTAAGCAAGGTAGTGAATATAGAGTTGATCCAACCACTTTGCTTAAACCTTTAGAAACCATTCTCCACATAAAATCACAAACCAATTCCATCCTCTTTACTATTTGTTAAACCCTAGCCATAATTAAAATAAATATGAACAATCAATATTATCAAGCACATTAGCAAACCTAAACATGTGTTCACCTGCACATGTTATTAATTTTCAAACCATTTGAATATATTTGGTTTCTGAATGAAAGTATTTGAGACAAACACTTAACCCATATCTACTTGAAATTTGGAATACCTCTCACAACAACACAAATTTAATCTAAGGTTAAATATTTGTTTGAACAAAACAACACAGTGAGTATTATTATCAAATTGTTTTGATGTTCACATAATTTAGGACCTGCAAAAACAAACAGAAATCAATTTGAATTCAAATATCAAATTCAAACCAGAAAATAGAAATCAGCAAATTAAAATAGAAAGAGAAGAGACAGAGGAGCTAACCTGACAGGCTGCAGCAGCCCGAAGCCAACCCAGCAGCAGCCCAACTCCATGGCCCAGTCCAGCCCATGGCCTCGTACCGTTTCGTCGCTGGCAAGAAACAAAACGAGGGCGTCGTCTTCCTCCACGGCGTCGACAGCGCAGAGAGGAGGCTCGGCCACGTCCTCGAAGCCGATAAGGATACCCCGGACGCCACAGAAGCTTCCAGAACTTCTCCCTATCGTCCTCACGTCCGTCTCATCCACTTCTCGCCAAGATTCGCGCCCGTCTGCACCTCACCGTCGTCGACGCATCTGAACCACTGCCGCCGGTGAAGTTAGGGTAGAAGCCTCGCCAAGCTCTATAAGTATGCCTAGAGCTTCGCCGTATAACCCTAGTTCTTCGCCACCCTTCCATTCCTTCTCTAGTTCCTCCAAACTCTCGCGTTCATCCACTCTCTGTCGCCGGAGTCGAGGACGAAGCCGACGGAGGAGGCCACCCCAAGCTCGATTGAGCGGTCCAGGAGGAGCGCCTGGACTCAAGGAGCACACTGGAGGAGCAGAGCATCCAGGGAAGCAAGGAGGCGGGAGAATTTCAGCGTTCCCTTTCCGTCGGGTTCACCGGGAAATCTCCAGTCGCCGTCGTCTCCGTCGACCATCGCGAGCCGACCACGCCATCATGTTCAGGGTGAGATCGCGCATCTAATGAGCCAGATCTCGCTTCCTAGATCCGTCTGTAGCTCGCAACCGATAGTTGGCCGGAACCCGCCGCCGCAGAGATGCTCGCCGGAGTTGCTCCGGTGACCATTGGGTGGTGTCGTTCATGCTCGTTTGCTCAGCATCAAGTACTGGTTCGAACGCACCTAGCTTGGTTGCCTCTGGGGGTCCCTAGCGGTTGTTCCGTCGCTCGCCGGAGCGTCACCGGCGTTCTCTCCGGCGAGGTTGACGTGGCATCGCCACCTCAGCTCTGTTGACTGGTCGTTGCCCGTGTGGCAATTGACTCAGTCAACAGGCCCACCTGTCTGTCTCTGTGGGTACAGATCGAATCGGTACGTTTAGATTTTTGCCTTATTTCAAATTCCAAAAAAATGCTGAAACTTTGTAAAATTATATAAAATTCATTTCAACTCAGAAAAATGTGAATAATATATGAAAATGATCACAAAAATAAACTCTATTCAAATAAAATATAAAATAAAAAATGTGTGTCAAAATAAAAATTCACTTATTTTTAACTTCATTAATTATGCCTTTTCATTTATTTGAAGCACAATTTAAATTTAATAAATTAGTTAAGTATGAAAATTAAATATTAGTTATTCAATAAATAAATAAAATGTTAAGATTAATTTTCTTTACCATAATGGCATTCACTTAAATATTAGTGATAATTTATAAACCCTAATTTGCAAATTACTATTTTCTATTTTTTTAAATAATAATAAATCAAGAAAATATTGGAAGGCTAATATTATTTTGGGTAATCCAAAACTTGTTTACTTAAACATCTTTAGTTAACAATTTAAGTATTTTAAAAACTTAATAACAATTATTAAACCCTGATTTCTAAATTAAACCTAAATAAGAGTTACTCTAACTATTAAGTCTTGTGAAAATTAATAAAATGTCAAACCATTATTAATTTTGTTTCAAAGTAATTAGTTACCACACCTATATTACCAATTATCATTTTAAGAGTTGTACCACAATTTAGAAACCTAGTTTTAATATAAGTAAGACCTTGATCCCATTATTAAATGTGTTATCCTAAAATTATTTGCAATCCTAAAACCCTAGGGGTTTATCCCATGTGATCATATGAACTTCACCTTTACAATTAGAACCTTGTTAGCAACAAATGAATTCATGTTTGTGATCTACTAAATAAAACCAATTCACATAAGATTATCATTTCATGTCTTATTCTTTGATTAAACCTATATGATCCACTAAGTGTCACCTAGGTATAAACCCTAGCTTATTACCACATGTTAGCACCAATAATCATCATTCTTAGTATCACACAATTGAAGTCAACCTTAACCATCATTACCTAGTAAGAACCATGGAGATCAACCCTAATACCAATCTTGTGTAGTAATTCACATCACATGCTCCTATTCAACTAAACCCTATTTAGGAAATAATAAACCACCTAGTTTAGAAGCCATTAGTGAGCACCTTAGTGAAGCAAATGTGAAACCATAGTAAACCCTAATAACTAGTTTATGAAATCATCTTGATAACTATCCTTTGATATGATGCTAATACTTGCTACATATAAACCCATCCAAGTTAAGAACCCAACTAGTCCCTATTAGAAAACTAAGTAAATCCATTAGTAAACCCTAGAAGCCCATAGTTTCTAATTGTAGTAATTCTTGTTCTTTATGTAACATGTTCTTCAAAAGTTATTCTTTTGAAGTACAAATGTCAATCAAACCATAGAAGCCCATAGTTCTTATTTGAAATACTTATTATTTCTTAATCAACATGTTCTTCAAAAGTTATTCTTTTGAAGTATAATATAAGTAATCATCAACCATGTCCTGTAGAACTTAAAACTGACCACTACTCTTGATTTGTTATGAAACCACCATTCCTTTGTATGTATGATTGTTATGATGCATTATATCACTTGTTTATGCTATAATATCACCAATCCTAATAAGAACCTTGTTTGAGAACAATCCTAAAAGTGCAACACACCCTAAAGAAATCTTTACAACTCATCCATCCTAAATCATCGAGGTTAGGTTACGCTCGGGACGATTGCATCTCATACAATTCATTATAGCATCTTTGCCAGTTCTTTAAACATTGTCCTTACCGGACAATGATGGTATTTCAGAATTTGGAGTTATCACGCAACGAAGCTTTTTCCTGCATAATCTTGCAGACAAGAAAGGCAAGTTCATCGCTTGCTCATGTCATTTGATTATTTTTATCAAACTATATGCAAAGCAATATACTTATCACTCTTGCATTGAAAAGCAAAGTATTATTTTACAATTATGAATGTGACTATGTGGTGGGCAATGGAACCATGGTATGTGTTGATATGGTGGAGGTTCCATTGCATGGGTACTACTCATCTAGGACTAAGTACCAATGCCGTCTAGTGATTCTAGCGCCGTACAAAACGCGTTGACCGTAAGATCTATAATGGCTCGGGAAGCGATGTATCTTTTCCCTCTTGCATATCAACGGACCTGGTGGAGCCTGGCTGGGTGTTGGGATAACACTGCAGGTTGGGAAATCCTTTAAAATCCCCATCCGTGTGGATGAGAGGCTCTATCGTCTATGATGGATTGTCCGACGTACATCGGGGGTAAAGCCGTATGATCGGGAGATGTCTACCGGGGATGTACGGGTGGACAAAAGGGTGGGTATGCAAGGTCGCGGAGAAGGCAGTGTAGGCTTGGATCATATTTCCTGGCCTCACACCAAGGAAGTGTGGACGGGGACGATTCTTCCGGTTGGCAAAAAGGATGAGGTCTCTTATGGGAAAAGTAACGCACCTCTGCAGAGTGTATCAAATTGTGGCTGTCACTCCCTGTTGGAACTACGAACGCGGGGAAAGGAACTCCATGAAGTTCAGTCAACCTGAAGGACGGGCATAGTTTTCAGAATAAAATAAACCTTTTGAAGAAATGTTTATGAAAAGTTGCATTGGCCTATGACTTTCTGGTCTATGGCTGTAGCTAGTGCATGATACACCTATTTCCTAATATGAACTTGCTGAGTACGCTCGTACTCATTCCCTCCCATTTGAACCCCCTTCTTAGATCAAGGCACCAAAGGAGAAACTACTGTGGAACTCAAAGACAAAGGAGTCAACTGCAACAAGATGAAGAATCCAATCAAAGAAGTCAATGGAGTCAATTTCTGCATCAGTTAGAGTGGAAGCTTAGACTAGTAATAGAAGGGAACTTTTCCCTAATCCTAGCACCTAAGTAGCTAGAATTCTATAGCAAACCTAGTATCTCAAGAGATAGTGATATCTGTAAGATAGGCTACGAGTCGTTCTTCTGGAGCTTTATTTGAAGTTTTACCTCACTGTAAAGTAGGAGGTTGTGTTGATCTTATGTAAACAGTTCGTGTGTACTTCTATAGACATACCTTGGACTCGCATATTTCTGTTGTACCACTCTGAGGATGTAATATGAGTGGAATGGTGTTTCACTTGTGTTATATCAACGACTTGTGTACTACACCATGCAGTGGTACGCTGGGTCACCGCAGCTGGTATCAGAGCAAATGCTTTGACCCTAGGATTAAAACCCTTTAAAGGAGACCTATAGGTTTGGTAGTGTCTATAAGAAGTGTCTTAGCTAAGTCAACTATGCTAAACCAACTATTCTTTTGACTTGAGATGGGTATTCACTGGAGAATAATCCTGACACACTTTAGTCAATCTTTCTTATCTATTTTTCTTGAGTACAGTTGATTAATTATCTCGCTTCATTCCAAATAATTAGAACACCATTGGAGCTTAAGATAATGGGTGGTAGTAGACCACATTTGGTATACAATACATGGTAGTCCAAAGAAAGGATACAACCATAAGGAAGATATCCTATTGGAAGAAGTATACCAATGTAAGTTATGGTTAAGTATGAGTCATTTAAAATGTCAGATAACTGATAGTAAGTAAGGGAGATAAGTTATATGTAGTAGCATATACCTATGATGAGTCAATTATGGGAAGTAAGGAAGAGTGATAAGACTTATATAAGTTTGCTTTTCATGGTAGAGTTGGTAAGCATATATGATTCACTTGAGAGTCATGATGTGATGGAGTAGAACATCATGAGTGAATTAACATGACTCTGATAAGGAGTAGGATTTAGGGAATAGTTCAAAAACTTAGGCCTTAAAATCCTGGCAACTGTGCCAAGTATGTTAGAACCATAGGCCATAGTTTAAAGAAGGCTTTATTAGAGCATATCTTGTAGAGAGACCCTGGAGTTATAGTCGATATACTTTAACAACCAGGTGTTGAGAGTAGTCATGTCATAGTCTCGAGAGATCATGTGAGGTTAGTTTTCAATTGAATGGAAGGTAAGTTAGTACTTTCCAAGGAAATTAGGTGGATTACAACTATTCTGGACCAATTTGCTCAAGTTTATTTGTTTGCAAGTGAGCAATCAAGGTAAACATTGAGACAAATAGTAGAAATCCATATATATGTGCTAAGTATCACAATATAAACCTATCTTATGTGGTGTTATATACTACACATCTAAGCTTGATGTTTAGGGATGTCTTACCCAACTATTGTATTCATGCATATAATGATGTGTATTATAAGCACAAAGCTGGATCTTCTTGGATTTTATTGGATTTTCATTGATTGACTAGATCCATACATGAAGTTTGACTTTGATATGCAAATGCATGTTGCAATATCAAGCTCTTACTTGATGTTATAGGTCTAGAGGGTAACCATACATGAAGGTATTCGTGTGAGGAAGTGACGAATTCTGAAGATTTTGAAGACAAGATGAAGGTTCACTAGAAGAAGGAAATAAAGTGTGGGAAGCAACCACAATATTCTAAAGAAAGGACCAATCAAAACTCACTTTTATCCTCAATTAAGGAGTACTTCAACATGGAAGTATCATGAAAGTGAGAAAAATAGTGAATATGGAGCAGTAGAAGTAGAGCCGTATTCATTATGGAAGAAGGGAATGCAAGTGAAGTCACTTACAATACTATTTTCATAGTGTCAACAAGTGGTTCTTTTGCAACACAAACCCTGGAAGAAGGAAAATAGACAAGTGAAGTCGCAGCCGATATAATAAGACCACAGCTGATATGGGATAAACGTGAAGAAGAAGCATTGAAAGTGAGATAGATCTTAACTAAAATTATAAAAGTATCCGCATCGGGTAGGTAGATGTTGACTAGAACCATAAATAGTCCACAGTTGGTATCAAATAAGCCACATCTGGTGCTAGTTAGTCTGCAGCTGGTATTAGATAGTCCGCAGCTTGAATATTCCTTTACTCTAAAAGAAAGAGGGATTCCGCAGCTGGTATTCCGTAGCTGGTAAACATTTAGTCGGAGGATTCATATCGGATACCCACAAGTGTGTGGATACACCGCAAAGAATTCTTCGTGAGACTCTAGAAAGGTACAAACCCTAATCCAGACTTAGACCAACTATCTAACCTTGGAGTTTAATGATCAGAAGAAAAGGAGCTTGAAGACCATTAGTAAACTCCAAGGGGGAGAGGAAGGCTGAAGGGGAAACATTAAGATATGACATTTGGAGTATGACAGACGAAGTAGAAGGTCTGAACTGAGAGGAAGCTCGATCTTATTTTCATAAGGTTGTTGGGAAGTATCCATATAACAGTACTCTCAAGAGGATGTCAGACCAGAAGCCGAGATGTATATCTCGAAGAAGTAAGGGTTAGACCCTAACTTGAGTGGGTAATTGATAATTACTCAAAAGTAGAAGATCTCAAGTAAGTCTAAGATAATGAAGTTGGATGAAGTAGATGTCGAAGGACAATCAAAGGTTAATAAGGTGAAAGACCGAAGGAGTTTTACTATACTAAAACTAAAGATTATTGGAAAGATTCCTTTCATGGAACCTAAAGAAACCAAAAGGAAGATAATTAGCATAAACTAGAAGCCATGATTGGATGGACTAAATGAGTCTAATCCATTCGTAGGAATAAACCACCAGGACCATGCCTATTGTAAATACCTTACTTAGCGCCATTACTATAGTTATGGTAGTAAGGGAAATCAATACCCTACCTTAAACTAATCTTTTAGAATTAAGCTTTGGATCACCGCAGCTGGTAGAACCAAGCTATGGGTACCCAGATAGGAAGCTATTATCACAATCAACAGTGAAGTCCATTAGCAAAATAATATGTCCTAATCCAAGGATCTTTGAATAGAAAGACAATAAGCTTAGAGTGTTGGAAAAAAAAATCGTAGAATTGAAGAAAGTATCAGTGCTAGACATTAGAAGACTCCAGGAAGGATCTGAACAAGGGATATATCCAATTATATCTAATGAGATCACCATGGAGTTTGAAAGGATTGTGATCTATTCAAGTCAGTTCCAAGTTCCGAAACATGAGAGCGTTCGAACTTCGGGACAAAGTTTAGTTTAAGGGGGAGAGGCTGTAATATCCCAGGTTTAGAGGCTACAAAATTAGAAAACACCAAAGTGTGCATTGCATTCATGCATAGAAAATCCGGGGAATTTTTGCGCTTTCAAATAAAACTTACCACAGAACTGAAGTTTCACTTGACTTGCTGGAATTGAAGTAGCTCATCAAGTCAAGCACTATAAACTTCACTGTGATCTTTGCTAAAACCTTGTTTTGGGTAGAGATGATTGTGATCTATGGATTAGATCAAATGGAATTAGATTTACAACAACACATTCTTTAAGAATCAAACCCTAACTTATTAACACTTAAAAGTTAGCAACTACCTTTGTGTGTAATTTAATTCACTTCTAAAATTATTACCAAATAAGGTAAACCAGAGGGTCTAAAGTGCATAAAAGCCACACATTCTTATTTAAATCATAACTTATTAAATATATGGAATATCATAAAACTAAATTCGTTTACATTACGAATTATAGTTCAAACTATTTGAATAAAACTAACAATGAGTATTTTGAAACTCATATGATCATGCCTTGGTGAAATCAAACACCAACTATCCAAATTTGAGAAATAACCCTCAACCTTGACCTTTTGACCAATATTATAACATAAATCCAATCATACATGATATGGTGCACTATTCACAAGTATAAAAGCATTCACAATATATTTAGTAACAAATGCCACTTGGCTATCCAAGAATAAATCATATGAGAGGATAATGAGCATGCCACATAGGATGAAAATATCTACATGACTTGCTTTCCAAGCTATGCCACCTCATGCTCAAAGGATTGCTATGGATGAGGGCATGACAACCAAGCACCTTACTCATCAAACCAAATCAAGAGTCACCACCTATGTGTCATGATACTAGAGCTTGCCCAAGCCTATAAATAGAGCCACACCCCTTCATCCATTTGCTCATCAAGTACCATGATACATGGGAACAAACACATAGAGCCACTCCATGTGAATTAGCTAGGATCAAGATGTAGAAGCTAGGAGGTGGAGGCATACCACAAGATGTAGGTTTACCAGATTTCCTGAAGAACAAGCTACAGAAGATACCAAGGTAGAATTCCTAGGCAAACCATATATTTAGAGGATCATATCATCATCTCTTGAGTAGGACCTTAGGATATTCCAAGACATTGATAAGTGAGAGAAGTTATAATACTAACCATAGCCATGTTCATACAAGAATATTAGAGAAGTACTAAACCTAGTTATTCAAGTCAATATTTGATCTTGGAGGTGAGAACCCTATTCCAATAGCAATACCTTAGGAAACCAATTCCATAATCATCACAACTTGGTATTAATTATAAACCCTAAGAATCTAGGATGAGTGTGATGAGAGGAATATTAAAGAGGGATTAGTGAGGAATGAGTGGATCTTGTCTAATGCATGATTATACCTTGTAGATATAAATGATAAGTTAACCCCATATGATTAATAGATCTCATCTATCACATAAAATAATAAGTATATCACTAGTAGTTAACCCCAAACCAATCCTCATGCCTTGTGTAGAGGAGTAATCCTAGTCAATTAAACATAACCTAACTATTGCTCACATCCAAAACCTAGTGGTGTATCACATTGGTGATAACTACTAAAACCCTAAACCATAATTGAATACCAATTCCAGTATCACTTTGGTGTATAAATAGAACCCTGCCATATCTCATGCCTATTTATACTTTAGTTTAGTGAAGCTTAGGCAAAACCTTAAACCCTTCCACATAGGATTCACTCCACATAAAATATTTTCCTAACCTGTGTATTAGGTATCACAAGTATTAACCAAGCTATATATAATTAAGGACTAAAGGCCATTTAGTGAGTAGAGTGAATCAATATTCAATTCCACTTTGCTTTCCAAATATCTTGCTTAGTGAAACCAAATGCAATAGTATTTTATAAAATAGCACCACCTCAACAAGGGAGTTAATCATGATGAGTTTAGGATTCATTCTAAATAATTCAAACAAGAGTTTGCTAAGCAAGGTAGTGAATATAGAGTTGATCCAACCACTTTGCTTAAACCTTTAGAAACCATTCTCCACATAAAATCACAAACCAATTCCATCCTCTTTACTATTTGTTAAACCCTAGCCATAATTAAAATAAATATGAACAATCAATATTATCAAGCACATTAGCAAACCTAAACATGTGTTCACCTGCACATGTTATTAATTTTCAAACCATTTGAATATATTTGGTTTCTAAATAAAAGTAATTGAGACAAACACTTAACCCATATCTACTTGAAATTTAGAATACCTCTCACAACAACACAAATTTAATCAAAGGTTAAATATTTGTTTGAACAAAACAACACAGTGAGTATTATTATCAAATTGTTTTGATGTTCACATAATTTAGGACCTGCAAAAACAAACAGAAATCAATTTGAATTCAAATATCAAATTCAAACCAGAAAATAGAAAACAGAAAATTAAAATAGAAAGAGAAGAGAGAGAGGAGCTAACCTGACAGGCCGCAGCAGCCCGAAGCCAACCCAGCAGCAGCCCAACTCCACGGCCCAGTCCAGCCCATGGCCTCGTACCGTTTCGTCGCTGGCGAGAAACAAAACGAGGGCATCGTCTTCCTCCACGGCGTCGACAGCGCAGAGAGGAGGCTCGGCCACGTCCTCGAAGCCGATAAGGATACCCCGGACGCCACAGAAGCTTCCAGAACTTCTCCCTATCGTCCTCGCGTCCGTCTCATCCACTTCTCGCCAAGATTCGCGCCTGTATGCACCTCACCGTCGTCGACGTATCTGAGCCACTGCCGCCGGTGAAGTTACGATAGAAGCCTCGCCAAGCTCTATAAGTATGCCTAGAGCTTCGCCGTAACCCTAGTTCTCCACCACTTCCATTCCTTCTCTAGTTCCTCCAAACTCTCGCGTTCATCCACTCTCTGTCGCCAGAGTCAAGGATGAAGCCGACGGAGGAGGCCACCCCAAGCTCGATTGAGCGGTCCAGGAGGAGCACCTGGACTCAAGGAGCACACTAGAGGAGCAGAGCATCCAGGGAAGCAAGGAGGCGGGAGAATTTCAGCGTTCCCTTTCCGTCGGGTTCACCGGGAAATCTCCAGTCGCCGTCGTCTCCGTCGACCATCGCCAGAGCCGACCACGCCATCATGTTCAGGGTAAGATCGCGCATCTAATGAGCCAGATCTCGCTTCCTAGATCCGTCTGTAGCTCGCAACCGATAGTTGGCCGGAACCCGCCGCCGCAGAGATGCTCGCCGGAGTTGCTCCGGTGACCATTGGGTGGTGTCGTTCACGCTCGTTTGCTCAGCATCAAGTACTGGTTCGAACGCACCTAGCTTGGTTGCCTCTGGGGGTCCCTAGCGGTTGTTCCGTCGCTCGCCGGAGCGTCACCGGCGTTCTCTCCGGCGAGGTTGACGTGGCATCGCCACCTCAGCTCTGTTGACTGGTCGTTGCCCGTGTGGCAATTGACTCAGTCAACAGGCCCACCTGTCTGTCTCTGTGGGTACAGATCGAATCGGTACGTTTAGATTTTTGCCTTATTTCAAATTCCAGAAAAATGCTGAAACTTTGTAAAATTATATAAAATTCATTTCAACTCAGAAAAATGTGAATAATATATGAAAATGCTCACAAAAATAAACTCTATTCAAATAAAATATAAAATAAAAATGTGTGTCAAAATAAAAATTCACTTATTTTTAACTTCATTAATTATGCCTTTTCATTTATTTGAAGCACAATTTAAATTTAATAAATTAGTTAAGTATGAAAATTAAATATTAGTTATTCAATAAATAAATAAAATGTTAAGATTAATTTTCTTTACCATAATGGCATTCACTTAAATATTAGTGATAATTTATAAACCCTAATTTGCAAATTACTATTTTCTATTTTTTTAAATAATAATAAATCAAGAAAATATTGGAAGGCTAATATTATTTTGGGTAATCCAAAACTTGTTTACTTAAACATCTTTAGTTAACAATTTAAGTATTTTAAAAACTTAATAACAATTATTAAACCCTGATTTCTAAATTAAACCTAAATAAGAGTTACTCTAACTATTAAGTCTTGTGAAAATTAATAAAATGTCAAACCATTATTAATTTTGTTTCAAAGTAATTTGTTACCACACCTATATTACCAATTATCATTTTAAGAGTTGTACCATAATTTAGAAACCTAGTTTTAATATAAGTAAGACCTTGATCCCATTATTAAATGTGTTATCCTAAAATTATTTGCAATCCTAAAACCCTAGGGGTTTATCCCATGTGATCAGATGAACTTCACCTTTACAATTAGAACCTTATTAGCAACAAATGAATTCATGTTTGTGATCTACTAAATAAAATCAATTCACATAAGATTATCATTTCATGTCTTTATCTTTGATTAAACCTATATGATCCACTAAGTGTCACCTAGGTATAAACCCTAGCTTATTACCACATGTTAGCACCAATAATCATCATTCTTAGTATCACACAATTGAAGTCAACCTTAACCATCATTACCTAGTAAGAACCATGGAGATCAACCCTAATACCAATCTTGTGTAGTAATTCACATCACATGCTCCTATTCAACTAAACCCTATTTAGGAAATAATAAACCACCTAGTTTAGAAGCCATTAGTGATCACCTTAGTGAAGCAAATGTGAAACCATAGTAAACCCTAATAACTAGTTTATGAAATCATCTTGATAACTATCCTTTGATATGATGCTAATACTTGCTACATATAAACCCATCCAAGTTAAGAACCCAACTAGTCCCTATTAGAAAACTAAGTAAATCCATTAGTAAACCCTAGAAGCCCATAGTTTCTAATTGTAGTAATTCTTGTTCTTTATGTAACATGTTCTTCAAAAGTTATTCTTTTGAAGTACAAATTTCAATCAAACCATAGAAGCCCATAGTTCTTATTTGAAATACTTATTATTTCTTAATCAATATGTTCTTCAAAAGTTATTCTTTTGAAGTATAATATAAGTAATCATCAACCATGTCCTGTAGAACTTAAAACTGACCACTACTATTGATTTGCTATGCAACCACCATTCCTTTGTATGTATGATTGTTTCGATGCATTATATCACCTGTTTATGCTATAATATCACCAATCCTAATAAGAACCTTGTTTGAGAACAATCCTAAAAGTGCAACACACCCTAAAGAAATCTTTACAACTCATCCATCCTAAATCATCGAGGTTAGGTTACGCTCGGGACGATTGCATCTCATACAATTCATTATAGCATCTTTGCCAGTTCTTTAAACATTGTCCTTACCGAACAATGATGGTATTTCGGAATTTGGAGTTATCACGCAACGAAGCTTTTTCTGCATAATCTTGCAGACAAGAAAGGCAAGTTCATCGCTTGCTCATGTCATTTGATTATTTTTATCAAACTATATGCAAAGCACTATACTTATCACTCTTGCATTGAAAAGCAAAGTATTATTTTACAATTATGAATGTGACTATGTGGTGGGCAATGGAACCATGGTATGTGTTGATATGGTGGAGGTTCCATTGCATGGGTACTACTCATCTAGGACTAAGTACCAATGCCGTCCAGTGATTCTAGCGCCGTACAAAACGCGTTGACCGTAAGATCTATAATGGCTCTGGGGAAGCCAGCTGTATCTTTTCCCTCTTGCATATCAACGGACCTGGTGGAGCCTGGCTGGGTGTTGGGATAACACTGCAGTAGGTTGGGAAATCCTTTAAAATCCCCATCCGTGTGGATGAGAGGCTCTATCGTCTATGATGGATTGTCCGACGTACATCGGGGGTAAAGCCGTATGATCGGGAGATGTCTACCGGGATACGGTGGAAAAGGGTGGGTATGCAAGGTCGCGGAGAAGGGTGTAGGATTGGATCTTATTTCCTGGCCTCACACCAAGGAAGTGTGGACGGGACGATTCTTCCGGTTGGCAAAAAGGATGAGGTCTCTTATGGGAAAAGTAACGCACCTCTGTAGAGTGTATCAAATTGTCGTTCCCTGTTCCGGAAGGAAACTACGAACGCGGAAAGGAACCCATGAAGTGGTCAACCTGTGAAGAATGACGGGCATAGTTTTCAGAATAAAATAAACCTTTTGAAGAAATGTTTATGAAAATTGCATTGGCCTATGACTTTCTGGTCTATGGCTGTAGCTAGTGCATGATACACCTATTTCCTAATATGAACTTGCTGAGTACGCTCGTACTCATTCCCTCCCATTTGAACCCCCTTCTTAGATCAAGGCACCAAAGGAGAAACTACCGTGGAACTCAAAGACAAAGGAGTCAACTGCAACAAGATGAAGAATCCAATCAAAGAAGTCAATGGAGTCAATTTCTGCATCAGTTAGAGTGGAAGCTTAGACTAGTAATAGAAGGGAACTTTTCCCTAATCCTAGCACCTAAGTAGCTAGAATTCTATAGCAAACCTAGTATCTCAAGATATAGTGATAGCTATAAGATAGGCTACGAGTCGTTCTTCTGGAGCTTTATTTGAAGTTTTACCTCACTGTAAAGTAGGAGGTTGTGTTGATCTTATGTAAACAGTTCGTGTGTACTTCTATAGACATACCTTGGACTCGCATATGTTTCTGTTGTACCACTCGAGGGATGTAATATGAGTGGAACGGTGTTTCACTTGTGTTATATCAACGACTTGTGTACTACACCATGCAGTGGTACGCTGGGTCACCGCACTACTGCTATAAATCTGTTGCTACTGATAAACTCTTGCGAGCAAGTCTGTTTCCAGGTGCAGCTGAATTGACAACTCCGTCGTTAAGGCTTACAAATATTCTTTGGCTCCCCTTGTGTCGAATCAATAAATTGGGTTTTACTTCCCTCGACTGTTGCGATCCCCTATACTTGTGGGTCATCAAGACTATTTTCTGGCGCCGTTGCCAGGGAGCATAGCTTTATTTACAAGTTCACCTGAATTGATATTGTTCGCTGCAAATCCTCCATCATGGGTAAACCTCGCGATGCTAAAGTCGCCATATTACCATCCACTACAAGAAAAGGTACAACTCTGAGTACCTCTGCTGCTCTTGATTCACCATCTGTGATAAGTCAACTTGTTTCACCACCACAAGCTTCACATGCTGGTACTTCTGCTGAATTTGAAAATTCCTCTTATAATTTTAATGATGCTTCTACTGTGCTTGATGATAATGGTTCATTAGGTCCTTTTCTAGATGCTACAATTGCTAGGTCTAGACAAATTGAAAATACTGAAATTCCTAATGAAAATACCGTTACACCTGTTAATTCACCTGAGTCTGTTGAACACTCTAGTGATGATTTTGATGAAGATTATGTGGAACTTGATGATGATTTTATTGATAAATGTAATGCTACTACTAGTGTAAGTAACATTAAAAAGCTTCTTGCACAACATGCTGTTAGATATAAACTGTCTCCTGATCCTAAATTTGCCACATCTCCTATAAACATTAAGGATAAGCATTATGATTTTTCTCTTGATTTATCTCATATATCTATTGTTGAGAAAACACCTTTTTTGGTACTAAAAAAGAAAGTGCTGTAGAGCACATGAATGAGCTTTCTACTTTGAGTAGCTTGTTTTCTGATGATATCAAGAAGCGTACTTATTTTGTTGCTAAATTTTTCCTTTCTCATTAAAGGATGATGCTAAAACTTGGTATAATAGTTTGCCTCCTGATTCTATTGATAGTCCAAGTGGTTTGCTTGATGTTTTCTTTCGAAAATATTTTCCTGCTAGTGCTCAACATATTGCTTTGCAGAAAATTTATAGTTTTGACCAGGAAGATGGAGAGAAATTGCCTGAAGCTTGGGCAAGGTTTTGCTCTCTTCTTAGAGCTCGGCCTGGACATGATTTGGAAAAGCATGACTTACTTGATATATTTTATAGTGGACTAACCATTGAGTCTAGGGCATACCTGGATAGTTGTGCTGGTTGTGTTTTCAGGAAAAGAACTCCAGACGAAGCTGAAAAATTAATGGCTAGAATAAGCCAAAATCATGATGATTGGACTACACCTGAACCAACCTCAACACCAATATTGAAGAAGAGGGGTATGATTAAATTAAGTGATGAAGATATGAGAAAAGCCAAGAAATCTCTTAAAGAGAAAGGTATTAAATCCGAAGATGTGAAGAATTTACCTCCCATAGAAGATTTATGTAAGATAACTCCCCATTCATCCACAATTGAGGTACATTCTCTTCAACGCTTTGATAAAGAAGATATTCCTTACTCAAAACCTCCTGTTCAATGTTTAGATGAATTTGATAATTATGTTGTTAAGCAAGATAACTTTAATATGAGAGTAGAGAATCATTTAATGGAAAATTCTCAAGCTATTAGTAAATTGCATGATATTGTGGAGAGAACCTCCAATGATGTTAAGATGCTTGTTAAACATTTTCATATGGTTCAAACTCAAATTGATCAACTCACTAAAGTGCAAAATGACTTGTTAAGAAATACTTCTAAAGAAAAACATGCTTATGAAGTAACAACTAGAGGCGGTGTTTCTACCAGGATCCTCTATATCCCGAGGGGCATCCCAAAAGAGTTGAACAAGATTCTCAACGAACTAAAGAACTAGTGCCTTCTAAGAAAAAGAAGAAGAAACATAAAACTGTTGTAGAATCTTCTGAGCCTGTTAATGATCCTAATAGTATTTCTATTTCTGATGCTGAAACTGAAAGTGGTAATGAACATGATAAAAATAATGATAAGAATGATGTTTCTGATAAAGAAGAGGTTGAAGATGAACCTGAAAAGCATGCTAAAAATAAAAAGTACACTAAAGAAGATTTTATTGCTAAGAAACATGGTAATGAAAGAGAACCTTGGGTTCAAAAGCAAATGCCTTTTCCTGTTAAGAAACTAAAATCAAAGGAGGAAGAACACTATAATAAACTTTGTGATTGGATGAAACCTTTGTTCCTGCAAATCCCTTTGACCGATGCTATTAAATTGCCTCCTTATTCAAAGTATATGAAAGATATTGTCTCTAACAAAAGGAAAATTCCTAATGAGGAGATTTCCACTATGCTTGCTAATTACTCTTTCAATGGCAAGGTTCCAAAGAAGCTGGGAGACCCAGGTATACCGACTATCCCTTGTTCCATCAAGAATAATTATGTTAGAACTGCTCTATGTGATTTGGGAGCAGGAGTTAGTGTTATGCCTTTTCTCTTTACAAGAGACTTTATTTAGATAAGTTGATACCAACTGATATATCTTTGCAAATGGCTGATAAATCTACTGCTGTTCCTGTTGGTATATGTGAGGATGTTCCTGTTCAAGTTGCTAATAATTGCTTAATATTAACTGATTTTGTTGTGTTGGAAATGCCTGAAGATGATAATATGTCTATTATTCTTGGAAGACATTTTCTTAACACTGCAGGGGCTGTCATTGATTGCAATAAAGGAAAAGTTACTTTCAATGTTGATGACAAGGAGCATACTGTTTATTTTCCCAAGAGGATTGATAAAGTATATGGAGTTAATACAATTTCTAATTTGAGAACTATCAAAGTGGGAGTTATTGATTGTCCTATATATGAGCCTAAACAAGGATATCAAAATATTATGATTGGATCCATATCAATACAATATAAGGTAACATGATTGATTTGAGGTTTATTTCTTCTTATGTCATGTAAAATTTATTTGGTGGCAAGACTTGATCAACCTTGTTAACAAGTACATTTTATATGCATAGAAGAGCTAAACAACATTTCTTTCTTTCTCCACACTTGTTTACTTTCTGTAGTACTACTTGTTTTGCAAGATGCTTTAGTTGTTTAGAAGTTTGAAAACCTTTTTCTGCCCTGTAATAGTTATTTTAACACCCAGAAATGTGCATTTTACGAAGTTTTCAAAAATTTACAAAAATTATATCACTGGTCCTATTTTTCAAAATGCAACCTGGGAGTGCCTGGGGCTGACCAGTGGGGCACCCCAGGGCTGCACCCCATGTGGCGCGGCCAGCAAAGGGGGCGCGCCACCCTGTGGGGAGGGCCCCACCTGGCCCTCCACTCACTCATCCACCTACCACTCCACTCTTTTTCACAGTAAAACACACCACCATTGTTCAAACTCGAGTTTCTTGCTGTTCTTGCTCGAGATTTTCGATCTCCTTGCTCAGCCCATCTTTGCTGCTGAGATTTGGGGTATTTGTTCTCTGGTATGTGACTCCTCCGATTATCCAAATAGAATTTTGTGTAGTTGAGTATATCTTGAGTATTTTGCTGCTGTAGGTGACATGTTAAGTGGGTTTGCATGCTTGTTCTAAGCTGTAGAAATTAGTTTTGATGCATGTTTAAGTACCCTATCAAGTTCCTATAGTAGTTTCCCTCATTTATATGTCTCAAAATCAACTTTTATAATGATTGTTGAAAAAATTTCAGAAAAGAAAAATGCATAACCACACCTTTGGAGAAGTGTTCGAGAGGGATACGACAAGAGCGGCAAGGCCTTCAAGGGCAGCCACTCGAGTTAGGCGATCCTATGATGAGGATGTCATTGCACCTAGCTTTGAAGATGATGAGGACAACGGGATTCCTAATGCTTCATCCTTTCCATGCATTGACTTTTTGCGTAATGCAGGGCTACTTGATGACTTCTTGTTTCTCATTAATAGTGTGGGTTTATCTACCTATATGGAAGATGAGAGTGATCAATTTTACAGGCTAACTAAAATCTTTGTTGAAAGCTTTAAATTCAGCAACTCATCCTTCACACCATCGGTTAAATTTAAGATTTATGACATGCCTATTACTATGAAGTTGAAGGATTTTTGTGCTGCATTGGATATTACTCCTATAGGTACAGCAAAGAAGATCGAGAACCGCCCCAAAGCTTTGATGGAACTCTATCGAGAAGTTACCAACGATGATAGCCGCACCATTCAGCGCGGCAAGATAAGGAACATTCAGCTCCCTGCCATTAGATATTTCACTTACTATCTTGCTACTAGCATTCTTGGTAGGGAGAACACTAGCAACATTTCTAGTTATCATCTTGCTTTTCTGGTTGCTGCACTTACTGGAAGTACACCTTATCATCTTGGTGCTCTTATTGCTCGTCGCTTAGCTAGTAAGGGACCTATTTATGGAGGAATTGTTGCCTCACGTATTGTTGCATATCTAGGTTTTTCTATTGATCCTAGTGATGAGAAATTAACTCCTATTAAGCTTGATATTGCTGCTATGAAGTGTCACCAATTTGTCACAACTGACTCTAATTTAGAAAATATTGTCTATAGAATGTTGTTTATTGACGGGGATGAGAGGGAAATCCCTTTGCCGCAGGCCGATTTGTTCAATGTTCATAGGAAGCCGTGGTTGCGTTCCAAGGAGGAGGTGGATGAGCAGCTGAGGATACTTGGCTTTCACCAGCAGCACGACTCCGAGGACGCCGAGCCCTCCGACGGGTACACTGTCACGTATCCTGGTGCGTCCAGCTTGTACCAAGGACAGGATCCTCCTTCATCATATTACGGAGGTGCCACCTCATGGGCACCGTGGGATTGATCTCCACTTAGGCCAAAAGCCTAAGCTTGGGAGGAGGTATGCCGGCATCACTCATTCATTGCAAATTACAATTGCCGGTCATTTGTATATACTTGTTTCGCTTCTTTTGGTTGTTTCTCTTTCAGTTATTTTTATTTCAGTAGGCTCTTATTTTAGTTTTTGAAGGTTGTTACTACTGTAGTAACCTTTACTTTTACCTTTTTATTTCATTTGTGTGCCGATAGTTGCCTCTAATATGAGGAAGATGATATTTGGGGAAGTGCTATCTAAAAAATAGATTCTGGACTGATACTAAAAAAATTCTTAAAAATAGCCAGAACGTTATTTTGAGCAGCCAATTTTTGTACATGTTCCCCAGGTTATCATCTAACTTTCATTAGTTGAGCACTTTTCGCGTTGAACAGCAGAAGATTTTCGGAAAAAATGATTACTGTACTGCTGTCAAGTTTGACAGATTTCTGCTGTTTTGCTTTTATGTGACTCTTTTAGTTTTCATTCTCTTGTTTTTGCTTTGTTTCTTTCCTAAAACACAAAAAGACCAAAAATATTTCTGTTGTTTCTCTTTACCATTTGTTTATTTGGTTTCTTGTTCCTATTTTGCTTTATTTACTATTGTTGGTTTGCTATGAGAAAATCCAAAAAGATTATACTTTTGTTCTTGTTTCCAATTCGAAAACACCAAAAATATTTGTTGTTCTTCTTCGGTTTTGTAAAGTTTATTATGGAGTTAAGCGGTCTCCGGTGGTTGGAGCTTGGTTTTCATTCCATATTATTCAAGCCACACAAGTGAAAGGCAATAATGATGATCTATGACAACTCGACTGTGGTGAGAGGCTGGTATGAACTCTATTTGTTTTCATTTTTGTACATATATTCATCCATGTGAGCATGCTTAGTTGGTTCATGTGAGGTATATGTCATTTAATGAAAGTCTAGTAGTTCATGATCTCTCATGTTTAGCTTCAATTATTAATAATGAGTAGCATGTCATAAATATTTGCTTGCATTGTTTTATTCATAGATAGGTATGACATTGTGGTATCCTCCTCTGAATAATTCATTTGAATTGACTTGGCACATGCTCACGCATGCATATGACTGAAAAACAAAAGTCAATTAAGCCTCGATGATTTACTTTGCTTCAGAGTTCTCGTATCACTTTTATGCCCCCGTTAATTTTATTTTATCACAAGCATGATTATGACAGTTATTGCTCTCTTGATTGTCGCTTCCCAGTCTATTGCTAGCTTTCACTTGTACTGAGCGGGAATGCTGCTCGTGCTTCCAAATCCCTGAAACCAAGTTATTCCAAAGTGTCCACCATAAATACCTATGCATGGCATTTCAAACCATTCCAAGTAAATTTTCATGTGCTACCTTTAAAACCTTCAAAGTACTTCTCAATTTGTGTCAATGTTTTATAGCTCACGAGGAAGTATGTGGTGTTTCATCTTTCAACCTTGTCATTTACTCCTGACAGACTTTCACCAATGGACTAGTGGCATATCCGCTTATCCAATAATTTTGCAAAAAGAGCTGGCAACGGGATGCCCAGCCCCAATTAATTAACTTTCATTAATAATTCTCTTCGCATGTTTTGCCCTGATTTATCAGTAAACAACTTAATTTGCAAATAGATGCTCCTCCATGGTATGTGAATGTTGGAAGGCACCCGAGGATTCGGTTAGCCATGGCTTGTGAAAGCAAAGGTTGGGGGGAGTGTCATCCATAATGAAACTAAAATACATGTGTAAACTAAAGAGAAGAGGGATGATCTACCTTGCTGGTAGAGATAATGTCCTTCATGGGAGCCGCTCTTGAAAGTTTGGTTGACAAGGTAGTTAGAGTGCCCACTACCATTCGTTGACAATTTTACTTCTGTTTAAAAAAAATGAAAAGCTCTAGCACATGTTAATCCCTGCTTCCCTCTGCGAAGGGTCAATCTTTTACTTTTATGTTGAGTCATCATCCTTTCTTTGAGCACTTTCTTGAGAGCATAATTGTCATTCTTAGTGTAATATGTTTGTCCCAGAATGGATTAACTGTGGTATAACTTTGATGCTTTTATCTTTGATAATCTTTACTTCTAGTCTTTCCATGAATTTCAGAGGTGCTGGGCATTTATGTTTTGCTGTACAAATATGGGCAAGCGAGATACCACTTTATCATTTCTTTTTATGAACATTGCAATCCTGCTGATAGATATGATTCATGATGCTTATTATTAGTTTGTTGGTATCTTTTTCATGATTGACATAACTATTAGATGACTTTATTTGCATTTATCTTATTATGAATTGCCTAAGTACTCGTCCATATAATGAAAATATTTACATCATATGAGCAAATATGTTCGTGAAAGTTCTTTTATCGAACTCAGTTGTTAACTGAATTGCTTGAGGACAAGCAATAAGCTAAGCTTGGGGGGAGTTGATACATCCAAAACGTATCTACTTTCCCGAACACTTTTGCTATTGTTTTGCCTCTAATTTGTGTATTTTGGATACAACTAACCCGGATTAACGCTGTTTTCAGCAGAATTGCCCTGGTGTCTTATTTTTATGCAGAAAATCAACTTTTGGAAAATCCCCGGAAATAATTGCAATGGGCCTATTTTCACGAAGACTTACGGAGCCAGAAGACGAGACGGAGGGGGCCACGAGGCGCACACCACATGGTGGCGCGGTGGCCCCCGGGCCGCGCCGCCCTATGGTGACGCCTCGGCCAGCCCCCGACGCTCCCCTTTGGACTACTTAAAGCCCTTGACCTAAAAACGCACGGGGGCTCGACCAATTTTCCAGAAGACATCCAAAACTCCACCGCCATCGCGAAACTCAATCTCGGGATCAGAAACTCCGTTCGGCACCCGGGACGGGGAATTGGAGGAGATCATCGCCATCATCGCCACCGACGCCTCTCCATCAACCATCCATGCTTCCCCCATCCATGTGTGAGTAATTCCCCCGCTGTAGGCTGAAGGGGATGGTAGGGATTGGATGAGATTGTTCATGTAATAGCCATAAGATTGTTAGGGCATAGTGCCTAGTATCCGTTGTTGGTACTTTTATGATATTGTTGCAACTTGTTATGCTTAATGCTTGTCACTAGGGCCCGAGTGCCATGATTTCAGATCTGAACATGTTATTGATTCATGATGATATTCATTGTTTTATGATCTTACCTGCAAGTTGTATACACATATTGCTGTCCGGAACCCGAGGCCCCAAAGTGACAGAAATTGGGACAACCGGAGGGAAGGCTGTGATATGAGGATCACATGTGTTCACGGAGTGTTAATGCTTTGCTCCGGTACTCTATTAAAAGGAGTACCTTAATTGCCGGTAGTTTCCCTAGAGGCCCGGCTGCCACCGGCTGGTAGGACAAAAGATGTTGTGCAAGTTTCTCATTGCGAGCACGTACGACTATATACGGAACACATGCCTATGGTTATTTAGTACTTAGATATTGTTTTATTATTATCTGCAAATGCCTTGTCTTGATTATTACATGAGTTATCTTATCCATGCAGCCCGTTCATCCATCCCTATGCCTACAGTATTTTAATCTTGTTGTTTACTATAATCACTACTGTTGTCTTTATTACACTGCTGCTTATATTTCACTACTACTATAAAACTGTTGCTACTGATAAACTCTTGCGAGCAAGTCTGTTTCCAGGTGCAGCTGAATTGACAACTCCGCTGCTAAGGCTTACAAATATTCTTTGGCTCCCCTTGTGTCGAATCAATAAATTGGGTTTTACTTCCCTCGAAGACTGTTGCGATCCCCTATACTTGTGGGTCATCATCGATGTGTCGCGCTGCGACTCGATGAAAGCTTGCAACCTAAGAAGCTCTTGTCGTATTTCCACCGGAGTTCGACCAGGCATACCTGCGTGCCTAGAAAAAAGCTTTCCTACCTCGATGAGGAGGGTCACATTCATGACCAGATCTTGGACATTGTCTATGTTATTGGCACTCATAACTGAAGAAGCAGAGGAGATAAGAGGAGCAGCCATAAATGCAGTAAATCTACGATCGCCAGGAGGAGCCATCCTGGAGCGACTACGATTGTGTTCAACAAATGAATGCCCGGGGAGGGGTTTTATAGCACGCGGCTCAGCGAAAAGGCGGGATACATGGCGGAAAATTTTGGCGGAAAAATAAGGCGGGAAATTTTGGCGGGAAAAAATAAGGCGGGAAAATTTTGCGGGAAAAAATAGGGCGGGAATTTTTTGTGGGAAAAAATATGGTGCGAACTTTTTTCGAGAAATCAACATTTATTATTAATACATCGAACGAAATAAATATGGAAATATAACTACAATTAAAATACGGCTACTCACTACAACAGAATTTAAGATACAACGACAAAGTAAAACGGAATTTAACATACGTAGTTAGTACAAATAGATCACTCTACTTTCCCTGCGTCCAGCGTGGCCATTTTCCGGACTTGTCGCCGCGTTCTTCTGCCGCTTGCGCCTCAGCAGCTCTTTCCCTTAATCTCTTCCTTTCCGCTTCACGGGCCTCTTTGCGCACCTCTTCCTCTGCATACCTACGTGCAACCTCATCATCCATCCTCTTCTGATTCACCTCACGATTTCGAGCTTGCTCCGCCCTTAATTTTTGTATCTGTCTCTCTCTCTCTGCTTTATCATTAGCAGCAGCCTTTTCCGAACGCTCCTCCTCATGGAACCTTGCCCATGCACGCCGTTGTTTCTCCTCCACCTCGCGGCGTGCCCAATCCGGCTGCTCCTGGTCTATCCAGTGAAACCACATGCAAAGGGGCGGGGGAGACTGCAACACAAATAATATGGTTAATAAACGAAAATTAATGACATACAAATAAAATTTTAAATCATGCTATTACAACATACCGCAGGCCTCGCCACTTGATTGTCTGGGTGGATCATGATCATAGCTCGCGCACATGAAATATTTCATGCCGAACTTATCTGAAAAATCAACCACCTCCTTCACCTTCGCAAGGCGGCCGCACCAACACCTCTCTGCTCTCACCCCCGGTGGCAAGCTTGCATTCTTCCCCTTCATCGGCCTAAAATCCTGGTCCGAGCAAGGCACACTCATACTCACTCCAATATTTTGCGCACGAAACAGAGATGCGGAGAAGGCAAACTTGATCCTGCTGTTTCGATTTCTATGCGGGAAAGACGACTTATATAGCCTTCAATTAGTGTGAGCAGTATCAAAAAAATTAGTGCAGAATAATTGGTATCGGCTGTCGGTGCTCTAATTGCTGTATCAGCACAGAATTCCTACGCATATAGGCCGCTTTCGGTGGTTAATTTTCTGTATCGGGCGGGAATCTCCGACTGCTTCAGCAGGGCCTTGAAATCAGTGCATTCAGCTTTAGTCAATTTCATCAGGGACGGTCGGCCGATTTCCCGCTCAGCCTGCCTCAAAATCAGTGTGGCCGGGTCAGTGCATGGCAGGGCCTGCCGCCACCTGCTTTGGAGGCAGGTGCCACGCCAGCTTGCCGCCGCCTGCTCCGGCGGCATGGCCCACCATGGCCAACGGCAGCTGACGGCGAGCTGGGCCGGCAAACGTGCCGCCATGCCGGTCGGCGGCGGGGCCCTGCCGCCACGGCCCCTGGCGGCAACCGCCACGTGTCGGCTGGGGGCCCTGCCGCCACCCACGAAGTGGTCCTTTTTGTCAATTTCAGTCACAGGTGGTCCTTTTTGTCAATGAATTTGGGCAGGTGGTCTCTTTTGACAAAAAATCGATAAAGAGAGGCCTTCTCTGAGGGTATCTCCAGCGGGCTGACCCAAATCAGCGACTCAAACGATCTGTTTATGTTCGTTTGGATCGGTCCACGGACAAGATGAGTCTCGCGGTCTGGCCGGCCAGGACAGTGCACGCAGCGGCGCGACCCATTCGGTCAGTTGGCTAGTTGGCCCGAGCACAAGAGACAAATAAAAGGGCACGAATTTAAAAAGCGCGCAAAAATTTGATAGAAATTTCAGTGATTCAAACATAATTAACATAGTTTAAAACTAAAATCTTGCGCTGCCATCTTCTTCTTCGTCCGAGACGAGGTCGATGAAGGGCGGGGGCGCCCACAATGGCTGCGCCCAAGACGGCACCTCCGCTGGCTGCGCCCAAGAAGGCACCTCCGCTGGCTGCGCGTACTGCGGAGGAGACGGCGCGTACTGCGGAGGAGACGACGCGTACTGTGGAGGCGGCGGTGCGTATTGCAGCGGATGCGCGAATTGCGGTGGTGTCACTGGCGGAGCGTATGGAGGAGGCGGTGGAACCTCCTGGCCGTCCCACACAGCCTATGGTGGCGCCTGCATGCGGCGGCAGCGGTGGAGGTGGCAGTGAGGCTACGTGCTCCGCCACCATTTGCCAGAGCTGGACGACGTGTTCCAGCCCTGGCCAGGACCATTTGGCCTCCTCGTCCTCCAATGACGCGGCCATGGCGGCGGCCGTGGTCGCATCATCGTCGTAGTTTTCTGGGAGGACCGCCTCCAGCTTCACGGCGGCTGAAGGCACGCCCCCCATCTCGTCCTCCTCCTCCTCCTCCTCCTCGCCGTCCTCCTCGCCATCCTCGTAGAAGACCTCGTCTTTGATGTCCAGTGCGGAGGAGGATTCTGTACCGCCGCCGTCTGCAGACCAACGAAGAGATGCGGCTGCGGGGTTGGAGGCAAGAGGCGAACACGTGTAGGGTTCCGCTGCGGCGGAGAGTCCTGGCAGCGCCGCCGACCGTACGAGAAACAAACCTCGTGGTCGTTGGCGGTTTTCTTCATCCAACGGGGCAGCTTCATCATGGACGAGATCGTGCGTGTGGGACATGCAATGGTGGCGGTGGTGGGACTTGGGGAGAAGATGTGGGCATGGCCGTGGTTTAAGTACCACTGGCCATCAAAGCCGGCGTAGGAGCTAAGGCGGCACGCGCAGCTTCCAGCGCCATCGTCTTCAATGCCGGCGAAGGAGTTGAGGCGGCGGGCGCAGTGGTCAGCGACGGCCTTGATGGCAAAGGCTGCCGCCGGTTAGCCTTCTGCCGTCGGGTCGCTTCCAAGTGGGCATGTGCGGCTGGACACGCACGTTATCCGCACAGCATTCGCGCCGACGCATCTATTTCCCACATTTGGGGCGCCGATGGGTCGCGGCGAATGGACCGATCCATTTACGTCGCCCCGCTGGAGCGTATGCGGGTTGTCCGTCCATCCGCATGGACCGTTTCGGGCAGCCCAGAATCAATTGGGTCGGCCCGCTGGAGATGCCCTTAACTCATCAGTATCCCAGGCCGGCCCAAGTTGTTGGGTAACTTCACTCTGTCGGTGGAGAACAGAAATACTATGGAGTTAGTCATCGAGCGTTGGGCGGCGTCGGAGCGCCTCTCTACTTTCATTTCTGAAAAGTGAAGTGATGTTGTTGCGTCCTCGCTCACTCATCTAGTCATCTGTAGTGGAAATTTCTCAAATCCGTAGCTAGGTGACTATTCTTGATCGGGGAGTCGAGACATTAACCTTGTTTCCCGAAGAAAAGAAAACCCTCATTGAACTATGCAGCTATGAGGCTGGGCAGGAAATGTTTCGCTCCTCGGCTCACCTCCTCTAGGCGACCGGGGAGGTGAAACCCTAAGCCCCACGCCACCGCAGCCGCCCACCTCCCCCTCTCCCCCGGCCTCGGCGCCCCTAGAGAGGCTGTCGGCTAAGCTCTCGATGCCGGTGAAGGCGACGATGGGGACTTGAGCTCTCGACTCCTCCCCTGGTTGCTAGATGGAGGATCTCCGTGGGGGATTTACCAAGACCGAGACGGCGGCCTGACGAGCTTCCCCTTTGCGGGTGGGCTTGTCTGGTGGCTTCCTCGGTGGAGGCTCAGGAACCGAGGCGGTGGCCTCTCGTGGTGTGGCGGCGTGGGCTCTGCGGTGAGAGGCGCGCACGATGTGGGTCCTCCTCCCGGCTATGTGGACGGCGGGGAGGCGGAGGGTGTTGGCCGTGGTGCGGGGGTCGTTGTTTTGGTGCCCTGGACCAGATCATAAGGATGGTGTCTCCCCCTTCGTCTGGCGCGCCCCACCCTTCCGGCGCTGAGCTTACGTGGCTTCTTTGGCCGGTGGATCTGGTGCCGGGCTGGGTGCTGGAGGTGGTGCTGATTCCGGGAGAAATCCGCCAGCCACGACAGTGGCGACGCCACCGGATCTGGTGCCGGGCTAGGTGCTAGAGGTGGTGCTGATTCCGGTGTCGTGGCTAGCGCCGGTGGGCGCCGTGTTCTTCGTGGAACACCGCCGAGGTATCTTACCCCTCCCTTCCCCCTCTTGATACCCGGGAAAATCCCAAATCCGCTGGATTGGGCGGCAGCGACGCTGTGCGCCATCACCTTCCTGAAGGTGCCGCCTTGGGTCAGTTGGGGTTGTGGGTTGGCGTTGTTTCTGGTGGTAGGCATCGTGGCCATGGTCTGGGCGGTGGTGGTGGTGCTGAGCTCTAGGGTCTGGCTCCTGCAATCCCTTTGGTTGCTCGCTGTTTGTCTTCTGCACTTGCTCGGGTGCGAGGTTGCGGGATGACAGGAGCACGGTGCTTCTCCCTTGCAGGCGATGCTTCGAGGCTCTGCTCTATCACCACTTGTCTCCTTCACCTTCTCTTCAGCGTCCTCGCCCTGCAGCTTCTTCTCTTCGTGATTGGTTCCATGGTCAGCGGCAAGGCTTCTCGAGGTGTGCTCGATGTAGTGATTGGGTGGGCTCTATTGCTGGCTCAGTTTGGCAGTTTGGTTCCTGGTCCCTGCTCTGCTCTGGGTGAGTGTGTCTCCATGGGCGGCAGTACGGCGCTCTTCGAGCCAGGGCGAGGGGGCAGGGGTCCCTCTCCGGCCATGGAAGTGTATGTACAGGCGACGACTCACCCTCTTGGTCCAGCCATGAAATCTCCCAAGCAATGCATGTGATCCCACCCCTAGTTCCCCCATCCCCGCTCCGTGGTGCTTCGTTTCCCTTGGAGGACATCACGGGCTTAAGCTAGTTTCCGGTTTACCTTCTGTTTGTTGGTGTTTGTGTGAGTTGTAAGCTGTTCTTCAGCATCTTTGTACCCTGGCCGTGTGGCTTTATTTATTTAAAGCTGGGCACTTTGTACCTTATGTTTAAAAAACTATGTTGTTGTTGTGCCCCTGTTATTTCTCACGTAATACGAATGATATTGCCCGTCTGACTCTGGGAAGTCATTTATGATGTTTCTACATGACAGGATCATAGTTTAGACTGCTAGGGGAGGCCGGAAGCAATGGGATATTTTTGCCTTTTTTCTTCTATTTAGCGCCAGTAGTACTGTACACATTTTCATTAAACATGATATATAACTAGTGTTTTCCTTATTTTCGAATTTCAGAAGAAAAACAAAAGTAATAAGTGCTTGTTGCGGGGCCATAAATTGCTAGTATCCTCGTTTAGGCGCTTAGGAAGAGTGATTTGGACCGGTGTCGCTGTGTTTGAACATTCTGAAGTATTCTTGTGGTGAGGGGACAAGGTTGACTGACCGGAGGATGGTGATCTGGTAATTGGCTGCATTAGTCAGTTGAGCAAGCTGCATGGCCCTTGATTACGACACGTACAATTAATATGCAAGACTTACAAGTGCAAGAGCTTTACCCCACATGCGATTTTTCCGTCTTTCCGTTTTTCGTTTCTCTACTTCCTTTCTGTTCGTTCTCCTGTTTCTTTATCTTTATCTTTATCTTTTGCATTTTTATTTATTTTAATGTTAGTTTGTTGTTGCTTTCATTTCGTCTCTAGACTCTTTTTCATTTATATTTAGAATGTTCCTGTGTTTCATTGGCAATGTATATTTTTTATTGATCATTTTTATAAATAGACCTAATGCTTTTATTACCAATTGATATGGTTTTGATCCAATAATACATTTATAGTCTCGGTGTGGCACGAAAAGATTAACGCAAGTCTTGCATGTTTGTCTTTGAAATTTCGTATCTAGTATTGTTGTGGTGAGGAGAAGGTTGACTGACCAGAAATTCGTGGTCCGGTGCAATGACTTGTAACCAATATTCCTATTGGCCAAGCTGATAACGATGAACGTGGTTAATATACGCACAAGTCCAGGAGCAAACCTTCCTTCGTGCATGGCTTTCCTGTCAACCGTAAAGGTTTCTGCCAAAATTCTAGTTCAATATATTTTTAAACCGTTTTACCCTTCCACCAAATCGTATAATACGTAAAATGCCACCGTACCTGTCTGTTTATTTTCTTCTCCCCAAATCGATCTCCGGCCGGGAGCTAGAACCCTAGAACCGTCCCCTGTCTGTCACCCACATCCAGCTGCTACGAGTAAATTACATATACATACCACTTTTGGGGCACGGGTTACAGGATGGTATCATCTTCGGTAATTTTCACAAGTAAGTGCAACTTCTGGGGCATGTCGTAACAGATTGGTCCAATTCTTGTCTAATGGCGTTTTTACACGGTTCTGATTGCAAATCTGACAAGTGAGGCCCATTTGTAAGTGCTGAGTTGGCAGCATATGTGGACATAGAGCTGAGGTGGAGGTGGGGCCCACATGTCAGCCTCATCTATTTTTCCCTCTCCACTTACTCCTCTCTCTCCTCTAAGCCATCCCCATCATGCGCAGCTCGGGGCAAGCTAGGGCGACCACCACGCCGCCGCCGGGGCGAGCTAGGGCGACCACCGCGAGCGGCGCCGCCGTCCGCCGCGGATGAGGAAGAGGCGTGCTGCCACTTGAGCACCGAGCTTCTCCCTTGCCGCCACGCCTGCCCACCGTCGTCGTCGCCGCGCCTGCCCACCGCCGCCGCCGCCGCAGCCATGCCCAGGCCAGCCTCCTCGTCCCAGCCCAGGAGGGCCTCCCCATCGCCCACCCCTTCCCCAGCCACCGCGCCCAAGAAGGGGCGGCCGGCGCGCGACCGGGCGCCGCTGGTTGGAAGGGCCTTTGCTTCCTGACCTGGATCCCGTCCACCGAGGAAGAATCCGGATGGGCCGTCGAGCGCTACCGGCCGAATTGTGAGAAGAAGGAGGAGGAGCGATCGGCGGTCGGATGAGGTTCGACGAAGGTGGGACAGCCTCAGAGGAAGGCGGACGTGGGGGTCACGCCGCCGTCTGGCGCGACGCCGCCGGTCCACGCGTCGATCTCCCCCGAGGTGCTGGCCGGCGGGGCGGCAACGCCAGCGTGCTTCGCGGCCGGCCACCACGTCCTGCTCAAAGGAGGAGGAGGCGTCCGTCATCTGGCTCGCATCTCCACGTGATGAAGGCGCGGCCTGTCTGCCTTTACGCCCAGATCGGAGGACGCGGCTCCGACTCTGCGTGCGGGCTCGGGTGACGAGCCAGAAGAAGATTAGGGAAATAGAATGGGCCACTGATAGTTGGGCCCCACATCCACCTCAGCTCCTCCTCACCTGCATTGCCAACTCAGCCCTGTCAAATAGGTCCAAACAATTAGGAAAGTTGTCAAAAACACCATTAGACAAGAATTGGATCAATCTGTTACGATATGCCCCAGAAGTTGCACTTTCTTGTTAAAATTACCAAAGATGGTACCAAATTGAAACCATTGCCCCAAAAGTGGTATGTATATGTAATTTACTCAGCTGCTACCAAATCGATCTCTGTCTACCGGCGACCTCCACCTCCTCCGTCTGGTGGAACGGATCCGTGGCAGCCCCCAAAATCCTCGACCTAAACTTCCAGATCCTCCCGCCGCCAAGTCCCCGTTCCGAGGTGCTCCACCGCTAACGAGATCCCCGGCCGGGATTTCTCTGGAGGTCATGGTGGTAGTGGATCGAGAAGGTGTGTCGGTGGAACAAGAGTTTTCCGTCGTCCACACGCAGTCCCGCATCAGCACATGGCGCACCGCTATCCTGCAACACCCGGTCATCTTCAAGATCTACGAGCTGCGTCATCCCAGCCCAACCTCGACCACCTCGAGCTTCTCTGATTCAAGTTATCCCCCACCTAACCTCTACCACCCCAAGATCCTCTGCCCCGTACGTCCTCCTCCACCCCATCCTCAACTGGTGGTCCTCCGCCTCCGCCTCTTCCTTTTCTGGTCACCACTGAGCCCCAATGGATCAGAAAATTGAAGACTGTTTGCTCTAATTTTTGTTTAATATATCCCAGAATTATTGCGCTATATGACTGGGGAATGGAGATAAGAACGATTCAAGACTGAAGATGGTCAATTTGTACGCCGTACGAATTGTCCAGAAATGATCTCGCTATTTCTGGCTCCGTGCCTGAAGAATAGTTCAGGCTTCAGAGAGTTTTTTTTTCTTTCGATTTTCTTCAGAGAGTTGATATGCTTCAGAGAGTTGATGTAGGTGCTTGTCGCTAACACAAGGTTTAAAATATTTTCATCAACGAGCTTGCATGCCCGATCCATATTCAAGATGCTCACGTTCTTCATGTTGTAAGGCTCATGCTGACGTGATGATACTATACTGATGGAGAAATTGTTTTTTTTTTTACTTTTCTCCAATAATTGATCTGGGAATAAATATTTTGTTTATGTTGCGAATCTTTAATGTAATTTGTTCGTGAAAACATTCGCATTTCAGATCTTAGTACCCATGGTTCGACGACGAGGAGCCGTACTTTAACTGAATGTTAGGATATCCGCGGGACGTACAACTTCGTACATCCTATGACGGCGCTATACGTACCAGCGGAGCGATGCAGCCACCGCCTCACCATGTCGAAAAAGACACACACAAAATAACCTAGAAATAGAAAACCCTCCAAGGCTCTAAGGACACTGAAGGCCGAGCATACTAACGGTGTCGGCTGATGAGGGAGACGGCGCCACACAATTGCCTCACTTTTTCCTACCTCACATACCGGTTCGTTAGCGTTTGCTTATTTTATGCAAATTTAAGATATCTATACCTAATAAGAAAGGAGCTAATGTTTCTGCCAAAATTTGCGTCCAACATTTTGTATTTCAAGTTTGCTCTCCCACCGATTCATCACATAATAATGCTATTTGAGGATTGTTTTCTTGGTCCAACATTTTATTTTCCAAAATTACCCTTAGTCGGTGGGTTGAGTTTGCAAATATTACATGATTTGCCACCGGTTGACTGACCAGAGATTCATGGTCCGGTGCAATGATTTGTAAGCAATATTCCTATTGGCCAAGCTGATAACGATGAACGTGGTTAATACGCACAAGTGCAGGAGCAAACCTCGTGGATGGCTTTCCTGTCAACCGTGTGTTATCATCACTGCACTGCACAAACTCTGAAGAGCCAAATTGCATTTGGCTGTTCAGCCACTACTCGCGTATATATGCTGACGGAAGGCAGGGTAGAAATCTATCTATCTCAGCTCACTTTTGAACCATCCAAAACCAAACAAAGCTTCCATACTTTACAAACATGTCCTCCACGGTAACACATCCATGGCCAATAGTTCTGCTGCTCCTACTCCTAGAAATCCACCAGCTGGTGGCCATAAACTCGCGTCCCCCTTGGGCTGCTGGTACATCGACCAACCACCCAGGGGCGGAGCCAACAGGGTGGAAGGGTGGGGCGGGGACCACCCTAAGATTTGGCCCAGCCCATATGTCTTATATAGAAATTATGGAAAAAAATAAAAAAGCACAGCCCAACTAAGACCTGCCCCACCCTAGCGAAATGGGCTAGATTCGCCACTGCAACCACCTCTATGATACATGTGTTAGAGTGTAATGGCTGACCCTCTCTTAGTTTGGATTTTTGGTTTAGTTGGCTAGTGCATCAATCTTTCAGGGTATCAGAGCCAAGAGGTCTTAAGTTCAAGACCCTGCTCACGCAGTTTTAAAAAAAACAAAAGAAAAAGATTCTGCGGCCTGCACCGAACCCACGCTACACTACTAGAAAAATGCCTATAGCTGCAAATTATACTGCCGGCGCACCAAAATTACCATGCGCCGGTGGCAACTACTGCCGGCGCGCCAGCAACTCGCCGCGCCAGAGAAGACAGAATACTATTGGCGCACCTGGCCATGGGTGCGCCGGCGATAAAAGTAGGACGTGGCTCCGTCCGCTCCGGGCCTGGCCCAAGAATTACTGCTGGCGCACCAGCCCAGGTTGGCGCGCCCCTGGCTTGGTGCGCCGGCAATAATTTTTGGGCCGATGCAAATACACACGCCTGCCCACCTTATTGCCGGCACACCCTTACCTTGGTGCGCCGACAGTAACCTGGGATATTTCCAGGCGCTGACTACTGCCCACCTACTCTCCCCACTACTCCTCCCACACACTTAACCCGACCCTTCTCCGAACCCAGCTCGTTTTTGCCCATTTCTACCCAAAATTTAGCCAATTTGACCAAAGAAATTGATATTTTTTGAGCAAATCTTCCCGTCCTACATGCATCCCACATCCTCTATGTAGATCTAGATCTATCTATCCCGCATAGACCGCTCAATCTAGATCTAGATCTAGATCTAGAAAATAGGAACCCATACGTCGTGGTCGACGTGACGTCTCGATCTCGTCTACTAATATATCAACCAAATAGGTGATTAATGAACAAATTGCGGAATGAAATCGTGTATTGGAACTTTGAAGCAAAGCGTGTGTGGCATATATATATTGTGTTTGTGTATGTGTTTGCGACCGAATGATTTGATGAGATGAAAATGAGTTGCTAATGTTGTGCCGAAATGTTGATTCGTTAAGTTTCCGTTTCGGCACATTTCTGGCGCTCCTAGGTCCTAATGTGTAGGAAGGTCATGCCGAAATTTTCCGTGAAAATTACCGACGGATGCATGGTTCTAATAAATTATCTTGCGCCGTGCAGGTGATAATGGTCATCGAGATGAGGGAAAGCGTCGTGATGAGATATCTCAAACACGCGATCGCCGACATGTGTCGAAATAACCTCACAGAGATATTGTGTCCGTGTCGAAAATGCAAACTAGAGAAATGGGTTGACCCCTATTCAGGCAAACTGCAGGGGCACCTGCTCTCTAGTGGTTTCATGCATGTACACACTCAATGGATGAGTGATGATGATGATGATGACGCGGAGGTCAACGGGGCGACGGCAGCAGGTGGTAATGGCCGACAAGAAGGAGGGCATCATGATATTGCTGATGACGAAGAGTTTGTCGCACACGACGATGCAGATCAGTATCATGACGAACAAAATGTTCAAGACGCGGATAATAACATTGATGACGATGAAGAGGTGCCGCTAGCTTCAGTTGTGCGGGACCCTCATCTTCAGGATCTGCTTCTCGAAAAGACGAAAAGCGTTAGGCGGAAATCAAAGCTTGAGCAACTGGAGACAGACTCGAATACTCCGTTGTACGACTCAGGTCACGGGTTGGAGGAGTCCCGCTTGAGAGTAGCGCTCGATGTTCTGCAGATGAAGACAAAACACGGATGGACGGACACAAGCGTCGACGACATTCTGGAATACTTGAAAGATCTCCTTCCTGCCGGGAACACGTGTCCTGGTAGTCTAGCCGAGGCCAAGAGAATCACATGTCCTCTCGATTTACCGCACGAAAAATACCACGCCTGCATCAACGACTGTATCATTTATCGCAACGAGCATGTGGACAAGACCAAATGTCCATTGTGTGACGATAATCGATACACGAAAGGGAAAAAGAAAGCTCCTTGGAAAGTTGCGTGGTACTTCCCGCTCGCCCCCCGGCTGCAACGGTTCTTCGCGGACCACAAGGAAGTAAAGCTCATGCGCTGACACGCTGAAAGAAAGGAGGCAGTGTTGAATGATCCAGAACGGTTTGAACACCCAGTGCTGACACACCCTTCGGATGCAAGCCAGTGGAAAGCATTGGACATTGAATTCAAAAGTTCCGGGGCAGATCCCAGAAATATCAGGTTGGGTGCGAACACGGACGGATTCAATCCGTTCGGAAACCAGAGCAGCACACATAGCACCTGGCCCGTGTTTGTATGGATGTACAACCTCCCCCCTGGCTGTGCATGAAGAGGAAGTACATACATATGAGTATGCTAATTCAAGGGCCGACATAGCCAGGAAACGATATCAACATGTATCTCGAACTATTAAAGGAGGAGCTTGACACGTTGTGGGTGGAGGAAGGGGTAGATACATGGGACGCCGTCGCAGAAGAATATTTTCCTTTGAGAGCCGAGTTGATCACGACGGTGCAGGACTACCTCGAATATGGATATATTGCGTGCCAGGTGTGCCATGGACACAAGGCATGTGTCAGGTGCATGGAAGAGACGGTGTTTTTGCAGCTTGGTAAGGATCCTGACTCTTCGAAAACCGTTTACATGGGGCATCGAAGGTGGCTACAGAAGACTGACCCGAGGAGAAAGCGTGGAGATCTGTTCGATGGTACAGATGAGCCCCGAGGACCTCCACGTAAGAAGAGCGGCGAAGAGATCGATACATTATTGAAAGGTTGGAAAGAGTGCCCTGTGCCGGGAAAGATTCATCAAAAGCCCGGAGAGAATAATAAAAAGGCAACAACGCCGCTCATGGGTGTATGGAAAAGGAGGTCCGTGTTTTGGGACTTGCCGTACTGGAAAATTCTCGATACACCTCACTGCCTTGATGTCATGCATATCACAAAGAACGTGTGCGAGAGCTTGCTTGGCACTCTTCTCAACATGCCGGACTGGGCCGAAAGCAAGACACGACCTGATAGTTTTGGGCATCAGGGAAGAGCTTCAGATCCCACCGACCCAAGATGGACAGTCGGAGGAGGAGACGGATGATGGTCAGAAGTGCAAAAGGATTAAGCAACAAGACTATTACTGCCCCCTCCTGCTTCACTTTTAGTCCGGATGAGCTCGATCAATTTTTCAATTGCCTTCTAGGAGTCAGAGTGCCCTTCGGTTACTCCGGGCTAATAAGCAGATACATGGACCCCAAGAAATGAAACTTCAGCGGCATGAAGTCTCATGACTGTCACGTGATGATGACGCAGATTCTTCCGGTTGCAATCCGAGGTATAATGGATGACCATGTCCGTGCAACGCTGACTGGCCTCTGTAACTTCTTCGACGTCATAACTCGGAAGTCGATAAGCGTGAAGAAACTCGCAAGGCTCCAGGAAGAGATCGTGGTGATCCTATGTGAGCTTGAGATGTACTTCCCGCCTGCATTCTTTGACGTGATGGTCCATCTGTTGGTCCATATCATGGATCTATCGGGTGCACGCCTCCGGTGCGTCGGCAGTAGTCCTTTACCACCGGCCCGTTCCCACCGGCGGGCTCTGGTGCACCGGCAGTAGATGAATTTGGTGCGCCGGCAGTAGCACTTTTCCTAGTAGTGCTAAGAACTAAAATAGCCTAGACGTGAGGGGGAGTGCTAAATATAAATACACTGCCTAGTCTCTTTCCATCAGTTCAGACTGATGGGTGAATTGGTTAGGTGCATACAACTTAAAACCGTCAAGACTAAAAAAAAGGAGCATGTGAGGGGGATTGTTAGAGTCTAATGGCTGACCCTCACCATGTGGTGACCCTGCATACCACTGCATGTTGTAGTATGCCAGTCATTGATATAACATTCACGAAGTACCATTCCGCAAATATTACATCCCTCAGAGTAGTACAACAGAACATAGCAGGGTCCATAACTCATTCATTGATTATTACAACTATCATACACATGTCATCTTGGAGCTCCTCTTGGGTCCTGAGAGGAATACTCCTGGGTTCGAGGCGAACCCAACTTAATTTACAATATAAGAGTCTCATTAAACTAAACATTTATTTCCTCGAGCAGCTAAATACTAAGAGTTCGGGCTGCTCGGTTACTACTACTACGGATATCTCTAGGCTTGATCTCCTCCGGAAGCCTCCCCGGATCCATAGACGATTAGGTAGTCTACGCCTTCAACACCTCCTGAGAGGTCTGTTCCTCGTAGCCGATGATCTCGGCTCCTTCATTGTTGTTGTAGTCCTCCTCCAGATGATTCAGACAATCTAAGCATGGGATTTAAGAGTGGTATGAGTACGAGCGTACTCAACAAGTTCATTATAGATAAGAGGTGTTTAATGCACTAACTACGATATTAGACCAGAAAGTCTAATACCAATGCAAGTTTTGATAAACATTTCTTCAAGAGATTGATTTTATTTCAAAGAGCTATGTCCGTCAGCCTTCACCGGTTTAATAGAACTTCATGGAGCTCTCTTTCCGGCCAGTTCAGTTCCTCATCCGAACAGGGAGGACAGTCACGCTTCTTACACTCTCGGAAGGTGTGTTGCTTTACCCATAAGAGATCTTAACCTTGGTGCCAACCGGGCAGCTTTCCCGTTCACACTTCCTTCGGTGTGAGGCCCGGTATAAGGTCTAGCCAATCATGTTCCTCCGCTACCTCGAACACCCACCCTTTGTTGCATGCCCCGACCCTGGGTCCTCGCCGGTCCCATTATTCCCATTTCAGGGTGGACCCCGACCACGACGACAGTCTGGGATCGAACCAAACTCCTTCGCCGGTAGCTGCAACCCATCATAGACCGCAATACCGTCGGGGACTTAGGACTCCCCAGCCTCACCGCTTGCTCCTTCGGGCGACAAGTGTACTACGGACTATGTCGTGGGGACTTAGGACTCCCCAGCCTCACCGCTTGCCCCCTTGGATTACAAGTGTACTACGGTAAAGCGCATCCGTTGATGAACGAGAGGTGGAAACACTTTTGACTACTCCATCCCACTCCGGATCTTATGGTTAACACGGATATTACGACACAAGAATCACTGGAGACATTTGTTGTTTAATCCTAAATGGATATAAACCCGTGCAATGGAACCTCCACCATATCAACACAATCCATGGTTCCATTGCCCACCACGTAGTCATATTCATAGTTATGAAAGTAGTGGTTTTGATTTTTGTGCGATAGTGATAACCATAATACTTTGCAAGTAATTTGATAGAAATACTCAAATGACATGAGCAAGTGATGAACTTGCCAAAGTTTTGCGTTGGAAGGTGTGACTGACCCTTGTCCTCCGTCTCTGAAAAATAGCATCATTGTCCGATAAGGGCAATGGTTAAAGAAGCAATTATGCATGATTCCATTTTTAGGGTTTGTTCCCCCTTCCGATGTCGTTATTATTTCATGTAAGAGGTTAATACTAAGAATAATTTGAGGATACTTGATTTAAAGTAAAATACAACCTTGAAATGTTGTCAAGGTGTTTTTAAAGTCCAATTGCATTGATGGACTTATTTTCATTAATGAAAATAATATGTGTGATTTAAATCATTATTTAAATCCTTAACATAGGACTTATTCTTAATTGTCTTCAAAAATTCTCTTTGATATTTTATTTAAATAGAGAATTTTATGCTGATCCTTTTTCATATTTTTAATTTATTTTTAAGAGCTTTAAATAATTTTCTATTGAATTTCAAAGTTTCATGTTTTTATTGAATTGTGAAAAGTCCTTTTTGCCCCTGGGCCCACCTGTCAGTGGAGCCCAGTGGGTTGGGCTAGACCAGCTCGGGTCCAACCGACCCGAGCGGTCGGTCGCTCACTCCCGCACCTCGCGCCGCTCGTCCTAACCCTAATCCCCTCCGCTCTCACTGGCGACCTGCGTCGCCCGCACCGTCGCCGGCCGATTCCGGCGGTCTCCGGCCGCCATGGCCTACGCCATGGGGCGCAATCGAACCGCCAGACGACGGCGATTCGTTCTCTCCGCGTCGATTTGGAGCTGACGCCGTCCCTCGCTCGCCATCGACCCTCGCCGCCATGCCTAGGGTTCGGGATCCACTTGATCCCGTGGTTCCCCAAGCTCCGGGCGAGATGGTGCTGTGGCCGCCACGATGGGGTGGTGCTGTGGCGCCGCCATGGCCTGGCTTGGCCTGGCGCCGCCGCGCCCTGGCGTGTGCCGCCGTGGCCGCCATGGTGGTTGGCCTGCTCGACCCTGGTACGTCCTCCACCTCTTCTTCTCCCATGTGTGCCTGTTCTTCTTCCTCTCTCAGTAGCTCTAGCCAATGCTTTCCTCCCAATGGAGGGCCTGCCGTGCTGTTGCTGCTGCTCTGTTGCGCCTAGCTTGCTGTGTGGCGTGTGCTGCTGCTGCTTGTGCTACTGCCATGAATCCTAGCTACGGTGCTGCCCTATTCTGCCTATTAGCTAGGCTTAATTCTTGCTATCTTGATTGTGCACAGTTCTGTGCATGTTCCAGAGCCACATGCTTGTTGAATCTTGCATATCTGGCTTGGAACCTTCCCTGTGCCTCTGTTCTATTTACTATTCTTGCCAGACATTCATGTGTATTCAATTTGGCTGCCCTGGCTTGATTACCATGTGTAATCCTTGCAATTTGCAAGTTCCAGGGCACTGATATGCTGTCCCTTGTGCTCAATTTCATGTGTAAGCTTGGTTGAGCATTACTGCTGGTTAACTGCATGATTCAGTGATGAGCACCAAGTGCTTTACTTATTTATCTTGATCTAGGGGTTCATCCTGCCTTGGGTGTGCTTCTGGATACAATCATTTAATTATTTATTTGGTTGCCTGTGAAACACTTGTTGATTATCTGTGGCCAATTAGATACTTGGTCCATGCTCTGTTGCTTAGTGATGCTCTAGCATGCTATGGCAAGCTCTGATGATCATGTGATCATCAACAGCTGATAATTGGTTTGCTTACCTGTGCCTGTGCATTGCTGTTACCTATTTATGTGTATGTGTGTGGCACAGATCAGTGCTGGTGCTTGCTCAAGCATCAGCTGATGCTTGCAATGATCCTTTAGATCATCTGCAAGGCTCTGGTGCTTTGATTACTTGTGTAGTTCATTTATCTGTATTAGCTTGCTTTATTAAATGGATAAATGATGTGAACTGCCTTGCAGTGATGATCATATTAATTAAATTAACTAGGGCTAGTTGGATGACAACCACTGGTTGGTACCCTAGCCCTCTACTGAACCCTACTGGGTGATGATGTGGTGGATTAAGGTTTTGGTTATGGGTTGAGGTGGCCCTGGCAGCTCTTTGATGCTGTCATGGGTAGCTCCCCCTCTCTGTGGCTTATTGTGGCTTGGTGGATACATCTCTGGGCAATCCTTGTTGGATTTCCAGTGCTCTTTGCTGTTGACAAACTATAATAGGCACAAGTGGCCTATCTGTCTGATGGTTAGCAAACCATGTAGTGCTAGGTGAGTTGGGTAGGCTAGCTGTGAATCTTTTCCTTGCTGGATGCTTTGGTTTACCTCAGTGTTAATACAGTGGGTTTGACCATTTCTTCCCTGGGATGATTTCTTCTGGCTTAATTCCCTTTTTGCCAGCATCAAATGGTTTGATCACCAAATGATGATGCACACAGGGTAACCATACCCTCTGGCTTGTGTATATGTTATGCACATGCTTATTTATGAGCAAAACAGAGTTTTGCTCAGGTTGATCTTGGTTTATACCTCACTCCAGCTCCTAGATGATTTGTTGGTGTAGAGGTTTTGCTTCTGTGATGATCTTGTGGTTGGTTTACTTGCCCTGCTCCTCCTGGTGATCTTGAGGCTTGATTCAGTGCTGTGGTGAGTTAGCAGATTGAACAGCAGTGGCTGTTCTTGTGTTCTTGTGTTCTTGTGTTCTTACCAGTGAAGCCTGTCGATGGATATGGCTTAGGGTTTGCTTCTGAAAAGCTTATATGTGGTGCTCCCTTGCTCTCCCTGGTCGACAGCTCTTGCTTGTCACTTTGGTGACTCACTGTGTGTGTGTGCTGCATGCACACAGCCCTGTGAGCAGGCTGTGTGTGTGTAGACATGTGCTGTGCACCTGGACCTGGAACTTGACTATGGCATGGATCAGCTCGGCCACTTTGATCCTATCTGCTCATTTCATATTTTCATTTGATTTCTAACCTGCCAAGTGGCTATGCCACTTGGCATAACTTCTTTTTGTTGTGATTTTGTGCAGGGATCAACAATTGATCAAAAATGGACATGGAGTTCATCAAATCCAAGATCAAGTGAAGATGATCTTGTAGTATTTAGACTAGGGTCATTACTTGTACTTTTCTTTTTATTCTCTTTTATTTTTTTCAATTTCACCAATTCTTGTAATGTGTTGTAATTCATTTATTTTCTCTTATGAATATTGTAATGACAATGTAAATTGTGTGATGATCAATAAAGCTCAAAGTTTTCCCTAATGAGCTTTACTTTATTATAATTGTTCATTTTGTTTATTATTGATTATTTACTTAATGAATTTCCTCACAATTGAATTATTTAGGGTAATTATTTAATGTTTGAATTTGAAATTCAAATTCATCATTGGTTTGAATTCAACCATGTCACTTTATTTAGAATTCAATCATGCAAACTCTCCCCTCTCTTCTCAAAACCCTAAACTAGTGAAGTGAGATGCAAGTTTGTCGCACTCTCGAAACCCTAACCCTGTAAGGTGTCGAGAGAGAAACTTGTCCCCCTTCGATGCATTTTTGTTTAAAAGCGCGAAATTTCCCCAGAATTTACTATGCAATGCACATCCCTTTCTAAAATCTACCCCTCGATCGTCTCTAAACCTGGGACATTACAGCCTTTCCCCCTTAAAGAAAACTTCGTCCCGAAGTTGTGGTTGTAATACCTGAACAGCTCGGGGTATGTTTTCCTCAGGTCTTCCTCTTTTTCCCAGGTGGCTTCCCTCTCGGGGTGATGCTTCCATTGTATCTTGCAATACTTGATCGCTTTATTTCTGAGTTGTTTCCAGCTCTCCTCGAGAATCTTGGCTGGCTTCTCGATGTATGTCAAGTCTGGTTGTAACTCGAGCTCATCATGTGATATTGGTTCATCTGGGGTCTTCAAACATTTCCGAAGTTGTGACACATGGAATACATTGTGAACTTGAGCTAGCCTTCCAGGTAGATCCAATTCAAAGGCTAAACCTCGGTTCTGACTCAGTATCTTGAAAGGTCCTATATATCTAGGACTGAGTTTTCCTTTTACTCCAAATCTCTGGAGTCCTTTCATCGGGCTTACCTTAAGATAAACCATGTCTCCAACTCGTGGCTCCCATGTTCTCCTCTTCTGATCAGCATAACTCTTTTGCCGACTTTGGGCTATCTTGAGCCTGTCTCTGATAATGTCAATGATTTGTTGTTTTTCCTTAACATAATCAGGGTTGAACTCTTTGCTTGCTCCGGCTTCATACCAACATATCGGTGATCTACACTTCCTTCCATACAGAGCTTCAAATGGTGCCATCTTGATGCTGCTTTGGTAACTATTGTTATATGAAAACTCTGCTAGTGGTAAGTGCTCCTCCCATGATCCTCCGAAGTCTAGGGCACAAGCCCTAAGCATATCCTCTAAGATCTGGTTGGTTCTCTCGGTTTGTCCACCTGTCTGGGGATGATAAGCGGTACTATAGTCCAACTTGGATCCTAAAGCTTCGTGTAGTTGCTTCCAGAATGCTGATGTGAACACGGATCCTCGATCCGATACGATCTTCTTAGGCACTCCATGCTTACTCACGATCTCTTTGATGTAAAGATCGATGAGTTTCTCTCCTTTATCCTGCTGGTTTACCGCTAAGAAGTGTGCACTTTTCGTCAACCGGTCCACGATTACCCATATCATGTCCTTCTTTTTATTAGTCATGGGTAGTCCGGTGATGAAATCCATCCCTATTTCCTCCCATTTCCACTCTGGAATAGGTAAAGGTTGTAACTTCCCTGCCGGACTCTGGTGTTCAGCCTTCACTCTCTGGCAGGTATGGCATTCCGCCACATATTGTGCTATCTCTCTCTTCATATTATTCCACCAGAATAGTTCTTTTAGATCCATGTACATCTTTGTACTTCCCGGATGTATGGAATATGGTGTTTGATGAGCTTCCCGGAGTATTACTTCCTTAATTTCAGCAATATCCGGAACGCAAATTCTCTTCTGGAACCATAATGATCCAGATTCTCCGCGATGAAATTCTGATGGTCTTCCTTCATCTATTCTTCTCATTTCTTCCATGATGAATGGATCGTCCAGCTGACCCATCATTATCTCATTCTTCAGGTTGACATTTAGCTCATCGGCTACTTGTAAAGCTGATAATCCTTCATGAGCTTCCTTCTCCCAAAGTTGTATTTGGGCTTGACTTATTTCCTTCCTCAACTCCGGTGATATTTCTTGTTCCACTCCCTGCTTTTCCTACTCAGGGCATCTGCTACAACATTAGCCTTCCCTGGTGTGTAATTGATTGTCAGGTCATAATCCTTGATCAATTCTAGCCATCTTTTCTGCCTCATGTTGAGTTCCTTCTGAGTGAAGAAATATTTGAGGCTTTTATGGTCTGTATAGAGCTCACACTTAGCTCCATAGAGAAAATGTCTCCATGTTTTGAGTGCAAATACGACTGCTGCTAATTCCAAGTCATGTGTTGGATAATTCACTTCATGAGGTCTGAGTTGCCTTGATCCATAAGATATCACTTTCCGATCTTGCATGAGTACGCAACCCAATCCATGCTTGGATGCGTCACAGTACACGGTGTAGTCCTTGCCAACTTCTGGAACTGCTAACACCGGTGCCGTGGTGAGTTTCTCTTTTAGAGTTTGAAAGCTCTTCTCACACTCCTCTGACCACACGAATGGTGTGTTCTTCCTTAGCAACTTTGTCATTGGTCCTGCTATCTTAGAGAATCCTTCAATGAATCTCCGATAATAACCTGCCATTCCTAGGAATCCTCGGATTTCCTTGACAGTCTTGGGTGCTTCCCATTCTAGAACTGCTGCTACCTTACTCGGGTTAACAGCTATTCCATCTTTACTAATAACATGACCAAGAAATTCCACTTGATCTAGCCAAAATTCACACTTACTAAGTTTGGCATAGAGTTGATGTTCCCTTAGTGTTTGCAACACTAACCTCAAATGTTCAGCATGTTCGGCCTTGTTCTTGGAATATATCAAGATATCATCGATGAATACGATGACAAACTTGTCTAGATATGGCATGAAGATCTTATTCATGAGATTCATGAATATTGCTGGGGCATTGGTCAATCCAAAAGGTACTACAAGGTATTCATGGTGTCCATACCTTGAGACAAAGGCAGTTTTCGGAACGTCTTCCTTCTTGATCTTTATCTGGTGATAACCGGATCTTAGATCAATCTTGGAAAAGACTCCCGCGCCTCTCACTTGATCAAATAGATCTTGTATTCTTGGAAGTGGATACTTGTTCTTGATTGTGACGTTGTTCAGATTCCTGTAGTCTCCGCACATCCTTCTTCCTCCATCTCTTTTATCCACGAAGATCACAGGTGATCCCCATGGTGAAACACTCTCTTGAATGAATCCCTTTTGTTCCAAGTCATCCAATTGCTCCTTAAGTTCTTTCAACTCCTTGGGCCCCATCTTATATGGTGCTTTGGCAATCGGAGCTGTTCCTGGAATTAGGTCGATAGTGAATTCTATCTCCCTATCTGGTGGCATACCAGGTAATTCCGCAGGAAACACATCCTAGAATTCATTTACTACAGGTATATCTTCTAACTTCACCTCCTTCATGCTATTCAGCTGTAGCTCAACTTCAATCTGTGTATGTTTGTCGCCTTGGTAGATCATTCTACTTCCATCGGGACTTTTCAATGATACCGTCTTGTTTACACAGTCGATCAATGCTCCATTAGCTTCTAACCAGTTCATACCAAGAATGACATCAATGTCCTTCATCGGTAAAATGAACAGGTCCGCATCAAACGCGCACTTATTGATCATAATGACTTGTTTTTGTTTGGCATGGGTTACTACTATCGTTCCCCCCGCAGAAAGTATGGTTATGGGTGTATCTAACTTAGTGCAACTAATCCCATGTTTGGTGATGAATTGTTGAGAAATGAATGATGTAGTTGCACCGGTATCAAAAAGTACTTTGCCAGGATGAGTGAGTATCTGGAGCGTACCTATCACCGCCTGGTCGAGTTGACCACCTCCTCCATCGGCAGTTCAGCTTGCCGAAGGGCTTCTTATTCTTCCAGTTGCCTCCGGTGTTTCCTCCTCGGCTTCCTCCTCCTCCAGATTGACCTCCTCCATTCTTCTTATTAGGACAGTCTTTCATCATGTGCCCCTCCTGGCGACACCCGAAACAGATGATTCTGGGTTTGCGACAGTCCTTCGAAGTATGTCCTTTAATTCCACAAACACGGCAAACTATTTGGTTTGCAGTCTGAAATGCTTGGTTCTTCCTACTACCGTAGTAGTTGCTGTTGTTGTTGTTGTTGTATCTGGGCTTGAAACTCAAGCTGGTATTAGGCTTGTTACTAACAAACCTCTTAGGCTCAAACTTGGCCTTTTTCCTCTTCTCCTCCTGTAATTGCTTGAAATCATCTTCTAGAGTGATGGCGGCATCCACCAACTCTTGAAACTCCGTCGCTCTCATCATACGGAGCTGAACCTTGAACTGGGGACTTAACCCCCTCAGAAATCTCTTTTTCTTCTTGTCCTCGGTGTTGACTTCTTCAACAGCGTACCGGGACAGTTTAGAAAATTCCCTGACATAAGTCAGGATTGCCTTGTCCTTCTGCTCGAGACTTTCAAATTCTCGACGCTTCAGTTCCACAATACTTTCAGGGACATTGGATTCCCTGAACTTCCTTGCAAATTCCTCCCAGGTAAATACCTTTCCAGCCGGATAAACGGCTACAATATTGTCCCACCATGATGCGGCAGGTCCACATAGCAGATGGGTAGCATAACGAACCTTCTCTTGGTCGTTACATCCAACGGTGTTGAGCTTTCGCTCAGTATCCATCAGCCAATCTTCCGCGTCCATTGGCTCGGGCGCGTATGCGAAAGATATCGGCTTGGTGTTTTGGAAGTCCGCTAATGTGACTCCCTGGTTCTCAGGTCTCTCCACCCTGTTTTGCTGTAACAAATCCTGAAAGAATTTGTTCTGCTGCTCCAGTGTTACACGCTATCGCTCCTCTACCAGCTGCATGTACTGGATAAAATTTTGCAGCGTCATGGGTGGTGGTGGTGGTGGAAACTGATCTCTGGCTGCACCCTCAGCCTCTTCCTTTTGTTTTGCTTCGCGCTCCATGCGCTGCGCTTCGGTCTCGTCTCCTAGCGTTCCCGACATAACCCCCTAGTTCTGCAACACAAGATGATACTCATAATTACTCCATGCGCAAGTTTTCTGAGCTCAACTTTGTGCACAGAACTAGTCACGCAATGGAAATCAAGAAGCAAATCCAAATCATACAAAACATATACCCTGTATATACATACTTAAGTGGTCTTATTACAATACTCAAGTCGATGTGAGTATGCAAACTCACTTATTAAAGTATATGTACAAATTTATACAAATATTACAAACTATAATACACGTGGTACTTGTGTATTATAGCCTCGCCTCCCTTGGTGGACTCTAGTCGATCTTCACTCCCGGTACATCCCAGGCTTCCATCCGGTCGAACGTGTCGTCCTCCTGATAGACCCTGGAACATAAGGTCTCCCCGTTGGCTGGTAATCCGAATCCGATGATGATCCTAGGGAGAAATCAGTGTTTACAAACTGATCGTTAAGTGCATCATAGTCCACCCATCGGGTGTACTCTCCTGTAGCTCCACCATAAGGGTTACCAAAACTCATACCCGACTCAACCTGTGTCGGATACCCTCCATCAACTCCTTCATTACTAGGATAACTCTGGTTCTGGGTTGTTGCGTCATCATTCATCTCCCCATCATAATACACAGAAGTACTATGAGTTCCAGTATCCGATCCCCAACGCCAACCCCTGGAATTCTCGATAGGAGTCTCGGAACGCTGGTTGTTTCCGGATTCCTCTCCGCCCTCGTATCCCCCATAGGAACTACCTAGATAGTTCCCAGGTGTAACAGGTGTAGGTTCACGCTCAAGTGGATCAATACTGATGTAGTCACCAGCTGAATAAACTGGTGTGTGCACCACATTCTCCATAGGTTCTTTCCCCCTACTCTCCTCCTTGGGTTCAGTGAATTCCTCAAGCATCGTATCAATTGCTCCTATCAGATGATGGTTCAACTGAAAGAGTAATGATATGAAGTTACGGCTATTATCCATATATTTTGCCGCTGCTATGGGTTTGCGTTTAGCATATTTGTAGTGGTTGAGCATGGGATCTTCTTCCTCCTGATTATGAGGAATATGGGAGAACTCGGAATCCATAAGCTCCTTCGTCTTATGTTCCCGTATGTCGGTTATGGCTCTCATAACAGCTATATGGTAGGCTGTATTGGTTGTCCTAGCTTCCCCAGCTGGCATGACTACGCTCATTCCCAAAGATTCGGGAAGTCGCAGTCCTACCCTGCACTTGGCCAATACCGGACCATCATAGAACATGTACTTCTTTACTGGAATCTGGGGATCGCACCCAAATTCCAGTAACATGGCTCGTAGGATATCTGCAAGTCCTCCTTGGTATTCGTTCAGTGTGGAATCCATAACTTTCACGTTTCTTCCCGGTCGTGAACTTGCCATGTTGGCTGTAGAAATAGAAAGATTATAAGATTAGTAATAATGCATCATAATAGAGATAATAAAGAATTATCGCACTAAAATATATGATTGTTGTATTCTCAATTGAATATACACCATATTTTTAGAGAATTCTTTACTAGTCCTATTTGACTCCTAACGTTTGGTCCCATTTACTAGGTTCCAACCTAAGGTCAAAGCTTTTGCTCTGATACCAACTGTGGTGACCCTGCATACCACTGCATGTTGTAGTATGCCAGTCGTTGATATAACATTCACGAAGTACCATTCCGCAAATATTACATCCCTCAGAGTAGTACAACAGAACATAGCAGGGTCCATAACTCATTCATTGATTATTACAACTATCATACACATGTCATCTTGGAGCTCCTCTTGGGTCCTGAGAGGAATACTCCTGGGTTCGAGGCGAACCCAACTTAACTTACAATATAAGAGTCTCATTAAACTAAACATTTATTTCCTCGAGCAGCTAAATACTAAGAGTTCGGGCTGCTCGGTTACTACTACTATCGGATATCTCTAGGCTTGTTCTCCTCCGGAAGCCTCCCCGGATCCGTAGACGATGAGGTAGTCTACGCCTTCAACACCTCCTGAGAGGTCTGGTTCCTCGTAGCCGATGATCTCGGCTCCTTCATTGTTGTTGTAGTCCTCCTCCAGATGATTCAGACAATCTAAGCATGGGATTTAAGAGTGGTATGAGTACGAGCGTACTCAACAAGTTCATTATAGATAAGAGGTGTTTAATGCACTAACTACGATATTAGACCAGAAAGTCTAATACCAATGCAAGTTTTGATAAACATTTCTTCAAGAGATTGATTTTATTTCAAAGAGCTATGTCCGTCAGCCTTCACCGGTTTACTAGAACTTCATGGAGCTCCTTTCCGGCCGCGTTCGCAGTTCCTCATCCCGGAACAGGGAGTGACAGGTCACGATTCTTTACACTCCACAGAGGTGTGTTGCTTTACCCATAAGAGATCTTCACCTTGGTGCCAACCGGCAGCTTTCCGTTCACACTTCCTTCGGTGTGAGGCCCGGTATAAGGTCTAGCCAATCATGTTCCTCCGCTACCTCGAACACCCACCCTTTGTTGCATGCCCCGACCCTGGGTCCTCGCCGGTCCCATTATTCCCATATATTTCAGGGTGGACCCCGACCACGATGACAGTCTGGGATCGAACCAAACTCCTTCGCCGGTAGCTGCAACCCATCATAGACCGCAATACCGTGGGGACTTAGGACTCCCCAGCCTCACCAGCTTGCTCCTTCGGGCGACAAGTGTACTACGGACTATGCCGTGGGGACTTAGGACTCCCCAGCCTCACCAGCTTGCCCCCTTGGATTACAAGTGTACTACGGTAAAGCGCATCCGTTGATGAACGAGAGGTGGAAACACTTTTGACTACTCCGTCCCACTCCGGATCTTATGGTTAACACGGATATTACGGCACAAGAATCACGACATTTGTTGTTTAATCCTAAATGGATATAAACCCGTGCAATGGAACCTCCACCATATCAACACAATCCATGGTTCCATTGCCCACCACGTAGTCATATTCATAGTTATGAAAGTAGTGGTTTTGATTTTTGTGCGATAGTGATAACCATAATACTTTGCAAGTAATTTGATAGAAATACTCAAATGACATGAGCAAGTGATGAACTTGCCTGAACACTGCAAAGTTTTGCAGTTGGAAGGTGTGGACTGACCCTTGTCCTCTGTCTCTGAAAAATAGCATCATTGTCCGATAAGGGCAATGGTTAAAGAAGCAATTATGCATGATTCCATTTTTAGGGTTTGTTCCCCCTTCCGATGTCGTTATTATTTCATGTAAGAGGTTAATACTAAGAATAATTTGAGGATACTTGATTTAAAGTAAAATACAACCTTGAAATGTTGTCAAGGTGTTTTTAAAGTCCAATTGCATTGATGGACTTATTTTCATTAATGAAAATAATATGTGTGATTTAAATCATTATTTAAATCCTTAACATAGGACTTATTCTTAATTGTCTTCAAAAATTCTCTTTGATATTTTATTTAAATAGAGAATTTTATGCTGATCCTTTTTCATATTTTTAATTTATTTTTAGGAGTTTTAAATAATTTTCTATTGAATTTCAAAGTTTCATGTTTTTATTGAATTGTGAAAAGTCCTTTTTGCCCCTGGGCCCACCTGTCAGTGGAGCCCAGTGGGTTGGGCTAGACCAGCTCGGGTCCAACCGACCCGAGCGGTCGGTCGCTCACTCCCGCACCTCGCGCCGCTCGTCCTAACCCTAATCCCCTCCGCTCTCACTGGCGACCTGCGTCGCCCGCACCGTCGCCGGCCGATTCCGGCGGTCTCCGGCCGCCATGGCCTACGCCATGGGGCGCAATCGAACCGCCAGACGACGGCGATTCGTTCTCTCCGCGTCGATTTGGAGCTGACGCCGTCCCTCGCTCGCCATCGACCCTCGCCGCCATGCCTAGGGTTCGGGATCCGCTTGATCCCGTGGTTCCCCAAGCTCCGGGCGAGATGGTGCTGTGGCCGCCACGATGGGGTGGTGCTGTGGCGCCGCCATGGCCTGGCTTGGCCTGGCGCCGCCGCGCCCTGGCGTGTGCCGCCGTGGCCGCCATGGTGGTTGGCCTGCTCGACCCTGGTACGTCCTCCACCTCTTCTTCTCCCATGTGTGCCTGTTCTTCTTCCTCTCTCAGTAGCTCTAGCCAATGCTTTCCTCCCAATGGAGGGCCTGCCGTGCTGTTGCTGCTGCTCTGTTGCGCCTAGCTTGCTGTGTGGCGTGTGCTGCTGCTGCTAGAGCTACTGCCATGAATCCTAGCTATGGTGCTGCCCTATTCTGCCTATTAGCTGGGCTTAATTCTTGTTATCTTGATTGTGCACAGTTCTGTGCATGTTCCAGAGCCACATGCTTGTTGAGTCTTGCATATCTGGCTTGGAACCTTCCCTGTGCCTCTGTTCTATTTACTATTCTTGCCAGACATTCATGTGTATTCAATTTGGCTGCCCTGGCTTGATTACCATGTGTAATCCTTGCAATTTGCAAGTTCCAGGGCACTGATATGCTGTCCCTTGTGCTCAATTTCATGTGTAAGCTTGGTTGAGCATTACTGCTGGTTAACTGCATGATTCAGTGATGAGCACCAAGTGCTTTACTTATTTATCTTGATCTAGGGGTTCATCCTGCCTTGGGTGTGCTTCTGGATACAATCATTTAATTATTTATTTGGTTGCCTGTGAAACACTTGTTGATTATCTGTGGCCAATTAAATACTTGGTCCATGCTCTGTTGCTTAGTGATGCTCTAGCATGCTATGGCAAGCTCTGATGATCATGTGATCATCAACAGCTGATAATTGGTTTGCTTACCTGTGCCTGTGCATTGCTGTTACCTATTTATGTGTATGTGTGTGGCACAGATCAGTGCTGGTGCTTGCTCAAGCATCAGCTGATGCTTGCAATGATCCTTTAGATCATCTGCAAGGCTCTGGTGCTTTGATTACTTGTGTAGTTCATTTATCTGTATTAGCTTGCTTTATTAAATGGATAAATGATGTGAACTGCCTTGCAGTGATGATCATATTAATTAAATTAACTAGGGCTAGTTGGATGACAACCACTGGTTGGTACCCTAGCCCTCTACTGAACCCTACTGGGTGATGATGTGGTGGATTAAGGTTTTGGTTATGGGTTGAGGTGGCCCTGGCAGCTCTTTGATGCTGTCATGGGTAGCTCCCCCTCTCTGTGGCTTATTGAGGCTTGGTGGATACATCTCTGGGCAATCCTTGTTGAATTTCCAGTGCTCTTTGCTGTTGACAAACTATAATAGGCACAAGTGGCCTATCTGTCTGATGGTTAGCAAACCATGTAGTGCTAGGTGAGTTGGGTAGGCTAGCTGTGAATCTTTTCCTTGCTGGATGCTTTGGTTTACCTCAGTGTTAATACAGTGGGTTTGACCATTTCTTCCCTGGGATGATTTCTTCTGGCTTAATTCCCTTTTTGCCAGCATCAAATGGTTTGATCACCAAATGATGATGCACACAGGGTAACCATACCCTCTGGCTTGTGTATATGTTATGCACATGCTTATTTATGAGCAAAACAGAGTTTTGCTCAGGTTGATCTTGTTTATACCTCACTCCAGCTCCTAGATGATTTGTTGGTGTAGAGGTTTTGCTTCTGTGATGATCTTGTGGTTGGTTTACTTGCCCTGCTCCTCCTGGTGATCTTGTGGGGCTTGATTCAGTGCTGTGGTGAGTTAGCAGATTGAACAGCAGTGGCTGTTCTTGTGTTCTTGTGTTCTTGTGTTCTTACCAGTGAAGCCTGTCGATGGATATGGCTTAGGGTTTGCTTCTGAAAAGCTTATATGTGGTGCTCCCTTGCTCTCCCTGGTCGACAGCTCTTGCTTGTCACTTTGGTGACTCACTGTGTGTGTGTGCTGCATGCACACAGCCCTGTGAGCAGGCTGTGTGTGTGTGTAGACATGTGCTGTGCACCTGGACCTGGAACTTGACTATGGCATGGATCAGCTCGGCCACTTTGATCCTATCTGCTCATTTCATATTTTCATTTGATTTCTAACCTGCCAAGTGGCTATGCCACTTGGCATAACTTCTTTTTGTTGTGATTTTGTGCAGGGATCAACAATTGATCAAAAATGGGCATGGAGTTCATCAAATCCAAGATCAAGTGAAGATGATCTTGTAGTATTTAGACTAGGTCATTACTTGTACTTTTCTTTTTATTCTCTTTTATTTTTTTCAATTTCACCAATTCTTGTAATGTGTTGTAATTCATTTATTTTCTCTTATGAATATTGTAATGACAATGTAAATTGTGTGATGATCAATAAAGCTCAAAGTTTTCCCTAATGAGCTTTACTTTATTATAATTGTTCATTTTGTTTATTATTGATTATTTACTTAATGAATTCCCTCACAATTGAATTATTTAGGGTAATTATGTAATGTTTGAATTTGAAATTCAAATTCATCATTGGTTTGAATTCAACCATGTCACTTTATTTAGAATTCAATCATACAAACTCTCCCCTCTCTTCTCAAAACCCAAAACTAGTGAAGTGAGATGCAAGTTTGTCGCACTCTCGAAACCCTAACCCTGTAAGGTGTCGAGAGAGAAACTTGTCCCCCTTCGATGCAGTTTTTGTTTAAAAGCGCGAAATTTCCCCATTTACTATGCAATGCACATCCCTTTCTAAAATCTACCCCTCGATCGTCTCTAAACCTGGGACATTACACACCAGACCATGCGTTGGCCCTGCTCCAGCTGAAACATTGGTTCACCAGCATTGACGAGTCCGTCACAGCTTTCCAGTCATGGAAGTCCGGGAAGGACTGCTATGAATGGGACGGGATCCACTCCGGTGCCCACACCGGCCATGTCATTTCTCTTGACCTAGGTGATCGCGGCTTGGAGACCGACCACCTCGATCATGTGCTCTTTGAGCTGACCTCCCTCAGGCATCTCCACTTGGGTGGAAACAATTTCAACCTTTCCGAAATCCCATCCACCGGGTTCGAGCGCCTCACCAGTCTCACACATCTCAACCTCTCCAACTGCAACTTTGCAGGCCAGGTGCCCGCATATAGCATCGGCCAGCTCACAAAGTTAGTCTCTCTCAACATCTCATTCACCCCTGAACTTACTGAATTGTTCAACGATGGTTATCGGTTCAGTGGTGATATCACCTACTTAGGCCAGCTCATGCTGCCTAACCTGACAGCCTTAGTTGCAAACCTTACACGTTTGAGGGAGCTCCATCTTGGTTGGGTGTATATGCTTGGGCAAGGAGAAGAGTGGTGCAATGGTCTAGCCAAGCACACTCTAGATCTCCGTGTTCTTAGCTTGCCTTTCTGCTTCCTCTCTAGCCCCATTTGTGGACCCCTCGACCGTTTGCACTCGCTTTCAACCATTTGACCGGTTTGATTCCAGAGTTCTTCACCAACTTCTCCTCGTTGAGTGTTCTTCAACTCAGCTCTAACTACTTTGAAGGATTTGTCCCTGTTATAAATGTGACAAGCAAATAACGAAGAACGATAAAGGAACACACGCAGGGGACACAAGATTTTAACGTGGAAAACCCTCTCCAACAAAGAGAGGTAAAAATCACGGGCACCAGCCAGCAAAACTTCACTATATCGGGGAGTGTTTACAAACGCCATGGGTTATCTTATAATCTGATAAACCCTAGCCGACTGCTTACAAGAGGTATATATAGACGATGGCATCAATCCGTACCAAGCCTACCGGCGATGGGCCTCGCTCCGCTCGTCAGAAGTTAGCCTCCCTTTAGAATGAATTTGGATCAAAATACAACAAACTCCACCTTGAGACAAATTCCATCTTGTAGCATGAACTTCAACAATCTCCTGAACAAACAAAGAAAACACTTGCTGGCGCCAACATCCACTTGGGTTAAACAGTTATACCAACCAAGCTCGAGCAAAGCTCAAACTTGGAAATAGGAACTGGCTTTGTCATCATATCAGCAGGATTATCATGAGTACTTATCTTGCATACCTTCAGTTTACCTTGTGCAACAATGTCGCGAACATAATGGTACTTGACATCAATGTGCTTTGTCCTCTCATGGAATATTTGATCTTTAGTAAGGTATATGGCACTTTGACTGTCACAAAACAAGTTAATGCAAGAATTATCTCCACAAAGCTCAGCATACAAACCTTTCAACCAAACAGATTCTTTGCAAGCTTCAGCAATAGCCATATATTCTGCTTCGGTTGTAGATTGGGCAACAACAATTGTAACGTTGCCTTCCAACTCACAGCACATCCACCAACAGTAACACATAACCTGTGAGGGACCTTCTGTTATCCAAATCGGCAGCAAAATCTGAATCCACATAGCCCGCGAGTCCCTCACCGGTCTTGCCAAACTTCAAACAAGCCTTGGATGTGCCACGAAGGTACCTGAAAATCCACTGAACAGCTTTCCAATGTTCTTTACCAGGATTAGCCATGTACCGAGTGACCAAACTCATAGCATATGATAAATCAGGGCGAGAACAAACCATGGCATACATCAAGGAATCAACAGCACTAGAATATGTAACTTGTGACATGTACTCAATATCTCCATCAGTACTAGGACATTGTAATGCTGATAATTTGAAGTGAGGAGCAATTGGTGTACTAACAGACTTTGCATCATGCATATTAAAACGATCAAGAACTTTCTGAATGTAATTTTGCTGACTAAGAAATAACACACTAGATTTTCTGTCTCTTGTAATTTCCATACCTAGAAACGATCGACTATGGCTACGGAGGAGAGAAGGAGAGGCGGCTTATCGAAGGAGCGCGTTACGAAAGGCGGGCGGCGCAGTAAAGGAGGGGAAGAGGCAGCCGGGGCGCGCGCACGGAAGGTGGCACGCGCGGTGGGCGATGGCGCAGTGGTCGGCGGCGCGGCGGGCGGCGATGCGGCGGGCGGCGCAGTGGACGGCGAGCGGCGGGCGCGCGGCGATTGGTCAGCCTGGCGGTGTCCAACTACTTCGTCTCCGCGGGATTGATTCCGCGGAGACGAAGTGTTGGCTTTTATACCGGAGGACCCTTTGGTCCCGGTTGGTGGCACGACCGGGACCAAAGGCCCCCCCTTTGGTTCCGGTTCGTGCCACCAACCGGGACCAAAGGCCTATTTTCGCTGGGTTGTTCACTACGCGCGCAAATGGAAATTGATTGCCATATTGAGATACATGATACGTCTCAAACGTATCTATAATTTCTTATGTTCCATGCTAGTTCTATGACAATACTCACATGTTTTATATACACTTTATATCATTTATACGCATTTTCCGGCACTAACCTATTAACAAGATGCCGAAGCGCCGCTCCTTCTGCTATTTTTGGTTTCAGAAATCCTACACAGGAAATATTCTCGGAATTGGACGAAACAAAAGCCCAGGGTCTTATTTTTCCACGGAGCTTCCAGAAGACCGAAGAGGATACGAAGTGGGGCCACGAGGCGCCGACACCACAAGGCGGCGCGGCCAGGGGGCCCGCGCCTATGGTGTGGGGCCCTCGTGCCTCTTCCCGACTCTGCCTCTTCCGCTACTTATACTCTCCATCGCGAAAACCCTAGTACCGGGAGCCACGATACGAGAAAGTTACGGAGCAGCGTCGCCGCCAATCCCATCTCGGGGATTCGGAGATCACCTCCGGCACCCTGCCCGGAGAGGGGAATCACGGAGGGCTCTACATCACCATGCCCGCCTCGGACTGATGCATGAGTAGTTCATCCTTGGACTATGAGTCCATAGCAGTAGCTAGATGGTTGTCTTCTCCTCTTGTGCTATCATGTTTAGATCTTGTGAGCTGCCTATCATGATCAAGATCATCTATTTGTAATGCTACATGTTGTGTTTGGTGGGATCCGATGAATATGGAATACTATGTCAAGTTGATTATTGATCTATCATATATGTGTTGTTTATGATCTTGCATGCTCTCCGTTGCTAGTAGAGGCTCGGCCAAGTTGATACTTGTAACTCCAAGAGGGAGTATTTATGCTCGATAGTGGGTTCATGCCTCCATTGAATCTGGGAGTGACAGAAAGTTCTAAGGTTATGGATGTGTTGTTGCCACTAGGGATAAACAACAATGCTTTGTCTAAGGATATTTGTATTGTTTACATTACGCACAATAATTAATGCAATTGTCTGTTGTTTCACTTAATACTGGAGGGGTGCGGATGCTAACCCGAAGGTGGACTTTTTTAGGCATAGATGCATGCTGGATAGCGGACTATGTTCTTTGTCGTAATGCCCTAAGTAAATCTCATATTAGTCATCATGATATGTATGTGGATTGTTATGCCCTCTCTATTTGTCAATTGCCCAACTGTAATTTGTTCACCCAACATGCTATTTATCTTATTGGAGAGACACCACTAGTGAACTGTGGACCCCGGTCCATTCTTTTACATATGAAATACAATCTACTGCAATCATTGTTCTCTGCTGTTCTTTGCAAACAAACATCATTCTCCACACCATACGTTTTTGTTTACAGCAAGCCGGTGAGATTGACAACCTCAATTAAGTTGGGGCAAAGTATTTTGATTGTGTTGTGCAGGTTCCACGTTGGCGCCGAATCCCTGGTGTTGCGCCGCACTACACTCCTCCACCAACAACCTTCACGTGGCCTTCATCTCGTACTGGTTCGATAACCTTAGTTTCTTACTGAGGGAAAACTTGCTGTTGTACGTATCACACCTTCCTCTTGGGGTTCCCAACGGACGTGTGCTTTACCGTCACAAGCAACTCTTTTTCGGCACCGTTGCGGGAGATCAAGACACGCCGCAAGGAGTCTCTCACATCAATCTCTTTACTTTGTTTATTGTCTTGCTTTACTTTATTTTATTTTCGTCTTGTTGTTTCTTTATATCAAAAACACAAAAAAATTAGTTACTTGCTTTTACTTTATTTACTGTCTTGTTTGCTTTCTTCATATCAAAAACACAAAAAAATTAGTTACTTGCATTTACTTTATTTAATTCAGTTTGCTTTACTTATTTTTATTACTGTTAAAATGAATACTCCTGAGAACACTAAGTTGTGTGATTTCACTAGCACTAATAATAATGATTTTATATGCACCCATTGCTCTCCACTACAAGAAATTTATGAAATTAATCTGCTTTACTAAATCTTGTTATGAGAGAGCAATTTTCAAAAGTTATGCTGGATGATGCTGCTGCATCTTAATAATTTTGTTGAACTTTGTGAAATGCATAAGGATGTAGATGGGGATATTATAAAACTGAAATTGTTTCCTTTCTCCTTAAGAGGAAGAGCTAAAGATTGGTTGCTATCTTTGCCTAAGAATATTATTGATTCATGGACTAAATGTAAAGATGCTTTCATTGGTAGATATTATCCTCCTGGTAAAATTATATCTTTGAGAAGTAGCATAATGAATTTTAAGCAATTGGATAATGAACATGTTGCCCAAGCATGGGAAAGAATGAAATCTTTGGTAAAGAATTGCCCTACCCATGGACTAACTACTTGGATGATCATCCAAACCTTTTATGCAGGATTGAATTTTTCTTCAAGGAACCTATTGGATTCAGCTGCTGGAGGTACTTTTATGTCCATCACTTTGGGTGCCGCAACAAACTTCTTGATGATATGATGATCAACTACTCAATGGCACACTGAAAGGACTCCTCAAGGTAAGAAGGTAAATTCTGAAGAAACCTCCTCCTTGAGTGATAAGATCGATGTTATTATGTCTATGCATGTTAATGGTAGATCTAATGTTGATCCTAATAATGTTCCTTTAGCTTCATTGGTTGCTCAAGAAGAGCATGTTGATGTGAACTTCATTAAAAGTAATAATTTCAACAACAATGCTTATAGGAATAATTTTGGTAACAACTATAGGCCATATCCTTCTAATAATGGTAATGGGTATGGTAATTCTTATGGTAATTCTTACAATAATAATAGGAGTGTACCTCTGGTCTTGAAGCCATGCTTAAAGAATTTATTAGTACACAAACTGCTTTTAACAAATTTGTTGAAGAAAAGCTTGGTAAAATTGATGTTCTTGCTTCTAAGGTTGATAGTCTTGCTCTTGATGTTGATCTTTTAAAATTGAAAGTTATGCCTAATGAAACTAAAGATATTAAGTCATTTGCTACAGCAAACGCTATCCAAGTTCGAATTAATGACAATATTAGAATGATGACTGAATTGCATGCTAGGTGGGAAAGAGAAGAAAAACTAGCTAAAGAGAATAATGTAGCTAAAGTTTGGACTATTACCACCACTAGTAATGTTGATGCTTCACATGTTGCTAAACCCCCTACTATCAGTGGTAAAATAATTGGTGTTAGCAATGTTTCTACTCCTAATGCAAAGCGTGCAAAACTGCCTGCTAAAACTGCTGAAACTGTTGTGATAAAACTGCTGAAATTTTTCAGAATATTGGGGACAATGATCCCATTGCTTTAGATCATAATGGTTTAGATTTTGATGATTGTCACATCTCTGAAGTTATAAAGTTCTTGCAAAACTTGCTAGAAGTCCTAATGCTAGTGCTATAAATTTGGCCTTTACAAAGCATATTACAAATGCTCTCATTAAAGCTAGAGAAGAGAAATTAAAACTTGAAACTTCTATTCCTAGGAAGTTAGAAGATTGGTTGGGAGCCCATCATTAAGATGAAGGTCAATGATTTTGATTGTAATGCTTTATGTGATCTTGGTGCAAGTATTTACAGGCCTAAGAAACTTATGATATGCTTGACTTGCCACCATTGAAAAATTGTTATTTGGATGTTAATCTTGCTGATAATTCTATAAAGAAACCTTTGGGGAGGATTGACAATGTTCACATTATGGTTAACAATAACCTTGTCCCCGTTGATTTTATTGTTTTGGATATTGAATGCAATGCATCTTGTCCTATTATTTTGGGAAGACCCTTTCTTCGAACTGTTGGTGCTATTATTGATATGAAAGAAGGAAATATTAAATATCAATTCCCTCTTAAGAAAGGTATGGAACATTTCCCTAGAAAAAGAATGAAGTTGCCTTTTGATTCTATTATTAGAACAAATTATGATGTTGATGCTTCTTCTCTTGATGTTACTTGATTTACACTTTCTGCGCCTAGCTGGAAAGGCGTTAAAGAAAAGCGCTTTATGAGACAACCCATTATTTTACTTCTGCAATTTTTTTTATATTTGTGTCTTGAAGTTGTTACCACTGTAGCAACCTCCCTTATCTTTACTTTATTGCATTGTTGTGCCAAGTAAAGTCTTTGATAGTAAGGTTGATACTAGGATTTGGATTACATTTAAACAGATTTTTAGTCACAATAATCTGAGCTGTTCTCTCGTAGGAGAATCTAAAATTCTGAAAAAAATTCGTGAGTAATCCTCAGATATGTACGCAACTTTCATTAAATTTGAGCTTCTTCATCTGAGCCTGTTAAGTGCCTTGAAAAAATTCGTCTTTACGGACTGTTCTGTTTTGACAGATTCTGCCTTTTATCTCGCATTGCCTCTTTTACCGTGTTGAATGGATTTCTATGCTCCATTAACTTTCAGTAGCTTTGGGTAATGTCCAGAAGTGTTAGGAATGATTGTGTCCTCTCTGAACATGTGAATTTTTGATTATGCACTAACCTCTAATGAGTTTGTTTTGAGTTTGGTGTGGAGGAAGTTTTCAAGGGTCAAGAGAGGAGGATGATATTATACGATCAAGAAGAGTGAAAAGTCTAAGCTTGGGGATGCCCCCGTGGTTCATCCCTGCATATTTCAAGAAGTCTCAAGCATCTAAGCTTGGGGATGCCCAAGGCATCCCCTTCTTCATCAACAACTTATCAGGTCACCTCTAGTGAAACTATATTTTTATTCACACATCATATGTGCTTTACTTGGAGCGTCTGTGTGCTTTTATTTTTGTTTTTGTTTGAATAAATTCGGATCCTAGCATTCATTGTGTGGAAGAAAGACACGCTCCGCTATTTCATATGAACACTGGTGTTCTTAGCTTTACTCTTGATGTTCGTGGCGAAGGTTGAAACCGCTTCATTTATTGCTATTTGGTTGGAAACAGAAAATGCTTCATGTGGTAATTGGTATATTATCTTGAATAATTTGATACTTGGCAATTGTTTTGAGTTCTCAAATAGATCATGTTTAAGCTCTTGCATCATGTAGTTTGAACCTATTAGTGGAGAATTACTGTAGAGCTTGTTGAAATTTGGTTTGCATGATTGGTCTCTCTAAAAAAGTCTAGATATTTTCTGGTAAAGGTGTTTGAACAACAAGGAAGACGTGTAGAGTCTTATAATGTGTAATATGTTCTTATGTAAGTTTTGCTGTACCGGTTCATACTTGTGTTTGCTTCAAACAACCTTGCTAGCCAAAGCCTTGTACTGAGAGGGAATGCTTCTCGTGCATCCAAAACCTTGAGCCAAAACCTATGCCATATGTGTCCAACATAACTACCTACTATGTGGTATTTCTCTGCCATTCCAAAGTAAATTGCTTGCGTGCTACCTTTAAAATTTCATTCCTTGCCTTTGCAATATATAGCTCATGGGAAAGTAGCTTAAAAACTATTGTGGTAAAGAATATGTCGCTTATGTATCTTATTTCTTAATAAGTTGCTTGTTGAGCGGTAACCATGTTTCTGGGGATGCGATCAACTTTTGTTGAATATCATGTGAGTTGCTATGCATGTTCGTCTTGTCTGAAGTAAGGGTGATTTGCCATGAGTTGAATGGTTTGAGTATGCATATTGCTAGAGAAGAACATTGGGCGCTAACCGAAGCCATGTATCATGGTGGAAGTTTTAGCTTTGGACATTAATCCTCAATCTCTTATGAGAATATTATCTGTTGTTGAATGCTTATGCATTAAAGAGGAGTCCATTATTTGTTTTCTATGTTGTCCCGGTATGGATGTCCTCAAGTTGAGATCTATCAAAAATGAGAAATCAAATGCGATCTATCTCCTTGGACCTTTGCACAGGTGACATAGAGGTACCCCTTGTGACACTTGGTTGAAACATATGTAATGCAATGATAATCCGGAAATCCGAGCTAATTAGGATAAGGTGCGAGCACTATTGGTATTCGATGCATGAGGCTTGCAACATGTCTTATACATAACACATATGAATTATTACTACCGTTGACAAAATTGTTTCCATGTTTTCAAAATAAAGCTCTAGCACAAAAATAGTAATCCATGCTTCCTCTGGGCCTTTCTTTTACTTTATGTTGAGTCTTTTACCTACTTCTTTCCATCTTAGAAGCAAACACTTGTGTCAATTGTGTGCATTGATTCCTACATACTTGCTTATTTGCACTCATCATATTACTTTGTGTTGACAATTATCCATGAGATATACATGTTGAAGTTGAAAGCAACTGCTGAAACTTTATCTTCCTTTGTGTTGCTTCAAAGCTTCTACTTAAGAATTTATTGCTTTATGAGTTAACTCTATGCAAGACTTATTGATGCTTGTCTTGAAAGTACTATTCATGAAAAGTCTTTGCTATATGATTCAGTTGTTTTGTCATTGTCTTTACCATTGCTTCGAATCACTTCATTCATCTCATATGCTTTACAATAGTATTGATCAAGATTATGATAGTAGCATGTCACTTCAGAAATTATCCTTGTTATCGTTTACCTACTCGAGGGCGAGTAGAACTAAGCTTGGGGATGCTTGATACGTCTCAAACGTATCTATAATTTCTTATGTTCCATGCTAGTTTTATGACAATACTCACATGTTTTATATACACTTTATATCATTTATACGCATTTTCCGGCACTAACCTATTAACAAGATGCCGAAGCGCCCTGTTTTATGCCGTTTTTGGTTTCGTAAATCCTACACAGAAATATTCTCGGAATTGACGAAACAAAAGCCCAGGGTCTTATTTTCCACGAGCTTCCAAGACCGAAGAGCATAATTAAGTGGGGCCACGAGGCACCGACACCACAGGGCGGCACGGCCAAGGGGGCCCGCGCCGCCCTATGGTGTGGGGCCCCCGTGCCTCTTCCGACTCTGCCTTTCCGCCTACTTATACTTTCCGTCGCGAAAACCCTAGTACCGGGAGCCACGATACGAGAAAAGTTACGGAGACGCCGTCGCCGCCAACCCCATCTCGGGGATTCAGAGATCACCTCCACCCTGACGGGAGAGGGGAATCATCACGAGGGCTCTACATCACCATGCCCACCTCCGGACCGATGCGTGAGTAGTTCATCCTTGACTATGAGTCCATAGCAGTAGCTAGATGGTTGTCTTCTCCTCTTGTGCTATCATGTTTAGATCTTGTGAGCTGCCTATCATGATCAAGATCATCTATTTGTAATGCTACATGTTGTGTTTGGTGGGATCCGATGAATATGGAATACTATGTCAAGTTGATTATTGATCTATCATATATGTGTTGTTTATGATCTTGCATGCTCTCCGTTGCTAGTAGAGGCTCGCCAAGTTGATACTTGTAACTCCAGGAGGGAGTATTTATGCTCGATAGTGGGTTCATGCCTCCATTGAATCTAGTGACAGAAAGTTCTAAGGTTATGGATGTGATGTTGCCACTAGGGATAAAACAACAATGCTTTGTCTAAGGATATTTGTATTGTTTACATTACGCATGTACTTAATGCAATTGTCGTTGTTTGCAACTTAATACTGGAAGGGGTGCGGATGCTAACCCGAAGGTGGACTTTTAGGCATAGATGCATGCTGGATAGCGGTCTATGTTCTTTGTCGTAATGCCCTAAGTAAATCTCATATTAGTCATCATGATATGTATGTGCATTGTTATGCCCTCTCTATTTGTCAATTGCCCAACCGTAATTTGTTCACCCAACATGTTATTTATCTTATTGGAGAGATACCACTAGTAAACTGTGGACCCCGTCCATTCTTTACATCTGAAATACAATCTACTGCAATCATTGTTCTCTTTTTGTTCTTTGCAAACAAACATCATTCTCCACACCATACGATTAATCCTTTGTTTACAACAAGCCTGAGATTGACAACCTCACGTTAAGTTGGGGCAAAGTATTTTGATTGTGTTATGCAGGTTCCACGTTGGCGCCGGGGGAAGACCCCGGATAGGGCAATGGACGCGGAGCACCGGCTGGCCACCGTCGGCTCATGCAAAGGCTGAGGAGCAGGCGGCCGCGCCGTGGCCGGTTGGTCCGGAAGCCGGCTGGCTCTAGGTCCTAGTCGGCCTGGCTACGGCCACCAATGTCGTAGCTGGGCCGGCTTCTACAAGCCATATCCGACTGGGGTTTGTACTGACCGACTGAGGCCGGCGAGTCTCGACCGGAAGGAACCGGGTTGGTGATCCGGTTCCCAAAGTCCACGCCGACTCCATCTTCCGTAAAGCGCGGGGCACCGTGGAGCAATAGTGCCACGCGCCGGACAGGTCGTCAGGGCTTACGACGATCCGTACAGCTACAGTGGCTGACGGCGACAGGACACCTCCTCTCCATACCGCTGACCGTGGCAGCCGGATGGGACAGGCCACGATGCCTCAACGGCTCCTGACGTCACCGCCTTGGGAAGGAGCGGAAGCCGGAGCCGGCAAGCCGGCCAGTAAACCATAGGGTCTTATATGTAAAGTGCCGGCGCCATATAAGCCGCACTACCCCCTCTCGTGCAGGGGGATCGATCATTTTATTGCTTCCACCCACCTACAGAGCTGCCCCGTGAGAGAGACCATCGTCTCCCTTAGCCTCCCAGAGCAGCCGGACACAGCTCTAGGAGCCCCTGTAAGTGTGATTATCATATACACTCACAGCAGGAGTAGAGGTTTTACCTCCATCGGAGGGCCTCGAACCTGGGTACGTCGCCGTGTCGCTCGTGCCCATACCCGCATCCGGATACCGCCGTGAGATCCCTCAGAACCACTTCGATTAGCCACCCTATGGCATATGCCGTGACGATACCACGACATTTGGCGCCCACCGTGGGGCCTTCAGCATCCTCGGCCGGTGTCTTCATCCGGACGGGCCTCACCATCACCACCGGCGAGCGAGTCGCTTCAGGCTTGATCTGGAGATTCGGCTCCCTCGATGCGTCGGCGACAACGCTGGCTGCTTCGCTGACCGGCCCTTCCCAGCCGGCTGTAGCGTCATCTCCTTCGGCGGCCACGACGTCTACGTCGCCACCGTCGCACCGCCGCGCTACCCGCGGCAGGTGCTGCGCTGCGCGCCCTCCTCCGCGAGCCGGCAGCAGCGCTCCCGCCAGCCCCGCCGTCGTGCAAGTCATGATGGCTGGCGAGGAGCTCCCCGTCAAGAACCCGCGCACCCGTGGCCCCGGCCTGGAGCGCAACATCGACCCCAACGCCTCCGGCTCGCGCCAGGCCGCCACCGCCACCGTCCCGGCTGGACGAAGTCCGGGCGAAACTGAGCACCCCGCTCACGCCTGGTGGAGACCCCACCGCCATCGAGGCGGATTTGGAGGCGCACCGCCAGCTCCTCCTCAAGCAGACCGAAGAACTGGCTTGCTAAGCGCCAGATGGAGATCACCCAGCGCGAGTACAACCGCGCCCACGGCCTCACCCAGGCGGCGACGAGCAAGCCGAGCCGGTCACGTCCGCCGCAGGGCCGCGACCTTGGCGCCGAGATCGCCGCGACGGCGCTCCTTCGCGGCCCGTCCGCGAGAGCTGCCCGTCTACAACACCCCCGACAAGAACATGCGCGCGTGCCGCAGAAGAGCTGAACCGCCTTGAAGGCGAAGAGTTACGCCGCCAGACAAGCGGGTGATCGAGCTGCTCAACGCAGCCAACAGCAGATCGCCGACCCAGGTATGTCAATGCCCCCTGAGCTTCTCACGCTTGTGGCGTTGCAGGCAACGACAGGGAAGGCGCCAGGGACACGGCCGAGTCCGCCTCCCCAGCACCAAGCCGGCGCCATGATTCCCGGGCCACGCACGCAAGTTCGGGCCGGCCGACACCACCGAGATGCAGCAGCCGCAGCCGGCCTCCCCAAGCCGACCAGGAGCAAGACTCCGAGCCCCGCCACCAGCACCGGCCGGCTCCAAGCAGCCGGCACACGCCAGCCGGCACGTTCCCGGCTGGGCCCCCGCATCGAGCCCACCGACGCCAGAGACCGCCTCGACCGGCTGGTCGAGTCCCGCACGCGAAGAGGAAGCGCCGCTTGCCCCAAGTGTTTCGGGCCCCGCATCGCCAACGAGCCCGTACCGACGGCTTCCAGCTCCCCCGCGACACGCCCACGACGGCACCGCCAAGCCGGAGGACGGCTGCCGACTACTCCACCGCAGTCGGCATCTCGCGAGGCAACAAACGGTGGGCGGTACGCTGCTCCCCCCTGATGCTAGTCAGCTCCGCCCGCACTGGCTCAACAACCTGCCAGCCGGCAAGATAACGCTGGTGGACTTCAAGAGGCCTTCGTCCAACTTCACCGGCACCTACCGCCGCCGGGTCGCCCCGCAGCTTGAGATGCAAGCGGGCCCGGACGAGACGGATCGCGCGTACCGACGCTGGTGCGAGATGCGCAACTCTGCGAGGGCGTGCACGAGATCCAGGCCATCACTTCTTCATGGGAGGCTGCCGGCCAAACACCATGCTATGGCACAAGCTGCCGCAGTGACCCCAAGTCGATGGCCGCCTTGATGGCCATCGCGGACAATACGCGCTGTTGAAGAAGCCGGCAAGGCGCGGCGACCAGCCCGGCTCCTCCAAGCGGGACCACCACAAGTCGGTGAGCACAAGCTGGTAGACGGCACCTCTCATGGCAGCCGGCGGGATAACCACCGCGCAAGCTGCCACAGCCGACCAGCCGACCGCCGACGGCTCGCCACGAGCCGCCGTGGCACAACGCGCAGCGGGGCGCGCCGCCGGGGCAAGACCGGCAGTGGAAGCCGAGTACACCTTTGAGCAGATGCTCGACTCGCCGTGCAAGTACCACAGCGGCAAGAACCCCTCCAACCACCTCACCCGCGATGCCACTTCATGAAGCGGCGACAAGCGGTGAACCTCTCCGCCTCCACCTCGCCCCACCGGCTGGCGGGCCGGGTGGTCAAGCCGGCGCAGAGAACGCCAACCTCGAGCACCACGAGGCTAACCAAGTGCACCATGGCGGCCGATATCTGGCCGAAGACGCCACCTACATCATCTTCACCTCCGAGCCCGAGGACAACGAGCCAGCAGAGCTGTTCCCTCGAGGTAAATGCGGTCATACCGCCGGTCCCCCAGTACCTAAACTGGTCAGAGCAGGCCATCACTTTCGATCGCCGCGACACACCGGCTGTCCTGCCGAAGCCGGGCAGCTATGCCATGGTCCTCGACCCCACCATTGGCACAACCCGGCGCAGCGTGCGTTTTTCGCGCGTCCTCATCGACGGCGGCAGCAGCATCAACATCCTCTACCGCGACACCGCCCGCAAGCTGGGCATCCAGGAGGCCGAGTTGCGCCCCACCCCCACCGTCTTCCATGGCATCGTGCCGGGCCATTGCTGCCAGCCGATCGGCCGGGTCACGCCGGAGGTGATGTTCGGGAAGCCGACCACTTCCGCACCGAGAGAATCGAGTTCGAGGTGGTGGACCTCGTGAGTCCCTACCACGCGCTCTTGGGCAGGCCGGCCCTAACCAAGTTCATGGCGGTGCCCCCCTATGGGTACCGAAGATGAAGCTGCCTGGCCCCAAGGGGTCATCACCGTAGTCGGCGACTATCGCCGCTCCATGGACTGCGCCACGCGAGCTCCAAGATGGCCCGACGCTGGTCATCGCCACGAGAAGCGCGCATCCACGAGCCGTCGCCCTCGCCAAGGCCGCGCGCAGACATGCCGGTGCGGGAAACCCGGCTGGGACGACTCACTTCAAGCGGCCGACAACACCAAGAAGATCCTCGCTGGACCCGGCGCAGCCGGACAAGTTCGTCACCATCGGTGCCGGCTTGAGCAAGAAATAGGAAAGCGAGCTCACCAGCTTCCTCCGTGAGAATCGGGACATCTTCGCATGGACTCCAAGAGACATGCCGGGTGTGCCGAGGGAGTTGGCTGAGCACCACCTCCACGTCAGGCCAAGCCGGTGAAGCAGCCTCTTAGGCGCTTCGCCGAAGAACGAAGGAAGGCCATCGGTGAAGAAATCGCCCGGCTCCTAGCTACCGGCTTCATCATGGAAGTGCTGCACCCGGACTGTTGGCGAACCCGGTCCTGGTTTTGAAGAAGAACGGCTCCGGCGCATGTGTATCGACTACACCAGCCCGAACAAGGCGTGCCCGAAGGACCCCTTCTGCCGCGCATAGATCAAGTCATAGACTCGACTGGCGGCTGTGAATCTTTCCTAGATGCCTATTCAGGCTACCACCAGATTCCTTTGAATCCGGATGATCAAATAAAGACTTCGTTCATTACCCCGTATGGGGCTTATTGCTACACGACTATGCCGTTCGGCTTGAAAAATGCAGGCGCCACCTACCAAAGGTGCATGCAAAAATGCTTGCAGGATCAAATCGGCAGAAATGTTCACGCATATGTGGATGATGTCGTTGTAAAGACCAAGGAGACGACTACCCTCCTTGATGATCTGAGAGAAACCTTCACCAATCCGAGAAGATTCCGGATGAAGCTCAACCCGGCCAAGTGCACATTCGGCGTGCCGTCGGCCAGCTCCTTGGCTACCTCGCCTCTCAGCGAGGGATCGAAGCCAACCCGGACAAGATCAGTGCCCTAGAGAAGATGGAACTGCCGCAGTGCCTCAAGGACGTCCGTGTTTGCTGGCTGCCTGGCTTCCTTGAGCCGCTTCGTCCGGCTGGGGGAAAAGGCACCGCCCCCGTATCAACTAATGAAGAAGGCGGACAAGTTCGTCTGGTCACCGCAGCGGACGAGGCCTTCCGTGACTTGAAGCGCGTGCTCTCAACCGCGCCAATCCTTGCAACGCCGGCTTCAATGGAGCCGATGCTGTTGTACATCGCAGCCACCAATCGAGTGGTTAGCGTTGTCCTGGTGGTGGAGCGCAAAGAAGCCGGCAGAGAGCAGCTGGTTCAGCGCCCAGTCTACTACCTTAGCGAAGTGCTCTCCCAGTCGAAGCAAAACTACCCCCACTACCAGAAGGTCACCTACGGCGTGTACATGGCGGCCAAGAAGCTCAAACACTACTTCCAAGAGCACCCCATCAAGGTGGTAGCCACAGCGCCCTTGGCGGAAATCATAGGCAGCAAGGATGCCAACGGCCGGGTTGCCAAGTGGGCCCTGGAGCTAGCCGCCCACACCATCCTCTACGAGCCACGCACAGCCATCAAGTCGCAGATCCTCGCGGACTTCTTCGTCGATTGGGCCGAGATGCAATACCTGCCGCCTGTGCCGGATTCCACACACTGGAAGATGCACTTCGACGGCTCGAAGATGCGCAACGGCTTGGGAGCCGGCATCGTCATCACCTCTCCTAAGGGAGACCGGCTGGACTACGTCCTGCAGATCCACTTCGCCGCATCCAACAATGTGGCGGAGTATGAAGCGCTCATTCATGGGCTGAAGCTGGCCAAGGAGATTGGCGTGCGTCGCATACTCTGCTTCGGCGACTCCGACTTGGTCATACAACAGCATCTGGCGACTGGGACGCGAAGGACGCCAACATGGCCTCATACCGCTTCCATGTCCAGCAGTTATCCGCTTCTTCGACGGCTGCGACCACGTGCCACGGCAAACAACGAGGCGGCTGACGCCTTATCCAAGATTGGCTCAACCCGGCAAGCCATTCCGCCGGGTGTCGCCTTGGCGGAAGCCGTCCATCATACCGTCACCGGACTCGGATTCAATATTCGTGCCGGCTGACCCGGGGCTGCTCAGCCGAACCCGGGGCTTCATCGCCCAAGTCGGGGGCTAACAAGCCAAACCCGCCGGCTAGCATGCCGAACCCGGGGACTTCTCAGTCCAACCCGGGGGCTTCATCGCCAAACTCGGGGCTAGCAAGCCGAACCCGCCGGCTAGCAAGCCGAACCCGGCGACCATGCAGTCGAATCCGGAAGCTCCCACGCAGAGGCCCCGTTGGTCAGCGTATTCGAGATAAGATGCGTACCTTCATGGGCACAAGAATTCCTCTCCTACCTCACCGACGGTGTGCTGCCTGATGATAGAGTCCAGGCCAGGCAGATTGAGAGAAGGGCCAAGGCCTATACCATCATCAACCACCAGCTGTACAAACGCAGCGTAAGTGGGGTGTTCCAGCGGTGCGTCGAGCCGGCTGAAGGGATTGAGCTCCTACGGGAAATCCATCAAGGAGAGTGCGGACATCACGCCTCATCCAGGGCCATAGTGGCCAAAGCCTTCCGGCACGGCTTTACTGGCCGACTGCGCAGAGCCGCAGAAGAGTTGGTGAAGAAGTGCAACGGCTGTAGCGCTTGGCACCAGCCGGCTTCCGCTTGAAAACCATCCCCATCACATGGCCATTTGCCGTATGGGGCTTGGATATGGTGGGCCCGTTCAAAACAGCGCGAGGCGGCATGACACACCTCTTGGTGATGATTGACAAATTCACCAAGTGGATCGAAGCCAAGCCAATCAAGAAACTGGACGGGTCTACAGCCGTCACATTCCTTAAGGAAATCATTGTGAGATTTGGCTACCCCCACACTATCATCACCGACAACGGCACCAACTTCTCCCAAGGCATCTTCTCTCGCTATTGCGGGGAAATGGGGATCCGGATGGCCCCTATCTCTGTGGCACACCCAGAGTCCAACGGACAAGTGGAAAAGGCTAACGGCTTAGTCCTAGCCGGCATCCGGCCCGGCTGGTGGAGCCGCTCGAGCGAGCAGCCGGCTGCTGGATTGAAGAACTGCCCAATGTGTGTGGAGCCTGCGCACGACGACAAACCGCTCAGTCGGCTTCACACCATTTTTTCTCGTGTACGGGGCCGGTCTTGCCGACTGATATCGAGCATGACGCACCAAGGATACACAGAAGCCGAAGCCAAAGAAGCTCGTGAAGATGGAGTTGACCTGGTCGAAGAGGCCCGGCTGCTGGCTGAGTCTAGATCTACTATCTACCAGCAAAGCCTCCGACGCTATCACAGCCGGAAGGTCCAGCCCTTAGCATTCCGAGAAGGAGACCAGCGGACAGCCGGACAGCATAAACTGTCATCCCCATGGGAGGGTCCCTTCATCGTGAGCAAGGCAGTAGGCAATGATTCCTACTATCTCATAGATGCCCAAGAGGCTAAGAAAAACAAGCCGGACAAGGCTGACGAGGAGACTAAACGTCCCTGGAATGTCAGGTTACTCCGCCCATTTTACACATGAGAGCAGGAATGTATGTATCCCTTGTATCCCTTTTGTGAGTTATGAAAAAGCACGCGCCAAGAGCGCCGTTTCCGACAAGTTTTTCGCATACTTTACCTTGTTTCGCCAATTGGCTTGAACCCTTTCGCGCGGTTGGGTCAGTAACGTGATCCGGTTTCCGACAGCCGGCTTCCGATCCAGCTAGCATCGCAACCCGGCTGTCCGGCTGGCGGGAGTAAGGCCTAGGAGCCGGCACGCGAAAAACGACTAAGGGAAAGAGTAAAAGCGAGTTGACTTGCAACTTTTCATAAAAGTGCCGGATTGCCGAATTCAGCCTGCTCGACCGAAATACTTCGGCCTCACCCAGCGGCCCGCTCTTGATCCGGCGACGGATCGCAAGTCGGACGTATGACCGGCAAGAGCACAGCCAAAGAGTGGGGCGGATGGGAAAAAGCGAACGAGTCGAAAGAAAGCAACTCGGCACACAAATGATTAACAAACACATTAAAGTGTGACTTAATTAAAAGACGATAGCATTCATACATGTGCACCCGGCATCCCGGGGATTTAATAAATTGTCTTGGCAGAAGAACAACTGGGAAGACAGGTAAAACTAAGACGCGGCTGGAGAAGGGCCAGCCGGAGGAGCGTCCGCGGAGCCGGCTGCCGGATCGACTTCGGGCTCGTCTTCCGCCTCCTCATCTTCCATGTAGTCCTCATCGGATGGAGGAGGGTTCGGGTCCGCGACGAAGAGGGTCTTGTCGACGAAGTCGGCGATGGTGCTGGCTCGAGCAAGGCGGGCGGCCTTGTATTCGGCCGGGAGCTTGTCCTCCACGCCGGCTCACCGGAACTCAAGCTGCCCCAGGTCCACCTCGTTGTACCAGGAGAGGACGAAGGACAGCGCCATGTCGGCACCAGCGCGCGTGGCCGACTCCTTCCAGTCGAGGAAGCGGTCCGGCGCCCGCTCCATTGAGGAGATGAGGCCGGAAATATCTTGCGGCACCGCCTCTCCAGGCCACAGCATTGGCACCAGCTCTTCAGCCGCCTTCCGAAGCTCCCAGCCGAGCTTGGTGATGGGCTCGATGCGGGCAGCCATGGACGCCATGTGGTCCTCCATGGAGAAGTACTCCGAGCTGCCCTCGCCGGTCTCCCGCCTCCTGGAGTCGCGCGCGACGCCAACGGCTGCTAAAGCCGCGTCCTGCGTCTCCGGGAAGGCCGCGAGAAGAAGCAAGTCGAAACCATCGAAGCCGAAATAAGCTGAAAAATGCATTTTCGAAGTCCTAAGCCAAAAGGAAAAGCCTGGCGGCAGCCGGCAAGAACCGACTGCCACCAGCCCGAAGATGAGGATAGCGAAGAAATCAGAAGTTTCTGCTGCCGGCTGCCAACGAAAGCCGGCAGCCGATAGCCGAAAGCCGGCAAAGGGAAAGGAACATAAAGATGCACTTACCCGCCAAGCCGCGATCAAGCGCGCTAAACTCGTCGGTCCAGCGCTTGGCGGTAGCCGTCAGCTCTGTGGACTTGGCGGTGACCTCCTCCCGCAGCGCAAGCCGCTTCTCCCACCCGTCACGCCGGCTCAGATCATCCACCTTCTCCTTCTCCGCCGTCCGAGGGAGTTGAGCTCAGCGAGGTGGTTCTGCTCCAGGCGCAGCCGCGTCAGCCCGCTCAGCCAGCTTGAGCTTGCCGGCGGCGGATCGGCCCACCTCGCCTTCCGCACCGGGCGCGAGCGGCTCGGAGATCCGACTCCAGCTGCGGGACCTTGGCGGCTTCAACTGCGAGGCGGCCGGAAAGAAATGTCAGCCAACCAAGACTAAAAAGAGATAAGACATCGAGTCGAAAGAAGCATAGAGCTTACCCTTGACGGCTTCCAGCTCGCGGGCCAAGTCGGCCCGGTCCAGCTTGGCCTTGTGGTAATGGGTGACGGCGCGATTATACAGAGTGGTGCGCCGGTCCATCACAGCCTAAGGAAAAGAGAAGATCGTCGAACAAAGAACCCGTGCCGGCTCCAAGCAGCCGGCCCATGCCTCGGAGGGCTACCAGGATAATAATCAGATCAAAAACAAGCGAAGCTTACCTTGCCGGCTTCCTCCACCTTGGCAACGTTAGCCGCGGCCTCGGCTGCCCTGGCCTTGAGGTTGTCCTGCAGGCTGGAGAAGAACATCTCCACCGATGCCTGGCCGGGGTTCCCCTCCCGGCTGGTCACCTCGTAGGAGTCGGCGCGGAGCCACGCCTGCTCCATGGTGGCAGCCGAGCCGAGGCCGGAGTCGGAGGCGGACGGCACCTGAAGAAGAAGTGCGCCTTGGCCACATGCAGCCCTGCCGCGACGCCGATGGGGTCTCCGTCCTCACCAGCGCGCGCGAGTCGGCGCCCTCCATGCGCGCCGGCTCGTCCCTCGCCGGCTCCTGCCTGGCTGGCCCCTCTGTCGTCGGCGGCGGCGGTGGCGTCGCTCCGGGCGCGGCGGATGGCCCAGCCGGCGCAGTCATCTCCGGCGCCTTGGGTGCCCCCCCGGGCTCTCATCCGGCTCCACCACGCGGGGGTGCCGGCTCCGGCCGCAGCGGCGCGGCCCTGCCAGCTCCGGTTCCAGGAGCAGCCCTGCCAGCTCCGGCTCCGGTTGAAGGCGGCATGCCCCGCCCGGCCCCAGCGGCTGGGTCCAGAAGAGGTGTCCGGCGCGGGAACATGTCATCCAGCGTCGGCTGCCGCGGCGGCTCGGCCCGCGTGCCGCGACCAGGCGCTGAGGCCAGCGGCACAGCAAAGGAAGATGCCCCTGCGGGAGGCGGAGCACCCGCAGGCGGCGGCGGCGTAGGTGCGCGCGAGGAAGGCTGCGGCGTCTGCTCCCTCCTCTGGCGCGGAAGCGGCGAGCTTGCCGGGAGCCGCCGCCCTGGGCAAACTTGATAGGGGCCCTAGCCGGATAAACAGAAAGATAATAAGCATAAAAGTAAGGAAAGAAAAGGAATCAAACAAGAAAAAGAAAGAGAACTCACCCGGCCTGCTCCGGGACCTTCTTCGGCTGCTGCCGGCGCTGCTCCTTGCGGCGGTGGAGCCGGCTCGCTCGTGCCCTTGGGCGCCGGTCGCCGTGGTGCTGGGCAGCCCCGTGCGCGCAGGCACGGCGGGGATTGGCCCCGTGCCGGACGTCGCCCTCGTCCTCCCGCTGCTCCGTGAAGGGGGCGGATTGTGCTCCCCTGGCCGCCTAGATCGCGCTTGCGCAGTCGTCGTCGCCGCCTGGTCGCCGGCTTGGTCAGCCGGATCGACGTGATCCGGCGTCCACCTCCTCGTCGCCGGTCGCCGTCCTCGACGTTCTGACGCTCAAAGAGCTAGAAAGAGAAAAAGCATGAGCAAATAACAAGCCGGAAGTCGGTAAGAAAAGGAAGTCGGCCAGCCCGCAAGCCGGAAATTGGCAAAGACACGAGGCTTACCCGCTCCGGTGGGTGGTCCCTGTCGTGGGGCGCCAGCCCGTAGTTCCAGTCTTCCGACAGGTTCGCCTTGGTGATGTTATTCACCCGACTGGCCACCTGGGCCTTGGTGAGCGGCGCCTTGGACGTCCGGTTCGGGTCGAACCGGCCGGACATGTGCCCGATCTTGTGGGTGCGCATCTGGAGCGGCACCCGGCGCTCCGCGATGGTGCAGAGGAGATCTTCGGCAGTCAGCCCACCATCGACGGCTGTCGCCAGGAAGTCCCAAAGCAGGTTCACCTCAGCGTCCTGATTCGTCGAGCGGGCGTTGTAACTCCAGTTGATCCGGCCGACTGGAGGGGCCGGGTTGAACTCCGGCAAGTTGAACCGGTCGACGATCTCCCCCTCGTTGCGCACGTAGAAGAACGACATCTGCCAGTTCTTCACCGAGTCAACGGTGGGGATTTTGGGGAAAGGCGTACGGGCCGGGTGTAGATCGAGGCGGCGCCGCAGGCCCGCAGGCGGCCGTCGTTGGTTTGCGCCTTCAAGTAGAAGAGCCGGCCCGAAGTCGATGTCGGGCCACAACCCGGCGTAAGCCTCCATGAACGCTACGAAGCAGCTCAGAGGACGCACGCGTTGGCCGGCGGTGCGGCTGCAGGCCAAAGTTGTCGAGGAACCGCCGGAAGAACGAAGCCGGCAGGCCCAGCCCGCGATCGAGGCGCGCCGAAGACGACGCGCCCGGCTCCGGCTTGGGCTCCACCTCCTCGCCGGGCACCCGCGTGATCACCGACTGCGGGATCCGTCGGAGGCGCACCAGTCGTTCGATGTCGTCCTCCCGCATGTATGAGCCCCTCCACGATCCGCTGGGAGACGCCATTGTCGAGGTTGAGGAAGAAGATGACCAAGAGAGGCGAAACGGCGAGGAAGAGCCTTGCGACCGCGGCGGCGACAACGGCGGCTGAGGACGCTCCGTCGAAACGCGCGGCCCCGTGGCGCCGGATTGACGGAGTGGCGGCGGCGGATCGGTGGAGATTCGTTCGCCGGAGTTCGCCAGCGGGAGGCGTTCGCCGGAGTAGCAGCGAGCTCGAGCGCGAAGAGGAGAGCGATGGGAGCAGGAGCGCGAGGAAGAAGAAAGAGGCAAGTGGCCGCCTCGATGCCTCCCCCGCGGCATTTATAGCCTCCTGCCGCGGGCGGTTGGCCTCCAAGTGGCGGTCGTGGGCCACGTCCCTGGATTTACTGCGCCATAACTCCTCCCACGACCACGACGGTTATCGGAAACGGCCACACCACGTCGCCCACTACCGCACCGGATCCGGAGGGACATTGATGTGACCAGACGGACCGGCGGCAGGCGTCGATCAGTCAAGTCGGGCGCAGGGCCCGAGGCGGCGGAGACTCCGGCGCGCCGCAAGCCGGAGCTGGACCATAAGTTCCATTCGAACCAAAATTCACCAGCAAGGCGGAGACGCCATCGGATCTTGCGAGAAAGCAAAAACTGTACAAGTATAAAAAGCGGCCGGCTAGAAGCAGCCGGCAGGAACGAGCCGGATGAGGGCGCATGAATGGAAATTCTCGCCGGCCCCTCCAAGTGCCGTCAAATATATTCGAGAAGCCAGGAAACCTGCCTAGGTCCTTCTAAACGCAGGACCTTGCCGGCTTCGGGGCTAATGTCGGGGAAGACCCCGGATAGGGCAATGGACGCGGAGCAGCCGGCTGGCCACCGGCCGCGGCAAAGGCCGGGCTGAGGAGCAGCCGGCTGGCGCCGTGGCCGGCTGGTCCGGAAGCCGGCTGGCCCTAGGTCCTAGTCGGCCCGGCTACGGCCACCAATGCTGTAGGCCGGCTTCTACAAGCCATATCCGATGGGGTTTGTACCTCAGACCGACTCGAGGCTGGCGAGTCTTGCACTGGAAGGAACCGGGTTGGTGATCCGGGTTCCCAAAGTCCACGCCTGACTCCATCTTCCGTAAAGCGCGGGGCACTGTGGAGCACAGTGCGCCGACGGTCGTCGGGCTTACGACGATCCGTACAGCACAGTGGTGACGGCGACAGGGACACTCCTCTCCATACCGCCGACCGTGGCAGCTGGATGGGACAGGCCACGATGCCTCAACGGCCCTCGACGTCACCGCCTCGGGAAGGAGCGGAGCCGGAGCGCCAAGCCGAACTATAGGGTCTTATATGTAAAGTGCCGCGCCTATATAAGCCGCACTACCCCCCTCCGCAGGGGATCGATCATTTTATTGCTTCCACCCACCTACGAGCTGCCCTGTGAGAGAGACCATCGTCTCCCTTAGCCTCCCGGAGCAGCCGGACACAGCTCTAGGAGCACCACTGTATTGTGTGATTATCATATACACTCACAGCAGAGTAGAGGTTTTACCTCCATCGGAGGGCCTCGAACCTCGTCGCCGTGTCGCTCGTGCCCATACCCGCATCCGGATACCGCCGTGAGATCCCTCTGAACCACTTCGATTAGCCACCCTATGGCATATGCCGTGACGATACCACGGCGCCGGAATCCCGGTGTTGCGCCGCACTACACTCCTCCACCAACAACCTTCACGTGGCCTTCATCTCCCACTGGTTCGATAACCTTGGTTTCTTACTGAGGGAAAACTTGCTGCTGTACGCATCACACCTTCCTCTTGGGGTTCCCAACGGACGTGTGCTTTACCGTCACAAGCAATACACATGTGTGCCATGGACCTTCTTCGTGTATGCCCTTGTTATGATCGCTTCGGCCGTAACCATGGAGTATCTTCATCATTTAACTTGATGCTTGGGTCAATGTTCACTGAGAAGGGTGGAATTTCATCAAACTTATTATAATCTTCTGACATGTCTGTCTTGTCCTCCACTTCCACGATGTTTCTTTTTCCAGAAAGAACTATGTGGCGCTTTGGCTCATCGTATGATGTATTCGTTTCCTTATTTTTCCTTTTTCTTGGTTTGGTAGACATGTCCTTCACATAGAAAACCTGGGCCACATCCTTGGCTAGGACGAATGGTTCATCTCTATACCCAAGATTGTTGAGATCCACTGTTGTCATTCCATACAACTTGTCTACCTGAACCCCGCCTCCTGTTATCTTGACCCATTTGCACCTAAACAAATGGACCTTAAAAGAAGGTCCATAGTCAAGTTCCCATATCTCCTCTATGTAACCATAATAGGTGTCCTTTTGGCATTTGTTGTTTGTTGCATCAAAGCGGACACCACTGTTTTGGTTGGTGCTCTTTTTATCTTGGGCGATCATGTAAAATGTATTTCCATTTATCTCGTACCCTTGGAAAGTCAATATAGTCGAAGATGGTGTCTGGGCCAACAAGTACAACTGATCTCCAACAGTAGTGTCATTCATGAGATGTTTTTGCAATCAACCGCCGAAAGTCGACATGTGTTCACGTATAATCCAGTCGTCCGACTCTGGGAGCGTACAAAATTCTTGTGTACATTGATATACGGAGCCACCAAGGTGGAACTTTGTAGAACTGTGTAGTGTGCTTGAGTGAACGAATGCCCGTATCTATCATTGCTTTCTTTCCTAGCGTGCCTTTTCCACTCAGTCTCCCCTCGTGCCGCGATTCAGAACACCAATCGGCTTAAGGTCAGGAATAAAGTCAACACGAACTCAATGACCTCCTCTGTTCCATAGCCCTTGGAGATGCTTCCTTCTGGCCTAGCACCGTTATGAACATATTTCTTTAAGACTCCCATGAACCTCTCAAAGGGGAACATATTGTGTAGAAACATAGGACCGAGAATGAAAATCTCATCGACCAGGTGAACGAGGAGATGCGTCATAATATTGAAGAAGGATGGTGGGAACACCAGCTCAAAACTAATAAGACATTGGACCACATCATTCTCAACCCGTAGAACTTCTGGATTGATTACCTTCTGAGAAATTGCATTGAGGAATGCACATAGCTTCACAATGGGCACTCGAACATTTGCCGGTAGAAGCCCCCTCAACGCAATCGGAAGCAACTGCGTCATTATCACGTGGCAGTCATGAGACTTCAGGTTCTGGAATTTTTTCTCTGCCATATTTATTATTCCCTTTATATTGGAGGAGAAGCCAGACGGGACCTTGATACTGCTCAGGCATTCAAAAAAGATTTCCTTCCCTGCTTTTGTAAGAGCGTAGCTGGAGTAATGACATTCTTTATCTGTCTCATGCAGTTTTTTTTTGGGTCTTTTAGACGTTGCTGGTCCTCCTGTGCTTCTGGTGTATCTTTTTTCTTCCCGTACACGCCCAGGATGCCTAGCAGGTTCACGCAAAGATTCTTCGTCACGTGCATCACATCGATTGAAGAGCGGACCTCTAGAACTTTCCAATAGGGTAGCTCCCAAAATATAGATTTCTTCTTCCACATGGCCGCGTGTCCGGCAGCGTCATTCGGAACAGATCGTCCGCCAGACCCTTTCCAAATATTACTAGATCCTTGACCATACCAAATATATCAGCACCATGACGGGGGCAGGCTTCTTCCGGTGATCTGCCTCACCGTTGTAATGCTTGCAGTTCTTTCTTACGGTATGGGTACGCGTAAGAAATCGACGATGCTCCAGGTACACGACCTTCTTAGATTTATCCAAATATGCACCTGGCGTCTCATCTAAATAGTGCGTGCATGCATTGTATCCCTTGTTTGACTGTCCTGAAATGTTACCAAGAGCAGGCCAATCATTGATGGTTACGAAAAGCAGCGCTCGTAGGTCAAATTCCTCCTGCTTGTGCTCGTCCCACATACGTACACCTGTTATGGCCCACAGCTGTAGAAGTTCTTTAACTAATGGCTTCATGTACACATCAATGTCGTTGCCAGGTTGTTTCAGGCCTTGGATGAGCACTGGCATCATAATAAACTTTCGCTTCATGCACAACCAAGGAGGAAGGTTATAGATACAAAGAGTCATATGCCAAGTGCTGTGACTGCAGCTCTGCTCTCCAAAAGGATTCATGCCATCTGTACTTAGACCAAACCTTAATTTTCTCCACTGGGACCCATCAGCGGGGTGTCTAATCATCTCGTCTTTCTTACGATCTGCTTTGTGCCATCGCAACAACCTGACGTGCTCTTTATTTCTGAACAAATATTTCAGCCGTGGTATTATAGGAGCATACCACATAACCTTGGCAGGAACCCTCTTCCTGGGGCGCTCACCCTCAAGATCACCCGGGTCATCTTGTCTGATCTTATACCGCAATGCAGTGCACACCGGGCATGCATCCAAATTCTCGTACTCGCCAGTAGAGGATGCAGTCATTAATGCATGCATGTATCTTCGCACATCTAATCCTAGAGGGCAGATAACCTTCTTCACTTCGTACGCGGGCAATTCGTTACCCCTTGGAAGCTGCTTCTTAATTATTTTCAACAACTTTTCAAACCCCGAGTCAGTCACACTCTCGCCTTCCATTGCAACAATTCCAGTGTGCTACCTAGCTTTTTCTGGCCATCTTCGCAAGTTGGGTACAACAATTTGTTGTGATCCTCTAACATGTTGTCGAAGTTCAACCTTTCCTTTTCAGTTTCACATTCTCTCCTTGCATCAGCAATGGCCCGACCAAGATCATCAGCAGGCTCATCTGATGCCTCTTGATCTTCTGCTTCATTGTCTTCATTGTTGTCTTCTGATGGAAAACAATCCCCCTTTGCAGTATCACCGTATTCAGCGAACATGGGATAGTTGTCATCGTCCTCTTCTTCTTCGTTGTCTTCCATGATAACCCATTTTTCTCCGTGCTTGGTCCAACAATTGTAGTGGGGCATGAAACCGGACCGCAGCAGGTGGGTGTGAATGGTCCTCGAGGAAGAGTAATATATGACATTCTGACAGTTAACACATGGACAATACATAAAACCACCCCGTTTGTTTTCCTCAGCCACATTGATAAAATTTTGCAGGCCCGAAGTGAACTCGTGAAGGCGTCGGTCACCGTACATCCATTGCCGATTCATCTGCATGATATAATTAAGCTTATTAAAAAAACTATTACAGAACATCATGATTAGTGAAGCGATGTATATATATATACACATGCATTTTATCAATGACAGATGAAAGGATAAATTAAGTTGTTAACCTCGATGGAGATGGAAAAAGACAGTTAAATGTGGCTTGTTTTGTGTGAACTCAAGTAGCAAAAGCTCTTAGGCATTTCATCAAACACCTCTTATGCATATGAAGAGGGCAAAGCAACATACACCTCTCTTGGGCTAAGAAGTGGAAAATGCTAAGTGTGGCTCAAACTTGGGCAGGGCAAGGGTATATATAGACAGATGGGCACTTGGTCCCGGTTGGTAAGAAAAACAGGGACCAAATGGTAGACCTTTGGTCCCGGTTGGTGATACCAACCGGGACTAAAAGGGGTCGGGGCCTGACATGCCCTGACGCGCTCTGCTGCACCCCCTTTAGTCCCGGTTTGTATTACAAAACCGGGACTAAAGGCCCCAAACGAACCGGGACCAGAGGGTGATGTCACGCCACGCCAAATGAACCGGGACCAATGCCTCCCACTGGTCCCGGTTTGTTTTAAAACCGGGACTAAAGTTCCCAGGGGCTTTGGACGAAAGGCCTGTTTTCTACTAGTGACGTTGGTGCAAGACATTGTGGGCACGCTCACTGTCACTGCAGTCGCGATGTTCTCGGGAAAAAAATCTGTAGAGTTTCAGAGTCCTCAAATTTGTTTTAAAAAAATTTAAAGTAAGCGTGCTATTCTAAATTGAAATAAAGTCAAACTTTCTCAAACTTCCTAGATTACATTAATAGAAAGGAGATAAAATGAGAAATGTTTGGTCTCCGAGCTACCGACGACCAGCGGGAGCTGAACGGGCTTCGACGGCGGCGTCAGATTACAGCCGCGCGGGGCTGCTCTGCTTTGCTCCATATCTGAACGTGGACGATGACGGGACAATGCGCCTTTCAGTTGATCATTACCAGGTTGAATTCAGCATTATCAAATGGCTGAGAGCATAAACGGTGGAGCTAGCGAGACCGGGTAATGGGCGGCCGGTAGTTTAAAACCACTAATTAAAACCAAGCACAAGAATCTGTGGGGAAGCTAACTCAGAACTGTAAAATCTTCTCTCTATTTTAGTATATGTTGAATATGAAAGTTGGTTAGAGAGGGCGGAGTTTCGACCGCTTGTTCAAGCGACTTGGGAAAGTCTGAGCAATAAGGTGGGAGGCAGAGATATTATTGATTGGTGGAATTTCATGAGTACGGGACTCAGACAACACCTGAGAGGTTGTAGTCACAATCTGGGTCGTGACTCCAAAGAGACAAAAGCGGCTCTGCTTGCCCAGATCACTCAATTGGATCTCCAGGCGGGTGCTGCGGAATTAGATGAAGACTGGTGGGCAACCAGATACCACATAGAGGAACAGCTGCTCCATCTCTATAGGGTGGAGGAGGAGCACTGGAAGCAGCGGGGGAGAACACGCTGGGCCCTACAAGGCGATGCCAACTCGCGTATTTTCATGCGGTGGCGAATGGACGGCGTCGCAAGTGTCATATCTCAGTGCTCAACACGTCAAATGGGGCAATCACGGATCAGAGGTTGATCCAGGAACACGTCTATGGCTTCTACCGCGAGTTGTTGGGCACAACCGCAACGAGGGGTTGCGGGCTTGCGCCAGATACTTGGAGCGGTCGACAACAGGTGTCACAAGAAGAGAACAATATCCTGGCCCTCACCTTTTCAGAAGTGGAGCTGGACAGTATCGTAAACGACATGAAGACAAATACTGCACCTGGACCGGACGGCTTGCCGGTGATTTTCTTTAAGACCTTCTGGCCCTTGGTGAAACGGGGAATCCTTTATATTCTCAATGACTTTGTGCTGGGGCGCATAGACATTGCTCGCCTCAACTTCGGGATCTTGTCTCTCATCCCCAAGGTCCCGGGGCGCGGACCAAATTAACCAATTCAGACCCATTGCACTGATCAATGTCATTTTCAAAATAGTGGCCAAAGAATATGCATCTCGCTTGGATCCGGTCGCCAATAGAATCATCAGCCCGAACCAGACTGCATTCATAAAGGGCAGAAACATCCTCGACGGACCACTGGCGCTCATCGACATTATTCATGAGTTAAAAACCAAGAAGTTAGGAGGGATTCTCCTTAAGCTCGACTTCGAGAAAGCATATGACCGGGTAAATTGGGATTTCCTGGCCGAGGTGCTGAGAGGTAAAGGCTTCGAGGACGGATTCATCCATCGCATCTCTCAACTGGTGTCCGGAGGTCAGACGGCTATCTCGATTAATGGGGTGATCGGCCCATTCTTCCGGAACAAGCGAGGAGTGAGACAAGGGGACCCACTCTCTCCGCTGTTATTCAACTTCATTGGTGAAGCGCTCTCCGCAATTCTTTCTGCCGCTGGGAGGGCTGGACACATACACGGGGTCGTTCCACACCTTATTCCAGGGGGAATCTCTCACCTGCAGTATGCGGACGATACGCTCATCCTTATACAGAATTCAGACGAAGACCTTGCAAACCTGAAATTCCTGCTCATGTGCTTTGAGGACATGTTTGGGCTAAAGATCAACTATCACAAGAGCGAAGTAATTGTCATGGGCCAATCAACGAGGTGTCAGAACCGCATCGCCAACAAACTCAATTGCAAGCTGGGGGCCTTCCCCTTTATCTACCTGGGTCTGCCTATCTCGGACCGGAAACTAACGCTGGAGCAGTGGCTGTTCCTAGTGAGGAAGTTAGCTGTTAAGATTGAACCTTGTCTCGGAAAATTGCTATCCTCGGGTGGATGGCTAATCCTCTCCAATGCGTGCCTCGACAACTTGCCAATGTTTGCCATGGGACTGTTTCTCCGTCATGATGGGATTCATGCTAGGTTTGACTCACATAGATCCAAGTTTTACTGGGAAGGATCGGGCCCGAAACGCAAATATCATATGGTAAACTGGCCCACGGTTTGTAGACCGAAAGAGTTTGGGGGCCTAGGCCTACTCAATACCAAGAAGATGAACCTAGCCCTCCTTATCAAATGGGTCTGGAGGATCTATCAAGAGGAAGACTACATTTGGGCCAAACTGATTAGAGCTAAGTACCAAGATGCCAACGATATTTTCAGCGGAACAGGCCATGGGGGCTCGCAGTTTTGGAAGAGCATACACAAAGTGAAACACCTCTTTAAAGTGGGGGCCAAGCACCTGGTGCGGGATGGGGCCCGTACCAGCTTCTGGCTGGACTGGTGGAAAGACGCAATGCCACTCAAAGATAAATTCCCGTTACTCTTTGCAATCTGTGATGACGAAGCAGTCTCGGTAGCTACAACCTTACAAGGGGAACCTTGAGAACTCCGGAAAATTCTCAGTTTAATCGTTATACACCAAACTTTCCCAGGGCGAGACGGTGGCGCATTTCAAAGATATGTGGGAGTCCATGGTCCCCTTAAAAATTAAAATTTTCTCCTGGCAGTTGGCCTTGGACAAACTCCCATCTAACCAACAGATTGCTACTCGCCACGGTCCTTCGACGGTAGGTTGTGCTCTCTGTGGTGCGCCGGAGGACGCTGCTCATATCTTTTTCTCCTGCTCTCCGGCGCAATTCGTTTGGGCAGTGCTGCGCCAATTACTTGGGTGTAACTGGAGACCAGCAAACTTCCCACAATTTCATGCAATCCTATCTAGCTTTGCGGGTTTTACCCGGCGCATCCTCTGGGTTTTGTTCCTAGCGCAATCCTAGGCCTTGTGGACTACGCGTAATAAACTAACCATTGAAAGAAAGGTCATTAACCACCCTGCTGATATTATCTATAAAACTGTGATTTTCCTGTAGCTCTGGAGGCCCAAGTTCAAGGGAATGGAAAATGAAGGGCTCAATTGGATGGAGCGCGGGAGCTAAGGGGGCTGTATGCGTCCATGAAGCCAAGACCCTGAAGAACATGAAGGGCTGATCATCCATAGTCGTTAGCTGGTTCTCGCTGGAGGGGCGGCTGTTTGTTCCCCTGGTTAAAACAGTAGTTGTTTCCTTTTGGCTAAGCTGTATGCCGCAGCAGTTATGAGTTGTAATCCTGAGTTTGTGTGATACCTTGGCTTTATTAAGTTAAAGTCGGGCAATAAAGTTGCCTCTTATCTAAACAGGAGTATGCATGCAATGGACATCTCATGAACTTCACACTAGCGTTCATTCCATTGACATTCAACTCCTCAGATTGTGAAGCTCTCACCATTGAACTACGATGTTCACGTGATTTTACAGTGCATACTTGCATCATAGAAGAGCCGAATAAAATAGTTTGTGACTGATTTGCTCCATACTTGTTGCTTGCTTAGCTAACAAAAACTATACGTGTAAAGCCCCACATATACTCACTTGCCTAATGAATTAAGAAGTCAATAGTCCATCGTTACATGAGTTCAGATATGTTTTTTCCACATTAGTTCAAATCCATGTAATACTCTGAAGCATTGGAGGAAAATAGGAGATCATACATATTGTGCCAATATACTCATAAAATTCCATAGTCATTCCCCCATGGAACTTAGCTTTACAATGATACGTTCATTTTTTGCAATTATTGTTCATGTGAGTATAACATGATTATGTTCTTTTAGATTATAAAAAGAGCTTTATGAATCAAATAGACAAGGGATACGTTCATGGGTGATGATTATACACGTTCCCTTTTAAGTGGTTACTCGTAACGAAAACATACAGACTGAGTAAAGTAAACTTCTCAAAACGATAGTGTTTGTCCGAAGATTCGAACGGTAGCCTAGGTAGGTAAGGAAGTAAACTAAACTTCTCCCAAATGGATGACCACGAAGATGAGAATTACATAGGTGGTGGGAGAACAAAAGCGTGTAGAGGATATTGAGCATGCCAATACAAATACTGGTCGATCACTCATTCCACGGATACTTCTTGAAACAATAGTGTTTGTCCGAAGATTCGAACTGTAGCCTAGGTAAGGAAGTCTATGTAACGTAAAGATTCTTCTCAAAGAAACATGACAGTAGATCTGGCTAGTTTAGATCATGTTACTTCCTAGGCCCAGTGATAGCTCAATATTTGTTCTTATCCAATATCCCAAACTACCCGACCTGACCTCCCGCACCTCCCGTTTCGCCTCCCTTGGCGACTCCGGAGGCTCCCAAGCCGCCACCAGCTAGAGCTCTTCCTCCAGCCACCCCAACCACCCCGCCACCGCCGGAGGAGGCCGTCTGACGGTGGACGGCGGCAGCGGCCGGGGAGCCTGCCCGGCCTCCTTTTTTCTTCCCTAGCTGTTTTCTCATCGTTTGGAGATATGCGATCTGGGCGATCGTGCACCGATACAGGAAGATTTCGGCCAAGATCGGATTCTTGCTGGAGTAGGTCGTCAATCTGGTTGCCGCAGCACCTCGTCGCCGGTGTCCCGATCTGGTTGATGCTGATTGCCGGCGTCCCGATCTGGCTGATGCTGGCTGCTGGCTATCAGATCTTGGAACCGGGTCCTTGCCTTGCGTGCGACCGTGGAATGATTCATGTGGGCTGGATTCTGGATACATCATTGGCGTGCAGCCAAGGCATGCTTGCATGCGTGGCTGGAGCATGATGCATGTGGCTCCATCTGCTCATGTAAGCGGGCGGCGGCGCACCATTCCCAGATAGGCGGCGACGCGGGCCAGCTCTGGTTTGCGCCTCGTGACCGCCAGTGGCTTCGCCTATTTCCTGTTCGGCAATCTGATAGTTCGTCGTTTTCTCCGTTGTCGGCTGGTGGTGTGGGGGCTACCGGCGTGACTTTTTTAATAAAGGTGGAGGTCCTACGGTTTCTCTTGTGCGAAGATGAAGATATGTCTGATGCATGTCCTTCTTGATCTGGCTGGAGTGCTAGGTTCTGGAAGGCTCCGCCGGCAAATGTAACAGTGCACCTATTGCCTGCAGTTTGTTGGATCGGGTGGCATTAGGTCGTGCACACCCATGCTTTTATTACAACCGTTTGGTTCTGGAGGGAGTGACGCGAAGCTCTGTTCTGTGTTGTCATCTGGTGACATTTTGGTCCATGGTGAAGTCAGATGCGGAGAATATCACGAAGGCCGGATGGGAGGACTAGCAATGGAGGTTCAAGTCTTTGCGCTGTTCAGAGATTTGCTTGGTGTTCCGGCATCCGCAGCAGCAGTACGAAAGTGGGGACGGCAGCATAGGTGAAGTTCAGAGTCTTACCTTCCAGTGTGAAAATTCAAGGTCTGGCCTTAATTGGTTGTGCCTGGCAATGACCTTGTTGAAGACATTGTTTTGAGAGCGGAGACTATCTTCAGGGTGAAAACCTAAAATCTTTGATCGAGCGACGACGATGCTTGTGCTCTGTTTCTTTCTTGGAGGCGTCGCTTTTGGAGATGCTGAATTTCAGGTGTTGTCTTGGTGGTGGTTATATTGTTGTTGCTACGGCTGGAATACTGTAGCAGGACTTTTTTTTCTTTGGTTTTTTTTGGCTGTGTGCATCCGTACCACCATTAGGGTATTGCGTTGTTGCAAAGGCTGAGTGTATTTGGTATCTCTTGATATTAATATATTCCCTTTATCGAAAAATCCCAAACTACCCACTCGGTGGATTGATCTTACATTTGCGAATCGCATGCCTTAATAAGGCCATAATGGAAGTATTTATACAATGGATATCACTGAAGTTTTCACTATTCTTCACGCGATTGACATTCAGTTACTCACCATTAAGCAACACATGGACGCACAATGATCACATGATTTTGCAGTGCGTGTTTTATGCTTAAAGGGAAGATAAAACATTTTTTGAATGACCTGGACACCTGGTGAACACTTGTGGCATGATTAGTTTTTTCTTTGCAGGTAATAATTAACATGCTTATACGCGGGGTGTAGGGGATAACAATCTCCAGCTGCTGCAGCTACGTCTGATTGTGTCGCAGGAAATCAGTTCAGGGTTGGTTCCATCTGCGCGTGGTCGGGTCATCGCAGTTGGACCACATTTCTCAGGCAAATGCGCGAGGAGAAAGACAGCACGCGCGAACTCGAATTCAATTACGCACGTTATCCCCTCGCGTCGTTCCCCCAGGCGACGCCAGGGGCGAAACCTTGTGCCGCCGAAGCTTCTCCCCGCCTGGGCCTTCCCCGCCGCTGCCGCCGGCGGCCTCCTCCGCGGCGGTGGCGGCACCCCGCTGCCGAAGGTGGTTGGGGAGATCCTGGGCGCGTGGTGGAGGACCGGCTCGTGGGGGTGGCGGCGATCGGGCTTGAGGATGCCGAGCCGGCGGGCTCGGGCGGGGGCTGCGATGGTGGCTGCTCGCCGGCGCTGCGGGGGTCGTGGCCGCTCCGGCGGCGGTCGCCATCGGCGCGGGGCCATGCGGGGCCGCCTGGTCGGCGTCCTCCCAGATCGAGATCCGCTCGATTTGGGGGCGGGCAGGTCGGCCCCGTTCAAGGAGGCCAGGGCGGCGGCCCTGGGACGCCATGGTGGCGCTGGTGGTGTCGGGGTGGTGCCCCCGACAGCGGGCAGCCGGCAGGGGAGGCCGGTCTGCATTTTCGGCGCTGCTGGTCGGAGAAGAGGATGCCGGGGCAGCGGCCCCGGGGACGCGGTGGTGAAGGGGATGTGCCGGCCCGGCTTCTCCTTGGCGTGGCGGTCGCGTGGAGGTCGGAGTTCAGGGCGGCTGCGGAGGGCCACCGTGTGTGGCAGGCTGGCTAGGGTGCGGTGACCCTGGCTGGTCTCTGCAGGCCTGTGGTGGAGGTGTGCCACGGTGCAAGGACGGCGGCGCGGCTCTTGGTGGGCGGGGCGCTGTGTTCAGCGTCTCGGGACGGTGGCAGGTTGACACGAGGGGTCGGCCTGCTACGCGTGGATGCCGGAGCGGCGGCTCCGGGAGCGAGGTGTTGGTGTTGCTTTGCCCTCGCCGCGTGGGTGGCATGGCATGCTCCCGTTGGCGTGGGCAGCGTCTCTTTGGCTGGTGGTCTATGCTCGTCCGGCGTTTTGGGTTGTCCTCGCGATAGCCCAGTGGAGGCGGTGGTCTTGGGTCTCCAGATGAAAATCCTGCCCGACTTTGTCGGTGCCGACAACGGCGTCGCCTGCGGGCGTCGCTTCTCCTTCTTGAAGGCGTTGTCGTGGAGTCCCGACACCCCTTCGCCCATCTCTCCGGGGTGAATACCCAAATCCGGTTCGCCGGATTGGATGACGGCGGCGTCTGTGGATGTCGTGACCTCCTTGGAGGCGTCATTTTTCGGAGTCTTGGAAGCCACTTGTTGTCGATGCTTGCACCACTGGTTTGGGTCCAGGTCTTCGGGTTCCGTCGGTGTGCGAGTGCCGCTGGCTAGCTTCTTGCGGCCTGCCTCACCCCTCGAAGCTTGAAAGGCCTAGCCGTTCCCTTCGGCTCTCACTTCCTTTCCAGGGACGTGGACCGGGCAGTCGTGGTGCTCGCCGTTGCCGTCGTGCTGGTGTCATTCGACGGCGCTCCATACCTAGTTCAGCTAGGTCGTGTGGCCAAGTGTGTGGTTTTCGCCAGTTTTCCCTAAAACTGTGCCGTGTAGGTTTTCTTTATCTGGTTTTTCTTATAAACCGGACACGGGTGTCGAGTTTGTATCGGTTTTCGTCCGGATTTCCATATAAACCGGCCAGATTTCCCTCTTCTTAATGAATAGGCAGAGCCCCTGCCGGTTGCTTAAAAAAAAAAATGCGTAGACGTTTGAACATGGGCAGCGCGTGCTGCTGCTGGTACCTGTTGCAGAGAACGATGTGTCCAGTTTTGTACCAAAGTCAATTAGTACAAGAAGCAAACAGCGTTCACCACATAATATCATACTGGATGGATCACTTTTGTAATGTTCGCCTAGCACAAGAGCGATCAAAACTACTCTACGACCTTGTCGGCTCCTCTGTCTAGATGCCATGCACGAACGTCTGGAATTTCTGCTTACCCATTTGTTCTGAATGAACTCGATCTGTTAACAACGCTCTAGTTACCAGAGATATAGTGCTCAAGAATTCAGGTTGCTAGCCATGGATTACAGAAATCTAGCGATTTGGAATTGCAGATGAGCAGACGAGGAAGATAAGAGGAAGAAGAAGACCCAAGCCGAGGAGGCCGAAGCCATAGAATTGGTAGCCGACTTGTCTGTAGACATTCCCTTCGTATATGTAGCAAAAAAAAAATATAGCACGCTATTTCAACATTATAGCGGTGCTATAGCGTATTAAGAGCGTGAACGCTACGCTATACACATTTAGCTCGCTACGATGCTAATCTCGCTATTAGCGCGCTATGCGCACTATTTTTCGTAGCGTTGTAGCGGCGCTATTTTTCATAGGGAAATATAGCGTCAGACTAGCCATTTTGGGCCTTTTTCCCCACGAACCGCGAAATCCCTATTTCTAACCCTAGACATTCAACCCGCTGGCAACCACGGAACCACATCGACAGTTCCCATACATCCTCACACGACGTGTACATGTTGAAGAAGAAGAATCAACATCACAACGAGTAAGACACTAGTAGAAAAAGAGGCTTCCATATACGCCCCCTTTAGTCCCCAAAATATTCGAACCGCGACTAAAGGGGTCTTTAGTCGCGGTTCGGGAGGCGACCCGCGAAGGTCTGGGCCCAGCGGGCTCGGTCGACAGCTGGTGGACAGGAGGGGCTTTAGTCACGGTTGGCCAGGCCAACCGCGACGCCAACCGTGACTAAAGGTCCTCAGGCCTGGCCCGAAGGCCTTTAGTCGCGGTTGGCCAGGCCAACCGGGACTAAAGGCCCATCCCTATAAATGCACTTCAGCACACTTCACTTAGCCATTTGGCACTTTTATTCACAAGGGGGTGGTGGGTTTGCTTTTGGATCCTCTTATGCACATAAGGTGTTCGATGAAATGCCCGAGAGCATGAAACAAACATGATATGAAGTGTCCGAGCCACACTTGACTTTCTTATTTATTTTTCCTCCTCGATCGCGGTTAGCAACTTAAACCTTTCATGTGTCATTGATAAAATATGCATGTGTGTAGTTCATTGTTTAATTTCTATTATTTCTAGCTAGTTAGTTCAACAAATGCATGATGGTTAATTATATACTTTATATAATAATAATGCAGATGAATCGGCAATGGATGTACGGTAACCGACTCTCCAGCGAGTTCATTACGGGTTTGAAAGATTTCCTCGTAGTGGCTAATGCGAACAAGCAGGGGGGTTTTGTTATCTGTCCATGTGTTGGTTGTAAGAATCAGAAGGGTTACTTTTCCTCAAGAGACGTTCACGTGCACCTGCTTCGGCACGGTTTCATGCCAAGCTATTATTGTTGGACCAAGCATGGAGAAAGAGGGGTTAGAATGGAAGAAGGTGAAAAAGGGGATGATATCGATGACAACTATCCTGATCATTTCGGTGATACTTTCATGGAGGATGCTGAAGGAGGGGAAGATGAAGGGGAAGGTGAAGGGAAAGGTGAAGAAGAGGCACGTGATGAGCCCGTTGATGATCTTGGTCGGACCATTGCTGATGCACGGAGAGGCTGCGAAACTGAAAAGGAGAGGGAGAATTTGGATCGCATGTTAGAGGATCACAAAAAGTCATCGTACCCAGGATGCGATAATGGTCTGAAAAAGCTGGGCTGCACACTGGATTTGCTGAAATGGAAGGCACAGGAAGGTCTATCTGACTCAGGATTTGAAAAGTTGCTGAAAATGATGAAGAATATGCTTCCAAAGAATAACGAGTTGCCCGCCAGTACGTACGAAGCAAAGAAGGTTATCTGCCCTCTAGGTTTAGAGGTTCAGAAGATACATGCATGCATTAACGACTGCATCCTCTACCGCAATACGAGAATTTGAATAAATGCCCGGTATACGCATTGCGCTATAAGATCAGAGGAGATGACCCTGGTGACGATGTTGAGGGCCAGAAACCCAGAGGGTTCCGCCAAGGTGATGTGGTATGCTCCTATAATACCACGGTTGAAACGTCTGTTTAGGAACAAAGAGCATGCCAAGTTGTTGCGATGGCACAGAGAGGACCGTAAGTCGGACGGGGAGTTGAGACACCCCACTGATGGAACACAATGGAGAAAGATCGACAGAGAGTTCAAAGATTTTGTAGCTGACGCAAGGAACATAAGATTTGGTCTAAGTACAGATGGCATGAATCCTTTTGGCGAGCAGAGCTCCAGCCATAGCACCTGGCCCGTGACTCTATGCATCTACAACCTTCCTCCTTGGTTGTGCATGAAGCGAAAGTTCATTATGATGCCAGTGCTCATCCAAGGTCCGAAGCAACCCGGCAACGACATCGATCTGTACCTAAGGCCATTAGTTGATGAACTTTTACAGTTGTGGGGCAGACCTGGTGTACGTGTGTGGGATGAGCACAAAGAAGAGGAATTTGACCTACGAGCGTTGCTTTCGTAACCATCAATGATTGGTCAGCTCTCAGTAACCTTTCGACAGACAATAAGGGATACAATGCATGCACGCACTGCTTACATGAGACTGAAAGTATATATTTGGGTAATTGTAAGAAGAACGTGTACCTGGGGTATCGTCGATTTCTTCCCCGATATCATAACTTAAGAAAGAAAGGCAAGCATTTCAACGGCAAGGCAGATCACCGGCCGAAGCCTGCGGAACGTACTGGTGCTGAGGTATTTGATATGGTCAAGGATTTGAAAGTCATCTTTGGAAAGGGTCCTGGCGGACAATCAGTTCCGCAGGGAGTTGATGGGCACGCACCCATGTGGAAGAAGAAATCTATATTTTGGGAGCTAGAATATTGGCAAGTCCTAGATGTCCGCTCTGCAATCGACGTGATGCATGTTACGAAGAATATTTGCGTGAACCTGCTAAGCTTCTTGGGCGTGTATGGGAAGACAAATAATACAAAGGAAGTACGGCAGGACCAGCAACGTTTGAAAGACCCAGAAGACCGGCATCCGGAATGGTTTCAAGGTCGTGCCAGCTATGCTCTTACCAAAGAAGAGAAGGTCATCTTTTTTGAATGCCTGAGCAGTATGAAGGTCCCGTCTGGCTTCTCGTCGAATATAAAGGGAATAATAAATATGGCGGACAAAAAGTTCCAAAACCTGAAGTCTCATGACTGCCACGTGATTATGACGCAATTGCTTCCGATTGCTTTGAGGGGGCTCCTACCGGAAAATGTTCGAGTAGCCATTGTGAAGCTATGTGCATTCCTCAATGCAATCTCTCAAAAGGTAATCAATCCAGAAGATCTACCACGGTTACAGAACGATGTGGTCCAATGTCTTGTCAGTTTCGAGTTGGTGTTCCCACCATCCTTCTTCAATATTATGATGCACCTCCTGGTTCACCTAGTCGAAGAGATTTCCATTCTCGGTCCTGTATTTCTACACAATATGTTCCCTTGAGAGGTTCATGGGAGTATTAAAGAAATATGTTTGTAACCGTGCTAGGCCAGAAGGAAGCATCGCCAAGGGCTATGGAAATGAGGAGGTAATTGAGTTTTGTGTTGACTATGTTCCTGACCTTAAGACGATTGGTATTCCTCAATCGCGGCACGAGGGGAGACTAAGTGGAAAATGCACGATCGGAAGGAAATCAACGATATGTATGGACGGCCATTCTATGACTGAAGCACACCACACAGTTCTGCAAAATTCTAGCTTGGTGGCTCCGTACTTCGAGGAACACAAGAATATTTTACGCTCGGACAACCCGGGGAAGCCTGAATCCTGGATTAGAAAGGCCCACATGGAGACTTTCGGCAGTTGGTTGAGAAAACATTTAATGAATGACAATGATGTTGGAGATCAGCTGTACATGTTGGCCAAGACACCATCTTCGACTATAACGACTTTCCAAGGGTACGAGATAAATGGGAATACATTTTACACGATCGCCCAAGATAACAAGAGCACCAACCAAAACAGTGGTGTCCGCTTTGATGCAGCAACCGAGAATGGGCAAAAGGTCACATATTATGGTTACATAGAGGAGATATGGAAACTTGACTATGGACCCTTCAAGGTCCCTTTGTTCCGGTGCAAATGGTTCAAGCTAACAGGAGGTGGGGTAAAGGTGGACAAGCAATATGGAATGACAATGGTGGATTTCAACAATCTTGGTTACCTTGACGAACCATTCGTCCCAACCAAAGATGTCGCTCAGGTTTTCTATGTGAAGGACATGAGTAGCAAACTGAGGAAAAGGAAAGATAAGAAAATGAGTACATCATGCGATGATTCAAAGGGCCACATTGTTCTTTCAGGGAAAAGAAACATCGTGGGAGTGGAGGACAAGACAGACATGTCAGAAGATTATAATATGTTTGGTGAAATTCCGCCCTTCAAAGTGAACACTGACCCAAGCATTAGGTTAAATGATGAGGATGCTCCATGGTTACGGCACAATCGTAAGCAAGGGATGTTGGGATTCGTAGCATAGAAAACAAAAAATTTCCTATCGCAAGAACGAACAACAAGCCAAGATCCAATCAATAAGATGGTAGCAACGAGAAGATCATGAGACTAACCCTCGAAGATTCCAAAGCCTACGAGATTAAATCTCGTTGTTGGTGTAGTCGATCACTTGCCGCTTGCAAAAGCGCGTAGAAGATCTTGACGGTGCCACAATCGGGCTCCGTACTCGGTCACACGTTCGGTGTTGATGACGACGTCCTCCTCCCTGTTCCAGCGGGCATCGGAAGTAGTAGATCCTCCTCGGAATCCCGACAGCACGACGGCGTGGCGGTGGTGGTGGAGATCTCCGGCAGGGCTTCGCCTAAGCGCTGCGGGAGAGGTATGAGGAGGGGGGGCGGCTAGGGTTTGGGAGAGGGGGAGGCTGGGGCGCCGGCCTCTGGGGGGCAGGGGTGGTGCGGCCAAGGTGTGGCTGGCCCCCTCCCTCTCTCCCTCATTATATAGGTGGATCCCCAAGGGTTTGGCCAAAGTCTTCGAATAAGACCCCAACTCCAAAACCTTCCATATGGCCAAACCTAGGGGGAGTGGGACTCCCCCCTTTCCTTTGGTGGGGTGGCCGGCCACCATGGGGAGGAGTCCACCTGGGACCTCCTCCTTAGGCTGGCCGGCCAGGGTGGAGTCCCTCCGGGACTCCACCTTCCATGGTGATTTCTTCCGACTCTTCTAGAACCTTCCAGAAAATCGGATCATTTTCAAACCTAGAAAATGACTTCCTATATATGAATCTTATTCTCCGGACCATTCCGGACCTCCTTGTGATGTCCTGGATCCCATACGAGACTCCGAATAAACATTCGAACTCCATTCCATATTCCATATCTACTTAAATGACATCAAACCTTAAGTGTGTCACCCTACGGTTCGTGAATTATGTAGATATGGTCGAGACTCTTCTCCGACCAATAACCAATAGCGGGATCTGGAGATCCGTAATGGCTCCCATACATTCAACGATAACTCAGTGATCGATTGAACCATTTACATACGATACCGATTCCCTTTGTCACGCGATATTTTACTTGTCCGAGGTTTGATCATCGGTATCTCCATACCTTGTTCAACCTCGTCTCCAACAAGTACTCTTTACTCGTACCGTGGCATGTCATCTCTTGTGACCAAGTCACATGCTTGCAAGCTAATCAGACGAAATTCCACCGAGAGGGCCCAGAATATATCTATCCGTCATCGGGATGGACAATATCCCACTCTTGATCCATATGCCTCAACTCATACTTTCCGAATACTTAATCCCACCTTTATAACCACCCATTTACGCAGTGGTGTTTGATGTAACCAAAGTACCCTTCCGGTATAAGTGATTTACATGATCTCATGGTCGAAGGACTAGGTAACTATGTATCGAAAGCTTATAGCAAATTGAACTAAATGACGTGATCATATGCTACGCTTAATTGGGTGTGTCCATTATATCATTCATCTAATGACATAACCTTGTTATTAATAACATCCAATGTTCATGATCATGAAACTATGATCATCTATTAACCAACAAGCTAGTTATACAAGAGGCTTACTAGGGACTCCTTGTTGTTCACATAACACACATGTATCAATGTTTCGGTTAATGCAATTATAGCATGGTATGTAAACATTTATCATAAACACAAAGATATTATAATAACCACTTTATTATTGCCTCTTGGGCATATCTCCAACAAGGGACACAAGGGAAGAAATGATGTGTACTAATTTATTGTACCAAACTTTGTTGAGGAAAATTTGTTCCAAACTTTGTATGGATCATGTGAATTATATTATCTGTGATATGTTTGGATCGCCGCGCGCAACCAACCGCTACGGAAACTTCACCTGCCGCTTCCCCCGAGCCACGCGTCACCGCCGCCTCCGCTCATTCGTCTCCGGGATGCCGCCGCGCCGCCGCGGGTCGTCCGGTTTCCGTGGCGTCCGAGCGCGTCCGAACGGTAGGTTCTACGCCGAGATGCGTGCCGGTGGCTTCCGCCTCACCCTCGGCACGTACAACACGCCGGAGCTAAAGATAATGACGCATGTGTAAGGACGCATGTTAAACGCGGGACTAAAGATGTCGCTCAGGTTTTCTATGCGAAGGACATAAGTAGAAAACAAGTACATCATGCGATGATCCAAAGGCCTAGGAGTACATCTTCGAATGTTGGATTGATTTAGTCGTACTCCTGCCTAGGCCTATAATATGCATACTCGTAGTCTTTGTAGTCGCCGCCGTTGTACTGGTAGTCGTCGCCTTCTAAGTTGCCACCGTCATCGTCGCTGCCGTCGCTGTCGTTGGGCGGCGCTCGTGGCTCGAACTCGACTGGTATCGAGGGTACCGCAGCGGGGGATATCGCGGCCGTGATGTAGTCCATGACGCTCGTAGAGTCCGGCCGCCCACCATAGCCGCCGCCGGCCTCGTGGAATTTCAGGAGGCGCGTCGTCCTCATACCTAGCGAGCGCCCTCTCACTCCGATTGATGAAGAAGGCGTCCCAAGTCTGCTGGTTGTCGGGATGCCGCCGGGGATTCATCCGCTGGCGTGAGGTCGAGGTAGTAGTGGTTCGTGATGGCCGCCTCGCCGCGCACTTCGAGGGACGGAGGGACCGGCATGCCTCCGGCGCTAGGGCTCCAGCCGGCGGGGACGCGGTAGCCCGTTGGACAAGGGTAGTTCAAGGCGCAAAGCTCCTCCACCTGCTGGTAGGTTAGAGTGGGTACGGTGGAAGCCATGAGAGAGTGATGAGAGATTATAGAGATGTGATAATGCTGGCAAGCCGGCTACATATATAGTGAGAAATGGCGGGAAAAAATGTGGGCGGGAAGACAGGAGGCGGGAAGACAGGGAAGAAATGGCGGGAAGAAATGTGGGCGGGAAGACAAGAGGCGGGAAGACAGAGGCGGGAAGAAATGGCGGGAAGAAGAGGAATCCAGAGTTGGTCATCTAACATTTAGTCCCGGCTGGTGGGTGCAACCGGGACTAAAGGTGGTTTTTGTGTCATCTAACAAAACTGTCGGTGGGATAAGGACTGTAAGCTTTAGTCCGGTTGGTGGGTGCAACCCGGACTAAAGCTATCGGCAGGATAAGGACGCGTGGGTGGACGCACCGCTCGATGAGATAAAACATGTAGCGCACGACGCCCGTGAGGAACAAGACGAAGCGGTGCCGTGCCTATAAAAGGAGCATCGATACGCCGTGGCAAGCAGACCAACAAGCCAACCTAGCATCGATACGCTCGGGAAAATTTTCCCGCAAGCCCGTGAAAGACTCCATCTCCTCTAACGGTTGGGGAAAGGGTTGGGTCCCGTGGCGCAGCTCTCGAAGATGTCGTGTGCACACGCCCTACGGCATGTTCGGAAGTTGCGCCTGAAAATTTTCCGCAAGCCCGTGAAAGACTCCATCATCTCTTCTAACAGTGTTGGGGAAAGGGTTGGAATCTCGTGGCGCAGCTTCTCGAGGATGTCGTTGGTGCACACGCCTACGGCATCTTCGGAAGTTGCCTCGGAAATTTTTCCTGCAATCCCGTGAAAGACTCCATCATCTCTTCTAACAGTGTTGGGGAAAGGGTTGGAAAATCTCCCGTGGCGCAGCTTCTCGAAGATGTCGTTGGTGCACACGCCCTACGGCATCTTCGGAAGTTGCGCCTCGAATTTTTTTTCCTGCAAGCCCGTGAAAGACAGGAGGCGGGAAGAAATGGCGGGAACCGGGGGCGGGAAGACAGGAGGTGGCCTAAAGACAGAGGCGGGAAGAAATGGATTTTTCTGACTTTTTTGATATATTATTTGTATTTTTCTTATTTTGAAATGAATTAGTTTTATTTTTATGAATTTTTTGATATATTATCTCCATTTTTAAGATTTTGAAATGAATTAGTTTTATTTTTCTGAATTTTTTGATATATTATTTGTATTTTTAAGATTTTGAAATGAATTAGTTTTATTTTTCTGAATTTTTTGATATATTTTTTGTATTTTTATGATTTTAAAATAATTTAGTTTTACCAACCGCGACTAAAGGTTATTTCCGCGGGAACCAAAAATTCCGGCGAAATAACCTTTAGTCGTGTTGGCTTTAGTCGCGTTCGCGACCAACCGCGACTAAAGGTCGCTGTATAGTTAAGCACCTGGGCGGTTCACTCTTCTTCTCGAAACCGCGTGTCTACGCGACGATCCTCAACGCCGCCGCTCGTCGGCGAGCTCGCGAGCTCCCGAAACCGACGCGCCACCGCTCGCCCCCTGCATCACGCGCCGCGACTGCGCCGCGTCTGCGTCATGGAGCCGTCCGCCGCCACCTTCGCCGTGGCCACGCCGCCCAAACCCCGCGCCGACGCCGCTGCCTCGACGTCACGCAGGCGCGTTCACCCTGGCGACGATGGCGCGGGTGACAGAGAGAGAGGGAAGGGAAAAAGAGAGGAAGAGGAGAGGGACGCCGATTTTTTTTGTTTTGTTTTTTTTGTTTTTATTTTTTATTTTTTTAGAGATGCACACACACAACACAAACAAAATCAAAAAAATCATTACAAACCAATGAGATGAAAGAAGAGGAAGGAAGAGGAAGGAGGGGCGGGGAAGAGAGAGAAAGGAGGAAGAGGGGGGGGAAGAGAGAAGGCGAGGCGCCGGCGGCTATTTTGTTCTTTTTTGTTTTTTTTGAGAGAGATCGAGAGAGAAGGCAACACACCCGCCCGCGTATATACGAGGGCGCGCTTGGGCGCCAGCGCCCCCTCGCCGCCCCCTCCGTATACGCGCGGGTTTTTTTTTGTTTTTTTAGGAGAGAGAGAAGAGAGAGAGAAACACCCCGCCCCCGCGCGTACGGAGAGTGACACCAACCGCGTATGCGCGGGGTCGTCGGTGTGTTTCTCTCTCTCTCTCTCTCTCCCTATGTGTTGTCCTCGGCACCGCCACCGCCGCCCCCCTTTCGCCACCGCCACCGCCCCCCTTCCGCCACCGCGCGTATGCGCTCGCGTCCTCTCACGCGCCACACTAATGTTTTCTTTACTTAATTAGTTTTTACTACATGTCTTCAGGAGTTACATATGGCGGACGACAGAGACCCGATTCTGGCAAGCTATGATCCGGATGCTGAAGCACATATAACCGCCATCACAAACGGCGATATTGAGTATGTGCCGGAAGAAGATGAAGAAGATGTCTCTTCTTATCTGAACCTTGACGGTGAAGGTGAAGGTGAAGGTCGAGAAGGTGATGACGAAGGAAGAATGGAAATTATTGAAACGTTTGCCTCCGGAGGGCAAACGACAAACCACGATCTCGAATTAGCAACCACCTCCGGCGAGGTATATATATACATTGAGCCTCTGGTGATACAAACTTACTGATTTGAATAAATATGTATTAACGCGACTCTCTTTCTTTTTTTAGCCCTTGGCCGGATCGTCGAAAAAATCGAGTACGACAAAGCGTGGTAAAACCAAGACGATGAGACAAGGAGAAACATATACCATCGATGTTGTCAGTGAACACGGCAAGCCGCTGGAGCCCCAAAAGCACTACACAAAGTTTATCAACCAATGCGGAGTCGTTGTTAGAGACAATGTCCCGATCACCGTCCAGGAATGGAATGAGCCGAAGAAGGCACGTCTTGGTTTCAGTTTTGTCGACAAGAGAACGAAAAAGGATTGCTGGAGGAGGCTAGTCAAAGAGTTCGCTCTTCAGAAGATGGCCGAAGCATTCCGGAACTTCAAGAAAAATTTAGCCCGTGATTATGTCAACCAGAACAAGACTCCGGATTTCAATGGACAATGTGAGAAACTGAAAGATGATTGGCCCGAATTTGTGAGGCAAAAGAAATCGAGCATTTCAAGGCCATATCGCAAAAAAATAAGGAAAATGCGGCTAAGAAAGTGTACAATCATATTATGGGGCCAGGAGGATACTGCCTTTCGGAGCCTAAGTGGGAGAAGATGGAGAATGACCTGAGGGAGCGAGAAATCCCTCTAGGTACAGAGGGATGGGACCCATGGGCCGAAAGCTGGTGGTACGGGCATGGGGGATCGCTAGACCCGGAGACAGGGATGTGTGTTCACCGGAAGAAAGCGTTTAAACCCACCCAAGCCCTTATTGACGCAATGACCCAAGCTCAAGAGGGCAAGATCAAGTTCAACAGAGAGAACGACGCGCTGACATTTGCCCTCGGGAATCGTGAACACCCAGGACGTGTACGAGGCAAAGGCGCCATTCCGTGGAAAGTAGGGTTTCCCAGGACAATGACCCGTACAGTTACAGAAACCGTAAGAGAAAGACGGATCGGGATGCAGATCTTGTGGGGCAGTTGGCATCGGAACTCTATGAGGTGAAGCAGATTGTGAATGAACTAGTAAAAGAAAGATCATCGGCAGGGCCGCATGAAGATCATGCAGCGGATGTCGGAAGCCAGCAGCGGAGAAGCAGCGTGGCTTCCACGGAGGCCCGGCTGGTGCTAATGCACCCTTGGCCCCGGCTGGTGCTAATGCACCGACGATCGATATTACTGCACCGGAGCCTCGCTACCCCGTGGACGATGTATAGGAGATGAAAGAATGTGAGCTGCATTATCCAATGGGGAACATTTCCATGAAGGTAGCGATCGGCTCCGCTTTACTTGTACACCTGGAGCACTCCACCACAACAACCCCATTGCAGATGGCTATGCTCGTGTCACGGTGGAAGACATTGTCCAAGGGTGCGAGGACCTGGAGATAGACTATCCTACACCCGAAGGGGATGTGAAACTTCGAGATGTCAAGTGCTAGTTCGTTCTATGGAAAAAGAAGTACATCAAGTTTCCAAGCGAGGCGCCAAGGCCAACAAGTCCACCCCCCTGGTGGTGGTGGTGGTGGTTCACCCCCCTCCGGTGGTGGTGGTGGTGGTGGTGGTTCACCTACACCTCCTTCACGACGCCGCCCCCCAATCCACCTCCGGTGGGTAAGCAGCCGCCGTCCCCCAGTCCGCCTCCGGAGAAGAAGCAGAAGAAGGCCGACAGCAAGGCAACCCCCTCCTGGACTATTAACCCGAGCCTTATGTACCTAAGACCACAAAGGTACCAATGCCATCACTGAAGCCTCTCCTCCCGAGACCTTGGGAACTTAGTGTCGAGGAATCCAACGCAGCCGCGGCTGCTCACCATAAGAAATGGAAGGCGGATATGAAGGCGAAAAAAGTGCCTGAGCCCAAGCCGGTATTTACTGAGCATCAAAAGAAGTGGGCTAAGGATTTTTTGACGACACCGTCCCAAGTCGAGCGGAATCTGCCAGACGACTATGGACGTGAATTTCGTAGGCAAGAAGCAATATTGGAAGAAGCGGAGGCGGAGAAGAAAGCCTTGGCGGAGAAGGAGAAGAAAGCCTTGGAGGAGAAGAAAGAAGAAAGTAAAAAAAAGGGGAAACAAGTTGCCCAGCTCAGGGAACAGAATAAACAATCGATCCCCCCGCTCATAGTGAAAGCCGGTCCGGATGCTATGACGTTGTCCTTCAGAGCCGATATGGATAAGGACTTTGAACTAATGGACCCCGCTATCATAGCAGCTGCTAGAGACAGGAATGACTGTAACGGGTGCCATAGAAAGAGTGGCCGAGTTCGGTATGACTCTTCGTGCATTGTTAGGCCTTGAGGATGCGCCAATAAGTGAGGTAGCATTTACATATGTGCTGAATGGGCCTCTCGTCGATCCTGCGCAGGAAGCGAGTCTACCAACACAAATATGAAATCTGCTACGTTGGTACAAGGATTTCATAAAAAATAAGGCCGGCAAAGAATATATTTATGCGGAAGTTAGACAGGAGCATCACTTCAAATAGTACTCTGTACAAGTTCATATGAGTGAATTGTTCCAGCTGTTCAATCTGCGAGCTCGACAAATCTATCCTGAGTTGCTACGTTCTGTAAGTGATTTATTTCTACCTCATCTCGTTCATTGCCTGCACTATATATATTGTCCTAACTATATTGTTGTGTACGCTATTATGCAGAATGAAGCTTGGGGAATGCAAAAAAATGAACATCCATGATGTTGGGTTCATTGACCCACATATCGTTAATGGATATGTGTTAGAAAGATACCCCCGCGACGTGGAGAGAGACTTGTACAAGTTTCTTACAGAGCAGCAACTCAAAAGTCAAATTCTATTTCCTTACCATTTTGGGTGAGTGTTTCTGTCTTGTGCACATTCTCTTTTGTTTACTCCATGCATGGTATGTCTAATCGATGAGTTATGCATGACTGTGCATGTATCGTGTCCGCAGTTCCACTGGATTCTGCTAATAATTGAATTTCACACCTCCAGAGTTCTCATCATGGACTCTCTGAATATGGAATCAAAGTTTTGGGTCAGCTTGAGAAATATGCTGCAAAAGTAATTATTTTCAATCATTTGCGCTCTATATCGGCCTCTTTCGTTCATTTCCTGATATCAAGTAACTAATAACTCCCTTGTTCATTTAATTTTCTTTGCCCTGTAGGGTTTGGAAACGGTTCTCAGATGAAATAACCGGTGAATTCAAAGATGAGCTAGAATTTTGAAGGTTAGTTAATGTAGATACTCAGCCACCGGGGACCAATCTATGTGGATACTATGTTTGTGAGTTCATCCGGAGATACACCTCTAAGCGGAGGGCGACCGATATCAACTTGCGGAGGAATAACTTGCGGAAAAAGCTTAGTCCAGAAGCTCGCTTCCGACCAATTCAAGAGGAATTAGCAGGATTTTTGGTGAGGGAAGTCCTCCATCCTAAAGGAGAATACTATTACGAGGATGAAGAACTTCTGATGCCGTAAATTGTGTATGGAAACTTGTTCGAAGTTGTATTTGGTCACCCAAGATTGAATATATACTGTATATTCCTCTTGAATTCTTCTTGTTTGAAATTTCAAACTTGTTTGAAATTGTACATTCATATGCATCAACATGTAACATGTATATAGTAGCGTAGAATATGTGTACTGAAACTTCTTTGAAATTAAAATAAAACACAAAATAAAATATAAAAGAAATGAAACGCGGCAAAAAGAAACCAGATTTAGGGGGGCTAAAACCCTAAACCTGCGGAGGCCTTTAATCGTGGTTGGCCTAGGTCCTTCGCCCCGACGGACGCCTGCCGCCCACGTGGACGGGCCTTTAGTCGCGGTTCGTAAGCAACCACGACTAGGGGGGGGCTTTAGTCGCGCATAATTAGTCGCGGTTGCGCAACCGGGATTAATGCCAGTTGTGAACCGCGACTAAAGACCCTTTTTCTACCAGTGAGAGTTGTTGCTCCAATCTACCTAGGAAGAAGAAGTTGCTTCCAGTTTTTCGTGATGATGAACTACAATTTGCGGGTTGTTTTTCTGAATCAGATGATGGCCGGATGCTTCTCCATCTAGTTCATCGGATTTTGATTAAGTACTACTTCTGCTATATATGTTGTTGGCTCTTTAATTGTTTATCTGGACTATAGGTTAGCTGGTTAGTTGTCTACTTATCCTTTTTAAATCTTAATTCTCCATCTAGTTCTGGACTATCGTTGTTGAATTGTTGATGTTAATTGTTTGACCGTGACAAATCTTTGTCTTTCATCGTGAATTGGACTTTGTCAATTTAATTTGTTGAACATTGTGATCTGGATAATTTTTCAAATGGTGAAATTCTTAGTATATATGCTACATTTGTCATTTTTCTTATTTTTTATGAAACACTATTTTCTAAAATAATGCGCTATTAGCACGTTATAACATGCATAGCGTATTTTGGAAGGCCACGCTATTTCATTTAACGCGCTATTTTTTTCCTTGATATGTAGTTGATGCATGGTGTCGCTTCTGAGAAGTCCAAGCCCAGTAGAGGCAGCCCATGGCAATGCATGATAGGGAAGGTCGCTAACATTCCCCTTAATTTTCGGCTTGATCTCAAGCCGATGCCATGTCAAACTGCCTTGATCCCAAGGTACTTGATGCTTCATGACTTTGCCGAGGTCACATTGGGTGCGATAGTGGAGGCAGACATTGATGACACCACTAGGAAATACGCTATAGGATCAAGCTTACCACCGGCGCATCAATATGGTGATACGACGACGGTAAAATATTACCGGCGAACCAAATATTGGTACGCCAGAGGTGTCCAAATACCGCTGGCCCACCTCAAATTTTGCGTGCCGGGAGTAAGTCTCACCCAGATCCGGGCTAGGTTAGAGTCATGCCCTACACGTACCGCCGGAGCACCATTATAGTGGTGTGCCGGTGGTATATTAGTCATGTCCATGTACCACTATATTGGTGTACCGGCGTTAAGTCTAGAAGAATTTGCACCCTCTTGGACAGCCCTTTTCAGTTTTAAAAAATTAAAGAAAATGATAAAAACTTGAAAATTAAAAAATTCTTTGAGATGTCCACATGTTGGGTAATCTAGTTGTTATAAAAAATTAAACATGAATTTCGATATATTACGCAAAACGGTGCCATATTTTGGTAAAATGGCTCTGCATTTTGCATCCGACGTCGGATGAAAAAGTTTTAATATGAAATAGCATCTACATAAAGAGTTACATCCGAATTTACCTCCGGCTTACCCTCGGTTTCCTTAGGTTTCCCTTGAAGCTGGCATCTAGGTCATCTTCGAGCTTATCAAGCCAATGGCAGTTGATGTTGGAGTGAGTGGCCGGCGCTCCTAAGAGCGCGGTATGGTGAGCACAAGGCATATCGCGCAACTCCTCATAACTCATGCCTTTAGCTGAAGCACCGCGTCCCAGCCCTCTCCACTTACGCGCCCTCTTTTGCTGGAATTTCGGCCTCTTCCACCCCTGCCGCCTTGGGAACTCTGGGTAGTTCCTACCAGCTCAGGAGTGGGCTTATCGTCATTTTTACGGTTTTTATCGTCATTTTTACGGTTTCCCAGATTCACGTCCCCTCGGTGGAGGATCGCAATTTTCTACTAGAATTCACTATAACAACTTAAAGTATAGGTTACAGTGAGGTATGTTTCATTTTTGTCTCATGCCCTAAAGCCCTAAACCTGGCTTGGATCTTCTTTAGTCGGCTTGGGCCTCTATCTTCTAGTAACTAGGTCGTCCATCTTCATCAATATCTTTGAACCTCTACCATGGTATATCTTATTTGGCATAACTCGACAACGTTGGTCACAACTGTCGAAGTGTGCTAGCTCATCGTTTGTTCTCCTCCAATATCCCAGACTACACGGTGTGTACACAAGTGGAAAACAGGGCTTTCGTACAAGCCTTTTGTCGCGGCCGTGTCTGGAGCCGCGACAAATGGCCTGGCCATGTCGCCCCGAAACCAGCTGGATGGCTCTGGGCCTTTTGTCGCGGGCCATACCACGACCCGCGACAAAAGGGGTCTGAGGCTGGCTGCGGCCTGCTGGCACCCCTTTTGTCGTGGGTCGTGGTACGAACCGGTGCTAAAGGGGGTCATTAGCACCGGTTCGTGCGGTCTGGACGTCCAGGGGACCAGCCGCGGCATTAGCACCGGTTCGTGCGGGACCTTTAGCACCGGTTCGTGCCACGAACCGGTGCTAAAGGGTTGGCGTCAGCCGCGAACCCTAAAGGTTTTTCTGCTCCCCACACACCTCCACCCCCTGGATCGCCTTTTTTAACTCTGTAAAATGACCGTGGAAAAAAGTTACATCCAATTTTTAGATTCTCAAAATTCGAAATTAAAATATGAAAGTAGGAAGATTTTAGTTTTTTGCTAGAAATTTAGGATTTTATATATTTTTTTATTTTTTTTAAATTAAAATTAATAATTGCATCCTGCATAAAGATTACTATTACTTTTAGCAAATTATAAGATTTTCAAAATTTCAGATTTTAGGTTTGGCAAAAAAAATGAAACAAATTAAAAAATTGAAAATAATTAAAAATAATACAAATTATAAAGTTAATGTTTATTTATTTATTCAAGATTATTATTACATCATTACTTTTGTTTATTAAAAGAATTATTTGAAATTCAAACAATAAAGAAATATGACATCGACCAACATGTTAATAAGATTGATATGATACTAGTATCATATACATGCGCGCGAAGCACTTGGATGCGGGACGGAAAGAAACTTGGAAGTTAAGGGTGCTAGTGCTAGAGTAGTGGGAGGATGGATGACCGAGCGGGAAGTGATAAGGCTTGATCGGGAGTATTTATACAGTGGGCATCCCTAAACTCTCACTATTCTTCATGTAATTTTCATTCACCTACTCATTTCGTGAAGCTTTTTCACCATTATTTTCTGTGCATCGAGAAACAGAACATGGAGAAACCATGATCACATGGTTTGGCGGTGCGTGCTCCATGATACAAGGGAAGGTAAAACAGGTTCTGAATTTCTGCGAGGAAATAAAAATAGGGGAAATTGATTCTTCAGATACTTCAAAGGTGAGGCAATGTCCAGTTCAGATACTTCAAAGGTGAGGCACCTGCACATGATCCGACCCAAACCGTCGCGGGAAATCAGTTCGGGAATTGGTTTGGCCTGTTTGTGTCAACAAACACGAAAACTTTGTTGGACATTTGAACATGGCGGCACGTGTTGCTGCTAGTACCCTCTCCGATGTGGCAGAGAACGATTTGCTGCTAGTACCCTGCCCAACAGAAGCTCCGGCAACACCGTGCTAGCCCCTTCGCAAAGGACGCGAATCGGACGCGCCGGCGCCAAACACCACGGGGGTTTTCGTGGGTGGAGCCGCCTTGGCAGTGACAGGAGGCGACAGGTTCACATTAAAAATGACGCGTGCTGGACGGTTGTCGGTGTCAGTAGCTCCGCTCGGAAACCGAAATGGCGACCACTAGTGGAGAACGGGCCAATTGTCCCGGCCCGTAAGGGGCTTTTGTTCTGGCTGGGCAACCGGGACAACTGAGACGGGACAAAAGGCCCAACCTTTTGTCCCATATAGTCCACCACGTGGCCGACGCTGGGTGCGCAGGGGTCACCCCCTTTTGTCCCGGCTGGTAACACAGACCGGGACAAAAGGTCCTCTACGTGGCGCGCGCAGGATGCTGTTCCTCTACATTCATTTTTCTTTTTCCATTTTTCCTTTTTCATTTTTCATTTTTCATTTTTTATTTTTCATTTTTTATTTTTTATTTTTCTTTTTTCTAATTGTTTTTTCTAATTGTTTGACTCGTTACTCTCTCATTTGGACCATTTTTAACACTAATTACACTTAATCCTCACACTACTCCACCCTCAGCACGCTTAACTCCTTGGTTCTTTCCTGCTGTGCTCCCGCGAATGTGATTGTACCTTGTTGTAAATACTACAATATCAATTCTATTAACTCTTATACCATTGTGTCACATTTCTGTATTTTTTGAAACCAAAAACAATTATGTAAGTAAACAATAATGAATAAGATAATAATATTGAATAAGATAATATTCCTATTAACTTTTATTCGTTTATTATTATTATTATCAAATAATATATGCATTATTCATATAATATGGCCAAATAATTAATATCTTTAAATCTGTAAACCGCAATTGGACAAATAATATATGCATTATTATTAGAAAAATTTGAGGAACTTGAATATGAAATAATTTTGTTTTTATTCGTTTTTTATAATTATTATCAAATAATATATGCATTATTCATATAATATGGCCAAATAATTAATATCTTTAAATCTGTAAACCGCAATTGGACAAATAATATATGCATTATTATTAGAAAAATGCGAGGAATTTGAATATGAAATAATTTTGTTTTTATTCATTTTCTATTATTATTATCAAATAATATATGCATTATTCATATAATATGGCCAAATAGTTAATATCTTTAAATCTGTAAACCGCAGCTAGAAAAATATGAGGAATTTGAATAACAATAGAAAGATTCGATATATTGAGACGATTCATAGTTTATACCACACCACCATCTACTCATCATCTTTAAATATTGAGACGATCAACATGGCTATTATAGCCAACTAGCTTCCAATACCTCCTAGCCATCTCGAAGCCCAGGCGAGCGTCTAAAGAGGCATAGTGCACTTGCTCGTAGCTCAATGGAACATTGCCCCATCCAAAAATCAGTTCATCTTCTTCTTCTGCGTCGTCCTTCTTCTTGTTCTTCTTCTTGTCCCTCTTCCTCTTCTTTTTCTCAAGTTTTGTCCCAATAGTAGAATTTGCCAGATCATATAGACTCGGAATGAGATTTTTGGTGCGGTTCGGGAGTATCTTTTGGAGGTCGAACGCAGAAGTAATAACAATACCGTAGGAACTCAGCATTTCCACATCTTTGCCGATAGCCGCGCCGCGGAATCTGATGGTCTTGTCCTGCAAGAAATCCTTGAGAACATGTGGCACTTCATCAGCCCAACAAATCTGGAAGACCAAATGCTCGGTCGCCACCGAGAGTTGAAGGACGGCGACGCACTGATTACCCTCGCGAGGGTTGGTGAACTCGCAGTCCAAGCCGACGCACTTGATTGGTGCGGCGTCCAAAAAGTCCCTCTTGACGGCGTGGATCCACTTCTCCACCCTTGATACACGAAGAGTGACCGTGATCTTGAAGTACGTCCCTTCGGCTGTGAGGTAGTACAGCCGATATCGAGGAGCCGGGTTGCGCGCGAGGTGCTCCATTGGGGTCGGAACGTCGACGGGGAGAGAGCTTTTTGGGCCGGAGAGATAATGGAGATGTGAGAAGAGATGTGTGGCAATGGTGGAGGAGGATGTGAAGCATATAAAGGTGAGGAAGGTGAAGATGAACAGGCCGGCCACCGGGTGAGCAATTTCCGTGGCCGGCCGCCGGCACCGGCGACCCAAATTCCCGTGGCCGCGGCACGTGACGATCGATTTCCACGCCAGTAATAGCGACGACGATCGGCTTCCGCGCGGGAACGAACTGTTGGACTTTATGTCCCGGCTCGTGTCACCAGCCGGGACAAAAGGGCTGCTAGCAGGCCGTAAAAGGCCTCAGACCCTTTTGTCCCGGTTTGAGGCTCCAACCGGGAAAAAAGGTCCTTAAAGAACCGGGACAAAAGGCCCCGTACCCTCTCGCTGGTTTCGGAGCGACGTGGCCTGGTCATTTGTCCCGGCTCCAGACTGGGCCGGGACAAAAGGCCAGGACGGAAGGTCCATTTTCTACTAGTGGACTGGCCACGCGGCGTCCACCCACCTCCCCCACGCGCCTTCAATGTACGTCCGCCGCCCTTAAAAACCCGCTGACACGCTGCTCTTCTTCCCCGTCGTCCAACCCTAGCCGCCGCCACCAATCTTAGATGCCGCTGACACATCCACCACCACCTTGTGATGGCGCACAATGTCAAGGCCAGCGGTAGCAGCGGCAGCGGACTCTGGTCGTTGCAGCTAAGCTACGACGAGGCCGACGTCCTCTACTGGCAGCACATCCCGGTGCTGCTGCAGTTCAAGCTGCCTTACGGGTGGCACCTCTCCAACACCGTGCCACGACAGTTGCAGCTGGAGCCCCCGCGTGGCAACGGCCAGTGGGCGGCACGGCGCCAGGCCTCGTCGTCATCGCGCTCCTCCTCCTCCTGCTCGTGTGGGTCTTCGGCGAGGTACTCGCCCTACAACACGCCGTCGCCGCGCTTCTTGGCGACGGTGAAGAACGAGCCGGAGGAGGCTCCTGCTGCTCGCAGGCGCCGCCATGGCGGCGGCGGCATCGTCATCCACGAGCAGCGCCAACCATCTCCGTCGTGCCATCGGGAGTGGACGCCACCGCCGGAGTACAAGGCGGCGGCGTCCATCGTCAAGGCGGAGGACGACCCCGAGGAGTTCCCGGTGCTGCGCCAAGCCCGGCTGGAGTCCTTCGCCGCGACGGATGAGTTCGCCGAGGCATGGAGCATGGCCGATCACCGCCGCACTGAGGAGGAGCACCGCCGTCGCCTCGGCCTCATCATCAACCTAGACGACGACGCTGGCCAGTCCAGCGGGCCGCGCAGGAGGCGCGGGGACGCCGGCCAGGGCTGCAGCTACCTCCCGCACCCGAAGGAGGAGCCCAACGACGAGGAGGAGGACTACGCGGCGGCGATGTACCGCCGCCTAGGGCTAGGGCGTGGCGGCAACGACGGCGGTTACTAGTTTTTTAGGGTTTTTTAAGTCTATGTTTTTTAATTTGTACAAATATTGGCCAAGTATGGCTGAACTATCTATGAATCAATATATTTCTATGAATTGTGTTATATTTTGAAAATTTAAATTTTTTTAGTATAGGGGCCGCGACTGGGAGCCACCCGGCCCCTATTTTTGTTTTACCGCCGGTGTCCCCCATATTGACCCTAAAACAGCTGCCCCGGAGCCAATATGGAAGCTCGAGTGGATAGTGAAGATGCTCTAAGATCCCTGAATTAAAACTCGAGAGACATATGGCTTTAAGACTAGATTGTACATATACAATACGGAAAATCTGTTGTTAGCGTTAAAGTACATCTGGTGGTCAATCCCTCGTGTCTAATCTCAATATTTAAGTTAGGCACAGCTTCCCCAAGTTACACTAATGTTACAGATTAGTGAACCTGTGTTAAATTACAGTTTTTCCTGTAAAACGTAAGAATTTCTTCTATGGTCATGCTAGGATAGAAGGTCGCGCATAGATGCACTTCCAGTCACAGTTTTACTTTCTGCACCGTGTGGGTGAATGCAACTTTTTCCTCTCAAATCCAAGGTCACGTATCAAATGGATTATACAGGACGTAACATATGATATACGTGATAAAAATTGCTGCAGTTTAGCTTACAAAAACACAAAATAATTTCAGCTCAACATTCCTCTTTGTTTCTTGTTTTCGCTTTGACTCTCATAGTTTTCTTTTAAACGGAGGCAAAAGCTTTACCTCACCTATTCATTAAGCAGAAGGTCTAAAAACCGGGCAAAAACCAACAACAACAGTGCCAAAGCACACCCACAACCACACACGTTCCGCCACAAGGGCACACCTAGCCACCCTAGCTACCCACAAAAGCTACACAAGAAACTCAAGTCGACCTATGTCAAGCAGATGGCTCTTCGAGGAGAGACCGGCAGCTATGATTCTGAAGACGAGCCTCGGAGAGGAGATGCGCAAGACAAGCGTCGATTAGGACCTTCACCGGACCACCCCTCGAAGGTAATCGTACACCGCCCAAGGGCAGCTTCGACTTCACAACAAAAGGAGACCACAACGAAGACATTCGGACACGCCAGAACGGAGCCGACTAACATGACCTTGCCGCAACCAAACCTTGGTCATCACCATCGTCGTTGCCTCACAAGCCTCCACCCGGAACACCCGCATCTCCGGTTGACCTCCTGCCGACCCAGATGCCCTGTGTGTCCAGCCCGCCGGAGTGCGCGAAGGGGAACACCAACTTCAAGACGACGCCCTCAAGAGGGGAAATGACGCAGAAACGACGCTGACATCCGATCCCGCGGGATCTAGGCTTTCACCCGAAGACGTGAACCCGGGGGCAGCGAAGGTCGGAGAGCTCCACGACCGCCCCCCAAGAAGGACGGCGACATCCACAGACGCCACACGGTCAGGCTTTCGCCCGGAGCAAACGAGCCACCACACCCTCACGTGGCCGGACAGCGAGACGAAGACCGAAACGCCACCAGCCCGCACTCCGTAGATACACCTCATGTGCAGAAGCAGCGCCACCGCCGCACACAAGCCACCACCGCCACTACACCCAGACCAAGGAGCTCTGTGAGCTCTGCTGCCACCACCCGCATCGCGCGGGGTTGAAGAGCCGAGCTGCAACACTACTACTGGCCAAGCCCACCGAGGAGAGCTCCGCGGGCGCCGCCAACCGCCACAGAGAGGGAGCTTCGACGAACGCCAATACATGGGGCCAAAGTCGAACCGTTGGCCCCAGCAGCGTGAGCTCCCCGGTCCAGCCGCCATGCTGCCCTCGCAGCCACTGCGGCCGCCATGCCACCCAGAGCACACAGGGCCGCCGCCCCGCAGTCCACCCCTGCAGCCTCGCATCTGGGCCCGTGCGCGCCGCCATTCCCCGCCACGTCCCGCTCTGCTGCACCTCCGGGACAGCACGCCGCGCCCCGGCCATCCCCGCACCGCCCGACGGTGCCCCTGCCATCCCCGCACCGCACGCCGACCGGGTACCACGTGCGTCGCCGCCCGACCGCCCGCATAGCCCGAGCGCCGCCGCATCCGCCGGGCCGCCTCCACGGCCCGCCTGACCATCAGATCGAGGCGCGCTAGCCCCGGATCCACCACCTCACGTTCCCAGAGCCACCGCTCCGGCATCATTGCGCCGGCGAGCCACCGTCTCCGCCCTAGCCAGATTCAGCGGCCGCCCGCGTCAACACGAAGAGGGACCACCCCCGGCGCCATTTGGCAGCGGGGGGCCGCCGCCACCACGGTGCGAAGGACGGCAGCAGCGGCGGCGGGAGAGTCGCCGAGGAGGAGGGCGGGGGTGGCGCGGGATTTTCGCCCCCGATGCGGCATGGGGTGCGACACGGGGTGGTGGTGGGGGGGATATATAGATAATTTTGATAGCCTCTGACTCCCATAGTAGAGTAACATAAGATTAGAACTGAAATAAGAAGCAAGTTGAAATTATGTTTAGAGTTTCATTGCAAGCTGGAAACATATTTATTAAGTATTACTAGCCAAGCTGGCGCGGCGGCGCACTGCGTCCTCGAGGGAGTTTTCATAATATTTCAGCTCCTACTATATAAACATATGCTTTCTTGAAAAAATATATACAGAATAAGTTAACAGTATAGTTATAGTACTTGGTTCAATTGCATCAATACATCAATTTGCTGACATAGGGCTCGATCTTCCAATCTAGCTCCAATGCATCTGATGTCCAAGAAATACTACAGGACTGCACCTGGTATAGCAAAACTGACGAGTGGGACACAGTGGCAGCTGAGTAATGAAAAGGCAATATTCCAATTTAGTATTACTAAAACTGAGTTTCTTGCACCTTTTGTTGCACTTAACTTTCCATGTAGCCTCAAGAAAATAATAGGTAGTATATACTGTGGGAAGCAGAAAAAATATATGGGCACACATAGGCCCGAGGTAAGTGCCGGCTTGAATTGACAGCATGTTACTAACTCTTAATCATGCATTCTTGCCATTTATGATCTAGCACTTTCATCATCGATGTGGTTCAAACACATATTAAATCCTTATCAAACACACACATATTGAAGTTCCACCAATATTATCTTAATTATTGATGAATTGTTATTATCCACTACAAATTTAAAAAAGAGTAGACACGTGAACCCATAAACTCCGGTCCAATTTTAATCAGAAGAAACACCTTTCCACTGCATTTATCTTACTTTTGATTTGCAGCAATATTTTAATCCGAAAATAAAAAATATTTAGTTTACTTAATCACACACAAAACCTAAAAACAACTATCTCTCTACTGCATTTACTTAGTTTAGTTTATTTAATTAGTTTATTTTATTTTTACTACATCTTTTATTTACTATTACTAATACGAAACCTTGTGCTTGACAACCACATGGTGGAGTTGGGTACACAAGGCAATACTTTACTTTGCAGGATTGTTAGAAGAAGAGGAAAAGAGACAACTCTTAGCTAATTCCCCGAGAGTTTGATATAAACCCTCGAATCACCCTTGTGGGGAAAAATTCTTCGCTGACTACAACACTCTGCACTTGGAGTCCCAACGTCATCACTCGCACAAAACTGTAGCTACTGCCGCATAGGGGACTGTACGGCGACAACGCAGGTGATTTCCTCCTGCCATCATCATCCCTATCTCCTCTCACTTTTCGGCCATAACAATCCTCCCATGCCTTGTCCACCGTCATGCGCACGAACCCTAATCCCGAAATCCTAGATGTCCTGTGAACCCTAATTCTGCCATACGATGAGGCTATGCATTATTTAGCTTTAGGTTCGACTCCTACTAGTATTCATGAACCGTACTCCACAGATCTCCTATAAATCCTAAATCAACCATAGGATTCGTCCGTAGCATAATTTTCGTTGAGTTGTACCGATGCTTGGTGAATTAATATGTTCGTAAGAGTTTCTGTAGGTCTAATTGATTATTTTTACCACTACTGCTGTTTCTGCTAAGCACGTCGCAGTCACCGCCGAAATACCGCACACCATGTAGCCAAGTACCACCAGCCGACACAGCTTGAAGTCTCTGGAGGATCTGGCATGCATAGCACCTACCGAAATGCATGACTCAGCATAGCACCTATCGACCAACCATGACTTGACATCTCTGCCGAAGCTCCATGCAACACGAAGCCACTCCACCTCCTGCCTCTGTCGTCCAGCGCTGCACCACAAACGATACTCCCAAGAGAGAAAACGACACTGCAGTGCCGCCATCGTCCAATCCGGAAGACCAGATTCTAGGGTGTTCCCCGAGGAAGAACGAATGGGTCGATAGTAGTTGCACGGCAATGCCTTCATCAAGGTAACGGAGCACAACCCCTCCATCGCCCGCCAAGACCAAAGTCGGCTCGTGACATGGGTATACCATATTGGGTACTCGATGCATTGACCCCCGGTGCAGATCCAGGAAGGAATACACAAGGCCCATGAAGACTAAAAGGAAGGCGAAGCACATGAGCTATGTAAAAATAGGCAAGTACCAACCGATATCGGGTGAACCGACATACGTAATGTAACCGACCCGGATGTGGACTCTGAGACCTAGCCCACTATATAAGGGCCAGCAGGAGCCACCGGGAGGGGATTCAGATTCTTAGCTTTACGCAAACCATTGTAAACCCTAAACTTTGAATACTATCTCGGTGACTTTAGCCCTTTGATCTGAACATCGTCGGATACCTAGTTTGTCTAACAAGTCTGTGAAACCACCAGCGCTCTCCTTTCTTGAAATCCAAGTCCATACTAATGGGCATTGCCGAGGCTAATCCTCGTCAGCTCGATTGTCACCGACAACTATGTCTGCCCGCCTCGCAGCTGGCAGGGGAGGATCGAGGGGCGAGCCGGGGTCAGACCACCCCTCCCGCCCTTGTTTTGATAAAGACGTTCTTCAGTAATATCATCATGAATTCTTTACTCTTTTTTGGCTGTATGCATCCGTTCTGCCACTAGGGTGGGGGCGTTGTTGCAGAGGCTGAGTGTAATTGGTATCTTTTGATATTAATATATTTCCTTTATAAAAAAAATCATGAATTTCAAAATCATGTGCGGTAGCAATACCAAACCAAATACGACGAGCAGTGGGGTCCTCAGCTAAGCCTCCCCCCACTCCCCTAACAATTGGCTGAGAGACTAGCACTGGTATTCCGTGTTAATCTGTATAGTTAGTACTTCCATTGTCTAAATCTCTTTACAATCAGCGGCCGAACGACCCAAGCCCAATACCCAGAATGCCCTATGAGGCTATGGGGCACGCTTGGCCCTCTTGGCAAACTAAACGGGTCGCTCCCAACTAGACCACATGATCGATTCATGCTTGCTTGCTAGACGGTCGTGGAGATTGCTACAGGACCACAATACACTGTGTGCGCGTATTCTCAAAGCTGTGTACTCCCCTGACTCAACAATCATGGATGCGGAGCTGGGCTCGTGCCCTTCTCAGATTTGGCGGCCGATCCTTGAGGGTCGGGATATTCTTGCTCAGGGTTTGATTCACTGTATTGGAGATGGCGGTTCAACTAATATATGGACTGATAATTGGCTTACCAGAGAGTGCAACATGAGACCGATCGTGGCTCTGAAAGATGACCCGCCACAGATGATATGTGAGCTCATCGATGAGACCTCTGCAAGTTGGAGAGATGACATAATTCGAGAGCACTTCCTCCCTATAGATGCTTCTGTGATTTTAAACATCTCACTGCCAACTCGGCAGCAACCTGATTTTGTTGCCTGGAATTTCGACATAAGGGGATGTTCTCGGTGAGGTCTGCATACCGAATGATGGTTAATACAAAAATCAATCGGCTGAACTACTATGAAGGAAATGCAGGTGCTTCAAATTAGGAGGTAGAGGAGAAAGGGTGGACACCTTATGGAAAACCCATGTACCTTCTAAGCTTAAGGTGTTCCTTTGGAGGTTAGCTCAGCAGTCGCTTCCCATGGCGGACATACTTGAGCATCGCAATATGTCACCATCGAGCACTTGTTCCTTGTGTGGAGTCACTGATTCTTGGAGACACTCGCTACTAGAATGCAACATGTCCAGGTGCGTTTGGGCTTTATCAGAGGAATCGATCGTGGAGCATATGGAGGCAATGATAGAACCAAATGCAAAAAAATTGGCTGTTCAGGCTGATGGAAACACTACCACATGCACAGTTTACCCGAGTAGCTGTAACACTGTGGGCTATATGGAACGCTCGTCGTAAAGCAATCCATGAGGAGATATATCAAAGCCCGCTATCAACGCACGACTTTATTAATTCATATCTAGAGGAGCTTAAGCTGATTGCCAAACCTTTGAAAACGGCTACTCCACATAGCAATGGATCAGGTCTTGCTAAGTAGATTCCTTCGGCAACAGGTGTAGCAAAAATTAACGTTGATGCGGCTCTTGCAAAAACGGGAAACAAAGGAGCAGCAACGGCTTTTTGCAGAGATCATAATGGTGCTTACCTTGGAGCCTCGGTGGTTGTGTTTATGTGCATTACTGATCCAACAACATTGGAAGCTCTTGCATGTCGTGAATCTCTTGCTCTAGCTGAAGATCTTACATTAGCAAAGATACACGTTGCGTCGGATTGTTCAACAGTGGTGAGTGATATCAAAGAGGGAAGTCTGGGGAGAGTGGGATAAATCATCACGGAGATAAGATCCAAAACTGAGGACTTTCATGAGTGCAGGTTCGTCCATGACGGGGGGCTTCAAACTTTGAAGCACACAACCTAGCTAGGCATGCTTTATCTTATGGTGTAGGTCGCCACCTGTGGCTGCTTGCTCCTTATTCAAATTTAATTCCTGTAAACATTATGTTTGATTAATAAAGTCTGGCAGGTTGTCTAAAAAAAAGCAATTTCCCTTGGCGTTCGACCTGTAGAGAGACATCTCGGCTGCCGTCCAGACCCTTGCACCCTCGTCCAGCGTCTGGCGCCGTGACCGCATGGCTGCCGCCCTCCATCACCCATGCATCTTCCTCAATTTTCAGAGTATACAAGTCTGCAACATCCCGGGGCAGCTCAACAAGTCGAGTAAGACCTAGGTATATTGGTATATTAGTATGTTTGATTTATACAGATTACTAATAATTACTTTTGTTAGATCGATAAAAATTGCCATACTATTTAGTATTTTCTGTTTCCTTCATGCCTTGATACAAAACATTGCTAGTTGGAACTAGGTTGATCACTATGAAGTTTATTTACTGGAAAAAGATGAAAATGTATGTGAGGACACACACTTTTCCCTGGCGTCGTCATCGTCGGTGGTGGAAGGGAGAGGGAGACGGGGACGAGCTCGAGCGGGCGGAGGCGGGGGCGCCCCGGTGCGGTCGCGTCGATGCCGCATGGGAGCAGGAGCCTGGTAGGTTTCGGGACGGCTGTCAAGTCCTTCTACTAATTGTTGCCTCATGTGAGCATATCAACCTCCGGTTGGATGCTGCAGGCTTATACTTATAAGGCAAGTAAAACCATGATGAAAGTTACAACAGAAATAGTTACAACTTGAAGCACTTGTGTGTATTCAACTATTCATACAACTGTTCACGCGTTTACAGCTTAAACATAGTTTTAACTAATTATATCTTCCACAACAGTTACAAATGTTTGCCTTCATACACATTTTACAGATGTTAACTGACACATATGACAATACTAAATTACACACAAAAGAAAAGCATGCCGCATAACAAGAATTATTAATACTATTGTCATAGCATAGATACCAAGAGAGAATCTCAAGTGCTACCTCATCCTCGATGGACTTTTCTTTCCAATGAAGCCCAACGCACACCGAATTCCACATAAACACGATCATACTACCTCTGGTCATCGACGCGGGTATGTACCGTACGTAAGCTGATCCCTCTACGTAATCAGCGTCAATTTAATCGGACCGAAGGGAGTAGATGTGATCCGAAAATGAGAAACATGCAACCCTCCATTTCCTCTTGAATAAGAAACCACAGAAGACAATCCAGAGGCCAACCACAAATCCTAGGCACATGCTGAAGTTAAAGGAAACCATATCGCTCATGGCTTCGTGCTCTTCACGGACGAATGTAGTTTTGTGAGTTCCTGAGCAATTCCTTGTGAGAGGTGGACCACAAAGACCTGGATTACCGATATAGATGGATGCTTGGTCATCTAGAGTTCTTAACTGATTCCCAGATGGTATTGTTCCTGTCAAATTGTTATATGACAAGTTCAAGCGGCTCAGTGATGTTAGAGCTGATAAACTTGCAGGGATTTCGCCAGATAGCTCATTATGTGATAGGTCAAAAGATTCCAATGCCCGTAGCTCACCAATACTTTGGGGCATTATGCCACTGGCATTATTCCATGACAAGTTCAAGTTCTTCAATGCAACGAGCATGCCAATTTCTGAAGGAATCTGCCCTGTTAAACGATTGCAAGATAAATCAATGTTCACCATATATGTGATCCCACGGGTGTATTCAAGTTGTTGACCTTTCGTGTCCACCAATAAACTATCGGTGTATAGATTTATGAAATATTCGTCAGTGAACTTTGTACTGCCAAAAAGATTGAAAAGGGCACCACTATCATTGGGAGCAAGAGTCATAGCTGTGAGATTTCCAAATGACTCTGGTATATTGCCAGAGATGTTGTTGCATGCAATATCTAAATACTGAAGCCCCTTCATCCTGCTTAGTTGGCCAGGGATATCACCAGAGAACATGTTTGAACGCAACCGCAAAAGTGCCAATTGTGGTAACCTTGACCCGATCCATGATGGTAGGCTCCCAGAAAATTTATTGTACGCCAGATCAAGTAAGATTAACTTTCTGCACCTCTGGAGAAACATAGGGAATGGTCCTGAAAGATTGTTGCTGTTCAAGTTAAGGGTTGCGATACTCGAGGTTATGTATCCTTGAGGGCACTTAGGAATTGTCCCTTGTAGCAGGTTGTTTGATAGATCAAGAAATCCCAATTGTTGCAACTGAAGCAGGGAGCAGGGAATGGTCCCAGACAAGGAATTGTTGAAGAGAAGCAGTGATTGTAGATTTAGCACTTCGGTGCCTGATGGCAGTGGGCCTGATAGATTGTTGTTAGACAGGTCCAGGTATGTGAGCGCATTGGGAAGTGTTGGAATCGGACCAGTGAGCTCGTTAGAACTGATATCCAATGTATATAATTCCAGGTCACCAAGGGTAGGAAGCATGCCAACAAGCCGATTTTTTGACATATCCAACGTCGTATAGGAACTACCAGTCCAAAACTCAGCAGGAATGTTATCATGTATGCTTGTGTTCGAAATATCAAGAGTCTCCATTGTTGGTTGGATAAGCCAAGCTGGAAACTGGGGCCCTAGAATGCAAGAGCTAAAGCCTGCTGACATCAACCTGAATGGAGTGTGCCATGTACTATTGACCTTCACGGTTAAGGAATTATGAGAGATCCACAGGTGCTGTAGGGTAGTTAAATTTGTGAAATGGTCCTCAGTGACTGTACCATGTAGGTTGTTTGAGTTTAGATATAAATCTGTCAAATTTCTGAGTTCCCGTATACCAACTGGTATCTCCCCAGCCAGCTTGTTGTACTGGAGGTAAAGCAGTTTCAAGCCGCTAAAGCGCCCTATCCAATGTGGCAAGCTCCCCGTCAAAGAATTTTGGCTCAAAAGTAGAACTTGCAATTCATTTGAAGGCAATAGATGCAGTAGCTTTGTTACGTCCATGTTGATGAAGTTATCCGATAATTCGAGCCACTGGAGTTTCTTTAGTTTCCTGAAGGTCAATGGCTCCATGCCGGTGAAGTGGTTGGAATAAAGATAGAGATTTTGAAGGGAAGTCAAGTTCCCTACTACGTCAGGGATAGGACCATGCATCCCACATGCACTTAGATAGAGCACTTGGAGGCTGGGCAGATCCCAGAGCCAGACCAAATTTTTGGCTACAAGAGAGGTGTTGAAGGGGTTATGGTGCAGGAGTAGGCTTTCCAGCGATGTGAGGTTGGAATGCACCGGGGGAGGCATAGTGTTCTGAAGGCTGCAAACTCCTAAATCAAGGTTTATCAGACCAGGGAGCATGTTGACAGCATGAAACCAGTCTACCGCAGCGCTGAGGTCTACTCCAGACATGCTGAGAACTTGCAGCTTCCTCAGGCCCGACACCCATGCGAGATCATGCGAGTAGGGCATGACCTGAATTTCCGGCAGGTCATAGTTATAGTTGTTGAGCTGGAGGCTGAGCAGATTCGAGAGATTGCCGATGTGGGGAGGAATCCTACCGCCAAAATTAGAGTATGAGAGGTCGAGATGCGTCAGGCTTCGGAGGCCGCCGATGAGCTCCGGGATGGGTTGTCCACCGAAGTTGTTGTTTGAGAGATCCAGCTGCTTCAGATGCCGTAAAGAGAGCAAGGAGGAGCGTATCTCACCTCCCATGGTCCCAAAGTAAGGGTATGAATTGCCACCTGGGCTGTTGATTCGGAGCGCGACGACGTGGCCGGTTCGGTTGCTGCAACCGACACCGTTCCACCGGCAGCAGTCCGTGCCTCGCCACGACGACATGATGTTGCCGGAGTCATTGAGGCCGGCCTTGAAGTCGCGAAGCGCGTCCCGCTCGCGGGGGATGCAGAGGGTGCCTGCTGGTGGTGTTGGTGCGAGCGCCGCCGGCGAGCTCCGGTGGAAGAAGACAAAGCATGTCATCAGGGTTATCAGAACTCGGACCAACGGCCCTGGCTCAGCCATCTTTTTGCCTGGGTAGTTTGCTATTTTGGTACGTGCGTCCTCTCCTCTCTTGCTTCGTTCGTTCGGTATAAGAAGAGGAATCTGTGACGGAAGAGCACGTACCATTCCATCTCTTCCATCTATGGAAGTCCAAGTCCATTGCGGCAAAGCGACGTTATGAGGACTAGACATCCACCATGCAAGTTTCATAAAAGAATCCATTTCTCTGAAAGACATGCGACAAAGTTGAACATGTAGCGTACGCAAATGGCTCCCGCTTTCTCTTTTCCATATCTTTATCACTCTATTCCATTCATGCTGACCCTGCAATCCACCTAACTTTTGCAGCATGCAATCCATTACCATATTGTTTAACCAAAAAAGAACCTTTGTTCCATACCTTTTAACACTTGTCACGACTCCCCTCCACACACACACACACTAATGGACTACTCCCGCAAAAGACTTTCACCCTCCAAGGCCTGCCTTTGACCATTGATCCCACTCTTGCAAAACTTGGTTGATCACATCCTCTAATGTAAACTTGTATCTGAGGTTCTGAAAATCCCTTGCATTGCACTGTTTCCATATACATGACTAGAGTATTGAAGCAACGGTTGTCCTTTTCGGGGAGGCAACCACCATGCATGCAAACTGTCATCCACCAAGGGTGTAGCGGTAGCTCTGAAAACCCAATGCCAAAGATATCTCGAGTATACGCAGGCAACTAGAACATGAATGAGCATGTCGAGCTCCTACGCAAGTATAACAAGGAGGAACTGAATTTTACAAACCATGTCTTACCCGCATGTCTGAGGTCCATAATCCACGAATTTTTTTGCACTTCATGGGTGCCCAGCTGCTCCACACACATTTTGCTCCCTCCCAACCACTACTAGAAAAACACCTAGCCCATGTGTTATGTCATCAGTTTTAAAAAAATTAGCGAACACGAATTCGATATATTATGCAAATCGGCGTCATGTGTCGGTAAAACGGCTTTTCTGGTTGCATACGACCTTCGATTAAAAAGTTTTTTTATATGAAAATGTATGTATGGAAAAAGTTACATCCGATTTTTTAAATTCCTCAAAATCAAAAAGAAAATAGGGTTTTTTCAGGTTTTAGATTTCGAGAAAAATTTTCAATCAAAAATATTAGCAGTGGCACACCAATATCATGGTGCACCACTACTAGCTTTGAATCGGCCGGTGGCCTCCTCCCTCTCTTCCTTAAATAGGAAACTTCCTCTCTTCTTCCTTCCTTCCTCCAACCCCAACTTCTTCTTTTCTCTGCTCCGTCGGCCGCCTCTCGTCTACATCTCCTCTCCGACTGACGAGGGATCACCTCGCCAATGCCTACGGATTGTAGACTTGGGTTTCGGGGAAAAGCAACGATGGAGATTCCGAGAGCGAGATTGGGCACACGATATACCCAACTTCGGGTCCCCTCGGCGGAGGATCCCTACGTGCTGCTAACAATCTACTATATGATCACAAGTATGTTTACAGGGGGGCCGCCGTAGGCGAAACTATGTTGTCTATATGTTGTCCCCCTTCTATCGGGTGCCCTGACTGGCTTTATATATGCAACCAGCCTAGGGTTTTACAAGAGTCCTAGTCGACTACTTCTTCGGGTTGCCTTCTTGGGCCTTTTTCATATTGGGCCGAGCCGGGTATGGTAATAATGGGTACCCGAAAGGTATGCACATGACAGTAGCCCCCGAGTGTCTAGGGAAGTCGAAGACTTGCGTAGAGACTCCAATCATAATCATCCCCGAAGTCGAAGAAATACAAAGCGAGGCCATTGATCCGGAAATATATCAGGTCAATGTCGTAGATCATGTGTAGCGTAGACGCTGTCGATGATTTTCGAAGTTATTTTTCTATCGGGTGCGCGACCAGCGCTCCCGATGGGAATAGCCCCCGAGTCTATGGACAGGTGTTTGCACCGGGGCATAGACTCAAGTTGTACTACTCGATGAAGAACTTGACTATATTCCTGGGCGCATCTCCTCTTTTTATCGACTCCTGCTGGAGGACTTGATATAATTGTCGAGTCCTGTTGGAGGACTTGATGAAATCCATGCGCTCCCGATGGGAGTAGGCTCCACTTGAGTCGCATAATCGAGTTGAGTCTACAAACCTTGGTTTATTTACCATGGAGATATTGGACCGCAGAATCAGGTTGAATATCAGAACTCTGACTTTTCTTCTTGATTTTTTCGACTCCAGGCTATTGCTATTTTTATTCGACATCTATATTGTACAAGGATATTGGTATATGAGGACGGTTCATTTGACGGATCAGGTACCAGTTAATTGCTCTTGTGGCAAATTCACATAAACCTACTTCAAGTTCGAGTCCCCGGACTCGAACCTGGGACACTAGCGTAATTCAGGACGTGCCGCTTTAGGACTTATCGAAAACTGAATTCCAGCTAAGTTATCGGGTACCCAACGCGTCCGCTGGGATTTTCTTCACATCTGTTGATGTGGATAAAGTGGGAGAGCGCATTCGGGTGCGATGCCACGCCGCATATGACGGATCCTGGGGTCTTACCTTCGTGACCCTTTTACAAGTCACGGCATTCAGAGTTTTTACCGCGGCGGACGCGCTCTGAGAATATATTGTCGAGTGCCTTTGTTCGGCTGATGGAACGACCCATTTTTCGGGTTCTTCTATATTTTTCTCGGGCGTGATGCAATAGCCGAATGTATTGGGTTCTTCTATATTGTCATCGGGTACACCACCGGTGCTGTCGATGGGAATAAATGACAAGTTTGCGGACTCGAAGATTTTTCCGTCTCTATTTTGTCGTCTTCTTACTTTGAAGAATTTTTTCGTCGACTTCCTTAAAGTAATTTTTCAGCAAATATGCGATTGAAATAATTGACAAGTCAGTGGACTCGATGATTTTTCCATCTCTATTTTGTCGCCTCCTTTCTTTGAAGAAAATTATTCGGCGCAGCCCCCGAGTGTCGATGAAGTCGTCGGGCACAACGAAGAAGTAGTGTCGAACTAGAAACTATCGAGTAACGTATGTGAAGGCCACCAAGTCGTTGATGAAGAAATAGCCCAGCCCCCGAGCGCTGCTGGGGTGATGTCATGATTGTTGCTTAGACGTCGTGTCGCAGTTGTGACCCGGGGCGAAGTCGTTGTCGAGCCCCCGAGTGCTGCAGAGAATGTTGCGTCGAAGTAGTGGTCGCCTGGAATATTATGTTGTAGCTATGCTCAGGGGCAAAGTCGTTATCGAGCCCCCGAGTGTTGGATCCATAGATACGTGACCTTGTGTAAAAAAAAATTACCAAGTGGAGAAAATTCGATTGCATATTTAAGTTTACAAAATGAGACAATTAAATGGATGAATAGCACCTGTTTTTTTTGTTTCGCTTAGACAATCATGACCACACACGCCTGAATCACGACGAAAGTTGCGACATCTTCTGTTCATTTTTGACCTCCGCTAGAGAATTCGATGAAATTGTCGACCCCATTGAAGCTGAAGCCATTTGAATATTAAGCCATTGAAGATTACGCCATGAGAGATAAAGCACTGAAGATGAATCCAAGATGAAGTATTTGTGATGAATCCACATTAAAGATTACGCCATTAAATATGAAACATATATTGAAGATGAATCCGCTGAAATCATAGAGGATGAATCCATTGACCCAAAGAAAATAAATCCAGTAATAATCATAGATGATAAATCCACCGAAGAAGACAAATCCAGTAAGCCTAAGAAGATAAATCCACTGAGCCGGGGAAGATATATCCAGAGCCGAAGAAGATAAATCCACTAAGCCGAAGAAAATAAATCCACTGAGCCAGGGAAGATAAATTCACTGAGCCGAAGAAGATAAATCCACTGAGTCAGGGAAGATATATCCACTAAGCCGAAGAAGATAAATTCACTGAGCCGAAGAAGATAAATCCACTGAGCCGGGGAAGATATATCCGGAGTCGAATAAGATAAATTGACTGAGCCGAAGAAGATAAATCCACTGAGCCGGGGAAGATATATCCAAAGCCGAAGAAGATAAATCCACCGGAAGTGCATCAGGTCAAGATTATATAACTTGCCGCAAAATCCATGCAAACAATGGTAATGTTTCTTGCCCTCACGCATAGTAGTGCTTGGCCTTATCGCATAAGTGCACAACTTTTTCAATATCATAATTGAAGTCAAAGTAAATGGTCTTGCCTATCATAACCAACAACTTCTCTTGTAGCAGAATTTTTTTATGAAGATGAATTACAGTAAGAGATTAAAATCCAAGAAAAATTATTATTGAAATATTGTGACAAGGAAAAAGACGTGTTTATGCATTTGATAGTCAGATACTTGAATGCTATATCAGTTAGGTCATTGCATATATGAATGAAATAATACGCAGAAAGAACGGGTTACCGATGAGTTTTACTTCGCAGTACCCGAGTAATCGAGTGTATTTGTGGTAAGGATGTAATGACGCATCCCCGAGTGTCGGGTGTGGCGAAAATAAATATTAATTCTCTTGGAAGAGGAACACTTAGCTTTTTTATCGGCTGCAGCCGAGCCGACGTGAAAACAGGTCGTGCGGCGGACACAGTCGATATAGTCGCGCGGCGCCTGGCCGGAAGTAGTCGACGTGAGGATGCAGTCGATGTAGTCGCGCGGCGTCTGACTAGAAGTAGTCGACGTGAGGATGCAGTCGGATGATTCATTGCGTGACTGTGATCGCCGGCCGCCACCAACGTGCGAAACAAGCTGTTCCCATATTTCCGATTGTGTTCCCAGATCAATCCTCCAAATACCATGTACAAGCAACGTGTACGCACAGGTTAGATTGAAATAAAATAATTGATTGACAAGCTTGCTAATGAAAGAGAGGTTGGAGGATATCAAATCAGACGGCCATCGTTTTTTTTTGCGTGAAGGGCCTGTTAGTGCATGCAGCAATCGGTTTGCAACATGACCACGCCTCGAACGAATCCACGTGAGCGCGGAAAAAAATCTGCTTTGGTCCAATGAACGTGTACGATACTGTCCAGATTGAACAGGCCACGATTTGTAACCGGCTATTGACACGAAGCTTTTCAGGCCTGCGTGCCTGGCATCCGATCGATCTGGAATCCGCGCGCCTGTGCAGTCTTGACGTTGATCACCAGCAAGATTGGAATAGATGTTGATGAAGAACTTGATCGATCCTGCTCGGATGACGAAATCCAGCCGTTGCAGTTCCCACAGATGGCGCCAATTGATGAGGGATCACCTCGCCAATGCCTACGGATTGTAGACTTGGGTTTCTGGGAAAAGCAACGATGGAGATTCCGGGAGCAAGATTGGGCACACGATATACCCAGCTTCGGGTCCCCTCGGCGGAGGATCCCTACGTGCTGCTAGCAATCTAGTATATGATCACAAGTATGTTTACAGGGGCCGCCGTAGGCGGAACTATGTTGTCTATATGTTGTCCCCCTTCTATCGGGTGCCCTGGCTGGCTTTATATATGCAACTAGCCTAGGGTTTTACAAGAGTCCTAGTCGACTAGTTCTTCGGGTTGCCTTCTTGGGCCTTTTCCATATTGGGCCGAGCCGGGTATGGTAATAATGGGTACCCGAAAGGTATGCCCATGACACCGACCTCCTCTACTCCATCCTCGCTCCACCTTCCAGCCTCCGCCTTCTCGGTTTTCTCTCATCCCTTCTCCTTTCTCCCTCCTTCCTCCTCCCTTCTCCCTTTTCCCTCCTCTTCAACGTCGGCCACCACGCCCCTCCTCTTACACGCCGGCCACCATGCTCCTCCTCTCCAACACCGACAATCACGCCCATCCTCTCTAACGCCGGCCACCATGCCCCTCCTCTCCAACTCCGGCCACCACCAAGATGTGGAGTGGCACATGCAGAACGAAATTTGTAACAAACAATGGCTAAAAAACGAAAAAAATCGCAAATAAAATGATGCTAGATCTAGATTTGAAAAATAGCAGTGGTGCACATAGTGGGAGTACCAATGGCGCACTTAGGGGGGCACTGGTAGAGAACATGTCTTCTCTACCTGTTCGAAAGAGCCTTTAGTCCCGGTTGGCCATCCGGGACTGCCAAAACGGGACTAAAGCCCTCACCTTTAGTCCCGGTTGGCCATCCGGGACTGCCAAAACGGGACTAAAGCCCTCACCTTTAGTCCCGGTTGGCTTACAAACCGGGACTAAAGGTCATACACGTGGCAGCGACAGGCCGCTCTGGCTGGCACCAACCGGGACTAAAGTTCACGCCAGGGTTTAGGGTTCTAGCCCCTGTATTTTGTGTTTTCCATTTTCATTCAATTCTTTTTCATTACGTATTCTACGGTAATACATATATACTGCACACGTTGATGATTATATATAACATATTTTCTCTTATGACCACACACATATAAAAATACAATTGGTAGCCATGGGAGCTCGACGATCATACATGTTGATGCATCTATTGTATTACATGGAGATCATTGAATTACAAGGTGTTAAACGGGTAACAGTATTCTCTGTTTTCAGGTATGACCTCCGCAAGCAAAAATTCCGACAATTCCTCCTGAAGATGCCGTAGGCGTGGCTGTGGTAGGACGTCCCCCCTGCCTTTGGTCTATAAAGAATAAGATCATATATGAATATATGAGTTGTGTGTATAGCAAATCATCGTAATTAAAAAGAATTGTGAATATTTTTGACGTACTTTAATGTTTTTGTAATCTACGCGTCGCTCAATCACCATGTTGATGAACTCGAAAACGTAGTATGCACATAAGTTGGTCCCCAGTGGCTGCCTTGCGCACTTTACGAGAATAGAATTCAATCAAAAAATAATCAAGCATGATAATGGATATATATTGAAACTATTACTAGGTACTTACATGGATCCTTTCATAATGCATCTCCGGTGCCCATTCACCGGTCACCTTTGTGATGAACGCTTTCCAACATCTGTGATAATGATTTTATCAGGAAATGAACGACAAAGGCCGATATAGTGTGATAATGATTGAAATTACCTGTCGAGCATGTAAATCATGCTGTTGTACTCCTCAGGGTCTTTATCTAATGGGTCCATGATATATACTTTTCCAGAGTCAACTCTAATGATGAGGAGAAGATAGTGGAAACTGCGCATGCATGCAAAACTCATCAAATACACTTAACATCGAGTAAGCAAAATAGAATATGTGTATAAGACAGTAGCACTCACCTGAATTTGTAAGGAAATAATATGTACCCACGGGTATTTTGCTTTATTAAAAAAATTAGGAAGTTGGTCTCTGTGTCCTCGGGATATTGGTCTACTGTTGTGGGTATACTTTATGGGTATGCCAACTGTTGGAGATATGCCCAAGAGGCAATAATAAATATGGTTATTATTATATCTTTGTGTTTATGATAAATGTTTACATCCCATGCTATAATAGTATTAACCGGAAACATTAATACTTGTGTGTTTTGTAAACTTAAAAGAGTCCCTAGTAAGCCTCTTGTTAAACTAGCTTGTTGATTAATAGATGATCATAGTTTCATGATCATGAACATTGGATGTTATTAATAACAAGATCATATCATTAAGTGAATGATGTGATGGACATACACCCATAGTAAGCATAGCATATGATCAAGTCATTTAGTTCGTTTTGCTACAAGCTTTAAGATACATAGTAACCTAATCCTTCGACCATGAGATCATGTTAATCACCTACACTGGATGAATGCTTTGATGATATCAAACACTACTTCGTAAATGGGTAGTTATAAAAGTGGCATTAAGTATTCAGAAAGTATAGGTTGAAACGCATGGATCAATAGTGGGATTTGTCCATCCAAATGGCGGATAGATATACTCTGGGCCCTCTCGGTGGAATGCCATCCAATTAGCTTGCAAGCATGTGACTAGGTCACAAGGGATGTCATATCACGGTACGAGTAAAGAGTACTTATCGGAGACGAGATTGAACTAGGTATAGAGATATCGACGATCAAAACCTCGGATAAGTAAAGTATCGCGCGACAAAGGGAATCGTTATTTTATGTGAATGGTTCTTTCGGTCACGAAGTCATCATTGAATATGTGGGAGCTATTATGGATCTCCAGGTCCCGCTATTAGTTATTGATCGGAGAAGTGTCTCGATCATGTCCGCATAGTTCGCGAACCGTAGGGTGACACACTTAAGGTTTTGATGTTGTTTTAAGTAGATATGGAATATGGAATGGAGTTCAAATGTTGTTCAGAGTCTCGGATGGGATCCAGGACATCACGAGGAGTTCCGGAATGGTCCGGATAATAAGATTCATATATAGGAAGTCACATTCCAAGTTTGGGAATGATCCGGTGCATTTATGGAAGGTACTAGAAGGTTCTAGAAACATCCGGAATAAATCACTATAGAAGGTGGAGTCCCGGATGGACTCCACTAACCCTAGCCGGCCAACCAAGAGGGAAGGTGGAGTCCATGGTGGACTCCACCACCTTGGCCGGCCAAGGAGCAAGGAAAGGGAGCAATCCCACTTGACCTAGGTTTCCCCCTTATGGTAAGTTTTGGCGTTGGACTCCAAAGTGGGTTTGGGCAAAACCTAGGGAATCCACCTATATAATGAGGAGGGGAGGGGAGGGGGCCGGCCACACCAAGCCAGCTGCATCCCCCAAGGGCACCAAGGCCGGCGCCCAAGTGCCCCCCCCCCCCCTCTCCCAAACCCTAGCTGCTCCCTCCTCCCTCTCTCTCCTGCATAGGTTTGGCGAAGCCCTGCCGGAGATCTCTACCACCATCGCCACCACGCCGTCGTGCTGGCGGGATTCCGAGGAGGACCTACTACTTCCGCTGCCCGCTGGAACGGGGAGAAGGACGTCTTCATCAACACCGTACGTGTGACCGAGTGCGGAGGTGCTGCCCGACTGCAGCACCGTCAAGATCTTCTACGCGATTTTGAAAGAAGCAAGTGATCGACTACATCAACCATGAGATTTATCTCGTTAACGCTTAGCGATCTTCGAGGGTATGTTGATCTTCACCTCGTTGCTACCATCTACTAGATTAGATCTTGGCTTGTTATTCGTTCTTGCGGTAGGAAATTTTTTGTTTTCTATGCTACGAATCCCTAAAGTGGTATCAGAGCCGTGTCTATGCATAGTTGGTTGTACGAGTAGAACACAATGGTTTTGTGGACGTTGATGCTTTTGTTATCGCCTCTTGTGTACTTTGCATCTTGCGGCATGGTGGGATGAAGCGGCTTGGGCTAACTTTACATGACCGCGTTCATGAGATTTGCTCCACGCTTGACGTGCAACTCGTATTGCACAAGTGGCTTTGCGGGTGTCTGTCTCTCTCACCATAGTTAAGATTCAATTTACATTAGTGGCTTGACAACAACTGTATCAACGTTGTGGTTCTTGTTCGTAGGTAGATCGGATCTTACTCGAAACCCCAAGCCACGTAAAATATGCAAACAAAATTAGAAGCGTCTAACTTGTTTTTGCAGGGGTTGGTGATGTGATATGGCCATGATGTGATTATGATTATATTTGATGTATGTGTTGGAGATATGCCCTAGAGGCAATAATAAAGTGGTTATTATTTATATCTTTATGTTTATGATAAATGTTTATATATCATGCTATAATTGTATTAACCGAAACATTAGTACATGTGTGATATGTAGACAAACAAAGAGTCCCTAGTATGCCTCTTAACTAGCTTGTTGATTAATGGATGATTAGTTTCATAATCATGAACATTGGATGTTATTAATAACAAGGTTATGTCATTGTATGAATGATGTAATGGACACACCCAATTAAGCGTAGCATAAGATCTCGTCATTAAGTTATTTGCTATAAGCTTTCGATACATAGTTACCTAGTCCTTATGACCATGAGATCATGTAAATCACTTATACCAGAAAGGTACTTTGATTACACCAAACGCCACTGCGTAAATGGGTGGTTATAAAGGTGGGATTAAGTATCCGGAAAGTATGAGTTGAAGCATATGGATCAAATGGGATTTGTCCATCCCGATGACGGATAGATATACTCTGGGCCCTCTCGGTGGAATGTCGTCTAATGTCTTGCAAGCATATGAATGAGTTCATAAGAGACCACATACCACGGTACGAGTAAAGAGTACTTGTCAGGAGACGAGGTTGAACAAGGTATAGAGTGATACCGAAGATCAAACCTCGGACAAGTAAAATATCGCGAGACAAAGGGAATTGGTAATATATGTGAATGGTTCATTCGATCACTAAAGTCATCGTTGAATATGTGGGAGCCATTATGGATCTCCAGATCCCGCTATTGGTTATTGGTCGGAGTGAGTACTCAACCATGTCCGCATAGTTCTCGAACCGTAGGGTGACACACTTAAAGTTGGATGTTGAAATGGTAGCACTTGAATTATGGAATGGAGTTCGAATATTTGTTCGGAGTCCCGGATGAGATCCCGGACAGGAGTTCCGGAATGGTCCGGAGAATAAGATTCATATATAGGATGTCATTTTATGTGAAATAAAATGTCGCGGAAGGTTCTATGGAAGGTTCTAGAAGGTTCTAGAAAAGTCCGGAAGAAACCACCAAGGAAGGTGGAGTCCACAAGGGACTCCACCTCCATGGCCGGCCAGCCCTAGATGGGGTGGAGTCCCAAGTGGACTCCACCATAGGGGGCCGCCACCCCCCACATGGGAGGTGGGAATCCCACCTTTGGGTGGGAGTCCTAGTTGGGCTAGGTTTCCCCTCCTATGGAAGGTTTTGGTTTCGGGTCTTATTCGAAGACTTGGACACCAACACTTGGGATCCACCTATATAATGAGGGGCCAAGGGAGGGGGCCGGCCACCCCAAGACCACAAGCTGGCCGCCCCCTTGAGTGGCCGGCCACCCCTCCCAAACCCTAGCCGCCCTTCTCCTCCATATCTCCCGCGTAGCTTAGCGAAGCTCCGCCGGACTTCTTCACCGCCACCGACACCACGCCGTCGTGCTGTCGGATTCAAGAGGAGCTACTACTTCCGCTGCCCGCCGGAACGGGGAGGTGGACGTCGTCTTCATCAACAACCGAACGTGTGACCGAGTACGGAGGTGCTGCCCGTTCGTGGCGCCGGAACCGATCGTGATCAAGATCTTCTACGCGCTTTTGCAAGCGGCAAGTGATCGTCTACCGCAGCAACAAGAGCCTCATCTTGTAGGCTTTGGAATCTCTTCAAGGGTGAGACTCGATACCCCCTCGTTGCTACCGTCTTCTAGATTGCATCTTGGCTTGGATTGCGTGTTCGCCGTAGGAAAATTTTTGTTTTCTATGCAACGTTATCCTACAGTGGTATCAGAGCCGTGTCTATGCATAGATGGTTGCACGAGTAGAACACAATGTTTTTGTGGGCGTTGATGCTCTTGTTATCTTTAGTTTGAGTACTTTGCATCTTTGTGGCATAGTGGGATGAAGCGGCTCGGACTAACTTTACATGACCGCGTTCATGAGACTTGTTCCTCGTTCGACATGCAACTTGTATTGCATAAGAGGCTTTGCGGGTGTCTGTCTCTCCTACTATAGTGAAGATTCAATTTACTCTTCTATTGACAACATTAGTATCACCGTTGTGGTTCATGTTCGTAGGTAGATTAGATCTCTCTCGAAAACCCTAAACCACGTAAAATATGCAAACCAAATTAGAGACGTCTAACTTGTTTTTGCAGGGTTTGGTGATGTGATATGGCCATAATGTGATGATGAATATGTATGAGATGATCATTATTGTATTGTGGCAACCGGCAGGAGCCTTATGGTTGTCTTTAATTTTCATGTTGAGTAGTATTTCAAAGTAGTTGTAATAGTTGCTACATGAGGTGAACAACCATGAAGACGGCGCCATGAACCTTGACGCTACGCCGACAATGATGGAGATCATGCCCGAAGATGATGGAGATCATGTCCGTGCTTTGGAGATGAAGATCAAAGGCGCAAAGACAAAATGGCCATATCATATCACATATGAATTGCATGTGATGTTAATCCTTTATGCATCTTATTTTGCTTAGATTGCGACGGTAGCATTATAAGATGATCCCTCACATTAATATCAAGATAATAAAGTGTTCTCCCTCGTATGCACCGTTGTAACAGTTCGTCGTTTCAAAGCATCTCGTGATGATCGGATGTGATAGATTCAACGATTCATATACAACGGGTGTAAGCCATGTTGCACACGCGGAATACTTGGGTTTGCTTGACGAGCCTAGCATGTACAGACATGGCCTCGGGACAACGGAAACCGAAAGGTTGAACATGAGTCATATGGATGATATGATCAACATGTTGATGTTCACCATTGAAGCTACATCATCTCACGTGATGATCGGTTTTGGTGTAGTGAATTTGGATCGTGTACTACTTAACAACTATGAGGGATGTTGTATTAAGTGGGAGTTCATTAGTAATTAGATTAAAACATGAACTAATTATCATAAACATAGTCTGAGTAGTATTTTGAATTAATTTTGTAGTATTGGCATCCGTTTACTACTATGCGCTAGTCTTATAATTGAGATAGAAATACTGTTAAAATCTGACAAGAAACTTTACGGATTGGTACCGTATTGTTAAAGAATCAAGAATTTATTAAGTCCTATTGCAAACTTTTAGTAAACCTCACATTGTTGATTCAAAGAGCTAAGGTTTCAATTAGTACCTAAAGTTATCTTGTCTCCGTCAAACTTGAAGTTCAAATTTGTTTGAAAAGTAAGGAGCTGAAAAATTTGGTTTTCAGAAATAATCAAGGTATGAGATATATGTGATATCTAAGACCTTATTGCAAGATGATAGAATAAAGTTTGGTGAGACTACATAAACTCATAAGTTTTATGGGAATGTACGAAGGTTGAAGACGCAAGGCGTCACAATCCTCCAACTATTGGGGCACTAACGATATTCGCATATCCATGAAGTGACCATCCTTAAATATGCACCGTTACTAAGACTCGTCGTTTCGAAGCATCACGTGATGATCGGGTGTGATAGATTCTACGTGTGCATAAAACGGGTGCAAGCTAGATTTGCACATGCAAATACCAAGGTTAAAACTTTACGAGCCTAGCATGTACAGACATGGTCTCGGAAAGTCGTCATGATATGATGGATAAAATTATGAGTGAAATTGTTCATCATATTACAAAGTTACTAATAGTGAAATCTGGAACACTTGTCATATGATGATCAACTTCAAAGTAAGAACCTCAAGGTTATTGGTATTTGACCAACAAACCTAGAAGTTAATAATGTTGAAGTGTTTTTCTGAATAATGAGGAAAGCTAAAAGAGAAACTGCAAAAGATATTTTGGCAAAAAGAAAAGAGAAGACTAGAAAGTCTAGCTCAAGTGTATATAAATGATATACATGTTATGGTTGTATTCCTAGTTAACTCACACTATGAAATTCTTGGGTATTAGTACTATATTGGTTGGTATGAAGTGTCATACAAAACAACGCAATACAAGAATACAATGGCCTAAGTGACTGACAAGGAATATGATAGGAATGCACGTCAGAACAAAAATAAAGTGTTATTATGTTCGTCATTGGCATTCTATCTAGCCCTTAGAATTTATAATAAAGAGCTTAATAAATTGTTATTTTGCTCTGGTCAAATAAAAACAATGAGTTGTTTAAATTATGACATTACTCCATGTACGATGGATAAGTTATTATAAATCTTAATGGTGAAACACACATACATAACACCGACGCTAAAATGCCATAAGGCAAATGATTTGAATTCCACTTATTTGTGGAACCGCCATTTAGGTCATGTTAGAAAGGAACGCATAAAGGAACTCCATGCAAATGGATTTTTGGAGTCATTTGATTTTTGAATCATTTGGCGCTTGCAAATCTTTTCTAAAGAGAGTGATTAAAATACCGTTCATAGGCCAAAAGTTGAACGGGCAACTAACTTAGTGAAAAATACATGATGATGTATGTGGTTCACTGGGCATAGTTGTGTGCGGGAGATTCTTCTACTTCATGAAAACTTTCAAAACAATGAATTGAGTATATATGTGGATATATTCAATAAGGAAAAGTTTGAAACATTTTGAATGGATTCAAATAAATTTCAGCATGAAGTGGAAATCATCGTAATAGAAAAGTCAAATATCTATGATTGGATCATGGTGGAAATATTTGAGTTACGAGTTTTAGCGAACATCTAAGAGAGTTATGAAATTGTTCTACAACTCACGTTTCTTGGAGTATCATAGTGATGATGAAGTATCCGAGAGATGTATCCAAACCTTGTTGGATTAATGATGAGATAAAATATTATGACGCCATTATATTTTTGTGGATTATGCTTTAGTGACTACCGCTTTTACACTTAATAGAGCATCATCATGATCCGTTGAAATGACACCATACGAGTTATGGTATGGGTATGAATCCTAATAGTCTTTTCTTAAAATTTTGGTATGCATAGCATAAGTAAATAAGTTTACAACCAAAATCGGATGAATGTCTTTGTTGGTTATCCCAGAGAATTGATTGGGAATTCTTCCCACTATGTAGACAAAGACAAAAGTGTTTGTCAATGTTTCTTATTTCCAAGAAATTGTTTCTAGTGAAGTATTTGAGTGGGAGGACAATATAATTTGATAAGGTTTATGAACCTGAGCATAATGATCAGTGTAGCGCAGCATCGGAAATTGATTCCGGAAGCGACTACGACGATCATGGCTCCCATGACTACAAAGTGTTTTAGCCATGGAAATCGAAGTACATATTGAACCTTGTAGGTATGGTTTACTTTGTGATCAAATAAATGATTTGTGGACAAAGGATTGATTATGAACAATGATAAACCAACTACAAACAAAGAAGCTATGATGGGCCCTGACTCCGTTAAAATGGCTATACGCCATGAAATCCAAGATAGATGAATACTTTTTGAAAGTAAATGGATCTATAAAATTGATGGACTTGGATGAAATATCATTGAAGAAGCTTGACCTGTCGAAAAGTTGTTTACGACAAAGTTCAAATAGTTGACTACAACAAGATTAGATCTTCCGTAGCAATGCTTATAGTCTATGTAGATTATTCTAGTAATCACTACATATTTCTTTTATGAGATATGTTAGTAGGATGGCAAAATACATTACTTATCAGAAGTGTGTATTAAAGGTGTATACAAGATCCAACCAAGAGTTTTGCTGGTCCGTGGAATACTAGATAAGTATACGAACTTCAATTGGATGAAGTAAGTATCACGGAGTTAGAATCTTCACCAGATGAAATAGTCAAAGAGTTTTTGATTTCATCAGAAACGATGAAGAGGCTTGCATTTGCAAGAAATTAAGTGGGAGCGCTAAGACATATTTATAATACTTTATGTAGGTGACATATAGTTGGTTACAAATGATGTAATTATATACTTGATTAAAAGGTTTCATTGAGAAATTAATTTCAATGAAAGGATATGGACTGAAACATATCTAGTGTCAAGATCTATGAAGATAGATTGAAACACATAATAAGTTTAAGTCAAAGTACATAGAATGGATATTGAAGTAGTTCAATATAGAAATATTAAGAAAATGTTCTTGTCATGTGAAGGATTAACAAGACTTGAGTGTGTCTGACACTCGATGAGTAAAAACACATGAGTGATTTTAGATCACGAATAATATGTACACAATCAGATATCATGTGCTATAAAGTGTTATGAGCATATACAGAATGATTCATATGATGATCATTGGACAACAGTAAGAATATCCTTGAGTACTTTAGAAGAACTAAGGATATATATATATATATTTGTATGAAGAAATGACAAACAAATCGCTGTAAGGTGTTACACCGATATTGGTTTTGTCACATATAAAATATAATTTCAATTTCAAATTAGACTAAGTATTGTTTAAAAGGTAGCACAATGAGCTAGAAGTAGTCTATGCTAGATTTAGAAGAGTTCTAAATATTGTGACGGATTCTACAAAAGAAGGCAGAGTATGTCATTGTTTTTACAATGACAAAGGATGTTAAGTCAAGAGGTTCTTTGAGAACTTGGTGTAGTTCCGACAGAGTCAGAACTTTGAAGCTATATTGTGTGTGACAATGTTAGTGACATATTTCAGACCGCGGAATTAAGGTTCCACCAGAAGACCAAACATATTAAATGCCGACTCATTTGGAAATGAGTGACGCGTTGAGACGCAAATGAATTACAAAATACATACGGTTCTGAGCATGTCAGATCCGTTGACTAAAACCTCTCCCGTGAGCAAAACATGGTAAAGCACCGGAAGGCCAAGGTGTTATATCTTTACAAATGTAAACTAGATTATTGACTCTAGTGCAAGTGGGAGACTGTTGGAGATATGCCCTAGAGGCAATAATAAAGTGGTTATTATTTATATCTTTATGTTTATGATAAATGTTTATATATCATGCTATAATTGTATTAACCGAAACATTAGTACATGTGTGATATGTAGACAAACAAAGAGTCCCTAGTATGCCTCTTAACTAGCTTGTTGATTAATGGATGATTAGTTTCATAATCATGAACATTGGATGTTATTAATAACAAGGTTATGTCATTGTATGAATGATGTAATGGACACACCCAATTAAGCGTAGCATAAGATCTCGTCATTAAGTTATTTGCTATAAGCTTTCGATACATAGTTACCTAGTCCTTATGACCATGAGATCATGTAAATCACTTATACCGGAAAGGTACTTTGATTACACCAAACGCCACTGCGTAAATGGGTGGTTATAAAGGTGGGATTAAGTATCCGGAAAGTATGAGTTGAAGCATATGGATCAACAGTGGGATTTGTCCATCCCGATGACGGATAGATATACTCTGGGCCCTCTCGGTGGAATGTCGTCTAATGTCTTGCAAGCATATGAATGAGTTCATAAGAGACCACATACCACGGTACGAGTAAAGAGTACTTGTCAGGAGACGAGGTTGAACAAGGTATAGAGTGATACCGAAGATCAAACCTCGGACAAGTAAAATATCGCGAGACAAAGGGAATTGGTAATATATGTGAATGGTTCATTCGATCACTAAAGTCATCGTTGAATATGTGGGAGCCATTATGGATCTCCAGATCCCGCTATTGGTTATTGGTCGGAGTGAGTACTCAACCATGTCCGCATAGTTCTCGAACCGTAGGGTGACACACTTAAAGTTGGATGTTGAAATGGTAGCACTTGAATTATGGAATGGAGTTCGAATATTTGTTCGGAGTCCCGGATGAGATCCCGGACATCACGAGGAGTTCCGGAATGGTCCGGAGAATAAGATTCATATATAGGATGTCATTTTATGTGAAATAAAATGTCGCGGAAGGTTCTATGGAAGGTTCTAGAAGGTTCTAGAAAAGTCCGGAAGAAACCACCAAGGAAGGTGGAGTCCACAAGGGACTCCACCTCCATGGCCGGCCAGCCCTAGATGGGGTGGAGTCCCAAGTGGACTCCACCATAGGGGGCCGGCCACCCCCACATGGGAGGTGGGAATCCCACCTTTGGGTGGGAGTCCTAGTTGGGCTAGGTTTCCCCTCCTATGGAAGGTTTTGGTTTCGGGTCTTATTCGAAGACTTGGACACCAACACTTGGGATCCACCTATATAATGAGGGGCCAAGGGAGGCCGGCCACCCCAAGACCACAAGCTGGCCGCCCCTTGAGTGGCCGGCCACCCCTCCCAAACCCTAGCCCCCTTCTCCTCCATATCTCCCGCGTAGCTTAGCGAAGCTCCGCCGGACTTCTTCACCGCCACCGACACCACGCCGTCGTGCTGTCGGATTCAAAGGAGCTACTACTTCCGCTGCCCGCTGGAACGGGGAGGTGGACGTCGTCTTCATCAACAACCGAACGTGTGACCGAGTACGGAGGTGCTGCCCGTTCGTGGCGCCGGAACCGATCGTGATCAAGATCTTCTACGCGCTTTTGCAAGCGGCAAGTGATCGTCTACCGCAGCAACAAGAGCCTCATCTTGTAGGCTTTGGAATCTCTTCAAGGGTGAGACTCGATACCCCTCGTTGCTACCGTCTTCTAGATTGCATCTTGGCTTGGATTGCGTGTTCGCCGTAGGAAAATTTTTGTTTTCTATGCAACGTTATCCTACAGTATGAGATGATCCTTATTGTAAAGTGGCAACCGGCAGGAGCCTTATGGTTGTCTTTAAAGTTCGTTTCGACACATCATATTGTAATAGTTGTTACAAACGGTGGACAACCATGAAGACGGCGCCATTGACCTTGACGCCCCGCCGACGATGATGGAGATCATGCATGTGCTTTGGAGATGAAGATCAAAGGCGCAAGATAAAAGGGCCATATCACATCACATTATAAACTGCATGTGATGTTAATCCTTTTTATGCATCTTGTATTGCTTAGTTCATGACGGTAGCATTATAAGATGATCCCTCTCACTAAAAACTCAAGATTAAAAGTGTTCATACTTAGTTAGCACCATTGCTAAGACTCGTTGTTTCGAAGCATCTCGTGATGATCGGGTGTGATAGATTCAACGTGTGCATACAACGGGTGCAAGCCAGATTTGCACATGTGGAAACTAAGGTTGACTTGACGAGCTTAGCATATACAGACATGACCTCGTAACACGGAATACCGAAAGGTAGAGCATGAGTCATATGATTGATATGATGAACATGTTGATTGTTCGCCATCGAAGCTACATCATCTCTCGTGATGATCGGACTTGGTGTAGTCGATTTGGTTCGTGTAATCACTAAAGCAACATGAGGGATGTTGTTTTGAGTGGGAGTTCACCTAGTTTGTTTTAAAGAATTAAAATTTTGAACTCATATTTATCATGAACTTAGTCTAAATTCTTTGCAAATATGTTGTAGATTATGGCGACCCCTACCATCAATTTTAATTCATTCATAGAGAAAGAAAAGCTGAAAAACAATGGAAGCAACTTTACGGATTGGTTCCGTACCATGAGGATTGTCCTCACTGCTGGACAACTGCTCCATGTGCTCGATGCACCGCTGGGTGATCCGCCTGCAGAGACAGCTCCCGATGAGGTTAAAAATGTTTACCTCACCCGGAAGACTCAATACTCCAAAGTTCAGTGTGCCATGCTCTATGGATTAGAGTCAGAGCTTCAAAAACGCTTCGAGAACCATGACCCTCATGATATAATCAGTGAGCTCAAAATGATATTTGAAACTCATGCGGCCGTGGAAAGCTATGAAGCCTCTGAACAGTTCTTTAACTGTAAAATGGAAGAGGGATGCTCCGTTAGCGAGCACGTGCTCAAAATGTCTGGGCACGCAAAGAAACTCCAAGATTTGGGAATTACGATTCCTAATGCTTTGGGGATTCATCGCGTCCTTCAATCGCTGCCACCTAGTTACAAGAACTTTGTGATGAACTACAATATGCAATGCATGAACAAGACGTTACCTGAACTCTTCTCAATGCTAAAAACTGCTGAAGTGGAGATCAAGAAAGAGCATCAAGTGTTGATGGTCAACAAGACCACCAGTTTCAAGAAGCGAGGCAAGCCTAAGGAAAAGGGTAAATTCAAGAAGGGCGGCAAGAAAGCTGCTGCGCCTCCTAAGAAACCCAAGGTTGGCCCTAAGCCTGATAATGAGTGCTTTTACTGCAAAGGATAAGGACACTGGAAGCGGAACTGCTCCAAGTACTTGGCAGATCTGAAGAACAGCAACATCAAGAAGAAAGGTATATCTGATATACATGTTATTGATGTGTATCTTACTAGTAATCGTAGTAGTGCCTGGGTATTTGATACTGGTTCGGTTGCTCATATTTGTAACTCGAAACAGGAACTACGGAATAAACGAAGACTAGCGAAGGACGAGGTGATGATGCGCGTTGGAAATGACTCCAAGGTTGAGGTGATCGCAGTCGACACGCTCCCCCTTCATCTACCGTCAGGATTAGTTTTAAATCTAAATAATTGTTATTTGGTGCCTGCGTTAAGCATGAACATTATACCTGGATCTTGTTTATTGCAAGACGGTTATTCATACAAGTCTGAGAATAAATGTTGTTCTATTTTTATGAATAATATCTTTTACGGTCATGCGCCTGAGAAGAATGGTTTATTCTTGTTAAATCTCGATAGTAGTGATACACATGTTCATAACATTAATGCTAAACGATGAAAAACTGATGATAATTCTACATACATGTGGCACTGTCGTCTTGGTCATATTGGAATGAAGCGCATGAAGAAACTCCATTCCGATGGACTTCTAGAATCACTTGATTTTGAATCACTTTATAAATGCGAAGCATGTCTAAAGGGAAAAATGACTAATACTCCATTCTCTGGTATAATGGAGCGAGCTACAGACTTATTGGAAATTATACATACCGATGTATGCGGACCAATGAGTGTAGCATCGCGCGGTGGTTATCGTTATGTTCTTACTTTCACTGATGATTTTAGTAGATATGGGTATATCTACTTTATGAAACATAAATCCGAAACTTTCGAGAAGTTTAAGGAATTTCAAAGTGAAGTAGAAAATCAACATAACAAGAAGATTAAGTTTCTGCGTTCTGATCGCGGAGGTGAATATCTAAGTTACGAGTTTGGCATGCATTTGAAGAAATGTGGAATACTTTCACAGTTGACACCGCCGGGAACACCACAGCGCAATGGTGTGTCCGAACGTCGTAATCGAACTCTCTTAGATATGGTTCGGTCTATGATGTCTCTTACAGATTTACCGTTATCGTTTTGGAGTTATGCATTAGAGACAGACTCGTTCACTTTAAATAGGGCACCATCTAAATCCGTTGAAATGACACCGTATGAATTGTGGTTTAATAAGAAACCTAAGTTGTCGTTCCTTAAAGTTTGGGGCTGCGAAGCTTATGTAAAAAAGTTACAACCTGATAAGCTCGAACCCAAGGCAGAAAAGGGCGTCTTCATAGGATACCCTAAAGAAACTATTGGGTATACTTTCTATCATAGATCCGAAGGTAAAATTTTCATTGCCAAGAATGGATCCTTTCTTGAAAAAGAGTTTCTCTTGAAAGATGTGACTGGAAGAAAAGTAGAACTCGATGAGGTTATTGAACCTTCTCTTGGACTTGAGAGTAGCGCAGCATCGGAAGATGTTCTTGTGCCGCCAGCACCAATAAGAGAGGAAGCTAATGATAATGATCATGAAACTTCGCACGAAGTTACTAATGAACCTCGCAGGTCAACAAGGGTTCGTGCCACTCCTGATTGGTATGATCCCGTGTTGAGTGTCATGTTGGTAGACAACAATGATGACCCTGAGACATATGAAGAAGCAATGATGAGCCAAGATTCCAACAAATGGCAAGAAGCCATGAAATCTGAAATGGGATCCATGTATGAAAACCAAGTATGGACTTTGGTGGACTTACCCGATGGCCACAAGGCTGTTGAGAACAAATGGATTTTCAAAAGAAAAACAGACGCTGATGGTAATGTTACTGTCTATAAAGCTCGACTTGTCGCGAAAGGATTCCGACAAATTCAAGGAGTTGACTACGATGAGACTTTCTCACCGGTAGCGAAGCTTAAGTCTGTGTGGATTATGTTAGCAATTGCTACATTTTTCGATTATGAAATCTGGCAGATGGATGTCAAAACGGCGTTCCTTAATGGAGACATTGAGGAAGAGTTGTACATGGTACAACCCAAGAGTTTTGGCGAACCTAAAAATGCTGACAAGGTATGCAAACTTCAGCGTTCCATTTATGGACTGAAGCAATCATCCCGGAGTTGGAATCGACTCTTTGATAAGGTGATCAAAGACTTTGGATTTATACAAACTTTTGGAGAAGCTTGTATTTACAAGAAAGTGAGTGGGAGCTCTATAGTATTCCTAATACTATATGTGGATGACATATTATTGATTGGAAATGATATAGAACTTCTTGGGAGTATAAAAGGTTATTTGAATAAAAGTTTTTCAATGAAGGACCTTGGCGAAGCAGCATACATTTTAGGCATCAAGATTTATAGAGATAGATCAAGACGCTTAATAGGGCTTTCACAGAGTACATACCTGGACAAGATTCTAAAGAAGTTTAGAATGGATGAAAGCAAGAAAGGGTTCTTGCCCATGTTACCAGGAAAGACCTTGAGTAAAACTCAAAGTCCGGCTACGGCAGAAGAAAGAGAAAAGATGAATAAAATGCCCTATGCCTGGCCATAGGCTCTATCATGTATGCCATGCTATGTACAAGACCGGATATCGCACATGATGTTAGTTTGACCAAGAGATATCAAAGTGATCCAGGAATGGAACACTGGACAGCGGTCAAGAATATCCTGAAGTACTTGAAAAGAACTAAGGATATGTTTCTTTGTTATGGAGGTGACCAAGAGCTTGCTGTAACCAGTTACACCGATGCTAGTTGGAACACTGATCCAGATGACTCTAAGTCACAATCTGGATACGTTTTTATTTTGAATGGTGTAGTAGTAAGCTGGAGGAGTGCTAAGCAAAGCGTTGTGGCGAAATCTTCAACTGAATCAGAATACATAGCTGCTTCGGAGGCTTCATCAGAGGTAATATGGATGAAGTGTTTCATTACTGAGCTTGGTGTGGTTCCTAGTGCATTGGACCCGATGACCATCTATTGTGACAACATGGGTGCCATAGCCAATGCATAGGAGCCAAGGTCACACAAGAAGCTGAAGCATATCAAGCATCGTTTTCATTCTATTCGCGAGTATGTCGAAGACGGCGATATAAAGATTTGCAAAGTACACATAGATCTAAATGTGGCAGATCCGTTGACTAAACCTCTCTCTAGAGCAAAACATGACCTACACCAAAACGCCATGGGTGTTAGGTATATTACCATGTAATCTGGATTATTGACTCTAGTGCAAGTGGGAGACTGTCGGAGATATGCCCAAGAGGCAATAATAAATATGGTTATTATTATATCTTTGTGTTTATGATAAATGTTGACATCCCATGCTATAATAGTATTAACCAGAAACATTAATACTTGTGTGTTTTGTAAACTTAAAAGAGTCCCTAGTAAGCCTCTTGTTAAACTAGCTTGTTGATTAATAGATGATCATAGTTTCATGATCATGAACATTGGATGTTATTAATAACAAGATCATATCATTAATTGAATGATGTGATGGACATACACCCATAGTAAGAATAGCATATGATCAAGTCATTTAGTTCATTTTGCTACAAGCTTTAAGATACATAGTAACCTAATCCTTCGACCATGAGATCATGCTAATCACCTACACCGGATGAATGCTTTGATGACATCAAACACTACTTCGTAAATGGGTAGTTATAAAAGTGTCATTAAGTATTCGGAAAGTATAGGTTGAAGCACATGGATCAATAGTGGGATTTGTCCATCCAAATGACGGATAGATATACTCTGGGCCCTCTCGGTGGAATGCCATCCAATTAGCTTGCAAGCATGTGACTAGGTCACAAGGTATGTCATATCACGGTACGAGTAAAGAGTACTTATCGGAGACGAGGTTGAACTAGGTATAGAGATATCGACGATCAAAACCACGGATAAGTAAAGTATCACACGACAAAGAGAATTGTTATTTTATGTGAATGGTTCTTTCGGTCACGAAGTCATAGTTGAATATGTGGGAGCTATTATGGATCTCCAGGTCCCGTTATTAGTTATTGATCGGAGAAGTGTCTCGATCATGTCCACATAGTTCGCGAACCGTAGGGTGACACACTTAAGGTTTTGATGTTGTTTTAAGTAGATATGGAATATGGAATGGAGTTCAAATGTTGTTCAGAGTCTCGGATGGGATCCAGGACATCACGAAGAGTTCCGGAATGGTCCGGAGAATAAGATTCATATATAGGATGTCACATTCCAAGTTTGGGAATGATCCGGTGCATTTATGGAAGGTACTAGAAGGTTCTAGAAACATCCGGAATAAATCACTATGGAAGGTGGAGTCCCGGATGGACTCCACCAACCCTAGCCGGCCAACCAAGAGGGAAGGTGGAGTCCATGGTGGACTCCACCACCTTGGCCGGCCAAGGAGCAAGGAAAGGGAGCAATCCCACTTGACCTAGGTTTCCCCCTTATGGTAAGTTTTGGAGTTGGACTCCAAAGTGGTTTTGGGCAAACCCTAGGGAATCCACCTATATAATGAGGAGGGGAGGGGAGGGGGCCGGCCACACCAAGCCAGCCGCACTCCCCAGGGCACCAAGGCCGGCGCCCAAGTGCCCTCCCTCTCCCAAACCCTAGCTGCTCCTCCTTCTCTCTCCCGCATAGCTTTGGCGAAGCCCTGCCGGAGATCTCCACCACCACCGCCACCACGCCGTCGTGCTGGCGGGATTCCGAGGAGGATCTACTACTTCCGCTGCCCACAGGAACGGGGAGAAGGACGTCTTCATCAACACCGTACGTGTGACCGAGTGCGGAGGTGCTGCCCGACTGCAGCACCGTCAAGATCTTCTACGCGCTTTTGAAAGCGGCAAGTGATCGACTACATCAACCACGAGATTTATCTCGTTAATGCTTAGCGATCTTCGAGGGTATGTTGATCTTCACCTGGTTGCTACCATCTACTAGATTAGATCTTGGCTTGTTATTTGTTCTTGCGGTAGGAAATTTTTTGTTTTCTATGCTACGAATCCCTACACCAACGACGTAGTTCGGATCCGGCAAGCCCGGGTGGCCCACAGGTGGTGGTGTCATATGGCCCACCGGGCGGCCCAGTTGTTGTTGATCAAAGATGGATGAAGTCCATCCCAGGAACAGGAGCCGGATCTTAACCGACCTACGGAGAAAGTCGGATCTAGGAAAGCCCATGAAGTATCCGGATCCGTGACGACCAGTTAGGAAGGAGGCGGATCCTTGATGTGCACGGCAATGTGTATTCCGTAGTTAGGCATCGTGTATTCCGTCTAGGCCGGACTCTCCGTGTAAACCCTAGATCCTGGCGCCTTTATAAGCCGGATCCTGGGAGCCCTAGAGGCACAACCACAACTCATTGTAACAACGCGAAAGCGCCCAGATAATTCCAGACAAGCAGCAGTAGGCCCTGTCCTCGAGCAGATGTTCCGAAGCTGGGTAAATTGCGTACTCCCGTCCCGGTAGCACTTCGCCCTATGTTTCCTACTTCTTCTCCCCTCCGTGAGGATCCCTCCTCTGGAGTATTGTCGAACAGGCGACGACAGTTGGCGCCCACCGTGGGGCCTGTGGCATCTAGAGGCCGGAACCGGGCGGGTTCCGCTCTAGGAGGCATCGGCGACACCATCTCCATGGGGCGCGTCTTGTACGCCGGGAACTTTCCAATCGTCCCTCAGGACGAGTGCTGGATTCTGGCAAGGACAGACCCCGTCAAGCTCTCCATCATCCCGGTCGGCGGGATACATATCTTCATCGGCGAGACCGTCGACTCCGACGGAAACGCACTGGTAAGTAATGCAGCTCCGACCGCTGCCGAGCTGGACGCAGCTGCTAAGATCCAATCCGGGTCACAGGAGCTTCCCAAGCAAGATTCCGCCTCAGATCTGGAAATTTCAAAGCCCACCCTATCCGCCCCTGAGCAGGAAACAGTGGTGGCGGACCAATGCAGATCCGCCTGGGTTTCCCAGGTGTTAGAGAAGCAAAGGTGCCACTTCGTGCACTTCCTCGCACACACCACAGGAACCGCCCTTCCCCAGGAAGGAGCTAGACCCATGCAGGTCGAGGAGGCCGGAGACAACAACATCCCGGACCAGGAAAAAGTTGCCGGAGATAACGAAGACTCGATACTCGAGAACCTCAGCCCATTATCCGGTGACGCATCCTCCATGGACTCTGAAGAGTACAATCGCCTGACGAAAGAGATAGAGGACAAGTAGAAAGCTAAGGCCAAATCCGCTCCGCCTAAACAGGTCTTTGCGACCGTAACTGGCCTGGACGAGGATGAGAACCCGGAGAAAACTCCGCCCAATGCCACGATCCCGGGCCCTTCCGATCCGGGTGCACCGCAGCGAGTTCGTACTCGCGCAATGCCGTAGCCCCACCAAGGGCGGGGCCTCGACTTCGGCGAAAGGATGTCAGACGAGGAGCTCATCAGTATAGCAGGCAAGGACGGAGAGCACGTCAAGCAAATGGAGATCCTCACCAAGCCAATTACTGCGGAGGAAGCTGCAGACCCGGAGGCTTTCGAAGCTCGACGGAAGGAACTGCTGGCCGAATCCCAGAACATCGTCAAGGTCGCAGCATCAGTCCTGCAGGACATGATGGAAACCGACAAGCTGTATGAGCCAGCCGCGGAGAATGGAAGCAGAACGGAGGAAGAACTCCAGAGAGCTATAGCACTCCGGGGCCGCTCGAAGAAAACGGTCGAAAAGACTCAGGAGGAAGCAAAGAAATCCCGCAAGGAAGTTATTCGCCCTTGCAACATCAACTTCGACAGTGCCGTTCACCACCAGCCGTTGGCGATTCCGAAAGATAACATGAAGAAAGCGGCGGAGCTCCTGGCCCAGGACAATGATCAGATCGATATTGAACATCTGAGGAAGATCGTTGCCACGGCCATCAAACAACAGAGTGAAGCGGATACTTCGCGCAAGTTAGAATCTAACCAGGATGCTTGTGTATCCACTGCGCAGAATCACCTCTCTAGGAAAGATAGGGAGCACCACGACGACCAATCACGCATCGGATCTTCGGAGCGTAGGAGAAAGAACAGGGAGCATCCAGATCCGATCCCCATATCTTCGGATACGCCTAAGGAGAAGAATAAGGGAAAGGATGCAATGTACTCTGGCAAATACAAGTACCAGAATCCATCTCCCCCCAGGAATCAGCCCGCACCTCCGCCACCTTGCCAGCGAAATCCTACCAGAAACGCCAGACCCCACGGACCTGGCGGAATCAATATCCGTGACAACGTTGAGCCGCGAAGGAGCCGGAACAATGATCACGCGCCTGAGCCCAGGAGGAGCCGGAACAACGAAAGAGCACCCGAGCCTAGGCCACCACGGCGCTAGGGTGGAAGCCGTCACGATGCTAGCGAAAGCCACCGTAGCCGGAGTCAACACCGCCAGGAAGGACAAGGTGATTCGGAAGGCAGAAGCAAGTGGCACCCAAGGCCCCCGCGTGGTTCTCCGTCACCGCCCCCTAGCAAGGGAGCCGGAGGCGGAGGCAGAAGATCTCGCTCCCGCTCAAAGTCACCTGGCCACAAGGAAAGCTCAAGAGATGCGCAAGAACGCCTGAACGAGTACAAGATCAGCTACATCGGCCCAAAGTGCTTTGGCAAGATGATCCGCGAGGAGGCAACGCCAAAAGGCTTGAACCTCAAGCTACCCGAAAACTTGAAGTATTATGATGGCAAAGAAAGGCCCGACACCTGGATTGATGACTACTTCAATGCAGTCAACTTTGCCGGAGGGACCCCAAATATGGCTTGCCACATGCTCCAGTTGTACCTTGTAGGTCCAGCCCGGATCTGGCTAAGTGACCTTCTGGAAAACTCTATCTTTTGTTGGTTTGACCTGAAGTTAGCCTTCGAGGCACACTTTCGTGGTACCTAAAAAAGGCCATCCACGCCCAGCGACCTACAGGCATGCATCAAGAAGAAAGGAGAAACCTCCCTAGAATACCTCACTCGGTGGTTAGAAACATGAAACGATTGCGAGAACGTCGACGATCGTACAGCTATGCTGGCCTTCATTGGAGGTTTGCAAAGGGGAGGATTTCTCTGGCACAAGTTGACATGCGAGCTAAATGACCAGGCTTTGAACTTGGACATGATGATTTCCATTGCTAGCACGCACACCGCCGCAGATGATGACGCAGGCGGAGAGCTTCAAGCCACAGCCTTACCTTTGCACCAGCAGAAGAAAAACCGCGATGGGAGCAACAAGCGGAAGAACCCCCATGATGACCAGAGGAACAATGGCTCCGACATGGTCGCCATGGCGTTCCAGTGAGGTCAAGGTGGTGGAAGAGGCCGCGGCCGCGGAGGCGGAGCTGGCAGGGGCCAGCAGCGCGCTGACGAGGTCACGTCTGCCGAAACCCGCGCCCCCCAAACCTATGAAGAGTACAAGGACATGCCGTGCCTGGCACATGTTGATCCAGTAACGGGCAAGTCCTCGCACACCAATCGCAACTGCAAGTGGGTCAACGATCTCAAAACGAATCCAGAAGCAGGATACAAGCGAGCAAGAAAACACCGCCCACGCGGCAAAGGAGGCAAGGGCAAAAACAAGGAAAAGGACGAGGACTGTTCGGAGGCGATGGACGAGGATCAAGCTTCGCCGGATCCCAAAGAGGGTTCCGCAGCTAAAAAGTATAACCCCTTCGGAAAAAAGAGTGCAGGTGCATACCACACCTTCCTCGGAACTCCAACAGTTCAGGCTAAGAAAACTTCCCTCCGGACCCTGAACGCCGCGCTTCCGGCTGTGCCGCAATATGTGAAGTAGTCGGAAAAACCATGCACATTTGGTAGAACCGATCATCCGGTCGTCATCCCAAAAGAGTGCTACGCCTTGGTTGTTAGTCCCCGCATTGATGGGTATGACTTCTCCAAGTGCCTCATGGACGGCGGAGCCAGCCTGAACATCATGTACTTGGAAACGCTGGAGAAGATGAACCTTACCAAGGAACAGCTTAAGCACAGCACCACGGAGTTCCATGGTGTGGTTCCGGGTAAAAAGGCAAACTCCCTGGGCAGCATCAAACTTCCTGTGGCCTTCGGTGATGTAAATAATTACCATGAGGAGATGATCACATTCGAGGTTGTGCCCTTCAAAAGCTCCTACCATGTGATCTTCGACAGGCCAACATACGACAAGTTCCATGTTAGGCCGTGCTACATCTACAACAAGCTCAAGATTCCGGGTCCTAACGGTATGAGAACCGTATCCGGAGACTACAAGAAAGCTCGAGACTACGAGGAGGGCGAAGCCGCCTTTGCAGAATCTGTACTGTCTGAGGAGGAGCTGCAAGGCTACAGACCCGCGGAGGATCCGAAAGAGATGCATACCCCCAAGAAGCAGATCTCCGACCAGAAGACCACGTTCAAGGCCGTGATAGATACCAAGAAGGTTGACCTCAAGGAAGGTGACGCTACCAAGCAGTTATCCGTCGGAGCTGGCCTGGACCCCAAATAGGAAGACGCGCTCGTCGAGTTCCTGCGAGCTAACATGGATATCTTCACATGGCAACCTTCTGACATGTCCGGAGTACCAAGGGAACTCGCCGAGCACTACCTCAACATAAATCCGGGAGCCAAACCGGTGAAGCAAGCTATGCGACGCTTTGGAGACAAGAAGCGCCGCGCCATAGGAATGGAGTTAGCATAGTTACTAGAGGCAGGTTTTGTAGTAGAAGTTATCCATACTGATTGGGTCGCAAACCCCGTCCTTGTACCCAAAAAAATTCTGAAATACTAAGAATGTGTATCGATTACTCTGGCTTGAACAGACACTACCCAAAGGATCCGTTTCCCCTACCGCGCATTGACCAAGTCATTGATTCGACGGCGGGGGTGGAACTCCTATGTTTTCTTGACGCATATTCCGGGTACCATCAGATCCGGATGAAGGAGTCGGACCAAAAGGCGACCTCCTTTATCACCCCCTTCGGCACTTACTGCTATGTCACCATGCCTTTTGGTTTGAAAAATGCAGGTGCCACATACCAACGAATGATGCAACGCTGCCTCAAGGACCAGATCGGCCGGAACATGCACGCATACGTCGATGACATTGCGGTCATGACCCGGAAGGGATCCGACTTGATCAGCGATCTCAAGGAAACCTTCGATAATCTCCGGAGGTACAAGATGATGTTAAATCCGCTAAAGTGCGTCTTTGGCGTACTAGCTGGAAAACTCCTTGGCTTCATTGTCTCTCATAGAGGCATTGAAGTAAACCCGGAAAAAATCAAGGCCATCCTCAACATTAAAAGGCCAACTTGTCTCAAAGATGTGCAACGATTAACTGGTTGCGTAGCAGCAATTAGTCGATTTGTTAGCCGTCTTGGCGAGAAAGCACTACCCTTGTACAAGCTACTAAAGAAAACAGACAAATTTGTCTGGGACGATGCCGCAGATGCAGCTTTACAGGAGTTGAAGAGCATACTCTCCTCCGCACCTATTTTGGCAGTGCCAATACCGTCGGAACCAATGGTCCTCTATTTGGCAGCTTCCAACAAGGTGGTGAGCATAGTCATCATGGTGGAGCGAAAGGAAGAAGGCTACGAGTACGGGGTCCAACGGCCCATTTACTACATCAGCGAGGTCCTCACGGAATCCAAGCAACGCTTTCAGAAGCTGGCCTACGGAGTCTTCCTAGGTAGCCGGAAGCTAAGACACTACTTCCAGGAGCATCCAATGACAGTCGTGAGCAAAGCTCCACTGTCAAACATAATCAACACTTCCGACGCAACAAGACGTGTGGCGAAGTGGGGAATAGAACTATCCGCCTTCAACATCACCTACAAGGCCAAAACTTCAATTAAGTCTCAAATCTTGGTAGATTTCTTCGTCGATTGGACTGAAGCACCGGAGGGCACGCCTGTGCCGGAACCAGAAGCTTGGGTTATGCACTTCGATGGCTCCAAGCAACACCAAGGCTCGGGGCCTGGGGTTACCCTCAAATCCCCCACCGAAGAAGTACTGCAGTACGTCCCGTAGATTCAATTCGAAGCTACCAATAACATGGCAGAGTACGAGGCTCTACTACATGGACTGCGCATCGCAAAGGAGATTGGGATCAAGCACATCATATGTTGCGGAGATTCCGACCTGGTGGCAGAGCAAGTAGCCGGAACCTGGAACGCCAGGAATTCCGTCATGGCAGCTTACAGAGACGAAGTTGATGAGATCGCTAAATGCTTCCTCGGATACGAAGTCAACTACGTCAGAAGAGACGACAACACAGCGTCAGATATGCTATCCAAACTCGGATCCGGCCGGAAACCTATTCCCCCCGGGATTTTCCTCGAGCACCTTCGGATACCCTCGGTAAAGGACGCTAACCCGGAAAACCCAGATGTGGCTGTGTCTCCGGCTAAAGAGGTGATGGTAATCACTCCGGCTTGGACCAGACCGTTCCTGGAGTACCCGGTGGATCAAAAGTTGCCGGAGGACGAGGTCCTCGCACGACAAATCACCAGACGAGCAAAGTCCTATACAGTGATTGATGGATAGCTATACAAAAGAAGCACAAATGGAGTATTCCAAAAATGCGCATCAAATGCGGATGGCATGGAAATACTGAGAGAAATTCACCTTGGTGATTGCGGGCATCATGCCGCTCCCAGGTCTCTCGTTGCAAAAGCTTTCCGGCAAGGATTTTCTGGCTAGCAGCGAAAGCTGATGCTGAGAAAGTAGTGAAAACTTGCCGTGGCTGCCAGTATTACGCCACACAACCAAATGCACCAGCTCAAGAGCTGAAGACCATCCCTATCACTTGGCTGTTTGAGGTCTGGGGGCTTGATATGGTCAGAAAATTGAAGAAATCATCATCTGGCAGTTTTGAATACCTCCTGGTCGCAGTTGATAAATTCAACATGTGGATCGAGGCAAAGCCAGTAAGAAAGGCCGATGGTGCTACAGTACTAAAATTTGTCTGCAGCCTCGTGGAAAGATACGGCGTTCCACACAGCATCATCACAGACAATGCCACAAACTTTGCGCAGAGAGAACTGAAGGAATATTGCCATGACGTTGGAATCCGGCTCGACCTTGCATCTGTGTCTCATCCACAGTCAAATGAGCAGGTTGAGCGAGCCAATGGCCTCATACTAGCCGGAATCAAACCACGCCTTGAAGAACCGCTGCGGCGCGCAGCTGGAGCTTGGGCGAAGGAGTTGGATTCTGTCCTATGGAGCTCACGCACAACTCCAAACAGATCAACTGGGTTCACACCTTTTTTCCTAGTATACGGATCTGAAGCAGTATTACCTTCCGACATTATCCACGATTCTCCGCGAGTTTCCGCCTACAGAGAAGAAGATACAGATGAGGCTCGGCAGCTATCTGTGGACTTGCTCGAAGAAGCTCGGAACCTAGCGGACCAGCGTTCCACCATCTACCAGCAGAAACTACAACGCTATCATAGTCGTCGGGTTCGGAATCGCTCGTTTAAGGAAGGTGACGTGGTACTCCGCCTTCGGCAAGTGAAGGATCATAAGTTGCAATCCCCATGGGAAGGACCATTCATCGTTAGCAAAGTACTACACAACGGATCCTACTACCTCATCGATAGTCACGAGCTAAAAGATAGACCAGCAAACTGGTCCTGGAAGCGCAAAAGGGAGGATTCGGGTGATGTAAATGATGAAACAGAGTATCCCTGGAATATTGCACAGCTACGTCCTTTCTACACTTAGTAGTTATCAAATTACATACTTTGTAATAGTTATGATATATGATCAATGAAATAAAGCATATGGTTCACTTTTTGCAAGTCTTTTACCTCCTTTAATTGTTCATTTTTGGATCGTGTATGTTTTCCGACAAAAACCGCAGAGCTGGAAGTTTCCGCCTAGGCGTGTATAATGTTGTGATTTCCAAAATAGTCCGGTAGGATGTAAGTTTAAGTTTTCTGGTGGATGAGTTTTCTGTTGCAAACTTATGGATTTCTAGTATCGATTTCCGGCACCTTAGGCTGGGGGCTTGTTTCCGTGGTTATTGACGGATTGCCATTAGGCTTCGTCGCCGTCGGCGAGTTTTCTCCGGCTAAAGGTCTTCTGCCTCGCGGAAGGTCAACTAAGAATGCCGGAAAATACAGAAACCAGCACTTGCTTCAATTCAAAATAAAAAGAAACATGCACACATAAGCTTATACGGTAGCAGGATACGTGTTTCCGCCCATCTCGTGCATAGTTTCCCCTAACTACTTCAAATGTGATAAAGTTATATTACAAACCCACTCCGGGGTCAAAATGATACATTGTTTTCTCCTTTACACAGGGACAAATTTATTCCTCCGCATCAGGTGTCGGAGATGAAACGTCATCGCTATCTTGGAGTTTTTTCTTATCGGCTTCTTTGGAGCTGGTCCAAGTGAACTCGCTTCCTTCACCGGTTCTGACTGGTTTCTTCTCCGCCTCAGCCTTCTTCAGCAATTCGGCTTCGAGGTGCTCATAGGCGGGAAGAACGACCTTGTCGTAGAACTCTTCATGGCGAATTCGTCGAGCGATCCGAGTGTCAAAACCGCTGCATGCATCTAACAGTGTATCCGCATCCAAATCCTTCGGGATCGCCATAGTAACTTGATCTAAATCAAGACTCGGATTCCATGCAAGACACATTGCTAGTGCCATCTGAGCTGCACCGCGGGCCGCTGATGCTTGGAGATCGGTAACCAGTTCCGGAAGCACCGCCATCTTTTCAATCAATTCACGGACATCGCACTTGCGGCTGTTTTTCAATGCAAGGTTATAGCAGATTTTCCGGCAAGCGGATACCAAATCTTTGCAGTCATCTCCAGCTAATTTGATCAAATCATCACACGGAAACTACTCGCGGCACTCTTCATTATAGCCAAGCGGATCTGTAAAAGAAAAATTCATAATTAAGGATGAGAGAACAGGTCGGAGGAATAGTTAGGAAATTGCTAAAACATTCCGGGTTTGGTTGCTTACCAAAAACGTCAGAGTTCAGCAAATCCTAGCTCGCTTCTGCTCTGGTCATAAAATTCCGAAGGGATTTCACTTCCTTCTGGAGCTTCTTGATGACATCCAAGTCAACAACGCGCTTCGCCTGGAGGTCAGATTGAGCACGCTCAAGTTCCGAGCAGTAGTCGTCAATCAGCTTCCATTTTTCTTCCGCCTCCTTCAGTTTGGACTCCAGGTCCTTGTTGGCGGAGCGCAAGACGTTCAGTTCGGATGATGCTGCCTCCAGGGAGCCTTTCAAATCTGCACCTGTTCAGCAAAGTTTTATAAGCTTAAATTATCAGAAAATTTCAAGGAAAGATTTCTATCGGAAACAAACCTTGAGCTTCCTCCAGTTTCTTTTCCAAAGTGGTGATTTTGGCCCTTTGGTCTTCCAAGGCTTCCGCCTGCCTCTCGGAGACGCGGCACTGGATAGCTATATTCTTGTGCAGCTCATAATGCAAAGCTTGTTGCTCCTGCAAAAAAGTTGGACAAAAAGATATGTCCCGACGGCAAAATTATAAAGTGCAGAACTTTTCGAAGTATCATGCCGGAACTTTTTCCAACATGACGCTTGGGGCTACTGCGACACTTTAACAAAATTCTCCAGTTTGGTAAAGTCAAAGTATCAAGGTGCAAAACAGAATTGGTTTCCTCCTAGATACTTGGGGGCTACTGGGGATAGTTTACCTTGCGCTTGACGAGGAGTTCATCAAGGAACTGACAGGTCTTCTTCTTATGTTGCTCAATATCATAAGATTGAGCATCCATTTTCCCCAAGCATTATTAAACACGGCATTGAGGAGATCCTGCTCAAGTTCCCACTTCTCCTCCTCGGTAAGCTTGTGGAAAAATTTGGTAGCGTAGGCCTTAGGAGTGGCGTGACATTCCGAAGGATCAGCCTCCGGATGAGATACGAGGGCATCATCAGCAGCAGCTTCAGCCCTATCCGCGGAGTTCACTTCCTCCTCCTCCTTATCTCCGTCTCCACCAGCGGCAGCCCGGGAATTTCCGGAGCAGCTCCCGTCCTTGCGTCCGCTGCTAATATGAATTGTTTCTTTCGCAGCCGGTTCTTCGGCAGCTGGATCGATGGACGGTTCTGGTTTTGTCGGAGTGGGTTGAGGAGCGGTAGTAGTGTTGGAGATATGCCCAAGAGGCAGTAAGTAATAAAGCTGTTATTATTATATCTTTGTGTTTATGATAAAAGTTTACATCCCATGCTATTATTGTATTAATTGGAAACATTAGTACTTGTGTGTTTTGTAAACATAAAAGAGTCCCTAGTAAGCCTCTTGTTTAAGCTAGCTTGTTGATTAATAGATGATCATGGTTTCCTAATCATGAACATTGGATCTTGTTAATAACAAGGTTATATCATTAGGAGAATGATATAATGGACACACACCCATAGTAAGCATAGCATAAGATCAAGTCATTAAGTTCGTTTTGCTACAAGCTTTCAAATACATAGTAACCTAATCCTTAGACCATGAGATCATGTTAATCACCCACTCTGGAGGGATGCTTTGATGACGTCAAATGCCACTTCGTAATTGGGTTGCCATAAAGGTGGCATTGGGTATTCTGAAATTATGAGTAGAAGCGCATGGATCAAGAGTGGGATTTGTCCATCCAAATGACGGCTAGATATTCTCTGGGCCCTCTCGGTGACATGATATCTAATTAGCTTGCAAGCATGTGACTAGGTCACAAGGGATATCATATCACGGTACGAGTAAAGAGCACTTATCAGGAACGAGATTGAACTAGGTATAGAGATACCGATGATCGAATCTCGGATAAGTGAAATATCGCGCGACAAAGGGAATCGGTATCGTATGTACATGGTTCATTCGATCACAAGGTCATCGTTGAATATGTGGGAGCCATTATGGATCTCCAGGTCCCTCTATTGGTTATTGATCGGAGAGGTGTCTCGATCATGTCTGCATAATTCGCGAACCGTAGGGTGAGACACTTAAGGTTCTGTGTAGTTTTAAGTAGATATGTAATATGAGATGGAGACCGAAGATTGTTCGAAGTTTCGGATGGGATCCAGGACATCACGAGGAGGTCCGGAATCTTCCGGAGAATAAGATTCATATATGGGAAGTCACTTTCCGGGGTTCGGGAATGTTCGGGTGTTTTGACCGGAGCTTCTAGAATGTTCTAGAATGTTCTAGAGGGTCACCAGTGGGCCCACTACCCCAGGAGGGGCCACATGGGTGCCACATGGCATAGTGGGCCCTGCCCACTATGACATGTAGGCCCAGACCGGCCACACCCTAGAGATAAGATTTATCTCCAATTTAAATGGTTTAAATCTAGAGATAAAATCTATCTCCAAATTTAAAGGGTTTAAATTAGAGATAAAGGGAAAAGGCTTGGAGGGGAAGTCTCCCCTCCTTCATGCGCCGGCCAAGGGGAGGGTGGGCCCTAGGGGAAACCCTAGGCCGACCCCTCCACCTATATAAAGAGGGGAGGGGGTGGCCGGCCACTACACCTTTCCCGAAACCCTAATTCCACCTCTCATCTTCCTCTTTTTTCCTGCTCCGGCATAGGCGAAGCCCTGCAGGAATTTCTCCACCACCACCACCACGCCGTCGTGCTGCTGGGATTCCGTGGGGATCTACTACCTCCGCTGCCCGCTGGAACGGGAGAGGAAGGTCTACATCGACTCCGCACGTGTGACCGTCTGCGGAAGTGCTGCCGGATCGCAGCACCGGAACGATCGTCTTCATCAACCACGAGATCTGATCTCGTTAAGCTTTTGGATCTACGAGGGTTAGTTCATATCTTTCTCATTGCTCCTGTCTCATAGATTAGGTCTTGGTTCTTTCCATAGATTGGATCTTGGTTTTATTCGTTTCTGCGGTAGAAATTTTTTGTTTTCTATGCAACAAACCCTATAATGGTATCAGAGCCGTGTCTATGTGTAGATTTGTTGCACGAGTAGAACACAATGGTTTTTGTGGGCGTTGATGCTCTTGTTATCTTTTGCCTTTTGTATTTTGCATCTTGCGGGATGGTGGGATGAAGCGGCCCGGGCTAACCTTACATGACCGCGTTCATGATACTTGCTCCACGCTTGACATGAAACTTGTATTGCATAAGTGGCTTTGCGGGTGTCTGTCTCTTCCACCATAGTTAAGATCCAATCTACAATTGCACTTGACAACACTTGTATCACCGTTGTGGTTTTTGTTCGTAGGTAAGAACGGTTCTTATTCGAAAGCCCCAATCCACGTAAAACATGCAAAGAAAATTAGAGGCATCTAACTTGTTTTTGCAGGGGCATGTGATGTGATATGGCCATGTGATTATGATTATATTTGATGTATGAGATGATCATTATTGTATTATGGCAACCGGCAGGAGCCTAATGGTTGTTTTTTTAATTCTGTTAAAAGACCTGCGTGTCTATTCATCATGTAATAGCTTTATTCCAAGTAGTTGTTATAGTTGCTATTAGTGATGGACAACCATGAAGCGGCGCCACTGACCTTGACGCCATGCTGGTGATGATGGAGATCATGTTCGTGCTTTGGAGATGGAGATCAAAGGCACATGAAGAAAGGCCATGTCATATCACATATTATAAATTGCATGTGATGTTAATCCTTTCTGCATCTTATTTTGCTTAGATCGCGATAGTAGCACTATAAGATGATCCCTCTCACTAAATATCAAGATAATAAAGTGTTCGTCCTTAGTATGCACCGTTGCTAAGACTCGACGTTTCGAAGCATCTCGTGATGATCGGGTGTGATAGATTCTTCGTGTGCATACAATGGGTGCATGCCAGATTTGCACATGCGAATACTAAGGTTAAACTTGATGAGCCTAGCATGTACAGACATGGCCTCGGAACACGGCATACCGAAAGGTAAAGCATGAGTCATATGAATGATATGATGAACATGTTGAATGTTCGCCTTTGAAGCTACATCTTCTCTCGTGAAGATCGGACTTGGTGTAGTGGATTTGGTTCGTGTAATCACTAAGACAACGTGAGGGATGTTGTTTTGAGTGGGAGTTCACCTATTTAATTAAGAATTAAAATTGAACTCAACTGATCATAAACTTAGTCTAAACTCTTTGCAAATATGTTGTAGATTATGGCGGCCCCTACCATCAACTTTAATGCGTTCCTAGAGAAAGAAAAGTTGAAAAACAATGGAAGCAACTTCACGGACTGGTTCCGTAACTTGAGGATTGTCCTCAATGCTGGACAGCTGACCTATGTGCTCGATGCACCGCTAGGTGCCCCACCTGCAGAAACTGCTCCCGATGAGGTCAAAAATGTTTACCTCACTCAGAAGACTCATTACTCCACAGTTCAGTGTGCCATCCTGTACAGCTTAGAATCAGAGCTTCAGAAGCGCTTTGAGGACCACGACCCTTGTGAGATTGTCCGTGAGCTCAAAATGATATTTGAAACTCATGCGGCCGTGGAAAGCTATGAAGCCTCTGAACAGTTCTTTTTCTGTAAGATGGAAGAGGGTAGCTCCGTTAGCGAGCACGTGCTCAAAATGGGCACGCGAAGAAGCTCAATGATTTGGGAATAGTGATTCCTAATCAGTTGGGGATTCATCATGTCCTCCAATCACTGCCACCTAGTTATAAGAACTTCGTGATGAACTACAATATGCAGTGCATGAACAAGGAGTTGCCTGAACTCTTCTCCATGCTGAAAACTGCTGAAGTGGAGATAAAGAAAGAGCATCAAGTGTTGATGGTCAACAAGATCACCAGTTTCAAGAAACAGGGCAAGCCTAATAACAAGGGCAACTTCAAGAAGGGCAGCAAGAAAGCTGCTGCGCCTCCTAAGAAGCCCAAGGCTGGCCCCAAGCCTGTGTGTTCTACTGCAAGGAAGATGGACACTGGAAGCGGAACTGCTCCAAGTACCTGGTAGATCTGAAGAGCGGCAACATCAAGAAGAAAGGTATATCTGATATACATGTTATTGATGTGTATCTTACTAGTAATCGTATTAGTGCCTGGGTATTTGATACTGGTTCGGTTGCTCACATATGTAACTCGAAATAGGAGCTGCGGAATAAACGAAGAATAGCAAGGGACGAGGTGATGATGCGCATTGGAAATGGCTCCAAGGTTGATGTGATCGCCGTCGGCACGCTCCCTCTGCATCTACCTTCGGGATTAGTTTTAAACCTAAATAATTGTTATTTGGTGCCTGCGTTAAGCATGAACATTATATCTGGATCTTGTTTATTGCAAGACGGTTATTCATTTAAGTCTGAGAATAATGGTTGTTCTATTTATATGAATACTATCTTTTATGGTCATGCACCTGAGATGAATGGTTTATTCTTGTTAAATCTCGATAGTAGTAATACACATGTTCATAACATTGTTGCTAAACGAATAAAAATGAATGATAATTCTGCATATATGTGGCACTGTCGTCTTGGTCACATTGGAGTGAAGCGCATGAAGAAACTCCATTCCGATGGACTTCTAGAATCACTTGATTTTGAATCACTTGAAAGATGCGAAGCATGTCCGATGGGAAAAATGACTAAGACTCCATTCTCTGGTATAATGGAGCGAGCTACAGACTTATTGGAAATAATACATACCGATGTATGCGGCCCAATGAGTGTAGCATCGTGCGGTGGTTATCGTTATGTTCTCACCTTCACGTATGATTTAAGTAGATATGGGTATATCTATTTTATGAAACATAAGTCTGAAACTTTCGAGAAATTTAAGGAATTCCAAAGTGAAGTAGAAAATCAGCGTAACAAGAAGATTAAGTTTCCGCGTTCTGATCACGGAGGCGAATATCTAAGTTACGAGTTTGGCATGCATTTGAAGAAATGCGGAATACTTTCACAGTTGACACTGCCGGGAACACTACAGCGGAATGGTGTGTCCGAACGTCGTAATCGAACTCTCTTACATATGGTTCGGTCTATGATGTCTCTTACAGATTTACCGTTATCATTTTGGGGTTATGCATTAGATACAGCCGCATTCACTTTAAATAGGGCACCATCTAAATCCGTTGAAATGACACCGTATGAATTATGGTTTGGTAAGAAACCTAAGTTGTCGTTCCTTAAAGTTTGGGGCTGCGAAGCTTATGTAAAGAAGTTACAACCTGACAAGCTTGAACCCAAAGCGGAAAAATGCGTCTTCATAGGATACCCTAAAGAAACAATTGGGTATACCTTCTATCATAGATCCGAAGGTAAAGTTTTCGTTGCCAAGAATGGATCCTTTCTTGAGAAGGAGTTTCTCTCGAAAGAAGTGACTGGAAAGAAAGTAGAACTCGACGAGGTTATTGAACCTTCTCTCGGCATTGAGAGTAGCGCAGCACCGAAAGATGTTCCTGTGTCGCCTGAACCAATAAGAAAGGAAGCTATTGATAATGATCATGAAACTTCAAACGAAGTTACTGCTGAACATCGTAGGTCGACGAGGGTTAGTACCACTCCTGATTGGTATCACCCTGTCATGAATGTCATGTTGTTGGACAACACTGATGACCCTGCGACGTATGAGGAAGCAATGATGAGCCTAGATTCCAACAAATGGCAAGAAGCCATGAAATCCGAAATGGGATCCATGTATGAAAACCAAGTATGGACTTTGGTGGACCTACCTGATGGCCGCAAGGCTATCGAGAACAAATGGATTTTCAAAAGAAAAATAGACGCTGATGGTAATATTACTGTCTATAAAGCTCGACTTGTCGCGAAAGGGTTTCGACAAATTCAAGGAGTTGACTACGATGAGACATTCTCACCGGTAGCGAAGTTAAAGTCTGTCAGGATTTTGTTAGCCATCGCTGCATTTTTTTTGATTATGAGATTTCGCAGATGGATGTCAAAACGGCGTTCCTTAATGGTGACATTGAGGAAGAGTTGTACATGGTACAACCCAAGGGTTTTGTCGATCCTATAGATGGTGACAAGGTATGCAAACTTCAGCGCTCCATTTATGGACTGAAGCAAGCATCCCGAAGTTGGAATCGACGCTTTGATAAGGTGATCAAAGACTTTGGATTTATACAAACTTTTGGAGAAGCTTGTATTTACAAGAAAGTGAGTGGGAGCTCTGTAGCATTCCTGGTACTATATGTGGATGACATATTGTTGATTGGGAATGATATAGAACTTCTTGGAAGTGTCAAAGGTTATTTGAATAAAAGTTTTTCGATGAAGGACCTTGGCGAAGCAGCATACATTTTAGGTATCAAGATTTATAGAGATAGATCAAGACGCCTTATAGGGCTTTCACAAAGTACATACCTGGACAAAGTTGTAAAAAGGTTTAAAATGGATGAAATCAAGAAAGGGTTCTTGCCTATGTTGCCAGGAAAGACCTTGAGTAAGACTCAAAGTCCGGCTACGGCAGAAGAAAGAGAAAGGATGAATAAAATCCCCTATGCCTCGGCCACAGGATTTATCATGTATGCCATGCTATGTACAAGACCGGATATCGCACATGCCGTTAGTTTGACCAGCAGATATCAAAGTGATCCTGGAATGGAACACTGGACAGCGGTCAAGAATATCCTGAAGTACCTGAAAGGACTAAGGATATGTTTCTTTGTTATGGAGGTGATCAAGAGCTCGCTGTAACCAGTTACACCGATGCTAGTTGGAACACCGATCCGGATGACTCGAAGTCTCAATCTGGATACATGTTTATTTTGCATGGTGCAGCGGTGAGCTGGAGGAGTGCCAAGCAAAGCGTTGTGGCGAAATCTTCAACTGAATCAGAATACATAGCTGCTTCGGAAGCTTCATCAGAAGCGATGTGGATGAAGGAGTTCATTACTGAGCTTGGTGTGGTTCCTAGTGCGTTGGACCCAATGACCATCTATTGTGACAACATGGGTGCCATAGCCAATGCGCAAGAACCAAGGTCACACAAGAAGCTGAAGCATATCAAGCTACGTTTCCATTCTATTCGCGAGTATGTCGAAGATGGCGACATAAAGATTTGCAAAGTACACACAGATCTAAATATGGCAGATCCGTTGACTAAACCTCTCCCTAGAGCAAAACATGACCTACACCAGAACGCCATGGGTGTTAGGTACATTACCATGTAATCTAGATTATTGACTCTAGTGCAAGTGGGAGACTGTTGGAGATATGCCCAAGAGGCAATAATAAAGTTGTTATTATTATATCTTTGTGTTTATGATAAGAGTTTGCATCCCATGCTATAATTGTATTAATTGGAAACATTAGTACTTGTGTGTTTTGTAAACATAAAAGAGTCCCTAGTAAGCCTCTTGTTTAAGCTAGCTTGTTGATTAATAGATGATCAGGGTTTCCTGATCATGAACATTGGATGTTGTTAATAACAAGGTTATATCATTAGGGGAATGATATAATGGACACACACCCATAGTAAGCATAGCATAAGATCAAGTCATTAAGTTCGTTTTGCTACAAGCTTTCAAATACATAGTAACTTAATCCTTAGACCATGAGATCATGTTAATCACCCACTCTGGAGGGATGCTTTGATGACGTCAAACGCCACTTCGTAATTGGGTGGCCATAAAGGTGGCATTGGGTATTCTGAAAGTATGAGTAGAAGCGCATGGATCAAGAGTGGGATTTGTCCATCCAAATGACGGATAGATATTCTCTGGGCCCTCTCGGTGAAATGATATCTAATTAGCTTGCAAGCATGTGACTAGGTCACAAGGGATATCATATCACGGTACGAGTAAAGAGCACTTATCAGGAACGAGATTGAACTTGGTATAGAGATACCGATGATCGAATCTCGGATAAGTGAAATATCGCGCGACAAAGGGAATCGGTATCGTATGTACATGGTTCATTCGATCACAAGGTCATCGTTGAATATGTGGGAGCCATTATGGATCTCCAGGTCCCGCTATTGGTTATTGATCGGAGAGGTGTCTCGATCATGTCTGCATAATTCGCGAAATGTAGGGTGACACACTTAATGTTCGGTGTAGTTTTAAGTAGATATGGAATATGAGATGGAGACCGAAGATTGTTCGGAGTCTCGGATGGGATCTAGGACATCACGAGGAGGTCCGGAATGTTCAAGAGAATAAGATTCATATATGGGAAGTCACTTTCCGGGGTTCGGGAATGTTCCGTTGTTTTGACCGGAGCTTCTAGAATGTTCTAGAATGTTCTAGAGGGTCACCAGTGGGCCCACTACCCTGGGAGGGGCCACATGGGTGCCACATGGCATAGTGGGCCCTGCCCGCTATGACATGTAGGCCCAGGCCGGTGTAACATCCCAAGAGTAATACATAGATCCTTTTTACCTTTTCTGGCTTTTGTTCATGTCATCATCTTGCATTCATGCATTACACCACCTTGGTTTTATTAACTTGTATTTGGTTTTTGGCTTTGTTCTTATGTTGCTTGGTTGTTGTTCTTCTTCCTCTTTCTCTCTTGGTTCATCCCCTCCTCTTGTGATGTTCCAAGAAAGGCACCAATTTTTTCTTCCCCTCTCTTAACCCTAATACAAAAAGGTCATGCCAAATTTTCTAAAATTTGGTGGCATCTTTCTTTCTCTCTTCAACCTTACTTAACCATAACATAATTGTGTTGGAGATACTCCTACTCAAATGTATGGTTTGTTTTGCTATTTTACCAAACAAGTGTTGCACATAAAATAATGAACCATCTCTTCTTTTCAAACCCTATGTGCAACCCTTCTTTTATTTTTCTCTTACCATCATATGTGATATGGTGGAATCTCCTCATACTCTTTCCCCTCTTTCTTTTCTCAAACAACATCTGCTGGTCAATTCCAAAAACAGTTTGAGTTTTGAAAAACAAGATAAAAACAGTAAATAAAAAGAAGAGAGAAAATAAAAATAAAACCCTAGTCTAAACCCTAACCATCTCTCCCTTTCTCTCTTTTCCACCCGATAGCCCATCCAGGGACAGCCCAGCCCACTCCACCTCTCTCCCTCACCGTGGCCTGCTCCACCTAGCCCAGCCCACTTACCTGAAGAGGTAAGACGACCTCGTCTTCGCCAGCTTTCCACGTAGGAGAATCGCTCCAAATCGAGCATGGCGATGCTCTGCTCTCCACGTCGCCACCTCTTCTCACCATCCACCGGCTCCCCTCTCCCCCTCTTATAAGAGCATCCCCACTCGTTGGCGCTCCCCACGCCCAAATCCGGCGAAATTTTCGTCCGGATTGGATGAAGATTTGGCGTGGGGAGCGCCGAAGTTCCAGCCGTCCCCCGGCAGAAACCCCCAACCTCGACCATTTGACATATTTCAAACAAATTCAACATAAAATTTAACAAGTTCGGCAAACAAGAGTACGAAAATTGCTGAAACAAATTCGCGCGTACAATGTTTAACAAGTGCTGAAACAAATGAAGCACACAATTTCACAATTTTTCAAACGTTGGCGTTGCCTCGGAGCCTCCATATGTGCTCCACCAGATCATCTTGCAGCACCTGATGCATTGTAGAGTCTCGAATCTCCTGGCGCATAGCAATGAAGGCGGCCCATGATGGAGGCACCTGGTGATTAGGCTGTGCAAGAGGACCTCTCTCTCATATGGTGCTTCTTGCTCAGCCAGAGGAACCGGATGCTTTCGCTCATCTTCAATAATCATATTGTGTAGGCACACACAGTTCATCACCTCCCACATCCGATCTTTGGACCAAGTCATAGCGGGAACCGGACGAGCAAATCTCTGTTGGAGGACACCAAATGCTCGCTCGATGTCTTTTCGGCAAGCTTCTTGTTTCTTGACAAACTCGCAAAGTTTGGGGGTGCCAGGGTTGGAGATAGTCTTCACAAATGTTGCCCACTTTGGATAGATACCGTCTGCAAGGTAGTATCCTTTGTTGTAGTGCCGACCATTGATCACATAGTCCACCGGAGGAGCATGACCCTCAACAAGCTTGGAAAAGACCGGGGAGCAGTTTAGGACGTTGATGTCATTGTTGGATCGAGGCATACCAAAGAAAGAGTGCCAAATCCAAAGATCATGGGTAGCCACTGCTTCAAGTATCACAGTGCAGCCTTTTTTGTGACCCTTGTACATTCCCTGCCACGCAAACGTACAGTTCTTCCATTGCCAATGCATGCAACAATGCTTCCAAGCATCCCTGAAAACCCCTAGCTTCATTTGTTGCAAGGATCCTCCAGTGTCTTCGACAGTGGGTGATCTCAAGAAATAGTCCCCGAACACTGCTATGACGGCCCCTGAACCGGTAGAAACAATCAAGGGCGGTGGACTCCGCCATCCGAAGATAGTCATCTGCAGTATCACCGGGAGCTCCATACGCCACATCCTCATAGCCACCGTGCACTTCGCAGTGACGAAAATCCAACCAAACCAGTGCAATCCGCCTTGCATCCGAAGTAGGGATCAAAGTGGCGGATGGCATACATAATTTGCGAAATAGCTTTCTGCTCATCCCGAATCGACGCCGGAAAACACTCTCACCGTGCAATGGATTGTCGCGAAGTAGTCGGCGTACAACATGCGTAGCCCTCCATTCGCTGTCTCGGCTTGCACTTCCGGCGACCGTGCCGACCCACCACGTCGACCGTTGCCAGTCCGGCGTGCATGCTTGCCAAGCAACCAAGGATCATCATGTGCTCGTCGTCTTGGGCGGCTGCTGCCATCTCTTCTTGCATAAGCTCGACGAACATCTCCTCCTCTTCGTCCGAGTCCATGGCCGGCGAGGCAAATGGACGAACACCGACGGGCGTGGTCGAGGCAACCCGAGCCGCGAGCGACGAGGAGCAAGCAGGCCGGAAAAGCCGGCGGAAGAGCAGCCAGATAGGCCGTCGTCCAAAGACGGCGGAATATAGGCAGTGGGGAAGGAGGGGCGGAATTGGGCAACAAGCCGGCGGGGTGGTGCCGGCGGCGAGAGAGATACGAGGGGTGGGGAGATTTTGAGCGACGTGGCGGTGGGGTTCGTGCGTCGAGTCACCGACGGATCGGGCCCTTCCCCGCTTTTCACTCGTCCGAGTCCCGAGCGCTCCCCCGGGGGTGGCGTGGCTCGCCGGATGGATGAAGGGCCAAATCCGGACGAAAACGAGGAACCGGGGCGCGACTGGGCCGAATTACGCCGTCCGGATGGAAAAAACGCTCGCCGGGGGCCTCGACGGGGGCACGAGTGGAGATGCTCTAACCAACAGCATCCCAGCAAACCCTACCCATCTTCCTCCTCTTCCAAAACAGTCGCCGCCACCTTCTCTTCTTCCCGGTGCCAACCTGCTGCAGACGCCGCCGTCGCGTCGCCATGGTCGCCGTCGCCATGATAGTCCCCGCGGTGACCTGAGCGTGGAGAGCACCACGTCGTCGCCTACCTCTTCGACCTAGACGTCGCCACGAAGCAGGGAGCCACAAGGCCAGGCCGCCGAGAACGTCTCCTGCCCGTCTACCCCCGGCCTCTCCTTCGTCTACGTCGCCGGCAGCCCTCCCCCACGTCTCCGACCACACCTGGGTGAGCACCCCACCTTCTTCTTTCCCCTGCATGCCTCTACATTCCCTGGTTCGAGGCGGCTACGAGAGAGAAGAGATCGAGACGTTTCGGCAAAACAGCAAGTCTCAGTTTTTTTTTCTTTCACGGTGGCAACTTCCGACGAATATCCCCGTCGACACGGGCCATCTCAGCACAGACGGTTTGCTCCATTAGAAGCACGGCAGTTTCCTCTTTCTCCTAGTTTTTGAATCGCCCAAAACCATGCAGTATAGGCGACACCATCTTCAATCAAAGTCCAGTCCAGAAACAGATTTTCAGTTTCGCCGTTCGTCGCCGTGTCACGGCCTCGACTTCCGTAGATCGTCGCCATCGCCACGGTGCACCAAATCTACCCAAACCTGTCCTATTTGAATCTTGGTACCTTCTTCTTGCTCAACTACATAGAAGCCAAACCTAGATCTGCCCAGATTCGTCGTTTCCGATGCTTTAAAATCCGTGCGTATCGCTACCTACAGGAATCTGCAACAGTCACGTTTTTCAGATTTCAGTGTCAAAATTCAGTTAATCGTCCCACACACCTTACCTTGTCTGGTTGTTGTTTAGTATCAAAACCAAAACCTCAGCCCAGTGGCACTGCCCCTGTCTCACACTCGGCAGACCCAGGATCGAATCCTCGCGGCGCAGGTTTAAAACCAACTTTTTTGCATCTTGCCACGCGGGCGCTGACGTGTCCGTGGGACTCACTGTCATTGACCTGGGCTAACTCCACCTTGAGTAAAAATTGGTTCCCGCCAGTTTCAAATCAAAATTTCAAAATTCCAAATCTGGTTTTGTTCCCTGGCTCAAATTTCAGATGTTTAAAAAGTGCACCTAAACAACTCCATTTTCTGCAAACTTGATATCTATGTTGCTCAGAATTTCATGAACTTTCCAAATATGAAGTTTATTTTGTCATTTGAATAATTAAAATTTGGACATAATTAAAATCTTAATTAAAATGATATAAATGGCATAATTCATAACTTCTTTTCCTTAACCCCAATTTGGACAAACTTTATATCTTTTTGCATCAGAAAAGTGAGAGGATTTCAAATATGTCATCATCATGCATCTTTCACATCATCCCTGTTTTGTCCAATTAAAACTTGCAAACTCGAATTAAAACAATATGTGAGTGTGCTTATCATTTCATGTGAATTAAGAGCACCCCACTTAATTTTGCCTTGCACAAATCATTTTGCCATGTCATCATGCATCATATTGCGCATTGCATCTACTTGTATTGATTTGTGCTATACTTTCCTTGTATGTGCTATTTGGTTCTTCTCGAGTAGACGCCGACGCAGAGCAGTACGAGCAGGAGTACGAGCACCCAGGAGGATCGTGCCTGTGCTTCTACCGCTGATCTGACAGGCGAGCCCACCCCTTCACCTATTTTACATTTACATGCTCTTTTGATCTATTGCTATCCCTGTGTTGCGATTCTGTTGTGTCACGTGTCCTATTCCACCTGTTACCTATATATCCGAGATACACCTCCTCGCTCTACCTATTGTTTGTTGTTTGCCAGCTTTGCGAGTCGTAGGCGAGTTTAGGGTTTTTGTTGATATCTCGAAATGTTCGGGATATCTTGTTGGGATGTTGACACATGCACTACCTTTTCGAAAATGAAGTTGATAACTTTTGCTACAATTAAAATTGATATGGGATAATAATATTGCAGAGGCATCGGTGAGCCCCTTTGCGAAAGCATCGGATTTTTGTCTCGCTTGTGTCCCCTAGGACCCGAGTTCTTGTTATCTGTTTCTAAGACTGAGCGCGCTAACCACTCGTGGGAGGTTTTATCGGGACCCCCATCACCCATTACCATTTCTCAAGTCTGTTGAAAAGGGGGCCACAACCTTGGTTTTATTTGGCGCATGCATGTTTATATACCGTTGCCTTCGGGTGTTTACTTCCTGTTGCCTTCGGGTGTTTTATTCTGTACTGCACCGCATAATTGCTAGACGACTTATCTAGTGCTTGGCCGTTAGTGCCCGCCTAGACGCCTACGCAACCTGGGTCCGTCTCGGAGTACGGCCGAACTTCGTCACGGGTAACTTAGTTGGGTGCCCCCCAGGCATTCTTGCGATCTGGGAACTGTCTTGTTGTGAGACTGCACTTGACTATGCGGGTTCGAGCATGCGTGTATGGTAACATTGGTGCACCCCAGGGTAAATCTTATCGATAAGCCGTGTCCGCGGTTATGGACGACTTTTAACTCGATCATAGAATAACTTACACCTAATCTTGTCGCTAATAATTTGCTAATTAATTACTTGCGTAGTAAGTTAGTCCTACTACAATGGATATGGAATAAAATTGTCAACTGTGTGAGTGCCTTGTTAGTACCTCTTGGCTAAGGGGGATCGCATTGGCTGGGTTTTGTTGCAGAGTATAGAACTGCTAGATTATGCGCTCTCTCACCTTCTCTAGTAGATGAATGTTGTAGCGTGTCTCTATTGGTTAGTTGCTTTGTTGCCGCTAAACTCCACATATAGCCGGGCGAAGTTTACACCGCCCACCAGCGAGCACAGCTGGTCTTGTCTCGCAAGTACGTGCCTTTGGTACTTACCCTCGTTTTTCTCCCTCTTTTTCCGGAACCCGCTTTTCGACAAACAGGTACGACAGATGATGAGCAGTTCGCTGGAGGCTACTTCGTTGAGTTCACGGACGACGACTTCGTTGAGTAGCAGGATCGCTTCTAAGGCAGCAGCTTGTGGCTTGTTGGTTATGGATCCCGCTTGGTTATCTTCAGGACTCTTAGTCCAATTTGGATCTTGTCTGTACCAGACTATTTGCTACCTCTATGTATGATGTACTGTTGGGATATGTTTCCCTTTTGAGTGTCATTTGGATCTTGCTCAGTAGAGCGTTGCTATATATGAACCTTTATTTCCATCTTTTGTGTCGTAGATGGTCATGTTGTGATATTCAATCTGTATTCTACCCTTGTATCCTGTGCACAGTGCGTGTATGTGTGAAGTGCACAGGAAGGTGAAGCACTCAGGCTTGGAAAGCCTAACGTGAGCCTATGAGGTGGGTGTTGTGTGCATGGGCGTGTCGAGCTGTTGCTTGGCCTACCCATAAGCTTGGGAATGCGAGGCGACCTCACGGTCCCTTGTAGTGACCTCATGCACATAAACCCCTCGTACCTGCGCGCTCTGGGTTTTCCTACTCCTAGGGCTTACAGACTTGGTATCAGAGCAGGACTGCCTTTAGGAGCCCTTGCAGCGGACGAAGTTGTGTCTAGAAACTCATATTTTAGTAGCTACATAGGAAAACTTATGCGCGAGAGTAGGAATTCTGCTTTTATTTCTTACCCCACCCACCCACCCTCTGGTGAGGAAGTGCAACGGTTTTACTCTATTCTTATCTTGTTTCACCTAGGCTTGGACGTGTTTGTGGGAAACCATAGTGCCATAGGGAAAAGTGTTTTGAAGATTTTCTGTACTATGGTTGCTTCATTATCATCCTTTGTCAATCTCCACATATAATCTGTTCCTTTGCCATGTTGGTATTTTCATACTAACATGTCTTCTCTCTGTTGTTCTGTTGATATCTTGAACACTTCCTTGTTCCGGCGCCTGACTTCTTTCCGATATCCTCATGCAGATGGCGTATCAACAGATCGTCCGTATGACCCAGTGCGAGGACACCCGTGGTTTTTCGGTGCTACTACGCGAGATGCTCAGCTACTTGGGCTACGTCTGGTACCCTGAGTATCGAGTGACCGAGATTCCTCGGGAAGACCAGCAGCACCGCTACAGAGCTGAGGTCCACGTGCCTGCTGATGACCTCCGCTACTTCCCGGAGCACTTTGCTGAGGCCACAGCGAGCTCTGTTGAGATGGCTGTGCAGAGAGCAGCGTACTGCATGGTCATTATGCTACGCTCCACCTACACTTGCTTCGAGAGGTCTCCGTACCGCTACGTTCCGTCTGGGGTTCGTGTTACGCAGGCGAGGTACCACACTGGTGGGTACGCTGACCCGGAGCAGGAGAACAGCCGCCTGTTCATGACAGCTCAGTTCGTGCAGTGCCAGGACCGTTTTACTCAGGCTCTTCTCCACAAGCTGGACTCCGTCACTGAGCAGCTCTGGCGCACACGGCAGCACTTGGCAGCTTATACCACTCCTCAGCCGTCGCACCCCTCCTACCCGCAGAGTGTGCAGTTTCCTCCCAGTTGTGCTCCTTCAGATGTTGGAGGGTACGTTCTGACCGTGGGCAGCTTCTATCAGTCGACCCACACCACCGAGGGCCACTTCTGTACGGAGAGCAGGGTCCTGAGGCTCACTCTTTGTACACTCTGAGGCTCCATCTTCCCGTGGATCAGCACAGTCGTGGTCGCCGCCGTACCAACAGGCATCGTGGTGACTACCAGCCCATGGATTGAGTGGATGTGTTAGTTTTTGCTATCTTTGTATCCTTGTGTTGGTTGTAGTTGTTCTATCCAGGTACCCGGTTGTATGAATCTCATGTGTACTTGAACCTTGTATGGTGTACCTTGATGAATTCTATGGATCGATGTGTTATCTGATCTTGAATCCTTGTTCTAAGCTATGTTGGCATATGTTGTTTCAACCGTCTTAATGTTTACCCTCAACAGGATGGTTAGACCTCCACCACCTCCTCCGTTGGGGCCAACCCTGTTGCAAATGACTCAACTGTTGGGTCAGATGCAGCAAACCCAACACAACTTTGATCAAGCTCGTCAAGGCTATGGCCGAGTGATGATCCGGGACTTCCTGCAGCTGAACCCGCGATCATTCGACTCTACGCCTGAACCGCTGGATGCAGATGATTGGGTGCGCGATGTCAACCGCATGCTCAACACAGCGGGAGTCGCCCCAGAAGACAAGGTGCGGTTTGCGACTCACCTACTGACAGGAGGGTCCGCCGCATGGTGGGAGAACTTTCTCGAGATGCGTCCCGCCAATGCGCCTGATGTCACATGGGAAGAATTCAGGGAAGCTTTCAGGAGCCACCACATTCCTGAAGGGCTCATGGACAGGATGAAGGAGAAATTCCTCAGTCTTGTTCAAGGCAACAGAGATGTGATGGCATACAGCATCGAGTTCTCCAAGCTAGCTCGCTATGGTGGTGAAGAAGTGTCTACTGATGCCAAGAAGCAGAAGAGGTTCCGTAATGGCCTCAAGCCGGCACTCAAGTACGCGCTCACTCATGTCACGGTGGAAACCTTCGACAAGCTTGTCAACACTGGCATCAAAGATGAGTCGGGTAGGCTTGCGTTCGAGGATTCGTGCAAGCATACTCGAGAGGTTGGTGCTCCTTCATCAGCACCGCCTCAGAAGCGCAGGCTGTGGGTCCCTTATCCCGCACCGCCAGGACAAGCTACACAAGCTGGGTATGCTCCCCGCGCAGCACACGCTGGGTATGTTTCCCGCCCTCCCACCCCACAGCTACATCAGAGGAGCTACCAACCTCCGCCAAGGCCTGCATATGGTGGACCAAGGCCGATGGGTCCATGTGCCGACCCCACATGCTACAAGTGTGGTCAGGTTGGGCACATCTCTACCTTCTGTCCTCAGAAGCTGCCTCCACCACCACCTCGCTCTACTGCAACAAATGCGATGGTTCGTGCACCAGCTCCGGGCCGTGCCTTCAACAACAACACCAGGCAAGGTCCGAGGGCTGCTCGCGTCAACAACCTCAACATCGAGCAGGCTGAACAAGCTACCGACGTCGTGCTTGGTACTTTGCTTGTGAACTCTATTCCTGCAAAAGTACTGTTCGATACAGGAGCTTCACTTTCTTTTGTGTCGCTTCCTTTCTCTCAAAAGCATGAGTTACCGGTTGAGTACTTGTCCAAATCTTTCACGGTTGTTTCTCCCGGAGGAATGTTGGAAGCGCTAAGAATAAGTCATGGCAATCAAATTCAGCTTGGAAACCATGTGTTCCTTGCGTCCCTCATCGAGCTAAGATCTTCTGGTATCGATGTCATTCTTGGCATGGATTGGTTGAAGGCCAACAAAGTTGTCATTGATTGCGCCAAGCATTCAGTTTCTCTTCCTACTTTGACAGGAACCTTGACCTATACACCTTCTCAAACACCTTCCGTTCAGCTCTTTGCTTTGAATCCTAGTTCTCTTCCGGAGCTTGAGTCTATACCGGTGGTTTGCGACTTTTCTGACGTCTTTCCTAAAGAACTTCCAGGTATGCCACCTGACAGGGCTGTTGAGTTCGTCATTGAACTAGAGCCTGGAACAGCTCCTATCTCAAAGCGGCCATACAAAATGGGTCCAAATGAGTTGGCTGAACTCAAGAAGCAGCTTGACGAGTTGAAAAAACTTGGTTTCATTCAGCCAAGCACTTCTCCATGGGGATGTCCTACCATCTTCGTGAAGAAAAAGGATAAAACTGATCGATTGGTGGTTGACTACCGCCCTCTCAATGAGAAAACGATCAAGAATACATATCCTCTTCCTCGCATCAATGAGCTCTTTGATCAGCTTGCGGGTGCAACTGTGTTCTCTAAGATGGATTTGAGAAGTGGTTATCACCAAATCAAAATCCGCAAGGAGGATGTACCCAAGACAGCCTTCAAAACTCGTTATGGCCTCTATGAATACACCGTCATGTCCTTTGGCCTCACTAATGCTCCTGCCACTTTCTCTCGGTTGATGAACTACATTTTCATGGAGTACCTCGACAAGTTTGTGGTAGTCTATCTCGATGATATCCTTGTCTACTCCAAGTCCAATGAGGAGCATGAAGAGCATCTTCGCCTCATCCTCTTGAAGCTTCGTGAACATCGCCTCTATGCCAAGTTCTCTAAATGTGAATTCTGGCTTCCTCAAGTCGTCTATCTTGGCCATGTCATTTCGGGAAAAGGCATTGCTGTCAATCCTGAAACCGTCAAGGCGATCGTTGAATGGCTTCCTCCGAAGAATGTCAAGCAAGTGAGAAGTTTCCTCGGTTTGGCAAGTTACTGCCGCCGCTTCGTTGAAAATTTCTCCAAGATCGCCAAGCCTCTTACCGATCTCCTGAAGAAAGACAAGAAGTTCCTTTGGTCTCCTCAATGTCAAGAAAGCTTTGACCTCCTCAAGCAGAAGCTCACTTCCACACCTGTCCTTGTTCTTCCAGATACTTCTAAACCTTTCCAGATATTCTGTGATGCCTCTCTTCATGGACTAGGTGCTGTCCTCATGTAAGAACGTCAAGTTGTGGCGTATGCTTCTCGTCAGTTGAAAAAGCATGAACTCAACTATCCCGCACATGATCTCGAGCTTGCAGCTGTGTTACATGCTTTAATAACATGGCGCCAATACTTGTTGGGCAACAAATGTGAGATCTTCACCGACCACAAGAGTCTCAAATACATCTTCACACAACCCAACTTGAACCTCCGTCAAACGAGATGGATGGAAACCATCAAGGACTTTGATCGTCTATCAACTACACTCCAGGCAAAGCTAATGTCATGGCTGACGCCCTTAGTCGCAAGTCCTATTGCAACAACCTCATGATTCAAGAAAGTCAACCTGCTCTTTATGAAGAATTCAGGAAATTGAATCTTGAGCTCGTTCCCCAAGGCTACCTTGCAAACTTGGTGATCACGCAGACTCTTGAAGATAAGATCCGAAAAGGACAGTTGCGAGATATTTGCAGCAAGAACATCAAAGAGAATATGCACAAGCCCAATTACAAGTCCTTCTCTATCGACGATCAAGGAACTCTGTTCTTCCAAGGTCGTTTTGTTGTTCCGAATGATCCAGACCTGAGAAACCTCATTCTCAAAGAAGCTCACGACACTCCTCTTTCTATCCATCCTGGCAGCACAAAGATGTATCTCGACATCAAGTCTACCTATTGGTGGACTAGGATGAAAAGGGATGTTGCTCGCTATGTCTCAGAATGTGATGTCTATCGCCGTGTCAAAGCAGAACATCAGAGACCTGCCGGTGTCCTCCAACCCTTGAAGATTCCTGAGTGGAAATGGGATAAGATTGAGATGGACTTCGTAACTAGTTTTCCAAAGTCTAGAAAAGGCAATGATGCTATCTTCGTGGTGATCGACCGTCTTTCCAAGGTTGCTCACTTCCTTCCAATCAAAGAGACAATATCTGCTAGTCAGTTGGCTGAGCTCTACACTGCAAAGATCGTCTCTCTTCATGGTGTTCCCTTGGAAATAAGCTCTGATCGTGGAAGTATCTTCACTTCCAGATTTTGGGCTAGCTTTCAGAAAGCTATGGGAACTAATCTGCTCTTCAGCACAGCTTACCATCCGCAAACGAGTGGGCAAGTCGAAAGAGTCAATCAGATTCTCGAGGACATGCTCCGTGCCTGTGTTATCTCCTTCGGCATGAAATGGGAAGAATGCCTTCCATTCGCTGAGTTCTCTTACAACAACAGCTATCAAGCCAGTTTGGGAATGGCACCCTTCGAAGCTCTCTATGGTCGCAAATGCAGAACACCTCTAAACTGGTCTGAAACCGGTGAAAGGCAAATCTTTGGCCCCGATGTCATCAACGAGGCTGAAGAAAAGGTGCGAATCATTCGTGACAATCTGAAGATAGCACAATCTCGGCAGAAAAGCTATTATGACAGCAAGCACCGTGATATGATCTATCGACCTGGAGATCAAGCTTACCTCCGTGTTACTCCTATGAGGGGCACTCATCGCTTTGGTATCAAAGGCAAGCTGGCGCCAAGATACATTGGTCCCTTCAAAGTTCTAGCAAAGCGTGGTGAAGTCGCTTACCTCCTTGAACTTCCTAAGAAGCTCTCAAAAGTGCACGATGTCTTCCACGTGTCACAGCTCAAGAAGTGCTTCAAAGATCCGGACCGTGCAGTTGATCACGAGTCCATCGACCTCCAAGAAGACCTCTCCTACAAAGAGCACCCCGTTCGGATTCTTGATGAAGCTGAACGTCGAACTCGCAACAACTCTGTCAAGTTCCTCAAGGTGCAGTGGTCGCACCATTCCGATAAAGAAGCAACTTGGGAGCGGGAAGATCAACTCCGTTCCGAGTACCCGTCCTTTTTCTCTTCTTCCTGAGAATCTCGGGGCGCGATTCCTTCAAGGGGGGGCATTTGTAACATCCCAAGAGTAATACATAGATCCTTTTTACCTTTTCTGGCTTTTGTTCATGTCATCATCTTGCATTCATGCATTACACCACCTTGGTTTTATTAACTTGTATTTGGTTTTTGGCTTTGTTCTTATGTTGCTTGGTTGTTGTTCTTCTTCCTCTTTCTCTCTTGGTTCATCCCCTCCTCTTGCGATGTTCCAAGAAAGGCACCAACTTTTTCTTCCCCTCTCTTAACCCTAATACAAAAAGGTCATGCCAAATTTTCTAAAATTTGGTGGCATCTTTCTTTCTCTCTTCAACCTTACTTAACCATAACATAATTGTGTTGGAGATACTCCTACTCAAATGTATGGTTTGTTTTGCTATTTTACCAAACAAGTGTTGCACATAAAATAATGAACCATCTCTTCTTTTCAAACCCTATGTGCAACCCTTCTTTTATTTTTCTCTTACCATCATATGTGATATGGTGGAATCTCCTCATACTCTTTCCCCTCTTTCTTTTCTCAAACAACATCTGCTGGTTAATTCCAAAAACAGTTTGAGTTTTGAAAAACAAGATAAAAATAGTAAATAAAAAGAAGAGAGAAAATAAAAATAAAACCCTAGTCTAAACCCTAACCATCTCTCCCTTTCTCTCTTTTCCACCCGATAGCCCATCCAGGGACAACCCAGCCCACTCCAACTCTCTCCCTCACCGTGGCCTGCTCCACCTAGCCCAGCCCACTTACCTGAAGAGGTAAGACGACCTCGTCTTCGCCAGCTTTCCACGTAGGAGAATCGCTCCAAATCGAGCATGGCGATGCTCTGCTCTCCACGTCGCCACCTCTTCTCACCATCCACCGGCTCCCCTCTCCCCCTCTTATAACCAACAGCTTCCCAGCAAACCCTACCCATCTTCCTCCTCTTCCAAAACAGCCGCCGCCACCTTCTCTTCTTCCCGGTGCCAACCTGCTGCACACGCCGCCGTCGCGTCGCCATGGTCGCCGTCGCCATGATAGTCCCCGCGGTGACCTGAGCGTGGAGAGCACCACGTCGTCGCCTACCTCTTCGACCTGGACGTCGCCACGAAGCAGGGAGCCACAAGGCCAGGCCGCCGAGAGCATCTCCTGCCCGTCTACCCCCGGCCTCTCCTTCGTCTACGTCGCCGGCAGCCCTCCCCCACGTCTCCGACCACCCCTGGGTGAGCACCCCACCTTCTTCTTTCCCCTGCATGCCTCTACGTTCCCTGGTTCGAGGCGGCTACGAGAGAAAGAAGAGATCGAGACGTTTCGGCAAAACAGGAAGTCTCCGTTTTTTTTTTCTTTCACGGTGGCAACTTCCGACGAATATCCCCGTCGACACAGGCCATCTCAGCGCAGACGGTTTGCTCCATTAGAAGCACGGCAGTTTCCTCTTTCTCCTAGTTTTTGAATCGCCCAAAACCATGCAGTATAGGCGACACCATCTTCAATCAAAGTCCAGTCCAGAAATAGATTTTCAGTTTCGCCGTTCGTCGCCGTGTCACGGCCTCGACTTCCGTAGATCGTCGCCATCGCCACGGTGCACCAAATCTACCCAAACCTATCCTATTTGAATCTTGGTACCTTCTTCTTGCTCAACTACATCGAAGCCCCACCTAGATCTGCCCAGATTCGTCGTTTCCGATGCTTTAAAATCCGTGCATATCGCTACCTACAGGAATCTGCAACAGTCACGTTTTTCAGATTTCAGTGTCAAAATTCAGTTAATCGTCCCACGCACCTTACCTTGTCTGGTTGTTGTTTAGTATCAAAACCGAAACCTCAGCCCAGTTGCACTGCCCCTGTCTCACACTCGGCAGACCCAGGATCGAATCCCCGCGGCGCAAGTTATTAAACCATCTTTTTTGCATCTTGCCACGCGGGAGCTGACGTGTCTGTGGGACTCACTGTCATTGACCTGGGCTAACTCCACCTTGAGTAAAAATTGGTTCCCGCCAGTTTCAAATCAAAATTTCAAAATTCCAAATCTGGTTTTGTTCCCTGGCTCAAATTTCAGATGTTTAAAAAGTGCACCTAAACAACTCCATTTTCTGCAAACTTGATATCTATGTTGCTCAGAATTTCATGAACTTTCCAAATATGAAGTTTATTTTGTCATTTGAATAATTAAAATTTGGACATAATTAAAATCTGAATTAAAATGATATAAATGGCATAATTCATAACTTCTTTTCCTTAACCCCAATTTGGACAAACTTTATATCTTTTTGCATCAGGAAAGTGAGAGGATTTCAAATATGTCATCATCATGCATCTTTCACATCATCCCTGTTTTGTCCAATTAAAACTTGCAAACTTGAATTAAAACAATATGTGAGTGTGCTTATCATTTCATGTGAATTAAGAGCACCCCACTTAATTTTGCCTTGCACAAATCATCTTGCCATGTCATCATGCATCATATTGCGCATTGCATCTACTTGTATTGATTTGTGCTATACTTTCCTTGTATGTGCTATTTGGTTCTTCTCGAGTAGACGCCGACGCAGAGCAGTACGAGCAGGAGTACGAGCACCCCGGAGGATCGTGCCTGTGCTTCTACCCGATCTGACAGGCGAGCCCACCCTTCACCTATTTTACATTTACATGCTCTTTTGATCTATTGCTATCCCTATGTTGCAATTCTGTTGTGTCACGTGTCCTATTCCACCTGTTACCTATATATCCGAGATACACCTCCTCGCCCTACCTATTGTTTGTTGTTTGCCAGCTTTGCGAGTCGTAGGTGAGTTTAGGGTCTTTGTTGATATCTCGAAATGTTCGGGATATCTTGTTGGGATGTTGACACATGCACTACCTTTTCGAAAATGAAGTTGATAACTTTTGCTACAATTAAAATTGATATGGGATAATAATATTGCAGAGGCATCGGTGAGCCCCTTTGCGAAAGCATCGGATTTTTGTCTCGCTTGTGTCCCCTAGGACCCGAGTTCTTGTTATCTATTTCTAAGACTGAGCGCGCTAACCACTCGTGGGAGGTTTTATCGGGACCCCCATCACCCATTACCATTTTTCAAGTCTGTTGAAAAGGGCCACAACCTTGGTTTTATTTGGCGCATGCATGTTTATATACCGTTGCCTTCGGTGTTTACTTCCTGTTGCCTTCGGGTGTTTTATTCTGTACTGCACTGCATAATTGCTAGACGACTTATCTAGTGCTTGGCCATTAGTGCCCGCCTAGACGCCTACGCAACCTCTGGGTCCGTCTCGGAGTACGGCCGAACTTCGTCACGGGTAACTTAGTTGGGTGGCCCCCCTAGGCATTCTTGCAGATCTGGGAACGGTCTTGTTGTGAGACTCCGCACTTGACTATGCGGGTTCGAGCATGCGTGTATGGTAACATTGGTGCACCCCTGCAGGGTAAATCTTATCGATAAGCCGTGTCCGCGATTATGGACGACTTGGAGCTGTTTAACTCGATCATAGAATAACTTACACCTAATCTTGTCGCTAATAATTTGCTAATTACTTGCGTAGTAAGTTAGTCCTACTACAATGGATATGGAATAAAATTGTCAACTGTGTGAGTGCCTTGTTAGTACCTCTTGGCTAAGGGGGATCGCATTGGCTGGGTTTTGTTGCAGAGTATAGAACTGCTAGATTATGCGCTCTCTCACCTTCTCTATTAGACGAATGTTGTAGCGTGTCTCTATTGGTTAGTTGCTTTGCTGCCGCTAAACTCCACATATAGCCGGGCGAAGTTTACACCGCCCACCAGCGAGCATTGGTCTTGTCTCGCAAGTACGTGCCTTTGGTACTTACCCTCGTTTTTCTCCCTCTTTTCCGAACCCGCTTTTCGACAAATAGGTACGACAGATGATGAGCAGTTCGCTGGAGGCTACTTCGTTGAGTTCACGGACGACGACTTCGTTGAGTAGCAGGATCGCTTCTAAGGCAGCAGCCTGTGGCTTGTTGGTTATGGATCCCGCTTGGTTATCTTCAGGACTCTTAGTCCAATTTGGATCTTGTCTGTACCCAGACTATTTGCTACCTCTATGTATGATGTACTGTTGGGATATGTTTCCCTTTTGAGTGTCATTTGGATCTTGCTCAGTAGAGCGTTGCTATATATGAACCTTTATTTCCATCTTTTGTGTCGTAGATGGTCATGTTGTGATATTCAATCTGTATTCTACCCTTGTATCCTGTGCACAGTGCGTGTATGTGTGAAGTGCACAGGAAGGTGAAGCACTCAGGCTTGGAAAGCCTAACGTGACCCTATGAGGTGGGTGTTGTGTGCATGGGCGTGTCGAGCTGTTGCTTGGCCTACCCATAAGCTTGGGAATGCGAGGCGACCTCACGGTCCCTTGTAGTGACCTCATGCACATAAACCCCTCGTACCTGCGCGCTCTGGGTTTTCCTACTCCTGGGGCTTACAGACTTGGTATCAGAGCAGGACTGCCTTTAGGAGCCCTTGCAGCGGACGAAGTTGTGTCTAGAAACTCATATTTTAGTAGCTACATAGGAAAACTTATGCGCGAGAGTAGGAATTCTGCTTTTATTTCTTACCCCACCCACCCACCCTCTGGTGAGGAAGTGCAACGGTTTTACTCTATTCTTATCTTGTTTCACCTAGGCTTGGACGTGTTTGTGGGAAACCATAGTGCCATAGGGAAAAGTGTTTTGAAAATTTTCTGTACTATGGTTGCTTCATTATCATCCTTTGTCAATCTCCACATATAATATGTTCCTTTGCCATGTTGGTATTTTCATACTAACATGTCTTCTCTCTGTTGTTCTGTTGATATCTTGAACACTTCCTTGTTCCGGCGCCTGACTTCTTTCCGATATCCTCATGCAGATGGCGTATCAACAAATCGTCCGTATGACCCAGTGCGAGGACACCCGCGGTTTTCCGGTGCTACTACGCGAGATGCTCAGCTACTTGGGCTACGTCTGGTACCCTGAGTATCGAGTGACCGAGATTCCTCGGGAAGACCAGCAGCACCGCTACAGAGCTGAGGTCCACGTGCCTGCTGATGACCTCCGCTACTTCCCGGAGCACTTTGCTGAGGCCACAGCGAGCTCTGTTGAGATGGCTGTGCAGAGAGCAGCGTACTGCATGGTCATTATGCTACGCTCCACCTACACTTGCTTCGAGAGGTCTCCGTACCGCTACGTTCCGTCTGGGGTTCGTGTTACGCAGGCGAGGTACCACACTGGTGGGTACGTTGACCCGGAGCAGGAGAACAGCCGTCTGTTCATGACAGCTCAGTTCGTGCAGTGCCAGGACCGTTTTACTCAGGCTCTTCTCCACGAGCTAGAAGAAGAGTTCTCTGAAGTCCTCCTCCACCAATGTGTTGAGCTAGAAGAAGAGGCATTAAAAGGTTAGTGAATATTACAAGTCAAGAGGTGTAGAGCCTAGCAACAAAGTGACTAAGTGCAAACTTACCGGAGGGCATGTTCCGTTGGCATGGATATCCTTGGAGATCTCCGTCATGATCTGGCACCGGACGATCTTTACCTGTGTACGGATCCTCTTGTTTAGAGAATCCGCGGGGAGATTGTCCTTGGTTACCCGCAGATTATCACCTACGCCCGTGTAGGCGCAGATGAGGTGCGGGTTATATTTCAGGGGCTGGATCCGGCGGGTGAACCAGCTTAAGGTGAGGTCCATGCCAGTTAGACCATCGCTCACCAGTTTTGAGATCCGACGCGCCATTTTCTCCTGTTCCGGATGTTGAGCTAGGTTGGGGATGTAGCTCCAAGAGTCCAGCTCCTTCGGAGGACTGTCGATGAAGGTGGGGAGTCCCTGGTGGCGACCCAGAACAGATTCATTGGTGATGTAGAACCATCCGGCATTCCAGTACCGGACGGATTCGTGCGAAGAAAGTGGTGGGTACACTCTGTTCGTGCGGAGCATGAAGGTCATGCTACCGCAGTTGACCATCTTCTTCTCCTTCATTTCCTTCTTCACGCGGTAGAAGAATTGAAATAACCGGATGTCTGGGCGGACTCCGAGATGGCCTTCACACAGCGTGACGAAGTTCGAGAGGAGGAGGTAGGAGTTGGGGCAGATGTTGTGGGGCTGGAGCCCGTAGGTATGGAGAACCTCTAGGAAGAATTCCGAAGGTGGCAGCGACAAACCTCGCTCCACCCAAGCTTTCGTGAAGACCCGCTCGTGGGCTTCAGGAGTCGGAGTCGTGGACCCCTTTGTGAATCCGCAGGAGCCTGGAGCCACGAAGCCTTCTTCTTGGAGGGCCTTCAGCTCAGAATCTGTAAGGTCGCATGGCCACCACTGGCCCTTCTCTCCCTCCCCGTTCTTGGCCTTGGAGACCCTCTTCATTTCCGCCTCTTTGACCTTTTCCGCCATGCGAGCTTGCCCTTCTAACTCTTTTAGCAGCTCCGCTTCAGTCGGAATTCTTCCGAGTGGATTGCTGGAAGATGCGGAGTAAGGTTGAGCTAAACGAATGTCGGACATATTGGGTGGCAGAAATGCTAAGGGATCAATGTATAGAGGTTCCGGCTGAATGGGTGGAGGGTTGTTCGGAATTTTATTGGTAGATTGTGGGGTGTTTTCTGGCATATCTCCGGTTGCAAGTACAATGACTAAGAAGATTAAAACTATCCGAAACTACTACGTTCTACTACCCTCTCTCTCTCCCAAGTCCGGCGAGCTTACCTTCAATGGAGCGGCGGTTGCCCGTGGTCGCCGGCGAGGAATGCAAGGTTGAGGGAGAGCGGTTGGTGACCGGCGAGACCACAAATCGACGGCGGAGTCGATTTCCCGATCAAAGGTACCGATCTCAGGTGAGGAATGACCTTGCAGGGGCGGCGCTTGAAGCTTCTCCAGGAATGGCTCGACGGCAATGAGATCTGGCTGGTGGCGCTGGCGCGAGGAAGAAGACGAAGTGGTGAGGGAGGTAAGGAAATGAGAAATGACCGCGCTGGTGGCCTACTTATAGGCTCCGCGCCAAGATGCGTGTGTCGGATCCTACGGTTTGAACGGAACGGTCTCGCCGTTGGATTTCCGCCACGTGTCCTAGGTCAAAACGCGGTGAATATGAAGTGGCGGTGACCCAACGGCGTGGATTTGAATTATCCGGAGGAGATTTCGTTTTGACCGAAAATTTCGCGCGGGAGATAAGGAAGCTACGCGCAGTTTGGGGCGAAAATTCCGCATAGTTACCGTTATAAAAGAACAAATGATTTCCGGATGAATGAAGTCGGAAACGATGAAGTTTTGGAAGCTCTTCAAGATTCTTCTCGGATCCAAAGTTAAACGGAGGAATGGCGAATCCTGAAGCACTTCAGGGGCTACTGTTGTGGGTATACTTTATGGGTATGCCAACGACGTAGTTCGGATCCGGCAAGCCCGGGTGGCCCACAGGTGGTGGTGGTGGCATATGGCCCACTGGGCGGCCCAGTTGCTGTTGATCAAAGATGGATGAAGTCCAGCCCAGGAATAGGAGCCGGATCTTAACCGACCTACGGCGGAAGTTGGATCTAGGAAAGCCCATGAAGTATCCGGATCCGTGATGACCAGTTAGGAAGGAGGCGGATCCTTGACGTGCACGGCAATGTGTATTCTGTAGTTAGGCATCTTGTATTCCGGCTAGGACTCTCCGTGTAAACCCTAGATCCTGGCGCCTTTATAAGCCGGATCCCGGGAGCCCTAGAGGCACAACCACAACTCATTGTAACAACGCAAAAGCGCCCAGATAATTCCAGACAAGCAGCAGTAGGCCCTGTCCTCGACCAGGTGTTCCGAAGCTGGGTAAATCGCGTACTCCCGTCCCGGTAGCACTTCGCCCTATGGCCCCTACTTCTTCTCCCCTCCGTGAGGATCCCTGCTCTGGAGTATTGTCGAACAGGCGACGACATCTACCGTAGCAAAATTAACGACATATGGGTCAATGAACCCAATGTCATAGAGTCCCTTTCTTCTACATTCGAGAATCTTCCATCTGCATAATGGTGTACAAAAGAATATAGTGATGATAAATGCAATGAACGAGGTGGGCTAGAAACTTAATTACAGAAATAAATCACTTACAAACAATAGGAACTGATGACAGACTTGTCGAGGGCGTCTAGATTGAAGAACTAAAACAATTCTTCAAGCTCAATAGCTATGGAGTCTTCACGGAAGTAGCTCCTTTCGTACTGCCATCATTAGATAATTGCGATATGTTCCCTTCATGATTTCCAGATACCACTCATGCATTTTCCCATATGTGTTAGTAGGAGTGGGATCAGTTGAGGTCTTACCAGAGGCTGCCCACGGACATATTTCCATGCTAGTTCATCAAGATTGGGCATTGGATCGAGGCGTAGATATTGACTAACAGTAAGACCTTGTTGTCTCGCTATATCAACCAGACGTAAGTTCTTATCGTTATACACCTTGAGTGGGGGGGGGGGGGTCGATTGATTTGACTGTTCTCCGAGCTGCGGAACTTTTTTTCCCGCAAGGTACAACACTTCCCGTCTTCTTAGGAGGATCCTTTGATAAGGCCATTTCTTGCTGCTGGCGGGGACGGTGGACTTGGAGGTATTGCCACTCTTCCTCTTTGGACGTGCTGGAGGAGACGGTGGCTTTGGAGGTGTTGGATCTTGCTGATGGAGAGGTGAACTTGGACGTGCTGGAGGAGACGGTGGCTTTGGAGGTGTTGGATCTTGCTGATGGAGAGGTGCACTTGGAGGTGCTGGAGGAGACGGAGGCCTTCGAGGTGCTGGATGCCTCCTCCGAGGAAACGGTGGCCTTGGCGCTGAGCCTGGAAACACTATGTTTTCCTTTGGCCATAGAATTATAGCACCTATGGCTTCTCGCAGTGTCGACTCCCCTTCAGGTCCAGGGATGTCAAGTTCGTCCACCCCGACATGAGCATAGCCAGCTCGAATCTCATTGCCATGCCAGCGTGCTCCAGGTTCACAAGTTAAAGCAAACCCGACCGCCACCTTCATGGATATGTTCTTCATTGACTGGTGTAGCTCACAGATTGTCTTCTCCATGATATCGACCACGGGGTAGCGATCTATAGGTGCCTCATCAACATGTGCATCATCACCCGGGGCCCCTGTGGAAGCCACGTTGTTTTTCTTTTGAGATGGGTCAGCGGTACTATCGAACCGAGGATCTTGCTGCAGCTCAACAGTTGACCCTTTATGGGTCACTTGCTGTTGTAAGTCCTTTAGCATGCCATACAGTTCCAAGTTACTTGTTTCTAGCTTCTGCAATCGCTCCAGCTCCCATTTTTTTTGATCTAGCTCGGCTTTTATAAGTTTCCTCATCCTCGGAAAACCCAAGGCTCCAAGGAACTGAAGGTCCAAACCCTCATGTTCGTCCTGGGTGTTCCTTATTTTTGAGGGCCTTTGTCAGCTCATCATTCTCTTTGTCGGGTTTGAACTTGCCTTCTTCAACCTCTTCGATTGCTTCAAGAAGCTGTTGGTGGGATACAATAATTATTTCATTATTGTGTATAAGCTGCCCTGTTTGTGGGTCATACGATGACCCATGCGCAAGTATCCAATTTCTTGCCCTTAGGGGCCAACCATCTGTAGCTGGCTTGATCCCTGCAGCGCGCATCTCGGCCTCAGCTTTATCCCACTTAGGCATGGCAGTCCTGTAGCCACCTGTCCCTAGATGATGGTGATATATCTTGTTCAAAGCATTCAACTTATTCGTTTCCGACCTCTTCTTAGCTAGAGCTGACTCCTTGTATTCCAGAAATGCGTCCCAGTGTTCTTCCTGCTTCTCTAGATAGCCAGTGAATTCCGAAGCTTTATTTTCCTTGACACTGTGTTTGGATGCATAGAATTGAAAATGGAATTGAATTGGACTAGAAATTCCAAATCCAAGATGGAAATGAATTGGCCTCCAATTCAAATTCAGGTTTTTGGATGTGCTTGGAATTTGCAGTTGGAATCAAATGGTGTTACCAATTCCAAATCATGTTTCGATGCTAGAAACCATGGAAAGGAATTTTCTGTTGTTTTGGTCAACCCAGTCGAGCTAGGGGTCACGAACTGGCTCGTGAGGGAGCTTGCGGCCACCGGTGGAGTGCGGGATGCGACGGCCACCTCCCTCCGCCGCGGCCCCTACCTCCGCCTTTCCGCCCTCCAACCTGGTCGTATCTAGGGTTAGGGCTGGGCTAACAGAGGGGTGGCGGCCGTCGGATTGCAAGCAAGGCAGGAGGGCGGGGATGGGGAGAGAAGGTGGGGGATGGGGCTTACCGAAGCCGCCGCCACCGGTGGAATGCGGGATGCGACGGCAACCTCCCGCCGCCGCGGCCCCTACCAGGAAGGGGTGAGTACCGAGTACGACTGGCGAGCGAGGTGCGCTAGATCTCCCGTGGCGAAGCGGTACGCGCGGACGCATTTCCGTGCGTTTCCGAGCCTGCGACCTCGGAAACTTGGAGGCGGAACGGACACGCGTGGGAGGGAGGCTCGGAATTGGGTCGAGTTTCCGAGCTCTAATTCTTGGGCCATTCCAAACGGTGGAAATTGAGTCCAAATTCCAGATTCTATGATTCTAAGGCCAATTCTATGTATCCAAACACAGTGTGAGATAATACTGATATAACCTTTTGTTGCACCCGGTCTCCGCCACCACCAACCAGTTATTGCCGTCCTATCGTCATCGTGTTGTGAAGACAAGGTCCTGCACACGGCTCTTTAGTGTCGCCGACTAACTCACTCCACGTCGACTTCTAGGGCATCCATCCCATGGTGTACCACGCTGGCCTCGACAAACACTTAGTAGACTTCGTTGTTGCTTTTGTCGATGGGTCGTTCGTTGTGCGTTACTTGAATCTTCGTAGCCACGGTCACACATCGAGGTTAGACGGTCAAAGTAGCGCTCATGCACGTTAATTATCACCTTCACGCGACCGCCATCGGTGCTGCAACCATGCCAGGAAACAATGGCGTATATCAAGCTTTTTTTAATTCCATTGCAACGCACACGCAAGTTTCCTATTAATAGTAAAGGGGGATATATTACAGGATTTGCCACCGATAAGTTAGAATAAGGATTCATAGGCTTTTTTTACCTTATTAAGGATTCATAGGTGAAAAATGGTTCGATCGTTGCTTTGAAGCCTTCTTCAGTAGGGCTCCGAACTGACCGGTCACACCTGGGCCATGTGGCTGTGTTGCTGGGCCTGATTCCCGAAAGCCACAAGTGTAAATTGGCTCTCACTGTCCGGTCTAAAGGCTGCATGTACGCTGGACTAGAATAAGTTAAACCGACTCCATCTGATTTATATAGGTTAGTTTTCTATAATCTGCAAGCCGCCCCCGAGAACAACTAGCCGCAGATTTGTCCAAGATGTGATTGTGTCATGCGGGCCGAGACAGAGATCAGAGCGCAGCAAACATGAGGCTCGCCGGCTGGGGACGGAGATGAGGGAGCAGTTGGATGGGGGATCAAACGACGCCCCATGCTACGATTTTGGGTGGAGGCGCCCGTGATGGCAGGTCCGCGCGGCCGCAGAAGAACGCCCCAGGAGCGTGGCCGACGGGACCAAACATCGGAGCTGGGACATCGACGGGCGCTGAGCGCTAAGCGCCAAGGAGTGAGCAGGCCAACAGGGGGACTTTCAGTCTTCATATCGAGACGAAGGACAGAGTTGCCGCTGGCTCCTTTCAGAGGCAGAGGAGAGATTATCTTAGTCCGTTTCTTCTCTAATCGAAAGTTGTTTCTCTTCTTTTTTTTTGATATTTCACAGAGCTGCTTGTACATGCCTAAGAATATATTTAACCGGAAAATGTACATGGCTCAGTGTCGATGATGACAGATTATACAAACCATCTCAAAGTTTTTTTTGACACTTTTGTGATCTGCTAAACCATTTTAAAGATTTTTTCAGGTAAAACTTTCTTAAAGTTGCCGCCTAAGTAGAATACTTTATTTTTATTACAAAAGCGAGAAGATTTTTCTATTCGTTACAAGAGATGTATTTGATACAACAACATCAATGCTTTTTTTTTCTAAATAAGTTGGGTAGGCTAGATATGAAACTCAGCAGAAAAGAGAACCAAAGCAAGGAGAAAGAAAGAAAAAAAGTGAGTCACTAAGCAAGGAGAAGACAAGTATTTTCACAAAATAATGTTTTAAATTGAACACAAATATCTAGGATGAAATAAAATAAACGATCTAAATTATAAAAGTTATATATAGATATCACATAATGTTTTTCTAAATTGATATCAATAGATCTAGAGTTGAATCCAATAAGCAATCTAAGAATAAATGAGACAACAGAAAATATTATATTGTTGCTCCTTTGTAAACCTAATTAGTATCCGTTGCATTGTGCACGATAAAATAGCAGCGATAAAGTAAAGACATAGTTGAAAACAATATGTGTTTTATATTCGTAGCAATGTGTCTACAATTATATAGTGACATTCACGGTGACCTATCAAATAAATATTAAGTTAAAAAACCGTAGTAGTGGCGCACCAAATAGTGGTGCTCCACTAATAGGCATGTTAGCAGTGGCGTATCAGGTGAGGAGTGCGCCACCATTAAGGATCTGCCAAAGCCACCCCCTCGCCCAAGCAGTGGCGCACCAAGAAGTGGTGCGCCACTAGTAAGTGTGGGGAGGGGGTATAGATAGGTTTAGGGTTACCAGTGGCGCAGCACATATAGGTGAGCCACTGCTATTTGATAGCAGTGGCGCACCTATATGTGGTGCGCCACTGGTAACTCCTGCCAGAAATTCTCACCACCCCCCTGTAACGGCCCTGGGTGGTACCCCTATTAGATTTGCTTGTTCTTTTCTTTTTATGCATCATCATGTCATCATGCATCATCTCATTCATGTTTTAACAAAACAAAATTATTTTTATAAACTCTATTTCAGGTTTTCCCTCTCATATGGTCCTATAAAACTTCCCCTCCTCTTTTCTCTTAACAAAACCCTAATCTCCAAACCCTAGTCCCCTCTTCTTCTCTATTTTGCAATTAAATCTTTTTAACAATTAACCTTGAAATACAATGTTGTTTGGGTTTTGTTACAAGCAAGATAGTATTTTTTTTAAACTACTTTTAAATCTCTATCTCACCTCTGGTTCAAATTCCAAAACAGAAAAGGAGTTGAAATTCAAATGTTTTCTTTAAAAACATAAAAGAAAAGGAAAACCCCCAAAAACCCTAACCCTAGCTAACAGGCCGCAGCCCCCTGGCCCTTTTCCTCTTCCCCACCCGGCGGCCTATTTTCTTCCTTTCCCCCCAGGCCCATCTCTTCCTCCTGGCCCAGCCCGCGCGGCCCGTACCCCTTCGGTGGGAAAAGGATCTTCTCCCTCTGTCGTCTTCCTCCACGAGGACAACGTGAAGCCCCCGTCGCTGTCCTCCACCACCGAGGTCCCCCTCCACCTGCTCCCTCTCCCCTCCTTAAAGCCTCCCCAAACCCTAGAGCTCTCTCCTCTCCTCCCTCGCGCAGCCATTTCTTTCCCCCCTCTTTTTCTCTGTAACCACCGAGCGCTTCCGCGAGCTCCTCACCGGCGCCCCATCGATTCCGGCCGCCCCGCGCCAGGCCAAGGCCACCATCGGCACCGCCTCGTCGTCCTCTATCTTTCCGTAACCTCAATTGAGCCGGGGACCCTCCCAATCTGCGCCACGGTCGTCTTCCACGCCTCCGGCCATGAGCACCTCGTCGACGATGGTGACGCCGTTCGACCCCCTCTGCCTCCATCGACCGCTCCCTCGGCCTACTGGTGAGATTCCGCGTGCCCTGGACCCCTCCTTCCCCCTCCTCCCGCTCTGGTTTTCATCCCCGACGGTGACCTCCGCCGTACCCCCGCAGGTCCTCATCATCAACCAAGCTCCGGTGGTCCCCTGGCGGCGGCTCCGCTTTTCCTTGGCTCCCCGCGAAGGCGCGCATCTTCCGCGCCCTTCCACTCCTCCTGGCCCGCACAGAAACGGCGGCGCCGGGTTCACCTTGCCGCGGTGACCACCGCGTTGGAACGCTCCCGGCAACCTTTTCGTCGAACACACTCGGCACATGCTCGGATGGTTCGCCACGTCGACAAGCCAGCGTGGCACGTGGGCCCACCTCGTTAGCCTCTCTGGCTCGCTGCACCCTCGGTGAGAAACCCTGCCAGATCTAGATCCATCCGGTTTTGCACATACCCCCCTGCAACCTCTTTCCTCTCAACCCGCAGCCCCTCTCCCAGAACTTTACACTAAAAACCCCTGGACCTCTATAAAATAAACCCGGGGTCCTCCCCCCCCCCGTCTGTTTTTGTTTTCAGGCCCTTTTCTATTTTAAATAAACCTTTTTATCTATTTTCAAATAACAAAAACTAATTTGTTAATAACTTTTAAATGGTAAATCCAAATGAAATGTTTTCTACATGAAAGTTGATCAGAAAATTGCAAGGAACATTAATATGCCATCCATTCATCTGTTTGCATCTCGCATCATGTCGCTCGTGGATAGTCGTGTATGTTCACCTAACATAACACCGGAGTATTGTGGAACACCATCTAAGGTTTCCCCACTCCGTTTAACTTTGAAGTAGCTCACCCCTTCCATGTTGTGCCATGCTAATCAACACTTAACTTTGACGGTAGAAAATACACCGATAGGATCGCGAAGTTGGATAAGTTGCATTGCACCATCGTTGCCATGCCATGCATACCATCTTCATCATGCCGGCTCTTCATCCATAGTAGTAAGTTTGCATCCGTTGTTTGTTCCAGCATTTGCTTCTTCCCATATAGGATCGCGAAGTGGTGTGGTGAAATACGACAAGTCCTCCGGATGTTCCTCGTCAAGCTTTAACAGGCAAGCATTTCCTAAACTTCTGTCTCTGCAGAAGTCGCTCACCTATTTTATTTTGCCTCCTCCCTTATGCTATCCATAAGTTGCGTCCTTGTCACGTGTCCTATCCACTTGTTACCTCAAGCATCCCATATTACCTCCACCACCCTCCTACAGCTGTTGTTTGGTTATCGGGTCTGACTTGCGAGTCGTAGTGCATGCTAGTGTTGTTTTATCTCGTTACCGTTATCGCTATCTTATCGGGTTATCAGTTGGAGAATCATGACACATGGGTTATGGATATATTTGTTGAGGGTATCATGGTTACTTGTTAATAGTTGCTTAGCGGAGGCATCGGTGCGTCAGCTGATCGTTTTATGACGACTCACTTGTGTTTCTTGATAAATTAGGACCTCGAGTTCTTGTTATCTGTTCCGAGACTGAGCGCTCTAACCACACGTGGGTATGCCTATGGGTCTCCCCTCGGCCACTGCCGGAATCTACAGCTTTGTCCAGTGGCCACAATTAGATTGTAACGTTTCCTTTTGATGCGTGCGTGCAAGCTTGTTTCCTTCTGTTACTTTTGCGGAAGCCTTATGCCATGTATCCCTTTGTTATTGTACGCACGTATAGGTGGGATACGATGTTAAGCGGTATCCGAAAGAGTGAGGTCATTGGTCATCTCCCTAGAGTGAGCTCTGATCCAGTGTGCATCTCCTAGGAACTGACTTAGCCGTAGACTCAAACAGCTAGGTCCGCTTCGGAGATTCGGCCGGACTTCGATACGGGTTCAACTTGGTTAGGTGGCTTCCTGGACATTGTTGTAATGAAGGAGAGTGCGAGTCATGATATCCACCAATCGCAAGTGGGTCCATCGTGCGTGTGGGCACATTTGGGCACCCATGCAGGGTTACATCTTATCGATAAGCCGTGTCCGCGGTTATGGACGACTTGGAGCTGTATGACTCGACCATAGACAACTTACACCTGTTGTTTCAATACTAATAACTTGCATAGTAAGATAGAACAACTTAAATAATAACTGGTTAAAACTTGTCCACCGTGTGAGTGCCTTTGTAAGTACTTCTTTGCGAAGGGGGAACACATCGGCTGTGTTATGTTTGCAGAGTATAGAACTGTTAGTTTATGCACTTTCTCACCTTCTCTGATTAGACGAATGTTGTAGAGTGTCTCTATAGGTTTTTAGTGCTTGCGCGTGATACGTCTCCAACGTATCTATAATTTCTGATGTTCCATGCTTGTTTTATGACAATACCTACATGTTTTGCTCGCACTTTATAATGTTTTTATGCGTTTTCCGGAACTAACCTATTAACAAGATGCCGAAGTGCGCTTTTCTCTTTGTTTTGGTTAAAGGCTGTTCGGGCAATATTCTCGGAATTCGAAAACAAAAACCCGTATCTTATTTTTCCCAAGACCCCACACGAAGGAGAGTCGGAGGCGGGCCGAGGGGCCACCACACCATAAGGTGGCGCGGCCCCAGGCCTGGCCACGCCAGCCTATGGTGAGGAGGCCCCAGGCACCTCCATGTGCCGCCTCTTCGCCTATAAGACCCCTTTCGACCTAAAAACGTGATACGAATTGACGAAACTCCAGAAAGACTACAGGGGCGCCGCCGCCATCGCGAAACTCCAATTCGGGGGACAGAATCTCCGCACGCCACCGGGACGGGGAAGTGCCCCGGAAGCCATCTCCATCAACGCCACCGCCTCCATCATGCTCCGTGAGTAGTTCCCCCATGGACTACGGGTTCTAACTGTAGCTAGTTGGTACTCTCTCTCCCATGTACTTCAATACAATGATCTCATGAGCTGCCTTACATGATTGAGATTCATCTGATGTAATCGGTGTTGTGTTTGTTGGGATCCGATGAATTGTTACATTATGATCAGTCTATCTATAAAGTTTGTGAAGTTATTGTTGCTGCAATCTTGTTATGTTTAATGCTTTTCACTAGGGCCCGAGTGGCATGATCTTAGATTTAAGCTCTATAATTATTGCTTAGATTGTATCTACAAGTTGTTTGCACATGTCTATGTCTGGAACCCGAGGCCCAGAGTGACAGAATTGGGATAACTGGAGGGGAAGGCATAGGTATGAGGATCACATGTTTTCACCAAGTGTTAATGCTTTGCTCCGGTGCTTTATTAAAAGGAGTACCTTAATTGCCAGATTCCCTTGAGGCCCTGCCACCGGCTGGTAGAACAAAAGATGTTATGCAAGTTTCTCATTGCGAGCACGTATAACTATATATGGAAAACATGCCTACATAATTAATAATCTTGATGTTCTGTCTTAATGCTTTCAATCCTATCAATTGCCCAACTGTAATTTGTTCACCCAACACTTTTTATTGGAGAGTTACCACTAGTGTAGATAGCTGGGAACCCCGGTCCATCTCTCATCATCATACACTCGTTCTACATGTCATTGGAAGTAATATCAACTATTTTCTGGTGCCATTGCCTCTGTGTTACTATTGTGTTATTACTATTGCTCTCATATTACCTGCTTTCACATCACCCCCGTTACTAGTGCTTTTCCAGGTGCAGAATTGACAACTCCGTTGTTAAGGCTTATAAGTATTCTTTACCTCCCTTGTGTCGAATCAATAAATTTGGGTTTTACTTCCCTCGAAGACTGTTGCGATCCCCTATACTTGTGGGTCATCAAAACTATTTTCTGGCGCCGTTGCCGGGGAGGCATAGCTCTACTCATAAGTTCACCTGGGGAGTACACTCTACCTCTATCTCTGTTTTTATTTTATTTTATTTTGTTTTGCTTAGTTTTCTTTTGTCTAGTTTATTTGTGCTTAGTTTATTTCTATCTAGTATTATTTTGCTTAGTTTACTTTTGTCTAGTTTGTTTTTGTCTTGTTTTATTTTTCTTATATACCCAAAAATCCATAAAAATTTGAAAAACCAAAAAATTAAAAACTGTTGTTATGGAAGAACGCATAACCATGTTGGAGCTTATAGAATTATATAATAATTATAGAGAATCAAGAAAGGGTGAAGTGATGAGTGCTGTGTTAAAAAAATTGAATATAATTGCTAAAATCTTGCTTAAACGCCATGATATAAACTGTTGCTCTAAACAGGATACTAAACATCTTAAATTACAATGTGGCTTTAGTGAAGAAGTTTTAATTATGAACTATAATTGGAATAACTATATTCATCTTGGGTTCGAAGAGGTAGAACAATTTGTCTTATTTATGGGAGCCTCTGAGATAGAATCCTTCATGGCTAAAAATTATGAAACTTGTATTACTTGCAAGGACCTTAAAGATTATGTCTCTTCTATCCTTAATTTTTGCATAGAAAGTTACAGTGATAATCCTTATATCATTGATTATAAAGAGAGACTCATTAATGCACAAGAATGCACTCACAATTTGCAGGAACCTGTGGAAGAAGAAATTGATGAACCTGAAAGCTCATTGGAAGAAAAAGAGGAGGAAATTGATGAACCTGAAAGCTCATTGGATGAAAAAGAGGAGGAGAGTGATGAACAAAAGGAGGAAGAATGGATTAGCTACCCATGCCAACCTTCTAATGAGAGTAACTCTTTATCTCTTACACTATTTGATTGTGCTCCATGCATACCAAAGGAGGATGAATGTTATGTTCCTGTGGATTCTCTTGAAATATTACCTATGAGTAAAACTTGTGAGAATAATTATGCTACTATTATTTATGATAATCCATGCTATTTTGATAAATCTTATGATAATGCTTTGTTTGTGCCTGATGTCGTAATGCATGGTACTAAAGAGTTTTGTTTAGCAAATGTTTATAATAAAGCTCTAGATGATGGTCCTATGTTACTTAATAATATTAATTATACTACTAATGAAAATGGGATTGGAGAAGTCTTGACTTAATCTAGGAGTCCCATATCTCTTGAGAATGATCAATCATCTTGTTATATTATTGATAAAAGTGGGTTTGAAAGTTTTAATCCCATTATTTTTGAGCTTGATAAAAATTATGTGTTTATGGATCATGAAAAGCATGCTGTATGTGATAGTTATGTTGTTGAGTTTGTTCATGAAGCTACTGAAAATTATTATGAGAGAGGAAAATATGGTTGTAGAAATTTTCATGGTACTAAAACACCTCTCTACATGCTAAAAATCTTGAAGTTACTCTTGTTTTATCTTCTTATGCTTGTCACTTTGATCTTCATGAATTTATTTGTGTACAAGATTCCTATGCATAGGAAGTGGGTTAGACTTAAATGTGTTTTGAATTTGCTTCTTGATGCTCTCTTTTGCTTCAACTCTTATTTTCCATATGAGCATCATTAAAATTGCTGAGCCCATCTTAATGGCTATAAAGAAAGCACTTCTTGGGAGATAACCCATGTCTTTATTTTGCTACTGTTTTGTTGTGTCTTGGAAGTTGTTACTACTGTAGCAACCTCTCCTTATCTTTATTTTATTGCATTGTTGTGCCAAGTAAAGTCTCTAATAGAAGGTTGATACTAGATTTGGATTTCTGCGTAGAAACAGATTTCTATCTGTCATGAATTTGAGTAGGTCTCTCTGTAGGTAACTCAGAAAAATCTGCCAATTTACGTGAGTGATCCTCAGATATGTACGCAACTTTCATTAGTTTTGAGTTTTCTGATTTGAGCAACGGAAGTACCTCTTAAAAATTCGTCTTTACTGGCTGTTCTGTTTTGGCAGATTCTGTCTCTGTTTTTTTGCATTGTCTCTTGTAGACTTTAAGTGAGGCTTTCTAGACGTGGAGAGCTGTAGCTGATGTTTTATTGAGTTCTTGCAATATGTCACTGCAGGACTAAGGTGAATTAAAGTTTTTTGAGTACTAACCCCTCTAATGAAGTTTATGAGAAGTTTGGTGTGAAGGAAGTTTTCAAGGGTCAAGAGAGGAGGATGATATATGATCAAGAAGAGTGAAAAGTCTAAGCTTGGGGATGCCCCGTGGTTCATCCCTGCATATTTCAAGAAGACTCAAGCATCTAAGCTTGGGGATGCCCAAGGCATCCCCTTCTTCATCAACAACTTATCAGGTCACTTCTATTGAAACTATATTTTTATTCGGTCACATCTTATGTGCTTTACTTGGAGCATCTGTGTGTTTTTATTTTTGTTTGAGTTTGAATAAAATCGGATCCTAGCAATCCTTGTGTTGGAGAGAGACACGCTCCGCTTTTTCATATGAACACTTGTGTTCTTCGCTTTTAATGTTCATGACAAAATTTGGAAGCTATTGCACTTATTGTTATTTGGTTGGAAACAGAAAATGCTTCATATTGTATTGGATAATTTGATACTTGGCAATTGTTTTGAGCTCTCAAGTAGATCATGATTAAGCTCTTGCACCATGTAGTTTAAACCTATTAGTGGAGAACTACCGTAGAGCTTGTTGAAATTGGTTTGCATGATTGGTCTCTCTAAGGTCTAGATATTTTCTGGTAAAAGTGTTTGAGCAACAAGGAAGTGTAGAGTCTTATAATGCTTGCAATATGTTCTTATGTAAGTTTTCTGTACCGGTTCATACTTGTGTTTGCTTCAAACAACCTTGCTAGCCAAAGCCTTGTACTGAGAGGGAATGCTTCTCGTGCATCCAAAACCTTGAGCCAAAACCTATGCCATGTGTGTCCACCATAACTACCTACTATGTGGTACTTCTCTGCCATTCCAAGTAAATACTTCATGTGCTACCTTTAAACAATTCAAAAGTTATTATCTCTTATTTGTGTCAATGTTTTATAGCTCATGAGGAAGTATGTGGTGTTTTATCATTCAATCTTGTTGGGCAGCTTTCACTAATGGACTAGTGGCTTCATCCGCTTATCCAATAATTTTGCAAAAAGAGCTGGCAGCGGGGTTCCCAGCCCCAATTAATTAACCTTCATTAATAATTCTCTTCACATGTTTTGCCCTAATTCATCAGTAAGCAATTTAATTTTGCAAATAGACACTCCTTCATGGTATGTGAATGTTGGAAGGCACCCGAGGATTCGGTTAGCCATGGCTTGTGTAAGCAAAAGGTTGGGAGGAGTGTCATCCATAAATAAAAACTAAAGTACATGTGTAAACAAAAGAGAAGAGGGATGATCTACCTTGCTGGTAGAGATAACGTCCTTCATGGGAGCCGCTCTTTGAAAGTCTGTTTGATGAGGGGGTTAGAGTGCCCACTACCATTCGTTGACAACAACAAACACCTCTCAAAACTTTACTTTTATGCTCTCTATATGATTTCAAAACTTATAAAGCTCTAGCACATGATTTAATCCCTGCTTCCCTCTGCGAAGGGCCTTTTTTCTACTTTATGTTGAGTCGTTTACCTACTTCCTTCCATCTTAGAAGCAAACACTTGTGTCAACTGTGCATTGATTCTTACATGCTTGCTTATTGCACTTATTATATTACTTTTTGTTGACAATTATCCATGAGATATGCATGTTGAAAGTTGAAAGCAACTGCTGAAACTTATATCTTCCTTTGTGTTGCTTCGATGCCTTTACTTTGAATTTATTGCTTTATGAGTTAACTCTTATGCAAGACTTTTTGATGCTTGTCTTGAAAGTACTATTCATGAAAAGTTTTGCTATATGTTATCTATTTGATTAGCAAACTATAGATCATTGCCTTGAGTCACTTCATTCATCTCATATGCTTTACAATAGTATGATCAAGGTTATGTAAGTAGCATGTCACTACATAAATTATTCTTTTTATCGTTTACCTACTCGAGGGCGAGTAGGAACTAAGCTTGGGGATGCTGATACGTCTCCAACGTATCTATAATTTCGATGTTCCATGCTTGTTTTATGACAATACCTACATGTTTTGCTCGCACTTTATAATGTTTTTATGCGTTTTCCGAACTAACCTATTAACAAGATGCCGAAGTGCCAGTGTTGTTTTTGGTTCCAGAAAGGCTGCTCGGGCAATATTCTCGAATTCGACGAAACAAAGACCCTATCTTATTTTTCCCGGAAAACCCCAGAACACCGAAGGAGAGTCGAGGCGGGCCGAGGGCCACCACACCATAAGGCGGCGCGGCCCGGCCTGGCCGTGCCGCCTATGGTGAGGAGGCCCCAGCACCTCCCTGCGCCGCCTCTTCGCCTATAAGACCCCTTTCGACCTAAAAACGTGATACGAATTGACGAAACTCCAGAAAGACTCCAGGGGCGCCGCCGCCATCGCGAAACTCCCATTCGGGGACAGAATCTCGTTCCGGCACGCCGCCGGACGGGGAAGTGCCCCGGAAGCCATCTCCATCAACGCCACCGCCTCCATCATGCTCCGTGAGTAGTTCCCCCATGGACTACGGGTTCTAGCTGTAGCTAGTTGGTACTCTCTCTCCCATGTACTTCAATACAATGATCTCATGAGCTGCCTTACATGATTGAGATTCATCTGATGTAATCGGTGTTGTGTTTGTTGGGATCCGATGAATTGTTACATTATGATCAGTCTATCTATAAAGTTTGTGAAGTTATTGTTGCTGCAATCTTGTTGTGTTTAATGCTTGTCACTAGGGCCCGAGTGGCATGATCTTAGATTTAAGCTCTATAATTATTGCTTAGATTGTATCTACAAGTTGTTTGCACATGTCTATGTCCGGAACCCGAGGCCCCAGAGTGACAAAATCGGGATAATGGAGGGGAAGGCGTAGGTATGAGGATCACATGTTTTCACCAAGTGTTAATGCTTTGCTCCGGTGCTTTATTAAAAGGAGTACCTTAATTGCCAGTAGATTCCCTTGAGGCCCGGCTGCCACCGGCTGGTAGGACAAAAGATGTTATGCAAGTTTCTCATTGCGAGCACGTATAACTATATATGGAAAACATGCCTACATAATTAATAATCTTGATGTTCTGTCTTAATGCTTTCAATCCTATCAATTGCCCAACTGTAATTTGTTCACCCAACACTTGTTATTGGAGAGTTACCACTAGTGTAGATAGCTGGGAACCCCGGTCCATCTCTCATCATCATACACTCGTTCTACATGTCATTGGAAGTAGTATCAACTATTTTCTCGGTGCCATTGCCTCTGTGTTACTATCGCTGCTGTGTTATGTTACTATTGCTCTCATATTATGCTGCTTTCACATCACCCCTGTTACTAGTGCTTTTCCAGGTGCAGCTGAATTGACAACTCATTGTTAAGGCTTATAAGTATTCTTTACCTCCCCTTGTGTCGAATCAATAAATTTGGGTTTTACTTCCCTCGAAGACTGTTGCGATCCCCTATACTTGTGGGTCATCAGCGCGCTGCCGCTTAACCCCACCATATTGCCTATGACGTTCCTCCTGCGTCCTCTAAGTCCCATGCGTGCCTCAAGTACAAAAGACGACTGGTTGACGAATGCTTATACGTCTTGAAGTCTTGTTAAGTACGAACCCGTACTTATTGCTGCTTTGGGACATAACCGGGCAGGTATGAAGATCGGTACGATGAAGAACGATGCTAGCAAGGTTACCCTTCCGGCTTGACCTGGGCAGGGTTATGGACGCCACCTGGTTATCTTCAGGACTCTTAGTCCAATTTGTATCTTGTCCATACTCGGACATATTTAATCTTCTGTATGATTTGGATCTTATATTGTATATTTGTATCTTGACTCGTTGGAGTTGTTGTTGTAATATATCTGTTTCTTGTGGGATCTATTGTAATCATGTTGTAATGTTACCGCTTGTGTTAATTCCTCCGGCATCACGTGTGTGATCCGTCGCGCACGTCGTGTCGGAGGGCGTCTCTAATCGATATCGTGCGGATTTCGGCGGATTCGCTGGGATCCTCATGGTACCGGTTCTGGGGTGTCACAAGTTGGTATCAGAGCCTCAGGTTGTCGATACCCCACTAGTCCAGCATGTAGGTTAACCTTGCCAACGGCCGTTGAGTTTAGAGCGTCCAAACTATTTTCTGAAAATTCGTTGGATAGATCTGATTAGCTCTGATTTTTCTCCTTATCTCTATTCTTTCTCCTCTTATCTTTCCGAGTTTTGAGTCCTCTCTCGCATCTGAGTTTTTCCGAGTCTTAGGTTTGACGTGGGTTGGACGATCTTTGCCTTTAACCTAATAGGACCGATCTTTGAAGTTTCCACCGGAACCACATCATCATCAACGGAGCAACAACTCTTGTTAGTGGTGTCGACCAATCAGCATGGAGCAAGAATTCTTGTTAGTGGTGTCGAGAAGGTCAACAATTCGCCAGAAGAAGGTTCCATGCCGTGGTCGGGTGTTTGTCCACATGGTATAAGAAGACTCGATAGTTTAACCAACTCCCCCTTAGGTTGACGTGGAACCTCGGGGCGAGGTTCCTTGTTAGTGGTGTCGATTGTAACGGCCCCGGGTGGTACCCCTATTAGATTTGCTTGTTCTTTTCTTTTTATCCATCATCATGTCATCATGCATCATCTCATTCATGTTTTAACAAAACAAAATTATTTTTATAAACTCTATTTCAGTTTTTCCCTCTCATATGGTCCTATAAAACTTCCCCTCCTCTTTTCTCCTAACAAAACCCTAATCTCCAAACCCTAGTCCCCTCTTCTTCTCTATTTTGCAATTAAATCTTTTTAATAATTAACCTTGAAATACAATGTTGTTTGGGTTTTGTTACAAGCAAGATAGTATGTGGGGCCCCGGACTAGCTGTCCGAAACACCCGTTATGCATACACATTCACGATCCCATGATCAGTGTCTCGTGAAAGCATAACCGAACTGGTATCAAATACATCATCCATTACAATACCGAGTAAAAAGATTACAACAGGTCACCTGACCAATACTTACATAAGAGCCGCAATGGCAGGAGATCAACAATCACACAGCGGAAATACTTCAGACGAAAGCGTTCGCATGGCCCAAGTCATGCCATAACCCTACGGCAACTGGGAAGACGTTCCTAGCTCGCATAGACGTCGTCGACTCCTTCTTCATCTGTCGGATTCCACCAAGTCTGGCCAAGTAAATAGCCAGGGACAAAGCCATGAGTACATTATGAATTGTACTCGCAAACCACCTTAGAGAGAAGTAAAGGATATGCAAATTGGCAGTAGCAAGGAACAGGCAGTAAACTAGGGCGACAAGGAGCGAGAGGTTGTTCCTCTCGAGAGTATGACATCTCTATATCTTTGTTGAAAAACCTTTTTGTAAACGAGTTTATTTGAAGACTAATAGGTAAGGAAGACCCATTTTCATTTCCGGCCATCGGAGTGACCAAAACACCTTTAACTTTCCTCCGTACCTCCCAGGTACATTGATACGTCTCAAACGTATCTATAATTTCTGATGTTCCATGCTAGTTTTATGACAATACCTACATGTTTTATATACACTTTATATCATTTTTATGCATTTTCCGGGACTAACCTATTAACAAGATGCCGAAGCGCCAGTTCCTGTTTTCTACTGTTTTTTGTTTCAGAAATCCTACACAGGAAATATTCTCGGAATTGGACGAAACAAAAGCCCACGGTCTTATTTTCCACGGAGGCTTCCAGAACACCGAAGAGGAGACGAAGAGGAGCCACGAGGCGGCCACACCCTAGGGGGCGCGGCCCCACCCTGGCCGCGCCGCCATATGGGGTGGGCCCCGGGACTCCACCGAAATCGCCCCTTCGCCTATATTCCTCCGTCTCCGAAAACCCTAACGCAGTCGACGATATTCCACGAAGAGTTCCGTAGCCGCCGCCATCGCGAAGACAAGTTTCGGGGGACAGAAGTCTCTGTTCCGGCACGCCGCCGGACGGGGAAGTGCCCCCGGAATCCATCTCCATTGACTCCATCGCCATCTTCATCGCCGTTTCTGTCTCCCATGATGAGGAGGGAGTAGTTCTCCCCCGAGACTGAGGGCTCTACCGGTAGCTATGTGGTTTATCTTTCTCTCCCATGTACTTCAATACAATGATCTCATGAGCTGCCTTACATGATTGAGATCCATATGATGAGCTTTGTAATCTAGATGTCGTTATGCTATTCAAGTGGATTTTACTTATGTGATCTCTGGAGACTCCTTGTCCCACGTGTGTAAAGGTGACAGTGTGTGCACCGTGTGGGTCTCTTAGGCTATATTTCACAGAATACTTGTTCACTGAATTATGATTTGAGTTGGATGTCTCTATGAAATTGTGGTGTGTTAGTACCTCCTATGAATGCTCAAAGTGACAGCGTGGGGTGTTTATTAGTACTTGGGAATGCATATTTAAGGTTTTCTTTTGCAGCCCTACACGGTGAATTAGTGTTCGTTATCCAGCCAGAGAGTAGTTCAGAATAGCATAGTGAAGTGCTTATATTTATATTCGTTTATGATATCATTGTTGAGAGTGACCACTAGTGAAAGTATGATCCCTAGGCCTTATTTCTAAGCATTGAAACACCGTTTCCAACAAGTTCTGCTACATGTTTGCTTGCTGCCATTTTTATTTCAGATTGCAATTACTACTTATAATCATCCATATTACTTGTATTTCACTATCTCTTCACCGAACTAGTGCACCTATACATCGACAAGTGTATTAGGTGTGTTGGGGATACAAGAGACTTCTTGTATCTTAATTGCAGGGTTGCTTGAGAGGGATATCTTTGACCTCTACCTCCCCGAGTTCGATAAACCTTGGGTGATTCACTTAAGGGAAACTTGTGCTGTTCTACAAACCTCTTCTCTTGGAGGCCCAACACTGTCTACAGGAATAGAAGCGTGCGTAGACATCAAGCTATTTTTGCGCGCCGTTGGGGAGGTAAGGTAAAAGGTATTCACATCCTCCGACTACTAAGCTATTTCCTAGCACGTTGCCGGTGTGTGAGTGCTCGAAGTTATTTCCTTTAGATCCTGCAATTGCATCTTTTTGTTTCTTGTTTTTATTTCACTAGTTAGGCTTAATGGAAAACAACAACAAAATTAGAGATCTTTATGAAATTTATATTGAATTAGGACATGATGTGTTTGAAGAGAGAATTAAAAACCCATGGAACTTTGTTTGCAAAATAGTTGTAGCAATGTTATTAGCATGAACTCTTTGAACACTATTATTGCTAATGCTATGGAAGAATTTAAGCTTGGGGAAGCTGGTTGTGATATTTTTAGTCCCCCAAGTTTTGAGGAGAAAATTTTCTTGGATGATACTTTGCCTCCCATTTATGATGATTATAATGATAGTGGTATTTTGGTGCCACCTACTATGGAGGATAAAGTTTATTATGATTATACCATGCCTGCAATTTATGATGATTACAATGATGGTTGTGATAGTTTTACTCCCACTATTACTAATAAAATTGATTATGCTTATGTGGAGAGTAATGATACTTTTATGCATGTGAATAAGAATGCTTTATGTGATAGTTATATTGTTGAGTTTGTTCATGATGCTATTGGAAATTATTCTGAGAGAGGAAAATATGGTTGTAGAAATTTTCATGGTACTAAAACACCTCTCTACATGCTGAAAATTTTGAAGTTACTCGTGTTTTATCTTCCTATGCTTGTCACTTTGTTCTTCATGAATTTATTTGTGTATAAGATTCCTTTTCATAGGAAGTGGGTTAGACTTAAAAGTGTTTCTTATTTGCTTTTGATGCTCTCTTTTGCTTCAACTCTTATTTCTTGCGAGAGCATCATTAAAATTACTGAGCCCATCTTAATGGCTATAAAGAAAGCACTTCTTGGGAGATAACCCATGTTTTTATTTTGCTACTGTTTTGTTGTGTCTTGGAAGTTGTTACTACTGAAGCAACCTCTCCTTATCTTTATTTTATTGCATTGGTGTGCCAAGTAAAGTCTTTGATAGAGAGTTGATACTAGATTTGGATTTCTGCGTAGAAACAGATTTTTAGCTGTCACGAATTTGAGCTGTTCTCTCTGTAGGAAAATCTAAAAATCTTGAAAAAATTCGTGAGTAATCCTCAGATAGTACGCAACTTTCATTCAACTGGAGCTTTTCCATCTGAGCATGTTAAGTGCCTCGAAGAAATTCGTCTTTACGGACTGTTCTATTTTGATAGACTCTGCCTTTTATTTCGCATTGCCTCTTTTACTGTGTTTGAGTGGGTTTCTTTGCTCCATTAAATTTCAGTAACCTTGGGTAATGTCCAGAAGTGTTGGGAATGATTGTGTCCTCGCTGAACATGTGAATTTTAGATTATGCACTAACCCTCTAATGAGATTTTTTTGAGTTTGGTGTGAAGGAAGTTTTCAAGGATCAAGAGAGGAGGATGATATAATATGATCAAGAAGAGTGAAGAGCCTAAGCTTGGGGGCCCCGTGGGTCACCCAAGCATATTTCAAGAAGACTCAAGCATCTAAGCTTGGGATGCCCAAGGCATCCCCTTTCATCAACAACTTATCGTCACCTCTAGTGAAACTATATTTTTATTCGGTCACATCTTATGTGCTTTACTTGGAGCGTCTGTGTGTTTTTATTTTCATTTTGTTATCTTAGTTCTCTGAATAAATTGGATCCTATCATGCTTGTGTGGGAGAGAGACACGCTCCGCTTTTTCATTTGAACACTTGTGTTCTTCGTTTTACTTTTAATGTTCATGGCAAAAGTTGAAAGCTGCTGCATTTATTGCTATTTGGTTGGAAACAGAAAATGCTTCATGTGGTAGTTGGTATATTGTCTTGAATAATTTGATGCTTGGCAATTGTTTTGAGCTCTCAAAGTAGATCATGTTTAAGCTCTTGCATCATGTAGTTTAAACCTATTAGTGGAGAACTACCGTAGAGCTTGTTGAAATTTGGTTTGCATGATTGGTCTCTCTAAGGTCTAGATATTTTCTGGTAAAAGTGTTTGAGCAACAAGGAAGACAGTGTAGAGTCTTATAATGCTTGCAATATGTTCTTATGTAAGTTTTGTTGTACCGGTTCATACTTGTGTTTGCTTCAAACAACCTTGCTAGCCAAGCCTTGTACTGAGAGGGAATACTTCTCGTGCATCCAAAACCTTGAGCCAAAACCTATGCCATTTGTGTCCACCATAACTACCTACTATGTGGTATTTTTCTGCCATTCCAAAGTAAATTGCTTGCGTGCTACCTTTAAAAAATTCTTTCCTTGTCTTTGCAATACATAGCTCATGGGAAAGTAGCCTAAAAACTATTGTGGTAATGAATATGTCGCTTATGTATCTTATTTCTTATAAGTTGCTTGTTGAGCGGTAACCATGTTTCGGGGACGCCATCATTACACCTTTGTTGAATATCATGTGAGTTACTATGCATGTTCGTCTTGTCTGAAGTAAGGGATATTTGCCATGAGTTGAATGGTTTGAGTATGCATATTGTTAGAGAAGAACTTTGGGCCGCCAACCAAAGCCATGTATCATGGTGGAAGTTTCAGCTTGGACATTAATCCTCAAATCTCTTATGAGAATATTATCTGTTGTTGAATGCTTAAAGCATAAAAGAGGAGTCCATTATCTGTTTTCTATGTTGTCCCGGTATGGATGTCCTCAAGTTGAGATCTATCAAAATTGAGAGATCAAATGCGATCTATCTCCTTGGACCTTTGTACAGGTGGCATAGAGGTACCCCTTTGTGACACTTGGTTGAAACATATGCAATGCAATGATAATCCATGGAAATCCGAGCTAATTAGGACAAGTAGCGGGCACTATTAGTATTCGATGCATGAGGCTTGCAACTTATAGGAGGTTTTATGCATAACACATATGAATTATTACTACCGTTGACAAAATTGTTTCCATGTTTTCAAAATAAAAAGCTCTAGCACATGAGTAATCCCTGCTTCCCTCTGCGAAGGGCCTTTCTTTTACTTTATGTTGAGTCAGTTTACCTACTTCTTTCTATCTTAGAAGCAAACACTTGTGTCAACTGTGTGCATTGATTCTTACATGCTTGCTTATTGCACTCATCATATTACTTTGTGTTGACAATTATCCATGAGATATACATGTTGAAATTTGAAAGCAATTGCTGAAACTTAAATCTTCCTTTGTGTTGCTTCAAAACCTTCTATTAAGAATCTATTGCTTTATGAGTTAACTCTTATGCAAGACTTTTTGATGCTTGTCTTGAAAGTACTATTCATGAAAAGTTTTTGCTATATGATTCAATTGTTTAGTCATTATCTTTTTGTTAGCAAACTATAGACCATTGCTTTGAGTCACTTCATTCATCTCATATGCTTTACAATGGTATTGATCAAGATTATGTTGGTAGCATGTCACTTCAGAAATTATTCTTTTTATCGTTTACCTACTCGAGGGCGAGTAGGAACTAAGCTTGGGGATGCTTGATACGTCTCCAACGTATCTATAATTTCCGATGTTCCATGCTAGTTTTATGACAATACCTACATGTTTTATATACACTTTATATCATTTTTATGCATTTTCCGGGACTAACCTATTAACAAGATGCCGAAGCGCCAGTTCCTGTTTTCTGCTGTTTTTGGTTTTAGAAATCCTACACAGAAATATTCTCGGAATTGGACGAAACAAAAGCCCACGGTCTTATTTTCCACGGAGGCTTCCAGAACACCGAAGAGGAGACGAAGAGGAGCCACGAGGCGACCACACCCTAGGGGGGGGCCGCCCCACCCCTTGCCGCGCCACCCTATGGGGTGGGCCCCTCGGGACTCCACCGACATTGCCCCTTCGCCTATATATCCCTCCGTCTTCGAAAACCCTAACACAGTCGACGATATTCCACGAAGAGTTTCGTAGCCGCCGCCATCACGAAGACAAGTTTCGGGGGACAGAAGTCTCTGTTCCGGCACGCCGCCGGGACGGGGAAGTGTCCCCGGAATCCATCTCCATCGACTCCATCACCATCTTCATCGCCGTTGTTGTCTCCCATGATGAGGAGGGAGTAGTTCTCCCCGAGGGCGGGCTCTACCGGTAGCTATGTGGTTTATCTCTCTCCCATGTACTTCAATACAATGATCTCATGAGCTGCCTTACATGATTGAGATCCATATGATGAGCTTTGTAATCTAGATGTCGTTATGCTATTCAAGTGGATTTTACTTATGTGATCTCCGGAGACTCCTTGTCCCACGTGTGTAAAGGTGACAGTGTGTGCACCGTGTGGGTCTCTTAGGCTATATTTCACGGAATACTCGTTCACTGAATTATGATTTGAGTTGGATGTCTCTATGAAATTGTGGTGTGTTAGTACCTCCTATGAATGATCAAAGTGACAGCGTGGGGTGTTTATTAGTACTTGGGAATGCATCTTTAAGGTTTGCTTTTGCAGCCCTACACGGTGAATTAGTGTTCGTTATCCAGCCAGAGAGTAGTTCAGAATAGCATAGTGAAGTGCTTATATTTATATTCCTTTATGATATCATTGTTGAGAGTGACCACTAGTGAAAGTATGATCCCTAGGCCTTATTTCTAAGCATTGAAACACCGTTTCCAACAAGTTCTGCTACATGTTTGCTTGCTGCCATTTTTATTTCAGATTGCAATTACTACTTATAATCATCCATATTACTTGTATTTCACTATCTCTTCGCCGAACTAGTGCACCTATACATCTGACAAGTGTATTAGGTGTGTTGGGAACACAAGAGACTTCTTGTATTTTAATTGCAGGGTTGCTTGAGAGGGATATCTTTGACCTCTACCTCCCTGAGTTCGATAAACCTTGGGTGATTCACTTAAGGGAAACTTGCTGCTGTTCTACAAACCTCTGCTCTTGGAGGCCCAACACTGTCTACAGGAATAGAAGCGTGCGTAGACATCATACATCTCCACCAGTCCCACTGGTATCTTTCCGTACCTCCCAAGTACATTTCCAAAACCTTTTTGGAAAACACTTTTGTAAAACAAAAACTCCTTCAATGCCAAGCAACAGCCTTTCCCATGTCCATAACCGCGGACACGGCTATTCGAATAGTTTTACACTCTGCAGAGGTTGTACACTTTCCCCACAAGATCCGAATACTCATCGTGTGGGCATCATCCCTGCATAACAACATATGCCACAACAAGCACCCGATCGTAGTTTTTCGCCTGCTCGCCTTAGCCTAAGACATGCCGCCTAGAGTTGTACCTCCCAACACCAGAGTCCGAGGGGTCGTTTACCCAGGAGTAGCAAATTCCCCGACCAGCTCGACCCTCCGGAATGCCGCGACCAACTGCGGGGCATTATTCAATGGGAGCTCATAGGTTGTACCCCTGCCATCTGTCCGAGACGGAAAGGCGTTCCCAGTTCATCGGGAAGGCCACGGTCGATAGGTGTCCATGCTCGGACCACCCCTTACATTTGCAGGACCCACACTAAGGCGAGACAAACTACTACGCTACGCCCCGTCCCACTAAAGGGTAATGTGGTTGTACTGGCTAGGTCCAGTTAGGTACTCAGTCACCAAAGTTTTTCGAAATCACTTTTCATTTCCACTTGCCTCCAGCAATTTATCTTTCCAAAAGCCTTTTTGCCTCTCATAAAACCACACTTGGGTAGGGCTACCCCATTCCAAGGTTTTAGAAAACTCCTTTTCTTGAAAACATTTTCACAAACATTTTTCCAGGGCTCCCAACCTATAGTCCAAATTCTCTTTGAAAAGAGGCGACAAGGGTGATAAGGTGGTAAGCACCATATCCCTAACAGAGGTGTGATCCGTAGGTACCACGAGGGCTGCACCCTAAGGGTGGATTAATAAAACCCTGGGCGGCACTAACCATCGACAAAATAAATAGAAAGGACATGCACTTTATAAAACCTGTAATAATGCAAGAGCAAGATATATAGGACCAGAGATGCATTAAGAGGTGGCTTGCCTTGGTTGGCTATTTGTCCCTGGACTTCTTCTTCACGAACCTCTGTTCTTCCTTCCTCTTCGAGATCCTCACCGAGATCCTCTCATTCTTCTCCGATAGTGATCGCATTCTAACGTCGCAAAATAAAAGGTGAACGATCAACACATAGCCACAGCATCAAACACACACACACAACTAGTAGCAAATCACTCAATCAGAGGCACTAATCACGTCAAACAAACAGCACCTCAGGCAAGATGATTTATAAAAGAACTATTTCTAACGTTACTAGAAAAGTGCCTTAATAGAACATCTATTTGCTAAAAAGGCGCTGCCTCACATCAAAGTATAATATACACAAGCACTGGTGGCTAATGACGTTTGGAAACCACCAGAAGGGGTCTGGTGCCAAAGTTCATCATAAAACAATTTTCAAATAGAAAAATACTCAATTTCCCTAGAGGCAAATATGTCTAGAATCACAAATAATTATTCAAAAACTCCCAATACCAAACCAGTGGGTAAAAATTATACCAACTGGTAGGTATGATCTGAGAGAGTTCAACCAAATTAGTTTTGGTCCAAAACCAATTATAGAATATTTTTAAACATTTTTATAAAACCAGAAAGCCTAGGACTAGTTTATTTTTCTCACAGAACTCTGCACAACTTCAACAAAAAAAGACACTTATACTTCTGGATAGCTATTCAAACAAGTATGCACGTAAAATTGAATTCACCAATTTTTGAGATACATATTATTTTAAATAATTATTTTACTGTCCAGAGGTGCTGTTTTAGAGATAAATACCACATTTATTTTATGTAGCAAGGAAAAATATGCCCTCTGGACAAGTTGTACAATTTGAGGTACTGGTTAGTTTAAAATTTGTTTCACTCAAAAACTTGCTTTAAAACTCTCTTGACAAAATTTCAAAGTCAGATCTGGACACATTTGGCTAATTGAACCATTTCAAAAGTAAACAGACACATGCATGGTAACCTATGCCAAAAGGCGGGCCTTGAAGAGGGGGTCACTACAAAATTTGTTTCATTGCAGAGAGGTTCCTAAATCTTTTATTATTGAATTTAAACATGCACCGCATGTTCTCAGACTTTGAATAACTGTGAGGTATACAAGATAGATCTGGGGTAGCTCTCGGCCTGATATGGTTGTAAACTATCTAGGGAACACTACAAAATTTGAATCACTAAATTAGGGTGATTACAGATTATTTGGTGAATTTAAAGTGAAGTAGATCTGTTAACAGGAATTTCATTTATAAAAGGAAAGAAATGGAGGAGCAGGGCGGGCGAGGCAGCGCAGTGCTGGGCCGGCCCGGCTCGACGACGGCTCGCGTGCACGCGGACGCGGTGGCCAGAAGGCGTGCGGCCTAGCATGGCCTGGGCGGGGCCAGGCAGGTCCATGCGCGAGGGTACGCTGCATGGAGCCACATGACCTCGATCGAGACGGACAACGATGACGAGGACATTGCCCTAGCGGCGGAGAAGAAACGGAGGGCTCACCGAGGTTTGGCCTGGGGTTGATGGGGGACGATGCGGAAGATGGCGCAGCATGCCCAGTTCGTTTCGGACGTGCGGACTCGCTCCCAGACGTCGGCCTGGACGGAGTCGATCGAGCGCGACGTCGGCGTGGACGGAGCCCCAACGGCGGCGACATGCACGGAGTAGACGAGCTCGACGAAGCCGAGGCAGGGAAGGTGCGGACGCGCTACAGGGGTGGAGCCACGGTCTGGAGCGGCTCGGATGGTGCCTTGGACCAGCTCGCGGCTTCCAGGGCGCCGGCCAGGTCGAGGGAAAACGCAGGGACGACTCGCACTAGCCAAGACGGCGACGTGCGCGACGGCGGCGCGGCCGCGTCGACTAGGCAGAGAGGAGAGAGGGCTCACCGGGGTTGACTCAGGCGACGTAAGGGATGCAGGAACGGTCCTGGAAAGGTTCTACGACGATGTGCTTCTCGGCTTGGTCGACTCGGACGCGCTACGAGTGGCGGACGACGAGTGCCGCACATGCACAGCAGCGTCCGGACGACGACGCCCTTCCAGCGAGCTGCATGCAAGACGAGAGTCACTTCAGGGTCTCCAGAGAGATCTAAAAAAAGATAGAATGGAGAGGAGGGGCGGAAGGGTGCAGCAGCTATGCCCACAACGGGTTGCAGAACGACTAGAGCTCCGGCTCGGCCTTGTCCTTTGGCCGGGGAGGAACACGAAGCAGGTCTCCGCCCTCAGGGGAGCTAAACAAGGGTGAGGAGTGCGGTAGGAGGGGATTGTGACGAGGATTGGACCTGGGTAGCAGCGGGGGCGAGTTTTATTTGCCGGGCGACGGTGCACGGTGGACCGCGAGCTGGGTGAGCGACGCACGGGCGCACGACCACGCCATTGGATACTGGAGGCGGTGGAGGAGCGTATCTGAATGTGGAGAACTATTTTGGAAACTAGCTCTTGCCCTGACGCTGCGTGGGAACCCGAGATCGTCGAGCCATTGAGTCCGCCTGACAGCTGCTTGACGAAAGGTCATGTCGAGAGCGTCGCTCAACGTGGCGTACAGAGGAAGAGGGACAGGCTAGGCTGGCATGGTAGGGATGCTGGTGAGGTGCTCCTCTATCGTGCGTGGTCTAAACCGGCCGGGGGAGGGCATGGGATGCGGAGTCGCGTCGTGCACTTGGTGACGTGGTCACCATGGACTGAGGTGCGCTGGCTTGTGCGGGACGACGGTGGTGCACGGCTTTGAACAAGAGGATGTCATGGGGGCGTACGGTGGTATGCAGGCTTGATGACACCCACTGGTTAGCTTCTTTGGAGCAGAGGGAAAAAGGGAGGGGAGTGAGAGAGAGATGTGTCCATCCCGTCGGTTTCCAAGCAAAATAAGTGAGGGAGGGAGAGGGTTCAGGCTAACTAGGAGGAAGCAAGGTAGGGTCGCAGGTTGTGCAGGAGGGGCAGGGTGCATGTTGTTCGTTTGCTTGGCGTGAAGTGAGGGAGAGAGAGGTGAGAGGGCTGCAACAAACCAGCAACAAATCTTTGCCTCGGTTCCTTCCTTTCTTTTCTTCCCGACAGGTAACATCAAAAGAAGAATACTGTAGCACTTCAGCACTGTAGCAGTGCTCATTTCGACCAGAGAGGGGACTAGGGTGCTGGTCTGGTTGGTCGTTGGTGTCATGGGCAATGAAATGATTAAGAGAATGGGAGGGAGTGGTTCGGCTAACCATGCCATGAGTTGGGCAATGGCCAGCTCTCTCCATGCGCATGCCTAGACGAGCCAAGGCACGGTCAAAAGAACAATGCATGGAAGCTAGATGATGGTGTTGATGAAAGCAAGGTCTAGGATTTAGTTAGGAAACAATTTGAAGAAATTTGCAAAAGAAAGATGGAAATGGATATTAGTCCATTTGAAGTGATCCACTCAATAGAGCACGACTTGATAGATGATGGGATATTGGTTGATAGATCACACGGGCACCTTTATTGTCCAAGCATTGCCATTTAAAATTTGAATCCCTTTGGAAAAAGTTTTCGATCAGTTTCTATGTCTAAAGCAAAATTTAAATGATGGTGATAACTACAACTCTTGAAAGTTTGGAAAACTTAAAAGAGGTGAATTTAAATTAGAAAAGGTCAAAAACTAGTAGCACATATTGTAGAAGATTTTAAAGAATTTTGGCAAAAAGATAAATGCAAGAAATGGCATTAGCACCAATAACATGCATTTAGGTAAATAGAAAATAAAATATGTTTGTAGAAGTTATATTTCAAAAGGAAAGAAAAAAATAGGATAGGACATATTAGTCACATATCCAATTTATAAATAGGGAATATTTGAATTGATGTGATAAAAGTAGAAATAGTTTTGGAAGTCAAAAAGAGAAGAATTAGGGGTCTAGGGTTTTAGGAAATTGGAGGGAACCTCCATATTGGGAAATGGGAGTTGAGGCCAAGAATGATTTAAGAGTAGAGTTTAAAGATCTTGGGGAGATAGATATGTAAATGGAGATTATTCATTTGCTGGACAAATGATCATCTACCAAGATTATGCATAGATCAAATGAGATGTATTAGTGACAAAGTATTTGCCATAGATATTTGATCACAGATCAAATAATCTTAAAATTTAGCTTTGGTGTCTATGACCTTTATTAGATTTAAACTAGATAAGAAGTCTTATAAAAAAAAATTGGAAAGAGAGAGGGTTTTAGGAGGTAGAGTAGAATGACCCACAGTTAAAGTAGAATAAAATGAGGATCATTCCCTTTTGTTTCTGGAAACCAAATCTGCATATAAAATATTTTGTAAATTTTTTGAAGTCACACCAAGTAAGGGTAACCATTTGGCAAATATTTTGTATCAAAAACAATTTTAGACACCCCTTTGTTTTTATATACTATGATCAGAGGTCACCCTAGCCAATTTTAAAAGAAAAGGTTCTTAGGGAAAAATGGATCAAAATTAGAGTCATAGGCAGAACAAAAGAGATTTTGTGTTTTGTCAAAAATTTCAAATACGTTTGAAGATATGGGGTTAAGATAATACAAGAGTGGCCATAACCTAAGGGTTTCTCTTGAGACTTGAAGATGTGGGTTGAGGTACTTCACTTAGCACTATTTCAACATCCATCACTCATCAAACAGAGTCAGATAAGCAGTTCAATCAAAAACATGCCAACACAAGCAAAACTTAAAAAGTTTTTGTTCCCCCTGATTTTTGCAACGTGGACACTTAGACAGGGTTGCAAAAGTTGGGGCGTTACAGGCCTTCCACCCTTAAAATAATCTCGTCCCGAGATTACTAAGCGTAGGACTAGAGAGTTGTTATAGGTTGACATCAGTTAGACTCCAACTTCTGGTAGCCATGCAGTTGTCGAAAGGGGTCATAGTTTCAGCTTCTGAGAGACTCGGTAGATTTCCGTCGAGGGCGAGCTCCGTGAAGAGGTTGACTTCTCCATGCGGATGTTAGATATGCAGCTCCTTAACGATACTAGAGGGGTTCACGATTCTTGGAGAGTTAGAGCATCCCAACGGTGTTTTACAAAGGTCAAAAAATTTAGAGTTAGCTTCAATTTTTAGTGGAAGACGAACCCTTATGATTGTTCATCGGGGGTTCAGAAAAACTCAGAGCTTCAGCCATGGGGTCCTGTCGAACGCTTTTGAAGAAGTCATCGATATCCCATCTTGAGTTGAACAATCTCCAGGGGCGACGTGCAGTCTGTAGCTTCAAGAGGCACACACGGTGTTTACTACTTTGTAAGGCACTTGTTAAGTTAGTAAGTCTGCGGAACTTATGGTTGGTCCCCATATGAAGCAGCAACATGAGTCGCCGAAAACAGTCTTCGGCCTTCGGGTTGGCGCTGACTCCTACCAGTTAAGGAATGAGCGGGTAAAGTACACCTAATCTTGAGTCTTGAATTCTCTTCAAAGGCTTCACTTGATGATGACCAGATGCACCATGTAGGGTAGCTTGGCTTCGATACGACTTCTCGCTTGGTGGCTCCGTTGGGCAGATGGTACCATATGGTTAGGTTTTTTTTTTTTTTAAATTCTTTAAGGTTAGCAGGTTTCTATCCTACGGTTAGAACCTGTTAGTAGGCTTCATCTTCTTGCAGGGTTGTGATCCAACTTGAAGTACTCGTTTCTGCTTCATCGGCATCACGGGGTGTCTTCGGTTGAATGCCGTACTGAAATTGGGTATTTTGGAAAAACATGGTTGCATCTAGCGGTTACCCAAGCGAGAGTTAAGGTTCTCCCTTAGCTTTCCAAACTAACAGTTAGTATTTCTTACATAAATTCGAGCGGACGTGAGGAGAACATCTTAGGGGGGTTTCCTAGGTGAGGCTGTCACACAAAAAGTGTTTTCAGGCCGAAGGGGCCAAAACAACAAGCACACAACAAACAAACACAAACACTCGAAGCAACACTCTTAGAAAACAACAAACAATCATGAGAATCACACGAGGTACTTAAGTGCCCAGGGATGCCTAATACGCGGGGGTAGCTCAATCAAAAAACAATTGAGTTTTTCCTATCCATCCTATAGGCTTGGGTTGGTCAGAGATTTAGACGTCTTCATTTTGCTGACTCTGACTTCAACATGGATTCTCGAAACGGTAGGTGGTGAAGCAGACCTGAAGTTGACTCGTCGATACTGAGTTGGAGGCGCAAACTGCGTAGAACTTCCGGTCCCAACATCTCGGGAATGTGAGGTCTTCGGAGGGGTTCAGAAGGGTAGCTGTTGAGGTACTCCAAGTCGACAACTTCTTGTAACTGGCCTAAAAATTACTAGTCGAGGAGTGAGGACTTGATCCTTGACGACTGCAAAAGTGCAAGTCCATGGAGGAACAAGGTCAGCTCCGTAACAGACTTTGGTGACAACCAAAGACATGATCTTAAGATCCCTATACGCGTACTGCTAAGTCGGTTGAAATCTTCAATAGTTTGTATGTGGAGATTCTTGAGACTTCCTGAAGGGTTGATCCATCTTCGGCTTCGAGTCTCCGAGTCTGAGTTGGGACATCGTCCAATATGTTGATTTGGAAGAGGATGATGTAGTAGAATCAAAAGCTTCCGAAGTCTTTGGAAATCAGATGGTGAGGTAAGAATTAGAAATTTTTGAAAGGATAAGAAAAATAGAAGGTAAGCTTCTAGTTACTTAGGAAGATAAGGTTCGTAAATAGTTTTACCAAAATAGTATTTTCCTATTCTAACGTCAATGCTAACTAAGGTCTCTTACAGTCAGGATGACTCTGATACCAGCTCTGTGGGGCCCCGGACTAGCTGTCCAAAACACCCGTTATGCATACACATTCACGATCCCATGATCAGTGTGTCGTGAAAGCATAACCGAACTGGTATCAAATACATCATCCATTACAATACCGAGTAAAAAGATTACAACAGGTCACCTGACCAATATTTACATAAGAGCCGCAATGGCAGGAGATCAACAATCACACAGGAAATACTTCACGAAAGTGTTCGCATGGCCCAAGTCATGCCATAACCCTACGCAACTGACGGGAAGACGTTCTAGCTCGCATAGACGTCGTCGACTCCTTCTTCATCTGTCGGATTCCACCAAGTCTGGCCAAGTAAATAGCTAGGGACAAAGCCATGAGTACATTATGAATTATACTCGCAAACCACCTTAGAGAGAAGTAAAGGATATGCAAATTGGCAGTAGCAAGGAATAGGCAGTAAACTAGGGCGACAAGGAGCGAGAGGTTGTTCCTCTCGAGAGTATGACATCTCTATATCTTTGTTGAAAAACCTTTTTGTAAACGAGTTTATTTGAAGACTAATAGGTAAGGAAGACCCATTTTCATTTCCGGCCATCGGAGTGACCAAAACAACTTTAACTTTCCTCCGTACCTCCCAGGTACATCTCCACCAGTCCCACTGGTATCTTTCCGTACCTCCCAGGTACATTTCCAAAACCTTTTTGGAAAACACTTTTGTAAAACCAAAACTCCTTCAATGCCAAGCAACAGCCTTTCCCATGTCCATAACCGCGGACATGGCTATTCGAATAGTTTTACACTCTGCAGAGGTTGTACACTTTCCCCACAAGATCCGAATACTCATCGTGTGGGCATCATCCCTGCATAACAACATATGCCACGACAAGCACCCGATCGTAGTTTTTCGCCTGCTCGCCTTAGCCTAAGACATGCCGCCTAGAGTTGTACCTCCCAACACCAGAGTCCGAGGGGTCGTTTACCAAGGAGTAGCAAATTCCCCGACCATCTCGACCCTCCGGAATGCCGCGACCAACTGTGGGGCATTATTCAATGAGAGCTCATAGGTTGTACCCCTGCCATCTGTCCGAGACGGAAAGGCGTTCCCAGTTCGTCGGGAAGGCCACGGTCGATAGGTGTCCATGCTCGGACCACCCCTTACATTTGCAGGACCCAAACTAAGGCGAGAAAAACTACTACGCTACGCCCCGTCCCACTAAAGGGTAATGTGGTTGTACTGGCTAGGTCCGGTTAGGTACTCAGTCACCAAAGTTTTTCGAAATCACTTTTCATTTCCACTTGCCTCCAGCAATTTATCTTTCCAAAAGCCTTTTTGCCTCTCATAAAACCACACTTGGGCAGGGCTACCCCATTCCAAGGTTTTAAAAAACTCCTTTTCTTGAAAACATTTTCACAAACATTTTTCCAGGGCTCCCAACCTATAGTCCAAATTCTCTTTGAAAAGAGGCGACAAGGGTGATAAGGTGGTAAGCACCATATCCCTAACAGAGGTGTGATCAGTAGGTACCACGAGGGCTGCACCCTAAGGGTGGATTAATAAAACTCCGGGCGGCACTAACCATCGACAAAATAAATAGAAAGGACATGCACTTTATAAAACCTGTAATAATGCAAGAGCAAGATATATAGGACCAGAGATGCATTAAGAGGTGGCTTGCCTTGGTTGGCTATTTGTCCCTGGACTTCTTCTTCATGAACCTCTGCTCTTCCTTCCTCTTCGAGATCCTCACCGAGATCCTCTCATTCTTCTCCGATAGTGATCGCATTCCAACGTCGCAAAATAAAAGGCGAACGATCAACACATAGCCATAGCATCAAACACACACACAAACAACTAGTAGCAAATCACTCAATCAGAGGCACTAATCACATCAAACAAACAGCACCTCAGGCAAGATGATTTATAAAAGAACTATTTCTAACGTTACTAGAAAAGTGCCTTAATAGAACATCTATTTGCTAAAAAGGCGCTGCCTCACATCAAAGTGTAATATACACAAGCACTGGTGGCTAATGACGTTTGGAAACCACCAGAAGGGGTCTGGTGCCAAAGTTCATTATAAAACAATTTTCAAATAGAAAAATACTCAATTTCCCTAGAGGCAAATATGTCTAGAATCACAAATAATTATTCAAAAACTCCCAATACCAAACCAGTGGGTAAAAATTATACCAACTAGTAGGTATGATCTGAGAGAGTTCAACCAAATTAGTTTTGGTTCAAAACCAATTATAGAATATTTTTAAACATTTTTATAAAACCAGAAAACCTAGGACTAGTTTATTTTTCTCACAGAACTCTGCACAACTTCAACAAAAAAAGACACTTATACTTCTGGATAGCTATTCAAACAAGTATGCACGCAAAATTGAATTCACCAATTTTTGAGATACATATTATTTTAAATAATTATTTTACTGTCCAGAGGTGCTGTTTTAGAGACAAATACCACATTTATTTTATGTAGCTAGGAAAAATATGCCCTCTGGACAAGTTGTACAATTTGAGGTACTGGTTAGTTTAAAATTTGTTTCACTCAAAAACTTGCTTTGAAACTCTCTTGACAAAATTTCAAAGTCAGATCTAGACACATTTGGCTAATTGAACCATTTCAAAAGTAAACAGACACATGCATGGTAACCTATGCCAAAAGGCGGGCCTTGAGGAGGGGGTCACTACAAAATTTGTTTCATTGCAGAGAGGTTCCTAAATCTTTTATTATAGAATTTAAACATGCACTGCATGTTCTCATACTTTGAATAACTGTGAGGTATACAAGATAGATCTGGGGTAGCTCTCGGCCTGATGTGGTTGTAAACTATCTAGGGAACACTACAAAATTTGAATCACTAAATTAGGGTGATTACAGATTATTTGGTGAATTTAAAGTGAAGTAGATCTGTTAACAGGAATTTCATTTATAAAAGGAAAGAAATGGAGTAGCAGGGCGGGCGAGGCAGCGCAGTGCTGGGCCGGCCCGGCTCGGCGACGGCTCGCGTGCGCGCGGTGGCCAGAAGGCGTGCGGCCTAGCATGGCCTGGGCGGGGCCAGGCAGGTCCATGCGCGAGGGTACGCTGCATGCAGCCACATGACCTCGATCGAGACGGACAACGATGACGAGGACATTGTCCTAGCGGCGGAGAAGAAACGGAGGGCTCACCGAGGTTTGGCCTGGGGTTGATGGGGGACGACGCGGAAGATGGCGCAGCATGCCCAGTTCATTTCGGACGCGCGGACTCACTCCCAGACGTCGGCCTGGACGGAGTCGATCGAGCGCGATGTCGGCGTGGACGGAGCCCCAACGGCGGCGACATATGGTGTGGACGCGCTCGACGAAGCCGAGGCAGGGAAGGTGTGGACGCGCTACGGGGGTGGAGCCACGGTCTGGAGCGGCTCGGATGGTGCCTTGGACGAGCTCGCGACTTCCAGGGCGCCGGCCAGGTCGAGGGAAAACGCGGGGACGACTCGCACTAGCCAAGACGGCGACGTGCGCGACGGCGGCGCGGCCGCGTCGACTAGGCAGAGAGGAGAGAGGGCTCACCGGGGTTGACTCAGGCGACGTAAGGGATGCAGGAACGGTCCTGGAAAGGTTCTACGACGATGTGCTTCTCGGCTTGGTCGACTCGGACGCGCTACGAGTGGCGGACGACGAGTGCCGCACATGCACAGCAGCGTCCGGACGACGACGCCCTTCCAGCGAGCTGCATGCAAGACGAGAGTCACTTCAGGGTCTCCAGAGAGATCTAAAAAAAGATAGAACGGAGAGGAGGGGCGGAAGGGTGCAGCAGCTATGCCCACAACGGGTTGCAGAACGACTAGAGCTCCGGCTCGGCCTCAGGGGAGGTAAACCAGGGTGAGGAGTGCGGTAGGAGGGGATTGTGACGAGGATTGGACCTGGGTAGCAGCGGGGGCGAGTTTTATTTGCTGGGCGACGGTGCACGGTGGACCGCGAGCTGGGTGAGCGACGCACGGGCGCACGGCCACCCCATTGGATACTGGAGGCGGTGGAGGAGCGTATCTGAATGTGGAGAACTGTTTTGGAAACTAGCTCTTGCCCTGACGCTGCGTGGGAACCCGAGATCGTCGAGCCATTGAGTCCGCCTGACAGGTGCTCGACGAAAGGTCATGTCGAGAGCGTCGCTCAACGTGCCGTACAGAGGAAGAGGGACAGGCTAGGCTGGCATGGTAGGGATGCTGGTGAGGTGCTCCTCTGTCGTGCGTGGTCTAAACCGGCCGGGGAGGGCATGGGATGCGGAGTCGCGTCGTGCACTTGGTGACATGGTCACCATGGACTGAGGTGCGCTGGCTTGTGCGGGACGACGGTGGTGCACGGCTTCGAACAAGAGGATGTCATGGGGGCCTACGGTGGTATGCAGGCTTGACGACACCCACTGGTTAGCTTCTTTGGAGCAGAGGGAAAAAGGGAGGGGAGTGAGAGAGAGATGTGTCCATCCCGTCGGTTTCCAAGCAAAATAAGTGAGGGAGGGAGAGGGTTCAGGGCTAACTAGGAGGAAGCAAGGTAGGGTCGCAGGTTGTGCAGGAGGGGCAGGGTGCATGTTGTTCGTTTGCATGGCGTGAAGTGAGGGAGAGAGAGAGGTGAGAGGGCTGTAGCAAACCAGCGACAAATCTTTGCCTCGGTTCCTTCCTTTCTTTTCTTCCCGACAGGTAACATCAAAAGAAGAATACTGTAGCACTTCAGCACTGTAGCAGTGCTCATTTCGACCAGAGAGGGGACTAGGGTGCTGGTCTGGTTGGTCGTTGGTGTCATGGGCAATGAAATGATTATGAGAATGGGAGGGAGTGGTTCGGCTAACCATGCCATGAGTTGGGCAATGGCCAGCTCTCTCCATGCGCATGCCTAGACGAGCCAAGGCACGGTCAAAAGAACAATGCATGGAAGCTAGATGATGGTGTTGATGAAAGCAAGGTCTAGGATTTAGTTAGGAAACAATTTGAAGAAATTTGCAAAAGAAAGATGGAAATGGATATTAGTCCATTTGAAGTGATCCACTCAATAGAGCACGACTTGATAGATGATGGGATATTGGTTGATAGATCACACGGGCACCTTTATTGTCCAAGCATTGCCATTTAAAATTTGAATCCCTTTGGAAAAAGTTTTCGATCAGTTTCTATGTCTAAAGCAAAATTTAAATGACGGTGATAACTACAACTCTTGAAAGTTTGGAAAACTTAAAAGAGGTGAATTTAAATTAGAAAAGGTCAAAAACTAGTAGCACATATTGTAGAAGATTTTAAAGAATTTTGGCAAAAAGATAAATGCAAGAAATGGCATTAGCACCAATAACATGCATTTAGGTAAATAGAAAATAAAATATGTTTGTAGAAGTTATATTTCAAAAGGAAAGAAAAAAATAGGATAGGACATATTAGTCACATATCCAATTTATAAATAGGGAATATTTGAATTGATGTGATAAAAGTAGAAATAGTTTTGGAAGTCAAAAAGAGAAGAATTAGGGGTCTAGGGTTTTAGGAAATTGGAGGGAACCTCCATATTGGGAAATGGGAGTTGAGGCCATGAATGATTTAAGAGTAGAGTTTAAAGATCTTGGGGAGATAGATATGTAAATGGAGATTATTCATTTGCTGGACAAATGATCATCTACCAAGATTATGCATAGATCAAATGAGATGTATTAGTGACAAAGTATTTTCCATAGATATTTGATCACAGATCAAATAATCTTAAAATTTAGCTTTGGTGTCTATGACCTTTATTAGATTTAAACTAGATAAGAAGTCTTATAAAAAAAATTTGGAAAGAGAGAGGGTTTTAGGAGGTAGAGTAGAATGACCCACAGTTAAAGTAGAATAAAATGAGGATCATTCCCTTTTGTTTCAGGAAACCAAATCTGCATATAAAATATTTTGTAAAAATTTTGAAGTCACACCAAGTAAGGGTAACCATTTGGCAAATATTTTGTATCAAAATTTTTTTTAGAAACCCCTTTGTTTTTATATACTATGATCAGAGGTGACCCTAGCCAATTTTAAAAGAAAAGGTTCTTAGGGAAAAATGGATCAAAATTAGAGTCATAGGGCAGAACAAAAGAGATTTTGTGTTTTGTCAAAAATTTCAAATACGTTTGAAGATATGGGGTTAAGATAATACAAGAGTGGCCATAACTTAAGGGTTTCTCTTGAGACTTGAAGATGTGGGTTGAGGTGCTTCACTTAGCACTATTTCAACATCCATCACTCATCAAACAGAGTCAGATAAGCTGTTCAATCAAAAACATGCCAACACAAGCAAAACTTAAAAAGTTTTTGTTCCCCCTGATTTTTGCAACGTGGACACTTAGGGCCCTTTTGTTGTGGCTTTTTTTGGCTTTTTGGCTTTGGCAAAAGCCAAAAAAGCACCTAAATAGGTGCTTTTTTGGCTTTTGGATTTTGGAAGCCAAAAACAAAGATCCTATTCTTTTGGCTTCCAAAATCCAAAAGCCAAAAAAGCACCTATTTAGGTGCTTTTTTTGGCTTTTGCCAAAGCCAAAAAGCCAAAAAAAGCCACAACAAAAGGGCCCTTAGACAAGGTTGCAAAAGTTGGGGCGTTACATAGTATTTTTTAAAAACTACTTTTAAATCTCTATCTCACCTCTGGTTCAAATTCCAAAACAGAAAAGGAGTTGAAATTCAAATGTTTTCTTTAAAAACATAAAAGAAAAGGAAAACCCCCAAAAACCCTAACCCTAGCTAACAGGCCGCAGCCCCCTGGCCCTTTTCCTCTTCCCCACCCGGCGGCCTATTTTCTTCCTTTCCCCCCAGGCCCATCTCTTCCTCCTGGCCCAGCCCGCGCGGCCCGTACCCCTTCGGTGGGAAAAGGATCTTCTCCCTCTGTCGTCTTCCTCCACGAGGACAACGTGAAGCCCCCGTCGCTGTCCTCCACCACCGAGGTCCCCCTCCACCTGCTCCCTCTCCCCTCCTTAAAGCCTCCCCAAACCCTAGAGCTCTCTCCTCTCCTCCCTCGCGCAGCCATTTTTTCGCCCCTCTTTTTCTCTGTAACCGGATGATATCTGCTAGTCAAACTAACAGCATGTGCGATATCCGGTCTAGTACACAGCATGGCATACATGATAGAGTCTTTGATCACCTTATCAAAGCGTCGGTTCCAACTCCGGGATGCTTGCTTCAGTCCATAGATTGAACGCTGAAGTTTACATACCTTGTCAGCATTTTTAGGATCGACAAAACCTTTGGGTTGTACCATATACAACTCTTCCTCAATGTCACCATTAAGGAACGCCGTTTTGACATCCATCTACCAAATCTCGTAATCGAAAAATACAGCTATTGCTAACAAAATCCTCAGACTTTAGCTTCGCTACGGTGAGAAAGTCTCATCGTAGTCAACTCCTTGAATTTGTCGAAAACCCTTTGCGACAAGTCGAGCTTTATAGACAGTAATATTACCATCAACATCTATTTTTCTCTTGAAGATCCATTTATTCTCGACAGCCTTGCGGCTATCAGGTAAGTCTACCAAAGTCCACACTTGGTTATCATACATGGATCCCATTTCGGATTTCATGGCTTCATGCCATTTGTTGGAATCTGGGCTCATCATTGCTTCCTCATACGTCGCAGGGTCTTCATCATTGTTGTCCACAATCATGACATTTAGACAAGGATCATACCAATCTGGAGTGGTACGCTCCCTTGTCGATCTGCAAGGTTCAGTAGTTTCTTCGTTCGAAGTTTCATGATCATTATAATTTGCTTCCTCTCTAATCGGCGTAGGCTGCACAGGAATATCTTCCGGTACTGCGCTACTCTGATCTACGAGAGAAGGTTCAGTAACCTCGTCGAGTTCTACTTTTCTTCCAGTCACTTCTTTAGTGAGAAACTCCTTCTCAAGAAAGGATCCATTCTTAGCAACAAAGATTTTGCCTTCGGATCTGTGATAGAAAGTATACCCAATAGTTTCTTTAGGGTATCCTATGAAGACGCATTTCTCCGCTTTGGGTTCTAGCTTGTCAGGTTGTAACAAACTTTAAGAAGGAACGTTTCTTCCCAAACCATAATTCATACGGTGTCGTTTCAACGGATTTAGATGGTGCCCTATTTAAAGTGAATGCAGCTGTCTCTAATGCATAACCCCAAAACGATAACGGCAAATCAGTAAGAGACATCATAGAACGAACCATATCTAAGAGAGTTCGATTACGACGTTCGGACACACCATTGCGTGTGGTGTTCCCGGCGGTGTCAACTGTGAAAGTATTCCGCATTTCTTTAAATGCATGCCAAACTCATAACTCAGATATTCGCCTCCGCGATCAGAACGCAGAAACTTAATCTTCTTGTTACGTTGATTTTCTACTTCACTTTGGAATTCCTTAAACTTCTCGAAAGTTTCGGACTTATGTTTCATGAAATAGATATACCCATATCTACTCAGATCATCCGTGAATGTTAGAACATAACGATAACCACCGCGCGATGCTACACTCATTGGTCCGCACACATCGGTATGTATGATTTCCAATAAGTCTGTAGCTCGCTCCATTGTACCAGAGAATGGAGTCCTAGTCATTTTTCCCATTAGACATGCTTCGCATCTATCAAGTGACTCAAAGTCAAGTGACTCAAGAAGTCCATCAGAATGGAGTTTCCTCATGCGCTTCACTCCAATATGACCAAGACGACAGTGCCACATATAAGTAGAATTATCATTTAAATTAATTCGCTTAGCATCAATGTTATGAACATGTGTATCACTACTATCGAGATTTAACAAGAATAAACCATTCATCTCAGGCGCATGACCATAAAAGATATTATTCATAAAAATAGAACAACCATTATTCTCTGACTTAAATGAATAACCGTCTTGCATTAAACAAGGTCCAGATATAATGTTCATGCTCAACGCAGCACCAAATAACAATTATTGAGGTTTAAAACTAATCCCGAAGGTAGATGTAGAGGAGTGTGCCGACGGCGATCACATCGACCTTGGATCCGTTTCCAACGCGCATCGTCACCTCGTCCCTTGCTAGGCTTCGTTTATTCCGTAGTTCCTGTTTCGAGTTACAAATGTGAGCAACCGAACCAGTATCAAATACCCAGGCACTACTATGAGAACCAGTAAGATAGACATCTATAACATGTATATCAAATATACCTTTCTTTTTCTTGACAAGGCCGCTCTTCAGATCAGCCATGTACTTGGGGCAATTCCGCTTCCAGTGCCCCTTCTCCTTGCAGTAATAGCACTCAGTATCGGTTTAGGGCCAGCCTTAGGCTTCTCAGAGGCGCAGCAACTTTCTTGCTACCCTTCTTGAAGTTGCCCTTCTTGTTAGACTTTCCCTGCTTTTTGAAACTGGTGGTCTTGTTGACCATCAACACTTGGTGCTCTTTCTGTATCTCCACCTCAGCAGATTTCAGCATGGAGAAGAGTTCAGGTAACTCTTTGTTCATGTTCGCATGTTGTAGTTCATCACAAAGTTCTTGTAACTAGGTGGCAGTGATTGGAGTACACGATGAATACCCAACTTGTTAGGAATCACTATCCCCAAGTCACCGAGCTTCTTCGCATGCCCGGACATAGCGAGCACGTGCTCACTAACGGAGCTACCCTCTTCCATCATACAGCCAAAGAAGTGTTTCGAGGCCTCATAGCTTTCCACGGCCGCATGAGTTTCAAAGATAGCTTTTAGCTCATGGACCAGCTCATAAGGGTCGTGGTGCTCAAAACGCTTTTGGAGCTCCGCCTCTAGGCTGCACAGGATGGCACACTGAACTTGAGAGTACCGAGTTACCCGAGTCTCGCAAACATTCTTTTCTTCTTCGGATACTGCAGGTGGTGGTGGGGGACCTAGCGGTGCTTCGAGCACAAATTGCAGATTTCCACTAGTGAGGAAAATCCTCACATGACGGAACCAGTCGGTGAAATTGCTACCATTGCTTTTAAGCTTTCCTTTCTCTAGGAACTGGTTAAAATTGATGGAGGGGGACGCCATGATCTACAACATATTTGCTAAGAGTTTAGACTAAGTTTATGATAAGTTGAGTTCAAATTTTAATTCTTAAATTAACTAGGTGAACTCCCACTCAAAACAACATCCCTCACATTGTCTTAGTGATCACACGAACCAAGTCCACTACACCAATTCCGATCATCACGAGAAAAGATGTAGCTTCAAAGGCGAACACTCAAAGTGTTCATCATATCATTCATATGACTCATGCGCTACCTTTCGGTGTCCCGTGTTCCGAGACCATGTCTGTACATGCTAGGCTCGTCAAGGCAACCTTAGTATCCGCGTGTGCAAATCGGCTTGCACCCGTTGTATGCACATGTAGAATCTATCACATCCGATCATCACGTGATGCTCAAACAACAAGTCTTAGCAACGGTGCATACTAAGGATGAACACTTTATTATTTTGATATTTAGTGAGAGGGATCATCTTATAATGCTACCGTTGCGATCTAAGCAATATAAGATGCATAAAAGGATTAACATCACATGCAATTCATATGTGATATGATATGGCCCTTTTGTCTTTGCGCCTTTGATCTTCATATCCAAAGCACGGACATGATCTCCATCATCAACGGGCTTGATCTCCATCATCGTTGGCGTAGCGTCAAGGTCAATGGCGCCGTCTTCATGGTTGTGCTCCCATGTAGTAACTATTACAACTACTTTGAAATAATACTTCAACATGAAATTTAAAGACAACCATAAGGCTCCCGGTTGCCACAATACAATAATGATCATCTCATACATATTCATCATCACATCATGGCCATATCACATCACCAAACCCTGCAAAAACAAGTTAGACGCCTCTAATTTGGTTTGCATATTTTACGTGGTTTAGGGTTTTCGAGTAAGATCCAATCTACCTACGAACATGAACAACAACGGTGATACTAATGTTGTCAATAGAAAGAGTAGATTGAATCTTCACTATGGTGGGAGAGACAGACACCCGCAAAGCCACTTATGCAATCCAAGTTGCATGTCAAGCGTGGAGCAAATCTCATGAACGCGGTCATGTAAAGTTAGCCCGAGCCGCTTCATCCCACCATCCCGCAAGATGCAAAGTACACGAACTAAAGACAACAAAAACATCAACGCCCACAAAACCATTGTGTTCTACTCGTGCAACCAATCTATGCATAGACACTGCTCTGATACCACTGATGGGATTCGTAGCATAGAAAACAAAAAATTTCCTATCGCAAGAATGAATAACAAGCCAAGATCCAATCAAGAAGATGGTAGCAACAAGAAGATCATGAGACTAACCCTCGAAGATTCCAAAGCCTACAAGATTAGATCTCTTTGTTGATGTAGTCGATCACTTGCCGCTTGCAAAAGCGCGTAGAAGATCTTGACGGTGCCACAATCGGGCAGCACCTCCGTACTCGGTCACACGTTCGGTGTTGATGAAGACATCCTCCTCCCCGTTCCAGCGGGCAGCGGAAGTAGTATATCCTCGGAATCCCGGCAGCACGACGGTGTGGTGGCGGTGGTGGTGGAGAACTCCGGCAGGGCTTCGCGTAAGCGCTGTGGGAGAAGTATGAGGAGGGGGGCGGCTAGGGTTTGGGGAGAGGGGGTAGCTGGGGCGCCGGCCTCTGGGGGGCAGGGGTGGTGCGACCAAGGTGTGGCCGTCCCCCTCCCTCTCTCCCTCAATATATAGGTGGATCCCCAAGGGTTTGCCCAAAGTCTTCGAATAAAACCCCAACTCCAAAACCTTCCATAGGGCCAAACCTAGGGGGAGTGGGACTCCCCCCTTTCCTTTGGTGGGGTGGCCGGCCACCATGGGGTGGAGTCCACCTGGGACTCCTCCTCCCTTAGGCTGGCCGGCTAAGGTGGGTGGAGTCCCTCGGGACTCCACCTTCCATGGTGATTTCTTCCGGACTCTTCTAGAACCTTCTAGAACCTTCCAGAAAAATATCGGATCATTTTCAAACCTAGAAAATGACTTCCTATATATGAATCTTATTCTCCGGACCATTCTGGACCTCCTCGTGATGTCTTGGATCCCATCCGAGACTCCGAACAAACATTCGAACTCCATTCCATATTCCATATCTACTTAAACGACATCAAACCTTAAGTGTGTCACCCTACGGTTCGTGAACTATGGACATGGTCGAGACTCTTCTCCGACCAATAACCAATAGCGGGATCTGGAGATCCATAATGGCTCCCACACATTCAACGATAACTTAGTGATCGATTGAACCATTTACATACGATACCGATTCCCTTTGTCACGCGATATTTTACTTGTCCGAGGTTTGATCATCGGTATCTCCATACCTTGTTCAACCTCGTCTCCGACAAGTACTCTTTACTCGTACCGTGGCATGTCATCTCTTGTGACCAAGTCACATGCTTGCAAGCTAATCAGACGACATTCCACCGAGAGGGCCCAGATATCTATCTGTCATCGGGATGGACAATATCCCACTCTTGATCCATATGCCTCAACTCATACTTTTCGAATACTTAAGCCCACCTTTATAACCACCCATTTACGCAGTGGTGTTTGATGTAATCAAAGTACCCTTCCAGTATAAGTGATTTACATGATCTCATGGTCGAAGGACTAGGTAACTATGTATCGAAAGCTTATAGCAAATTGAACTTAATGACGTGATCTTATGCTACGCTTAATTGGGTGTGTCCATTATATCATTCATCTAATGACATAACCTTGTTATTAATAACATCCAATGTTCATGATCACGAAACCATGATCATCTATTAATCAACAAGCTAGTTATACAAGAGGCTTACTAGGGACTCCTTGTTGTTCACATAACACACATGTATCAATGTTTCGGTTAATACAATTATAGCTTGGTATGTAAACATTTATCATAAACATAAAGATATTATAATAACCACTTTATTATTGCCTCTTGGGCATATCTCCAACACCTGCAACCTCTTTCCTTTCAACCCGCAGCCCCTCTCCCAGAACTTTACACTAAAACCCTCTAGACCTCTATAAAATAAACCCGGGGTCCCCCCCCCCCCCCGTCTGTTTTTGTTTTCAGGCCCTTTTCTATTTTAAATAAACCTTTTTATCTATTTTCAAATAACAAAAACTAATTTGTTAATAACTTTTAAATGGTAAATCCTAATGAAATGTTTTCTACATGAAAGTTGATCAGAAATTTGCAAGGAACATTAATATGCCATCCATTCATCTGTTTGCATCTCGCATCATGTCGCTCGTGGATAGTCGTGTATGTTCACCTAACATAACACCGTAGTATTTTGGAACACCATCTAAGGTTTCCCCGCTCCGTTTAACTTTGAAGTAGCTCACCCCTGCCATGTTGTGCCATGCTAATCAACACTTAACTTTGATGGTAGAAAATACAACTCCAACCTTAATTGTTTGCCCGGGGTTCCGACTCCGATTAATTGGATAAGTTGCATTGCACCATCGTTACCATGCCATGCATACTATCTTCATCATGCCGGCTCTTCATCCGCAGTAGTAAGTTTGCATCCATTGTTTGTTCCAGCATTTGCTTCTTCCCGGATAGGATCGCGAAGTTGTGTGGTGAGATACGACAAGTCCTCCGGATGTTCCTCGTCAAGCTTTAACAGGCAAGCATTTCCTAAACTTCGGTCTCTGCAGAAGTCGCTCACCTATTTTATTTTGCCTCCTCCCTTATGCTATCCTTAAGTTGTGTCCTTGTCACGTGTCCTATCCACTTGTTACCTCAAGCATCCCATATTACCTCCACCACCCTCCTACAGCTGTTGTTTGGTTATCGGGTCTGCCTTGTGAGTCGTAGTGCATGCTAGTGTTGTTTTATCTCGTTACCGTTATCGCTATCTTATCGGGTTATCTGTTGGAGAATCATGACACATGGGTTATGGATATATTTGTTGAGGGTATCATGGTTACTTGTTAATAGTTGCTTAGCGGAGGCATCGGTGGGTCAGCTGATCATTTTATGATGGCTCACTTGTGTTTCTTGATAAATTAGGACCACGAGTTCTTGTTATCTGTTTCGAGACTGAGCGCTCTAACCACACGTGGGTATGCCTATGGGTCTCCCCTCGACCACTGCCGGAATCTACAGCTTTGTCCAGTGGCCACAACTAGATTGTAACGTTTCATTTTGATGCGTGCGTGCAAGCTTGTTTCCTTCTGTTACATTTGGGGAAGCCTTATGCCATGTATCCCTTTGTTCTTGTACGCACGTATAGGTGGAATACGATGTTAAGCGGTATCCGAAAGAGTGAGGTCATTGTTCATCTCCCTAGAGTGAGCTCTGATCCAGTGTGCATCTCCTAGGAACTGACTTAGTCGTAGACTCAAACAGCTAGGTCCGCTTCGGAGATTCAGCTGGACTTCGATACGGGTTCAACTTGGTTAGGTGGCTTCCTGGACATTGTTGTAATGAAGGAGAGTGCGAGTCATGATATCCACCTGTCGCAAGTGGGTCGATCGTGCGTGTGGGCACATTTGGGCACCCCTGCTGGGTTACATCTTATCGATAAGCCGTGTCCGCGGTTATGGACGACTTGGAGCTGTATGACTCGACCATAGACAACTTACACCTGTTGTTTCAATACTAATAACTTGCATAGTAAGATAGAACAACTTAAATAATAACTGGTTAAAACTTGTCCACCGTGTGATTGCCTTTGTAAGTACTTCTTTGCGAAGGGGGAACACATCGGCTGTGTTATGTTTGCAGAGTATAGAACTGTTAGTTTATGCGCTCTCTCACCTTCTCTGATTAGACGAATGTTGTAGAGTGTCTCTATAGGTTTTTAGTGCTTGCGCGCTGCCGCTTAACTCCACCATATTGCCTATGACGTTCCTCTTGCGTCCTCTAAGTCCCATGCGTGCCTCAAGTACAAAACACGACCGGTTGACGAATGCTTATACGTCTTGAAGTCTTGTTAAGTACGAGCCCGTACTTATTGCTGCTTTGGGACATAACCGGGTAGGTATGAAGATCGGTACGATGAAGAACGACGCTAGCAAGGTTACCCTTCCGGCTTGGCCTGGGCAGGGTTATGGACGCCACTGGTTATCTTTAGGACTCTTAGTCCAATTTGTATCTTGTCCGTACTCGGACATATTTGATCTTCTGTATGATTTGGATCTTATGTTGTATATTTATATCTTGACTCGTTGGAGTCGTTGTTGTAATATATCTGTTTCTTGTGGGATCTATTGTAATCCTGTTGTAATGTTACCGCTCGTGTTAATTCCTCCGGCATCACGTGTGTGATCCGTCGCGCACGTCGTGTCGGAGGGCGTCTCAGAATCGATATCGAGCGGATTTCGGCGGATTCGCTGGGATCCTCATGGTACCGGTTCCGGGGTGTCACACCCCCCCCCCCCCCTTGGATCGCCTTTTCGGTTTTGAAAAATGAAAGAAATATATAGAAATTTCAAAAAATAAAATCCATCAAGATGTCCATGTATTATGTCATCTAGTTTTAATGAGAATTAACAAACATGAATTTCGATTTTTTTTCAAAATGGCGTCATGTTCGGTAAAACTGGATTTCTGGTTGCATACGACCTCCGATGAAAATATTTTTTATATGAAAATGTATCTACGCGAAATTTCCTGGAGCACGCTGGCACGGCGATGAGATTCAAGCTGACTATGCTCGTGTCTTAAGAGAAAATATATTATATATATTCATCAAAGTGTGTAGTATGTAGTAGTGTAGAATTGAATGGAAAACACAAATTGAAAAAGAAATACACAAAATAAAATAGAATTCAAATACAGAAAATGGAAAGGAAGATCCTGATGTTGCCAGATCAATAAAGATTAACTTTCTGCACCTATGGGGAAACATAGGGAATGGTCCTGAAAGATTGTTGCTTTTTAAGTTAAGGGTTGTAATACTCGAGGTTCCATATCCTTGAGGGCACTTAGGGACTGTCCCGTGTAGCAGGTTGTTTGATAGATCAAGAGATTCCAATTGTTGCAACTGAAGCAGGGAGCATGTTGACAGAGTGAGACCAGTCGACGGCAGCGCTAAGGTCCATTCCAGACATGTTGAGAACTTGCAGCTTCCTCAGGCCCGACACCCATGCGAGATCATGCGAGTGGGGTATGACCTGAATTTTAGGCAGGTTATCGGGATAGCTGTTGAGCTGGAGGATGAGCAGATTCGAGAGATTGCCGATGTGGGGAGGAATCCTACCGCTGAAATTAGAGTAAGAGAGGTTAAGATGCGTCAAGCTCCGGAGGGTGTCAATGAGCTCCGCGATGGGTTGGCCTTCGAAATTGTTGTATGAGAGATCCAGCTGCTTCAGATGTCGTAATGAGAGCAAGGAGGAGTGTATCTCACCTCCGATGGTCGCAAAAGGGAATGAATATCTTTCGCTATGGATTCGTAGCGCGACGACGTGGCCGGTTCGGTTGCTGCAAATGACACCCTTCCACCAGCAGCAGTCCGTGCCTGGCCACGACGGCAAGATGTTGCCAAAGTCGTTGAGGCCGGCCTTGAAGTCGCGAAGCGCATCCCACTCGCGTGGGATGCAGAGGATGCCTGCTGGTGGTGTTGGTGTGACCGCTACCGGTGAGCTCAGGTGGAAGAGGAGAAAGCACGTCATCAGGATTATCAGAACTCGGACCAACGGCTCTGGCTCGGCCATCTTTCTGTGTGGGTAGTCCTCTTCAAGGCCGGTCCACATATCTTGAGGGTCCTGGGGCGACGCGGAACCAAGGGCCTCTTATTCACAATGGCCGAGATTTTATGTGGCCAAGGGGCCATTGCTCCCCCCCTCCGCTCTCTATATATTTTTTAAAAATGTCCATAATATTTATGGTACTTACTTATAGTTTTACTATGATAAGTGTTTTTGGGTCTCACAACAATCTCTATCAAACTCCATCATGTCATCATACATAAAGGTTTTAAAATGTATCAATATTTCATACAAAAAATATTATACTAATGCAATAGAAAATTCAATAATCCTTACATTTGATAGTGCGGCGAGACAAGCCATTTAAATAGGTGTCAACCAACGATTTGAACCTTGTTTCTACACGGCCTGATCTCAAATCGATCACACGGCCTAATCTCAAATTGATCACACGGCCTGATCTTAAATTGATCAGGCACTTTCCATCTATCTTCATTGTTCAAATCATATGTAACTCTAGAATTAATCACATGAAAAAATTATGAGAGTAACTGATTCGTATCCCATGTAAAAAGTGAATATAAGAGTAGACATATTTGGTACTAAATTAATAAGAAGATAAAATATACGGTCTCTAAACATGCGTGTATGATGGGGACAAGTATAACTATTGCGAGCAGAATAAAAGTTTTATGCGGGATGGTATCGTTACATGATTGTGTATTTACTCTCAACTAATAAATACTCACAATATCGGGAAGGCAAGAGCCGGTGTTGTTCTACATATTTGGGAAGGCTGGACATAAAATCATGGCATCGATGAAAGTGATTCGTAAATTTCGGAGTATGTCAAGAGGAGTCAGAGTAGAGGCATGATAAGTCACAGTTTGGGCCATCCAACAATTAGACCTGAAAAATAGAAGTTATATTAATAACAGTACACAAACAAATCTTGCACCGAGGCCCTACCATGTGAGGGCCCAGGGCGAGCGCCCCTCTGTCCCGCCCTATGGGCTGGCCCTGGTCCTCTTGCCTCGTTCGTTGGGTATATGAGGAGAAGTCCAAGTCCATCTATGGAAGTCCAAGTCCACCGCGGAAACCATGACGGCGATGTTATGACTAGACTAGATGATTGGTGGCTGAGCGGGTCCGATTTCCCCTTTGTTGGCCTAAATATTCTTGCCGGCCTCAGGCGCTCGAATCTCCTTCAAGTGAATGCAAATTTACTACTGTATAATGCACTCAAGCTTCCCGTTTTCCCCCTGCTTGGCTTTAGTTTACAATTTATTGTATTCGGTACGTGATCACTACAAGATTTATGTGATACGACCAGGGCTTTTGCCGTCGGTATCGCCCAAGAAAGCGTGTTGGCGTATGGCTATGCCAACGGCCACTGTCGGCGTACCTCCAAGGCTGTCGGTGTGACGCGGACGCTGGCGTAGAGGACGTGTGCCGACTGTCTCCCTCCACCGTCGGCACGACACGGCTGTCGGCACGAGATGGTGCCAGAAGCTGAGATGACGGCGCCGCAGATACGCCGACGGCAATAGCCAGCCATGTGGCCTCACCTGGGCATTCAAGCAGTGGTGTTGGGTCTCGAGCTACGCCAACGACAATGCCATCGGCACACCTAGGAGGAGCTGCGTTGACGGCCGCGCCGTCGCCTTACGTCGTCGCTGGGAGACCTCCGGGAAGGCGCTATGCCGACGACAATGTAGTCAGCATAGCCTCCACATGGCAGCGCCTTGGCACCCTGAGGGCACCTGGAAGCCCGCTACGGCAACGCCGTCAGCACCATTTCCCAACCATTGCTGTCCACCTATTTTTTTGCTCTATTTTACCTCCATCGTATAGTTTTAAATATGTCCCTAAGCCACCAGATGCATGTAAATATGAAATTAACATGAGTAGCATCATAAATGAAGAAACAAAAAAAATAGCCAACTAGTCTACATTGGCTGCAATCCGACGATTATCCAGCCGCCATGTTGGGAAATAAACTTCTTGACCGTAGTCTCCAACCGTATAGATACCTCCGTAAAGAGGTCGCAGTCCTCCGCTCGCTGAAGCGGTGACCATGAACGGACAATGCCTTACACCGATAAATGACATGCATGAGAGTAGAATTTTTATCATTAAAAACATTGTCATTTCTACATAGTCACATCGACCATACAATAGCAATCGCGCCCACTCTGATAAGCGTTTTAAACCTAGAATCCACTCAATTTAGCCAATTGCCAAAAATATTTACAATGCTGCGAGGTGGGTATAAGGTAGATCATATTTGAATGATTGACCATATAGACCTAGCAACCCGATAGTCGAAGAAAAGGTGTTTTATTGTCTCTTCTTCGTGACAGAAAATACATTTCGTGCAATCCTGCTAGTTGTGTTTTACAAGGTTATCTTTAGTAAGAATCACACCCCGATGAAGATACCATGCAAAAACCTTTGTTTTCGGAGGTATTTTCATCCTCCAGAAGGATTTATTATTGACAACCGGTTGAATAGGTTCAACTAACGCTTTATACATGGAGCTTACCAAGAATACACCATTCTTGGTAAGACTCCAACATAATTCATATGTCCCATGTATCAACTAGATTGAAGCTAACCTCTCTAGCAATTCATTCCAAGCCGCTAGGCGGGGACCAATAAGATCACGCCTGAACGTCATAGAGGGCGGAGAAGCTTCCATCACCTTCTATAAGGTGTTTTCCTTATGTCGAACAATATTGTATAAGGCTAGATATTGTTCGCGGAGAGTGGTTGTTCCCAACCATTTGTCTTCCTAGAACCATGTCTCCGACCCATTCCTAATGGAGAATGAACCACATGGGAAAAAGTGCTTCTTAGTTTCCATAATGTCAGCATAAAGTGTGAATCACCTAGTTTCCAAACAACATAAGAGATTGCTTTTGAGCCCACATAATTTTCCCTTAATAGTTGTTGCCATACACCCTCCTTAGTTAACAACCTGGCTAGCCATTTACCTAGCAAAACCCCGTTTTTAACTTCCAGATCATGAGCGCCAAGTCCAACTTGATCTTTTGAAAGGTAAACAACACACCATCTCGTCAATCGATATTTTTTTCTTATTATTATCTGTAACATCCCAAGAGTAACAACTAGATCTTTTTTACCTTTCTTGCATTGTTGTCATCTCATCATGTTGCATTCATGCATATCACCACCTTTTGGCTTTTATAAAATTGCATTTGGTTTTGGTTTTGCTTGGTTTGCTTGTTGTTCTTCTTTTCTTCCTCTCTCTTGGTTCATCCCCTTCCTCTTGTGATGTTCCAAGAAAAGCTAACAAGCCAAACCTATCCCTCTACTTGATCTATATTTCAAATAGGTCATGCCAAAATTCTTATATGGTTGTTAAACCTACCTCTCTTATTCTATGTTATCAATGCTAATAAGGTGTTCTTGAGTTGGATCTATTCCTTCTCCATTGGTTGAATCCATTAAGGTTTACCAAATATCTTGAATACCAAATATTTTGGCTTCTATTAAAATCTCTATGGCTCCCTCTATTTCTTTTCTTCTATTCTCTCAAGCCTACCATAGTTGGTATATAAGGCTTGAGCCTTCTCTGAATTCAAAAGTCCTTTTCAAATATCAAATCTGCTTCCCTCAAATTTTAGAAAGAATTTATAATTGAGAAGAAATAAAAACAGGAAACTAACCTAACCTAGCTGATTTCAAACAGCAGCCCAGCCTACACTAACCATGCAAGCAGCCCAACCCGGTGCAATTCTAACCCAAACCTAGCCCAGCCCAGCTCCAACGTGTGGAGGGGAGCTCATGTTCGTCGTCTTCCTGTACGACCACCTCCATCACCACATGATCAGCTCCTCTCCCCCTGATGCTTGCCACCTGCCTCGCCTTCCTTTCCCCTTAAAACGCTAGGAAACCGACCAGAACCCTAGCTCGCTCCTCCCTCGCCCGCGCCGCGCCGCACCATCTCTTCCTCCACCTCTCTGTAAGTAAACAAGAGGGTTTTCTGCCCAGAGTTTCGCCAACCACCGCCGTTGTAACACCTCAAAATTTCAAAACAAAGAAAAACTAAATTTCCCTTTTCCAAATTTTGGAGCCAACAAAAATTTTGAATTGCATTTACCTTAGGTGCATAGTATCATGCATGTATGTTGTGATTAAGGATGGCAATTTTACCCACGGGTACGGGTACCCGCGGGTACCGTACCCGCATGGGCAGGGTATGGGTACACTTTCATGCCCATGGGTGGTACCCATACCCTACCCGTTAAGTCATGGGTAGGGCACGGGTATAGCTTTGTACCCGCGGGTATACCCATACCCTACCCGCTTATTGTCAATTTCTTACGTGACACGTCTATTTTTGTTTACTTATGAGTTACTTTATGAGAATGGGATTTCATATTTTTTTATTGTTATGTACTAAACTACTTGAAGGGCGGGCCTGGTGCAGCGGTAGAGCCTCACCGCCTGTGACCGCACAGTGCGGGAGCTCTCAGCACTGGGTACGTCCTTTTTTTATGTACTAAACTACTTGTTATCGAGTTGAGATAATTCATTTTTTTAATCGAATTTATTATTGATAAATGTAAAATTGCGAGTGACTTGTGTACAATTTAACCTACCCACCGGGTACCCGCCGGGTATGGGTATGGGTAAACTTTTATACCCATGGGCACGGGTATGGGTAGAAGTTTGTACCCATCGACTATACGGGTATGGGTATGGTATTGCTCTACCCTGCCCATACCCTGCCCATTGCCATCCTTGGTTGTGATCTTGCTATGATTGTTTGCTTGAGTGCTTAACAAGGTTGCTAAACCCTAAACCATCATCTTTAGGATCAAAGAGGGACAAAGAAAAAAGAAAAGAAAATCAAAATAACATCACATATGAGCCTATGTCCATTTTTGTAAAATCTTAACCTAGGACATTCTACTTTGTATACATGGTTTGGAAACATTACTAAACTCATAATAATCACTTTTGAATCAAAGAAACACAAAACAAATCAAAAGAAAATTTAAAAACAAGTTACATGTGATAATGGTCAAGTCTGCCATTGATAACAGGATACCCACTTTGAGCCCTTGTATTAAGCAATTCCTAAACTAAACCTTCCCAACTCTTTTCTCCTCATCCAAGAGCACATCAAGGTGAACACTTTTGGTGTTGACCAACCATGCAAAGTCTTTCTCAAGTGCTTAATATAAGCATGCCAAGTGGCAACATTGAATCAGATTATAGATCATACCAATTTTGGATTTCACAAAACCTTGTCCATTTTGCAAACCAACACCACCACTGTGTGCCAAACATTATTTAAAACACACCCAAGAAAAAGTTTGGCAAAATTCAAATTCAAATCCCATGCGGCCATTTCATCGAACACCTGGCAGGCATGAATCTGGTTTGATCACACACCCTTTTACCCATTGGATTTTGGCCTAAACCAGGGATCAAATGTGATCATTACTGTACTTCTACACCCCCTGGACCAAGCCATGCACTTGGAAGCAATGATCAAAGCAAGGAGAGGACCAGACCATGGCCATGCCAATCATCATGCCACTCCTCATGCCACACCTCACCCCTGCCCTCTCCTCTCACTTCCACCTTGTCCTGGAGGTTGACCTTGCTCCCCTGATCATGCTCACACAAGCCATCGACCAAGGAGAGCACTGCACGCCCCAGCCCAGCACGTGCCCAGTGACGCCAGGACGCGCCAGAGCGTGCACGGCCATGCCACGGTCACGCCAGAGCACAGCTTCGCCCCGTCGCCTCAGTCCTCCCCTGGACTTCCGCTTCTGCCCCGAGCATCACCACGACACTAGGAACACGACAGACATGCTCCCTCTCTCTCCCGTGCCCTGTCGCCGTCGTCCTCGTCGATGACTTCCGCCGGACCCGTGACAGATGACGACGTCGCTCGAGCCATCCCATCCACCATTTTCTGTGCCACGAAGCCCGTCCTGCTCGCAATGATGCCAGGAACAACACGCTGTCCTCGCCTTGCCCCTTCGCGGCCCAGAGAGCAATCGCCATGGACGCCACCGTGAACCCCCATAGCACCCTTCGCCCGCTATAAATAGAGGCCTCCCCTGCTCCAATCCTTCACACCATCCTCCTCGCCTCTCCTCACTGATCCTCCCCGAGCAGTCCCTTGTCCCAATTTGATACACAGAGCCCCAATTGCTTGCCGGAGATCGCCGGAGCCGTCGCAGAAGGCGCCGTCGATTGGAGCCGTCCCAGGAGTAGCCGCTGGTACCAGGAGCACCGCCGTCATTGACAACCTCGCCCTGCATCAACGCCGACCATCGCCGGAGCTCAGGTGAGCCGCCGACCCCCTAGCCTCGCCGCCAGTAGCGCTCGATCTCGTCGGAGACGACGATGATCCACCGCCGTTCGATCAGCTTCTAATCCAACGCTCCACAACACGCGTACCGTTTCGCTGTTTGAATATCCGCTGACAGGTGGGTCCCACTGTCAGGCAGCCCACGCGTGCGAGACGCGCAGTTGGGCTGGCCCATTTCTTTTTCTCCTCTGGCCCAGTTTCGTTTCCCGCCAGAGCCCACTGATTTGAATTCAGTATTTTCATTTAATTCAAATTTCAACACTGGTGCTTTGCTAGAAATTGAATAACTTCAAATATATAAATCCAATTTGAGTGATTCCAATTTTGTGTGAAAGCTTATGAAATGATCTAACAAACCCCACTGGTTTCAAACCCTAGTTCATTATAGATCACTTGCAAACAAAATAATAAGTCAGTTACTTTTCCAAATTCAAACAATTTTATAAAATCAACCATAATTCATTTTGAGTTGATTCCAATTCTCATAATTCACATTTCAAAAACTCTAATTGATTATGCATAAATATGAAATAGTTGTTTCATATGATCATGGGCTAGATTCAAATAATGACTATGTAGTCATTTCTAGCCCATTTAAATTGTTTCAAATTTGGTATTTCAAATCTATGAGGTGTAGCATCTCATTTAAATCATCTTCCCAAGTAATGTGATGTGAGGTGCTGACCTTTGTTACATGGCCTCGTAATTACTTATTTGAGGATATTAAATCTTAATAGTGTTAATGAGAGGAAATTACTTTCCTAACCCTAATTAAGTAAAAACCCTAGTGTTATATGGAGTGATGTGTGTGATGATGCTAGATCATCTTGAGTGGGCCATTAAGGCTAAATAGTCTACTTAAGTATTGTTTGGTGATTGTATCCTCGTACCCGTTTATAGACACTAGCACCGAAGGCTACGAGGAGGAGGAGGTCTTCTACGAAGAAGAAGAGGAACGCTTTGATCATTGTACCAACCAAGGCAAGCTACCCTAATACAAGCTATCCTAAGCCAAGTTACTAGTGCAAGATACCATGGCACTAGTATTGGTGTTTTAAGTTTTACTATTCCAAGTCCCAGTTTTACCTTGCTTTACTTTTACTTTATTTACCAAGGTTTACTAGTTGTATTTATTTTGTGTCTAAGTGTAGAGTATCACAAGAGAGTCAAACTTAGCCTAGAGAGCAACAATGTAGTTAGCACCCCTCATGATTAGTTGCTATTGCTAAAACTAAAATTGACTACTCTAGGTGGGAACTTGTGAATCAAATGACTTGAAAACCTTGGAATGATGAGTCATTCTATTGAAAGTTTTGAAGGTGAATATGACCTCTGAATGACAAGGTGACTTTGACAAAAACTGATGGTTGGGTTCGGATGCGATACCATTCCAATTTTAGAGTACCCCCACAATACCTGATTATGGGTAAGGCTTTAACTGGAAATTTATGTATGTTAGTATGGGTTCCCTCTGAACAAGCGTCATAGGGGTTATGCCGAGGCTGCCTCCGTGAAAAGTGAAATGACGTGAAATAGAGGTGAATGTCCTACCCAAGCCCTGTGTAGTTCCTAGGATGGCAGATAGCCATCACTAGGAGGCTAAGCTCATAGGGGAGGTGCCTATACTAGGGTATGTAAGTGAAAGGTTAATGGTTGATGATCCGCATACTGAGTATGATTATTCAGGGCTATCCCTGACGGATGTAATCAAAAGTTGTGGCACAAGAGTACGACCTCTGCAGAGTGTTAAACTATTCGAATAGCCGCGTCCGCGGTCATGGACAGTTGGATGGCCATACTGTTCCGTTGTCAGATGTTTTCTAAAAATGAAGGGTGACTTGAAAGGTGAATTTGACTTGAATCACAACAGAGTTGTGGGAATGACACTAATGTTCCCACTTGAGTAAATTTTAGGTCAATAAAGAGTCTTTGCTATAATGTGTTGATGAAATAAAACTGGCTTTGTGCAAATAAACCTAGAGCTTGGAATCCATTAGAGCTATTAGTACTTACATTAGTATTAGTTTGCGAGTACTTTATAAAGTACTCATGGCTTTGTCCCTGGCTATTCAAATGGCCAGACTATGAAGAGAGGAGCACCAGTACCAGGAAGATGGACAGCAGGACGTCTATGATAACTAGGACTACCTCCTGACGTCAAGCGTTGCCTGTGGAACAGATGGACCGCTACTACGTTTCTTCCGCTATGTGTTTTGTAATTGATCCTTAGGTCAACTGTTGTTTTAAGACTTGGATCATGAGATCCTTTGTTGTAAGACTATTATGGTTTGTAATGAATAATGTTCTGTGATATCAACTATTATGTCTCTCAAAAACAATATTCCTGGGATTGCGATGTATGGCATAATAGGCATCTGGAAATAAAAAACCGGGTGTTGACAGCCGTCGCCATGAGCCACCTCGAGCTGACCTGAGTAGGGGAAAAGAACCACCTTGGTCTCCTCATCGTCCTGGACTGCTTCACGGAGCTGAAGACGCCAAGAGCTGCACGAGCCCGTCCTCGCCTCCTTCGACGTCTACCCGGCCACATCTTCTTCCCCGTCGCCGGCAGCCCTCCTCAGCTTCCTCCACCTCTCCGGCAACCCAGGGTGAGCTACCGCCCTCACCTCTCCCCTGCATACCACAGCATCCTTGGATCGAGACAGAAACAAGACAGGAGGCGAGATAGAAACGAAAACAAAATCAAAAAAGTTCCAGTTTTCGTCTGTTTCACGGTCTCAACTTTCGGCGTAGATCCTCGGCGACTCAGCTCGTGGCAGCACGCGTATCTGGTACCATTAGAAGCACGGTTTCACCCTCTTTCCAGTGAACTTTGAATCACCCAAAACGGAGCAGCGTAGACGTCGCCACCTTCGTCCAAAGTCGACTCCAGAAAACAGTTTCTGTTTTCAGTTTTTCAGTTTCAGCGTTGCTGTTTCGTCGGCCCGACTTTCGGCGAGCTCCTCCGGCGCCACCGCGAATCGTTTCGCACCAAAATCGTTTCTTTCGACTAATGTCACATCCCTCTTGCTCAACATCTTTCGTTTCGCTCAAAACGGTGCCCCGTTTCTTCGTGGCAGAAGCTTTAAAATCCGTGCAGATTCGATGTCTACAGGAACACCCGCTGTCACGTTTTTCAGTTCCTAGTGTTCAACATTCCAGTTTTCAGAATATATGTCCCTGGATGCTTTTCGAACTATTTAAAAATGCTTTTATACTTCTCCAAATTCATCAAGTTTTATATCCAATTTGTTCAAAAAAACATGATCTAATCAACCATGAATTTTGTTTCAACTTTTGAACAACTAAAATTTGGTCACTTTTCAAATCTGAATTTAATTGCTAAATGTTGCATAATTCATATCTTTAATTCTATAACTCCAAATTTAATAAACTTTATATCCTTATGCATCATAAAAACATGAGGAATTCAAATATCACATTGTCATGCATCATCGGCATCATCTCTGAATTGCACCAACTGAAACTTGCAACCTGAACTAAATGTCATGTGAGGGTGCTTATCATTACATGTGGCTTGCAAAGCACCCCACTTAATTTTGCTATACATGAGATCTTGCACAAATCATCTTGCCATGTCATCATTCATCATATTGCGCATTGCATTTCCTTGTATTGATTTGTGCCTGTACTTTTCCCTTGTATGTGCTATTTGGTTCTTCTCGAGTACACACCGACGCCGAGCAGCACGAGCAGGAGTTCGAGTACCCCCAGGAGGATCGTGTCTGTGCTTCTACCTCTGAGCTGACAGGCGAGCCCACCTCCTTCACCTATTTTACGGTTTCTTGCTCTTTGATCTATTGCTATCCCTATATTGCGATTCTGTTGAGTCACGTGTCCTATTCCACCTGTTACCCTATATGAGTCGTGTTACCCCTCCTTACCTATTACCTGTTGTTTGTTGTATGCAAGCCTTGCGAGTCGTAGCGCGAGTTTAGAGTCTTGCTATTATCTTGATATGTTCGAGATATGTTGGGAAGTTGACACATGACACACCTTATGGATAATGTTGCTGATAATTTGTTACAACTAAAATTGCTAAGGGATAATAATAAATGCAGAGGCATCAGTGAGCCCCTTTGCGAAAGCATCGGATTTTTGTCTCGCTTGTGTCCCCTAGGACCCGAGTTCTTGTTATCTGTTCTAAGGCTGAGCGCACTAGCCACTCGCGGGAGGTTTTATCGGGACCCCCATCACCCATTACCATTTCTCAAGTCTGTTGAAAAGGGGGCCACAACTGTGACGCCCCGGAACCGGTACCATGAGGATTCCAGTGATCCCGTCGAAATCCGCACGATATCGATTCTGAGACGCCCTCCGACACGACGTGCGCGACGAATCACACACGTGATGCAGAGGAATTAACACGAGCGGTAACATTACAACAGGATTACAATAGAGCCCACAAGAAACATATATTACAACAACGACTCCAACGAGTCAAGATACAAATATACAATACAAAGATCCAAGTCATACGAAGATCAAAACGTCCGAGTACGGACAAGATACAAATTGGACTAAGAGTCCTGAAGATAAACGATGGCGTCCATAACCCTGCCCAGGCCAAGCCGGAAGGGTAACCTTGCTAACGACGTCTTCTTGTACCTGTCGAAGTCGGGCCATCGGTTGCCGACAAAGGGAGGGAACAGAAGAGAAAAAGAAAAGGCGAGAGTAAGTACCAAGGAACGAACTCCGGCACGTACTTAGCGAGACTAGAAATGGCTATGCTCGCCGGGCGAATATATATATATCGCCTGGGGCTATATGGTAGGTTTAGCGGCAGCAAAACTATAACCAATAGAGACACGCTACAACATCCATCTACTCAGAGAAGATAAGAGAGCGCACAAGGTAACAGATAAATACTACACAAACATAACCCAGCCAAATGCACATATCCCCTTCAACAAAGCGAAGAAGCAGTGTAAAAGGCACTCAACGGTGGACAAGTTTTATTAAGTATCGGTTATAGTAATGCTATATTACTACGCAAGTTATTAGCAAATTATTATCATCAACATAAAGGTGTAAGTTGTTCTATGATCGAGTTAAACAGCTCCAAGTCGTCCATAACCGCGGACACGGCTTATCGATAAGATGTACACCCTGCAGGGGTTGCCCAAATGTAACCATACGCATGCTCGACCCACTTACGACAGGTGGATGTCTCACAACAAGACCGTTCCCAGTTCAACAAGAAAGTCTAGGGGGCCACCCGACTAAGCTACCCGTAACGAAGTCCGGCCGTACTCCGAAGCGGACTCAGGGTTTGCGTTAACGGCTAGACGTGCAAACCACACGCTTCGCTAAACGTTCCGCGGGTACAGTACAGAATATAAACACCCGAAGGCAACAGGAAGTAAACACCCGAAGGCAACAGGAAGTAAACACCCGAAGGCAACAGTAAGTAAACACCCGAAGGCAACAGTAAGTAAAGCATGGCATACATGACATAGGCAAATAAAACCAAGGTTGTGGCCCCCTTTTCAACTGACTTGAGAAAAGGTAATGGGTGAGGGGGGTCCCAATAAACGTCCCCACGTACGGGTAGTTCGCTCAATCTCGGAACAGATAACAAGAACTCGGATTCTAGGGGACATTAGCGAGTCAAAGTTCCGATGCTTTCGGGGCTCACAGATGCCTCTGCTTACAATTTTAGTTGTTAACAATTAAATAGAGCATGTGTATCTCCAACAACTGATATAGCATGTGATAACCTCCCAACAACCCAACATATCCCGATAACAGATCGAGATAACCAACAGAGCCTAAACACGCCTACGACTCGCAAGGCTCAAACATCAAGCAACGGCTATGGGTAAGGAATGATACATATAGGATTATCATGGTAAACAAGTGGAATAGGACACGTGACTCGATAAAGAAGCGCAACCTATGTATAGCAGTGCGAGGGAGAGCAAAATGTAAAATAGGTGAAGAGAGAGGGCTCGCCTGTGGAAAGCTGCAGAAGAACTTGTCGGAGAACTCGTCGTATCTCACATCAACACTTCGTGATCCTATCCGGAAGAAGCAAATGCTGGAACACACAACGGATGCAAATCTTACTACTACGGATAAAGAAGATCCAGCATGATCAAGATGATATGCATGACATGGCAAGATGATGCAATGTAGTTATCCAAATTAAGCGGAGTCGGAACCCCGGACAAACAATTAAAGTTGGAGTTGCATTTCCTACCGTCAAAATTAAATGTTGATTAGCATGGCAACACAAGGCATGGGTGAGCTACGCAAAGTTAAATGGAACCGGGACAACATTTATATAGTATCCCTCATATTCCATATGTTACATAATAGGTGGTACTGCAAAATATCACGAAATGGTATGAAGCATGATGCATCAGCAAGAATGGATGGCATAAACATGTTCAGCACATTTTTTTGATCAAAATTGTTATATAACACATTTTAATTGGAGTTACAGATTAAAAGTTATTAAATAAACAGTTTTTAGTATTTAAAATATAGAAAATAGATTTATTTAAATAGAAAAGGGCCTGGAAATGATTTTCAGAAAAGGGGGAGGACCCCGGGTTCATTTTCAAAACGTACAGGGGGTTTTGCAGAAAAGCCTCACGGGGAGGGGTTGCGGGTTAATTATGAAAACTGGACAGGGGGTTATCTGAAAAACGGAGAGATCTGGATCTGGTGGAGATTTCTCACCGGGCCGGGTCCTAGCCGGTGTCGCTGACGGGTGGGGCCGGTGCCACGTCGGCTGCCCGCGTGGCAAACCTTGCACGCCACGCGTAGAAGGTGCTCGACGGCAGGTCGATGCCGCTCACGTTCCAGAGGCGACGATGACCAGGGGGCTGGCATGGTGGGCGCCGACGACTGGGGGCGTCCTAACAAGCGCGAGCGTAAGCGTTCGGCGTCCCTCGTCGACGCGAACCAGATGGAGGCGGCGCCATTGTCGGGGAGGTCATCGGAGGCGGCCGGCGACGAGGATCGTGAAGACGACGGCGAGGTCGAGGAGGGCGAAGGAGGGCCGTGGTGGCCAAATTCGGCGAAAAATGCCGCCGGAGACGGAGAAGAAACGACGATCTAGCCGTCGATTGGAGCGGCCCCATCTCAATTCCTTGTACGAGAACGTAGAGGAGATCAAGGCGCGTCGATCGGTGGTCTTGGACGGCTCGGGGTGGCCTCTTGCGACGGCGCCATGGCGAGGTGTGCATTGCCGTGGGGTGGTCTGCAGCAGAGAAAGAGAAGGGGAGAAGGGGAGGTTGGCGGCGGCAAGGAGGGAGAGAGGGGCGCCTCTAGGGTTTGCAGGGCATGGAGAGGGGTTAAAAGGGAGGAGGGAGCAGGTGGTGGTGCGATGCCGTGGGTGGGGGTGACGTCGACCACGGGGCTCACGCCTCTCTCGTGAGAGAGAAGACGACAAGGGGGAGAGAGGATCTGTCGAAGGGGTATCGGGCCAGAAGATGGAGAAAGAGAAGGTGGGCTCGGGCCTTGCTGGGCCACTCGGGCCAGGGAGGAAAGAAGAGAAGGGGAGAGGGGGAGCTGCGGGCTGGGCTGGGAAAGAAGAGGAGAGAGGTGGGCCAGAGGGAGAGAGGGGCCCAGGAGAGGGGGAGGGGTTTTATAAAACATCTTTCTTTTTTCCTTTTATTTAAAACCTTTAAATTCAAATTCTTTTCTGTTTTGAATTCGAGGCAAAGGTGAGAGGTAGATCCCAAAATAGTTTTCAAAATATTTACTTTATTTGTAACAAAAGCAAACCACCTTTATATTACAAAAAGTTTAGTTGTTGGAAAAGCTTAATTATAAAATAAGAAATATGAGAGGGGGAGATTAGGGTTTTATTTAAAAATAAAAGCCAAGGGAGGGTTTATAAAATAATTTGATTTGTTTAAAACATGGATGATATGATGCATGATGTCATGATGATGCATAAAAGAAAAAGAGCAAACAAATTCTATAGGGGTACTACCCGGGGCCGTTACAAACGACACCACTAACAAGGGATCGCGCCCCGAGATCCCACGTCCAGGGACGGGGGAAGAGAGGTGAACTATCGGATCTTCAAGCGACGTGTCGATCTCCTCGACACCACTAACAAGATGTCTTGCTCCATGTAGAACGGTCGACACCACTAACAAGGAGTCGTTGTTCCGCTGTAGATGATGCGCTTCCGTCGAGATCCTCCGAAGATCGGACCTATTAGGTGAGGGGCAAAGATCGTCCAACCCGCGTCGGAACCCTAAGACTCAGAGAAACTCAGATAAGAGAGAAGACTCAAAAAACGCAAAGGTAAGAAGAGAAAGAATATAGATAAGGAGAAAAATCAGAACTAATCAGATCTATCCAACGAATTTTAGAAAATAGGTTTGACACTAGACACAACGTCCGTTGGCAAGGTTATCCTAGAGGCTGGACTAGCGGGGTACCGTCAACCTGAGCTCTGATACCAACTTGTGACGCCCGGAACCGGTACCATGAGGATTCCAGCGATCCCGCCGAAATCCGCACGATATCGATTCGAGACGCCCTCCGACACGACGTGCGCGACGAATCACACACGTGATGGAGGAATTAACACGAGCGGTAACATTACAACATGATTACAATAGAGCCCACAAGAAACATATATTACAACAACGACTCCAACGAGTCAAGATACAAATATACAATACAAAGATCCAAGTCATACAGAAGATCAAAACATCCGAGTACGGACAAGATACAAATTGGACTAAGAGTCCTGAAGATAAACGATGGCGTCCATAACCCTGCCCAGGCCAAGCCGAAAGGGTAACCTTGCTAACGTCGTCTTCTTGTACCTGTCAAAGTCGGGCCACACAAAGGAGGGAACAGAAGAGAAAAGAAAAGGCGAGAGTAAGTACCAAGGAATGAACTCCGGCACGTACTTAGCGAGACTAGAAATGGCTATGCTCGCCGGGCGAATATATATATATACCGGGGCTATATGGTAGGTTTAGCGGCAGCAAAACTATAACCAATAGAGACACGCTACAACATCCGTCTACTCAGAGAAGATAAGAGAGCGCACAAGGTAACAGATAAATACTACACAAACATAACCCACCAAATGCACATATCCCCTTCAACAAAGCGAAGAAGCAATGTAAAAGGCACTCAACGGTGGACAAGTTTTATTAAGTATCGGTTATAGTAATGCTATATTACTACGCAAGTTATTAGCAAATTATTATCATCAACATAAAGGTGTAAGTTGTTCTATGATCGAGTTAAACAGCTCCAAGTCGTCCATAACCGCGGACACGGCTTATCGATAAGATGTACACCCTGCAGGGGTTGCCCAAATGTAACCATACGCATGCTCGACCCACTTACGACAGGTGAATGTCTCACAACAAGACCGTTCCAGTTCAACAAGAAAGTCTAGGGGGGCCACCCGACTAAGCTACCCGTAACGAAGTCCGGCCATACTCCGAAGCGGACTCAGGGTTTGCGTTAACGGCTAGACGTGCAAACCACATGCTTTGCTAAACGTTCCGCGGGTACAGTACAGAATATAAACACCCGAAGGCAACAGGAAGTAAACACCCGAAGGCAACAGGAAGTAAACACCCGAAGGCAACAGTAAGTAAACACCCGAAGGCAACAGTAAGTAAAGCATGGCATACATGGCATAGGCAAATAAAACCAAGGTTGCGCCCCCCTTTTCAACTGACTTGAGAAAAGGTAATGGGTGAGGGGGTCCCAATAAACGTCCCCACGTACGGGTAGAGCGCTCAATCTCGGAACAGATAACAAGAACTCGGATTCTAGGGGACATTAGCGAGTCAAAGTTCCGATGCTTTCGCAAAGGGGCTCACAGATGCCTCTGCTTACAATTTTAGTTGTTAACAATTAAATAGAGCATGTGTATCTCCAACAACTGATATAGCATGTGATAACCTCCCAACAACCCAACATATCCCGATAACAGATCGAGATAAACAACAGAGCCTAAACACGCCTACGACTCGCAAGGCTCAAACATCAAGCAACGGCTATGGGTAAGGAATGATACATATAGGATTATCATGGTAAACAAGTGGAATAGGACACGTGACTCGATAAAGAAGCGCAACCTATGTATAGCAGTGCGAGGGAGAGCAAAATGTAAAATAGGTGAAGAGAGAGGGCTCGCCTGTGGAAAGCTGCAGAGGAACTTGTCGGAGAACTCGTCGTATCTCACATCAACACTTCGTGATCCTATCCGGGAAGAAGCAAATGCTGGAACACACAACGGATGCAAATCTTACTACTACGGATAAAGAAGATCCAGCATGATCAAGATGATATGCATGACATGGCAAGATGATGCAATGCAGTTATCCAATTTAAGCGGAGTCGGAACCCCGGACAAACAATTAAAGTTGGAGTTGCATTTCCTACCGTCAAAATTAAATGTTGATTAGCATGGCAACACAAGGCATGGGTGAGCTACGCAAAGTTAAATGGAACCGGGACAACATTTATATAGTATCCCTCATATTCCATATGTTACATAATAGGTGGTAATGCAAACTATCATGAAATGGTATGAAGCATGATGCATCAGCAAGAATGGATGGCATAAACATGTTCAGCACATTTTTCTGATCAAAATTGATATATAACACATTTTAATTGGAGTTACAGATTAAAAGTTATTAAATAAACAGTTTTTAGTATTTAAAATATAGAAAATAGATTTATTTAAATAGAAAAGGGCCTGGAAATGATTTTCAGAAAAGGGGGAGGACCCCGGGTTCATTTTCAAAACGTACAGGGGGTTTTGCAGAAAAGCCTCACGGGGAGGGGCTGCGGGTTAATTATGAAAACTGGATAGGGGGTTATCTGAAAAACGGAGAGATCTGGATCTGGTGGAGATTTCTCACCGGGCCGGGTCCTAGCCGGTGTCGCTGACGGGTAGGGCCGGTGCCACGTCGGCTGCCCACGTGGCAAACCTTGCACGCCACGCGCAGAAGGTGCTCAACGGGAGGTCGATGCCGCTCGCGTTCCAGAGGCGACGGTGACCAGGGGGCTGGCATGGTGGGCGCCGACGACTGGGGGCGTCCCAACAAGCGCGAGCGTAAGCGTTCGGCGTCCCTCATCGACGCGAACCAGATGGAGGTGGCGCCATCGTCGGGGAGGTCGTCGGAGGCGGCCGGCGACGAGGATCGTGAAGACGACGGCGAGGTCGAGGAGGGCGGAGGAGGGCCGTGACGGCCAAATTCGGCGAAAAATGCCGCTGGAGACAGAGAAGAAACGGCGATCTAGCCATCGATTGGAGCGGCCCCATCTCAATTCCTTGTACGAGAACGTAGAGGAGATCAAGGCGCGTCGATCGGTGGTCTTGGATGGCTCGGGGTGGCCTCTTGCGACGGCGCCATGGCGAGGTGTGCGTTGCCGTGGGGTGGTCTGCAGCAGAGAAAGAGAAGGGGAGAAGGGGAGGTTGGCGGCGGCAAGGAGGGAGAGAGGGGCGCCTCTAGGGTTTGCAGGGCATGGAGAGGGGTTAAAAGGGAGGAGGGAGCAGGTGGTGGTGCGATGCCGTGGGTGGGGGTGACGTCGACCACGGGGCTCACGCCTCTCTCGTGAGAGAGAAGACGACAAGGGGGAGAGAGGATCTGTCGAAGGGGTATCGGGCCAGAAGATGGAGAAAGAGAAGGTGGGCTCGGGCCTTGCTGGGCCACTCGGGCCAGGGAGGAAAGAAGAGAAGGGGAGAGGGGGAGCTGCGGGCTGGGCTGGGAAAGAAGAGGAGAGATGTGGGCCAGAGGGAGAGAGGGGCCCAGGAGAGGGGGAGGGGTTTTATAAAACATCTTTCTTTTTTCCTTTTATTTAAAACCTTTAAATTCAAATTCTTTTCTGTTTTGAATTCGAGGCAAAGGTGAGAGGTAGATCCCAAAATAGTTTTCAAAATATTTACTTTATTTGTAACAAAAGCAAACCACCTTTATATTACAAAAAGTTTATTTGTTGGAAAAGCTTAATTATAAAATAAGAAATATGAGAGGGGGAGATTAGGGTTTTATTTAAAAATAAAAGCCAAGGGAGGGTTTATAAAATAATTTGATTTGTTTAAAACATGGATGATATGATGCATGATGTCATGATGATGCATAAAAGAAAAAAAGCAAACAAATTCTATAGGGGTACTACCCGGGGCCGTTACAACAACCTTTGTTTTATTTGCCTATGCCATGTATGCCATGCTTTACTTACTGTTGCCTTCGGGTGTTTACTTCATGTTGCCTTCGGGTGTTTATATTCTGTACTGTACCCCGCGGAACGTTTAGCGAAGCGTGTGGTTCGCACGCCTAGCCGTTAACGCAAACCCTGAGTCCGCATCGGAGTACGGCCGAACTTCGTTTCGGGTAGCTTAGTCGGGTGGCCCCCCTAGACATTCTTGCAGAACTGGGAACGGTCTTGTCGTGATATCGTGAGAGTCTTCCTACTACCGTTGGATTGCTCGAACGATAGAGCGTGCGTGTATGGGAACAGTAGTGCACCCCCTGCAGGGTAAATCTTTTCGGAAAGCCGTGTCCGCGGTTATGGACGACTTGGAGCTGATTAACTCGATCATAGAACAACTTACACCTAATCTTATCGCTAGTAACTTGCTAATAATCTGCGTAGTAAGTTAGCACTATTACAATGGATATTGAATAAAATTGTCAACTGTGTGAGTGCCATGCTAGTACTTCTTTGCGAAGGGGGATCGCATTGGCTGGGTTTTGATTGCAGAGTATAGAACTGTTAGCTTATGCGCTCTCTCACCTTCTCTGATAGACGTATGTTGTAGCGTGTCTCTATAAGTTAGATCTTGCTTTGCTGCCGCTAAACTCCACATATAGCCGGGCGAAGTTTATACCGCCCACCAGCGAGCACAGCTGGTCTTGTCTCGCAAGTACGTGCCATTGGTACTTACCCTCATTTTTCTCCCTCTTTTTCCGGAACTCGCTTTTCGACAAACAGGTACGACAGATGATGAGCAGTACGCTGGAGGCTACTTCGTTGAGTTCACGAACGGCGACCTCGTCAAGTAGCAGGATCGCTCCTAGGCAGCAGCCTGTGGCTTGTTGGTTATGGACCCCGTTTGATTATTTCTGGACTCTTAGTCCTATTTGGATCTTGTCTGTACCCAGACTATTTGCTTCCGCTATGTATGATGTATTGATGGGACATGTGTCCTTTGCGTGTCATTTGGATCTTGCTCATTAGAGCGTTGCTATATAAACATTATTTCCATCTTTTGTGTCGTACATGGTTCTGCTGTGATATGTAACTCTGTATTCCACACTTGTAACCTGTGCACTATGTGTGTATGTTGAGAAGTGCACAGGAAGGTGAAGCACTCAGGCCTGGGAACTAACCGTGAGCCTATGAGGTCGGTATTGTGTATGGGCGTGTCGAGCTTTGCTTGGCCTACCCATAAGCTTGGGAATGCGAGGTGACCTCACGGTCCCTTGTAGTGACCTCATACACATAAACTCCTCATACCTGCGCGCTCTTACGTTCCCTACTCCTGGGGCTTACAGACTTGGTATCAGAGCATGGACTGGCCTTTAGGAGACCTTGCAGCGGACGTGGTTGTGTCTAAAACTAATACATTTGGTAGCTATATGGGAAAATCTTATGCGTGAGAGTAGGAATTCCTTTTATTTCTTACCCAACCCACCCTCCCTCTGGTAAGGAAGTGCAACGGTTTTACTCTGTTCTTACCTGTTTCCCCTAGGTTTGGACGTGTTCGGGGAAACCGTAGTGCCATGGGGAAAAGCTGTTTAAAAAAAAATTATGTACTATGGTTGCTTCATTATCATCTGTTATCAATCTCCACATATAATCTGTTCCTTTGTAAATGTTGGTATTTTCATACTAACGTGCTCTCTCCGTTGTTCCGTTGTTGTCCTGACCACTTCCTTGTTCCGGCGCCTATTTTCAATCAAACTTCATTCTTTTACGGTGTTGTTTTCTTCCACCAAGTTCTTGTTCATCTTGTTCTTTTTCCAATAAGCATAACTTGGGTCATGTTGACACTTTCTATTGCAAAAACTTCTGTATAGCTGCACTTCATAAATCTCGCAAGGTATCTTTGTGAAGTATTGTTGCTGCTATCGTTCTGATCTTTTACATGTTATGGCTACCTCTCGTGTACTTGAATTCTTGTACCTTGAAGATATCTTGTCTTATTCATGTTTCCTCTGAAGTTCTCGTTAGCACTAATATTGGGTTTTGTTAAATTCGATAAAAGTGTTGATCTTGTTGTTCCGGTGCAACCCACCTACATGCCTCATCCGAAGGTTTTGTTTCCCGCCCTCCCACCCCTCTTTCTGTTCCACGGAGATCTCAAGTTCAGCAAAAGTTCTATTTCAGCTCTACAAGACAAATGGTTTCTCGTCCTTCCTATCAACCTTTTTTCAGCTACAGTTCTGTTTGATACCGGAGTGTCACATTCTTTCATCTCTCAAAGTTTCGCACATGCATGAGTTTGTTGTGTTTTCCTTGCCGTCTAATCTCGTGGTTCTCTCTCCCGGTGGACAAATGTTATCTTCGAAGATCAGTCTTGACAATCAAACAAAGTTTGAACTTTTTGTTCGAGGTTTTCCTCTTTCTTCTTCTCAGTTCCGGCTTCGATGTTATTCTTGGCATGGATTGGTTGAAGGCCAACAAAGTTGTTATTGATTGCGCCGAGCATTCAGTTTCTCTTCCTACTTCGACATGCCACATAGTCTAGACACCTTCGCAGACACCTTCTGTTCAGCTCTTTGCTTTGAATCCTAGCTCTCTTCCAGAGCTTGAAGCTATACCGGTGGTTTGCGACTTTCCTGACGTATTTCCAGAAGAACTCCCAGGTATGCCACCTGACAGGGCTGTTGAGTTCGTCATCGAACTAGAACCTGGAACAGCCACTATCTCAAAGCGGCCATACAAAATGGGTCCAAATGAGTTGGCTGAACTCAAGAAGCAGCTTGATGAGTTGCAAAAACTTGGTTTCATTGAGCCAAGCACTTCTCATTGGGGATGTCCTACCATCTTCGTCAAGAAAAAGGATAAAACTGATCGATTGGTGGTTGACTAGCTCCCTCTCAATGAGAAAACGATCAAGAATACATATCCTCTTCCTCGCATCAATGAGCTCTTTGATCAGCTTGCGGGTGCAACTGTGTTCTCTAAGATGGATTTGAGAAGCGGTTATCACCAAATCAAAATCCGCAAAGAGGATGTACCCAAGACAGCCTTCAAAACTCGTTATGGCCTCTACGAATACACCGTCATGTCTTTTGGCCTCACAAATGCTCCTGCCACTTTCTCTTGTCTGATGAACTACATTTTCATGGAGTATCTCGACAAGTTTGTGGTAGTCTATCTCGATGATATCTTTGTCTACTCCAAATCCAATGAGGAGCATGAAGAGCATCTTCGCCTCATTCTTCTGAAGCTTCATGAACATCGCCTCTATGCCAAGTTCTCTAAATGTGAATTCTGGCTTCCTCAAGTCGTCTATCTTGGCCATGTCATTTCTGGAAAAGGCATTGCTGTCAATCCTGAAACCGTCAAGGCAATCGTTGAATGGCTTCCTCCGAAGAATGTCAAGCAAGTGAGAAGTTTCCTCGGTTTGGCAAGTCACTGCCACCGCTTCGTTGAGAATTTCTCCAAGATCGCCAAGCCTCTTACCGATCTTCTCAAGAAAGACAAGAAGTTTCGTTGGTCTCCTCAATGCCAAGAAAGCTTTGACCTCCTCAAACAGAAGCTCACTTCCACACCTGTTCTTGTTCTTCTAGATACTTCTAAACCTTTCCAGATATTCTGTGATGCCTCTCTTCATGGGCTAGGCGCTGTCCTCATGCAAGAACGTCAAGTTGTGGCGTATGCTTCTCGTCAGTTGAAAAAGCATGAACTCAACTATCCCGCACATGATCTCGAGCTTGCAGCTGTGTTACATGCTTTAATAACATGGCGCCAATACTTGTTGGGCAACAAATGTGAGATCTTCACCGACCACAAGAGTCTCAAATACATCTTCACACAACCCAACTTGAACCTCTGTCAAACGAGATTGATGGAAACCATCAAGGACTTTGATCTGTCTATCAGCTACACTCTAGGCAAAGCTAATGTCATGGCTGATGCCCTTAGTCGCAAGTCCTATTGCAACAACCTCATGATTCAAGAAAGTCAACCTGCTCTTTATGAAGAATTCAGGAAATTGAATCTTGAGCTCGTTCCCCAAGGCTACCTTGCTAACTTGGTAATCACGCAGACTCTTGAGGATAAGATACGAACCGAACAGTTAAGAGATGGTTGTATCAAAAATATCAAAGAGAACATGCACAAGCCCAAGTACAAGCCTTTCTCTATCGACAACAAGGGAACTCTGTTCTTCCAAGGTCGAATCGTTGTCCCGAAGGATCGAAACCTGTGAAACCTCATCTCAAAGAAGCTCATGACACTCCTCTTTCTATCCATCCTGGCAGCACAAAGATGTATCTCGACATCAAGTCTACCTATTGGTGGACTAGGATGAAAAGTGACATTGCTCGATATGTCTCAGAATGTGATGGATGTCGTCGTGTCAAAGCAGAACATCAGAGACCTGCCGGTGTCCTCCAACCCCTGAAAATTCCTGAGTGGAAATGGGATAAGATTGAGATGGACTTCGTAACTGGTTTTCCAAAGTCTCGCAAAGGCAATGATGCTATCTTTGTGGTGATCGACCATCTTTCCAAGGTTGCTCACTTCCTTCCAGTCAAAGAGACAATATCTGCTAGTTAGTTGACTGAGCTCTACACCGCAAAGATCGTCTCTCTTCATGGTGTTCCCTTGGAAATAAGCTCTGATCGCGGAAGTATCTTCACTTCCAGATTTTGGGCTAGCTTTCAGAAAGCTATGGGAACTAATCTGCTCTTCAGCACAGCTTACCATCCACAAACGAGTGGGCAAGTCAAAAGAGTCAATCAGATCCTCGAGGATATGCTCCGTGCCTGTGTTATCTCCTTCAGCATGAAATGGGAACAATGCCTTCCATTCGCTGAGTTCACTTACAATAACAGCTATCAAGCCAGTTTGGGCATGGCACCCTTTGAAGCTCTCTATAGTCGCAAATGCAGAACACCTCTAAACTGGTCTGAAACCGGTGAAAGGCAAATCTTTGGCCCCGATGTCATCAACGAGGCTGAAGAAAAGGTGCGAATCATTCGTGACAATCTGAAGATAGTACAATCTCGGCAGAAAAGCTATTATGATAGCAAGCACTGAGATATGATCTATCAACCTGGAGATCAAGCCTACCTCCGTGTTACTCCAATGAGGGGCACACATCATTTTGGTATCAAAGGGAAGTTGGCGCCAAGATACATTGGTCCCTTCAAAGTCCTAGCAAAGCGTGGTGAAGTCGCTTACCACCTTGAACTTCCTGAGAAGCTCTCCAAAGTGCATGATGTCTTCCACGTGTCACAGCTCAAGAAGTGTTTCAAATATACCGTGTAGTTGATCACGAGTCCATTGACCTCCAAGAAGACCTCTCCTACAAAGAGCACCCCGTTCGGATTCTTGATGAAGCTGAACATCGAACCCGCAACAACTCTGTCAAGTTCCTCAAGGTGCAGTGGTCGCACAATTCCGATAAAGAAGCAACTTGGGACCGTGAAGATCAACTCCGTTCCGAGTACCCTTCCTTCTTCACTTCTTCTCCCTGAGAATCTCGGGGCGCGATTCCTTCAAGGGGGGGGGGAGGCGTTTGTAACATCCCAAGAGTAACAACTAGATCCTTTTTACCTTTCTTGCATTGTTGTCATCTCATCATGTTGCATTCATGCATATCACCACCTTTTGGCTTTTATAAAATTGCATTTGGTTTTGGTTTTGCTTGGTTTGCTTGTTGTTCTTCTTTTCTTCCTCTCTCTTGGTTCATCCCCTTCCTCTTGTGATGTTCCAAGAAAAGTTAACAAGCCAAACCTATCCCTCTACTTGATCTATATTTCAAATAGGTCATGCCAAAATTCTTATATGGTTGTTAAACCTACCTCTCTTATTCTATGTTATCAATGCTAATAAGGTGTTCTTGAGTTGGATCTATTCCTTCTCCATTGGTTGAATCCATTAAGGTTTACCAAATATCTTGAATACCAAATATTTTGGCTTCTATTAAAATCTCTATGGCTCCCTCTATTTCTTTTCTTCTATTCTCTCAAGCCTACCATAGTTGGTATATAAGGCTTGAGCCTTCTCTGAATTCAAAAGTCCTTTTCAAATATCAAATCTGCTTCCCAAAATTTTAGAAAGAATTTATAATTGAGAAGAAATAAAAACAGGAAACTAACCTAACCTAGCTGATTTCAAACAGCAGCCCAGCCTACACTAACCATGCAAGCAGCCTAACCCGGTGCAATTCTAACCCAAACCTAGCCCAGCCCAGCTCCAACGTGTGGAGGGGAGCTCCTGTTCGTCGTCTTCCTGTACGACCACCTCCATCACCACATGATCAGCTCCTCTCCCCCTAATGCTTGCCACCTGCCTCGCCTTCCTTTCCCCTTAAGACGCTAGGAAACCGACCAGAACCCTAGCTCGCTCCTCCCTTGCCCGCGCCGCGCCGCACCATCTCTTCCTCCACCTCTCTGTAAGTAAACAAGTGGGTTTTCTGCCCAGAGTTTCGCCAACCACCGCTGTCGCCATGAGCCACCTCGAGCTGACCTGAGTAGGGGAAAAGAACCACCTTGGTCTCCTCATCATCCTGGACTGCTTCACGGAGCCGAAGATGCCAAGAGCTGCACGAGCCCGTCCTCGCCTCCTTCGACGTCTACCCGGCCACATCTTCTTCCCCGTCGCCGGCAGCCCTCCTCAGCTTCCTCCACCTCTCCGGCAACCCAGGGTGAGCTACCGCCCTCACCTCTCCCCTGCATACCACAGCATCCTTGGATCGAGACAGAAACGAGATAGGAGGCGAGATAGAAACGAAAACGAAATCAAAAAAGTTCCAGTTTTCGTTTGTTTCACGGTCTCAACTTTCGGCGTAGATCCCCAGCGACTCAGCTCGTTTCAGCACGCTTATCTGGTACCATTAGAAGCACAGTTTCACTCTCTTTCCAGTGAACTTTGAATCACCCAAAACGGAGCAGCGTAGACGTCGCCACCTTCATCCAAAGTCGACTCCAGAAAACAGTTTCTGTTTTCAGTTTTTCAGTTTCAGCATTGCTGTTTCGTCGGCCTGACTTCCGGCGAGCTCCTCCGGCGCCACCGTGAATCGTTTCGGACCAAAATCATTTCTTTCGACTCATGTCATATCCCTCTTGCTCAACATCTTTTGTTTTGCTCAAAACGGTGCCCCATTTCTTCGTGGCAGAAGCTTTAAAATCGGTGCAGATTCGATGTCTACAGGAACACCCGCTGTCACGTTTTTCAGTTCGTAGTGTTCAACATTCCAGTTTTCAGAATATATGTCCCTGGATGCTTTTCGAACTATTTAAAAATGCTTTTATACTTCTCCAAATTCATCAAGTTTTATATCCAATTTGTTCAGAAAAACATGATCTAATCAATCATGAATTTTGTTTCAACTTTTGAACAACTAAAATTTGGTCACTTTTCAAATCTGAATTTAATTGCTAAATGTTGCATAATTCATATCTTTAATTCTATAACTCTAAATTTAATAAACTTTATATCCTTATGCATCACAAAAACATGAGGAATTCAAATATCACATTGTCATGCATCATTGGCATCATCTCTGAATTGCACCAACTAAAACTTGCAACTTGAACTAAATGTCATGTAAGGGTGCTTATCATTACATGTGGCTTGCAAAGCACCCCACTTAATTTTGCTATACATGAGATCTTGCACAAATCATCTTGCCATGTCATCATTCATCATATTGCGCATTGCATTTCCTTGTATTGATTTGTGCCTGTACTTTTCCCTTGTATGTGCTATTTGGTTCTTCTCGAGTACACACCGACGCCGAGCAGTACGAGCAGGAGTTCGAGTACCCCCAGGAGGATCGTGTCTGTGCTTCTACCTCTGAGCTGACAGGCGAGCCCACCTCCTTCACCTATTTTACAATTTCTTGCTCTTTGATCTATTGCTATCCCTATATTGTGATTCTGTTGAGTCACGTGTCCTATTCCACCTGTTACCCTATATGAGCCGTGTTACCCCTCCTTACCTATTACATGTTGTTTGTTGTATGCAAGCCTTGCGAGTCGTAGCGCGAGTTTAGGGTCTTGCTGTTATCTTGATATGTTCGAGATATGTTGGGAAGTTGACACATGACACACCTTATGGATAATGTTGCTGATAATTTGTTACAACTAAAATTGCTAAGGGATAATAATAAATGCAGAGGCATCGGTGAGCCCCTTTGCGAAAACATCGGATTTTTGTCTCACTTGTGTCCCCTAGGACTCAAGTTCCTGTTATCTGTTCTAAGGCTGAGCGCACTAACCACTCGCGGGAGGTTTTATCGGGACCCCCCATCACAACCCATTACCATTTCTCAAGTCTGTTGAAAAGGGGGCCACAACCTTGATTTTATTTGCCTATGCCATGTATGCCATGCTTTACTTACTGTTGCCTTCGGGTGTTTACTTCCTGTTGCCTTCGGGTGTTTATATTCTGTACTATACCCCGCGGAATATTTAGCGAAGCGTGTGGTTCGCACGCCTAGCCATTAACGCAAACCCTGAGTCCGCATCGGAGTACGGCCGAACTTCGTTTCGGGTAGCTTAGTCGGGTGGCTGATACGTCTCCAACGTATCTATAATTTCTGATGTTCCATGCTAGTTTTAGGACAATACCTACATGTTTTGCTCACACTTTATAATGATTTTATGCATTTTCTGGGACTAACCTATTAACAAGATGCCACGGTTCCTGTTTTCTGTTGTTTTTGTTCCAGAAAGGCTGTTCGGGCAATATTCTCGGAATTCGACGAAACAAAAGCCAAACCTCCTATTTTACCGAGACGGACCCAGAACACCGAAGGAGAGACGGAGAAGGGCCAGGGGGCCCCACACCACCTGGCGGCGCGGCCAAGGAGGGGGCGCCCAGGTATGGGGTGGGCCCCCCAGGCACCCCCTCGCGCCGCCCTTTCGCCTATATATTCCCTCGCGACGCGAAAACCCTATATCGATCGACGATATTCCACAAAGAGTTCCGTAGCCGCCGCCATCGCAAAGACAAGTTTCGGGACGAAGTCTGTTCGCATTCCGCCGGACGGGAATTGCCCCGAGTCATCTCCATCGACACCACCGCCATCTTCATCGCCATTGCTGTCTCCCATGATGAGGAGGAGTAGTTCTCCCCGAGGCTGAGGGCTCTACCGGTAGCTATGTGGTTCATCTCTCTCCCATGTACTTCAATACAATGATCTCATGAGCTGCCTTACATGATTGAGATCCATATGATGAGCTTTGTAATCTAGATGTCGTTATGCTATTCAAGTGGATTTTACTTATGTGATCTCCGGAGACTCCTTGTCCCACGTGTGTAAAGGTGACAGTGTGTGCACCGTGTGGGTCTCTTAGGCTATATTTCACAGAATACTTGTTCACCGAATTATGATTTGAGTTGGATGTCTCTATGAAATTGTGGTGTGTTAGTACCTCCTATGAATGCTCAAAGTGACAGCGTGGGGTGTTTATTAGTACTTGGGAATACATCTTTAAGGTTTGCTTTTGCAGCCCTACACGGTGAATTAGTGTTCGTTATCCAGCCGAGAGTAGTTCAGAATAGCATAGTGAAGTGCTTATATTTATATTCCTTTATGATATCATTGTTGAGAGTAACCACTAGTGAAAGTATGATCCCTAGGCCTTGTTTCTAAGCATTGAAACACCGTTTCCAACAAGTTCTGCTACATGTTTGCTTGCTGCCATTTTTATTTCAGATTGCAATTACTACTTACAATCATCCATATTACTTGTATTTCACTATCTCTTCGTCGAACTAGTGCACCTATACATCGACAAGTGTATTAGGTGTATTGGGGACACAAGAGACTTCTTGTATCTTAATTGCGGGGTTGCTTGAGAGGGATATCTTTGACCTCTACCTCCCGAGTTCGATAAACCTTGGGTGATTCACTTAAGGGAAACTTGCTGTGTTCTACAAATCTCTGCTCTTGGAGGCCCAACACTCTACAGGAATAGAAGCGTGCGTAGACATCAAGCTATTTTCGGCGCCGTGGAGGTAAGGTAAAAGGTATTCACATCCTCCGACTACTAAGCTATTCCCTAGCACTGTTGCCGGTGTGTGAGTGCTCAAAGCTATTTTCTTTAGATCCTACAATTGCATCTTTTTGTTTCTTGTTTTTATTTCACTAGTTAGGCTTAATGGAAAACAACAAAAAAATTAGAGATCTTTATGAAATTTATATTGAATTAGGACATGTGGTGTTTGAAGAGAAAATTAAAAAACCTATGGAACTTTATATGCATGCTAATGACAATGTTATTAGTATGAATGCTTTGAACACCATTGTTGCTAATGCTATGGAAAATTCTAAGCTTGGGGAAGCTGGTTTTGATGAGCATGATATTTTTAGTCCCCCAAGCATGGAGGAGAAAATTTACTTTGATGATACTTTACCTCCTATATATGATGATTACAATGATGACTATCATATTTTCAGTCCACCTACCATTGAGGAGAAAATTAATTATGATTACAATATGCCTCCTATATATGATGATTATGGTGATGAGAATAATAATAATAGCTATTTTATTGAATTTGCTTCCACTACAATTAATAGTAATGACTATGCTAATGTGGAGAGTAATAATTTTATGCATGTAGCTCATGATAAGAATGTTTCATGTGATAGTTATATTGTTGAGTTTGTTCATGATGCTACTGAAAATCTTTATGAGAGAGGACAATATGGTTGTAGGGATTTTCATGTTACTAAAACACCTCTCTTTTTGCTGAAAATCTTGAAGTTGCGCTTGTCTTGTTTTCCTATGCTTATTGCATTATGCTTACATGACTTATTTATTTACAAGATTCCTTTTTATAGGAAGTGGGTTAGACTTAAAAGTGTTTCTTATTTGCTTTTGATGCTCTCTTTTGCTTCAACTCTTATTTCTTGCGAGCATCATTAAAATTACTGAGCTCATCTTAATGGCTATAAAGAAAGCACTTCTTGGGAGATAACCCATGTTTTTATTTTGCTACTGTTTTGTTGTGTCTTGGAAGTTGTTACTACTGTAGCAACCTCTCCTTATCATGTTTATTTCATTTTTGTGCCAAGTAAAGTCTTTATAGAAAGTTGATACTAGATTTGGATTTCGCAGAAACAGATTTTTAGCTGTCACGAATTTGAGCTGTTCTCTCTGTAGGAGAATCTAAAAATTCTGTAAAAATTCATGAGTAATCCTCAGATATGTACACAACTTTCATTCAATTTGAGCTTGTTCATCTGAGCATGTTAAGTGCCTCGAAAAAATTCGTCTTTACGGACTGTTCTGTTTTGACAGGTTCTGCCTTTTATTTCACATTGCCTCTTTACTGTGTTTGAGTGGATTTCTTTGCTCCATTAAATTTCAGTAGCCTTGGGTAATGTCCAGAAGTGTTAGGAATGATTGTGTCCTCTGAACATGTGAATTTTTGATTATGCACTAACCCTCTAATGAGATTGTTTTGAGTTTGGTGTGAAGGAAGTTTTCAAGGATCAAGAGAGGAGGATGATATAATATGATCAAGAAGAGTGAAAAGTCTAAGCTTGGGGATACCCCGTGGTTCATCCCTGCATATTTCAAGAAGACTCAAGCATCTAAGCTTGGGGATGCCCAAGGCATCCCCTTCATCATCAACTTATCAGTCACCTCTAGTGAAACTATATTTTTATTCGGTCACATCTTATGTGCTTTACTTGGAGCGTCTGTGTGTTTTTATTTTCGTTTTGTTATCTTAGTTCTCTGAATAAATTGGATCATATCATGCTTGTGTGGGAGAGAGACACGCTCCGCTTTTTCATTTGAACACTTGTGTTCTTCATTTTACTTTTAATGTTCATGGCAAAAGTTGAAAGCTGCTGCATTTATTGCTATTTGGTTGGAACAGAAAATGCTTCATGTGGTAATTGGTATATTGTCTTGAATAATTTGATACTTGGCAATTGTTTTGAGCTCTCAAGTAGATCATGTTTAAGCTCTTGCATCATGTAGTTTAAACTTATTAGTGGAGAATTAATGTAGAGCTTGTTGAAATTTGGTTTGCATGATTGGTCTCTCTAAAGTCTAGATATTTTCAGGTAAAAGTGGTTGAGCAACAAGGAAAACAGTGTAGAGTCTTATAATGCTTGCAATATGTTCTTATGTAAGTTTTGCTGTACCGGTTTATACTTGTGTTTGCTTCAAACAACCTTGCTAGCCAAAGCCTTGTACTGAGAGGGAATGCTCGTGCATCCAAAACCTTGAGCCAAAACCTATGCCATTTGTGTCCACCATAACTACCTACTATGTGGTATTTTTCTGCCATTCCAAGTAAATACTTCATGTGCTACCTTTAAACAATTCAAAAGTTATTATCTCTTATTTGTGTCAATGTTTTATAGCTCATGAGGAAGTATGTGGTGTTTTATCTTTCAATCTTGTTGGGCAGACTTTCACCAATGGACTAGTGGCACATTCGCTTATCCAATAATTTTTCAAAAAGAGCTGGCAACGGGGTTCCCAGCCCCAATTAATTAACTTTCATTAATAATTCTCTTCACATATTTTGCCCTGATTCATCAGTAAGCAACTTAATTTTGCAAATAGACACTCCTCCATGGTATGTGAAATGTTGGAAGGCACCCGAGGATTTGGTTAGCCATGGCTTGTGAAAGCAAAAGGTTGGGAGGAGTGTCATCTATAAATAAAACTAAAGTACATATGTAAACAAAAGAGAAGAGGGATGATCTACCTTGCTGGTAGAGATAACGTCCTTCATGGGAGCCGCTCTTTGAAAGTCTATTTGACAAGGGGGTTAGAGTGCCCACTACCATTCGTTGACAACAACAAACACCTCTCAAAACTTTATTTGTATGCTCTCTATATGATTTCAAAACTTAAAAAGCTCTAGCACATGATTTAATCCCTACTTCCCTCTGCGAAGGGCCTTTCTTTTACTTTATGTTGAGTCAGTTTACCTACTCCTTTCTATCTTAGAAGCAAACACTTGTGTCAAAGTGTGCATTGATTCTTACATGCTTGCTTATTGCACTTATTATATTACTTTGTGTTGACAATTATCCATGAGATATGCATGTTGAAAGTTGAAAGCAATTGCTGAAACTTAAATCTTCCTTTGTGTTGCTTCAGAACCTCTTATTAAGAATTTATTGCTTTATGAGTTGACTCTTATGCAAGACTTTTTGATGCTTGTCTTGAAAGTACTATTCATGAAAAGTTTTTGCTATATGCTTAGTCATTATCTATTTGTCAGCAAACTATAGATCATTGCCTTGAGTCACTTCATTCATCTCATATGCTTTACAATAGTATGATCAAGATGATGTTAGTAGCATGTCACTTCAAAAATTATTCTTTTTATCGTTTACCTACTCGAGGGCGAGTAGGAACTAAGCTTGGGGATGCTTGATACGTCTCCAACGTATCTATAATTTCTGATGTTCCATGCTAATTTTATGACAATACCTACATGTTTTGCTCACACTTTATAATGATTTTATGCATTTTCCGGGACTAACCTATTAACAAGATGTCGAGTGCCTTTCTGTTGTTTTTGGTTCCAAAGGCTGTTCGGGCAATATTCTCAATTCGACGAAACAAAAGCCAAACCTCCTATTTTACCGAGACGGACCCGAACACCGAAGGAGACGGAGAAGGGCCAAGGGGCCCCACACCACCTGGCGGCGCGGCCAAGGAGGGGGGCGCGCCCAGGTATGGGGTGGGCCCCCCAGGCACCCCCTCGCGCCGCCCTTTCGCCTATATATTCCCTCGTGACGCGAAAACCCTATATCGATCGACGATATTCCACGAAGAGTTCCGTAGCCGCCGCCATCGCGAAGACAAGTTTCGGGGGACAGAAGTCTCTGTTCCGGCACGCCGCCGGGATTGCCCCCGGAGTCATCTCCATCGACACCACCGCCATCTTCATCGCCATTGCTGTCTCCCATGATGAGGAGGGAGTAGTTCTCCCCCGAGGCTGAGGGCTCTACCGGTAGCTATGTGGTTCATCTCTCTCTCTCCCATGTACTTCAATACAATGATCTCATGAGCTGCCTTACATGATTGAGATCCATATGATGAGCTTTGTAATCTAGATGTCGTTATGCTATTCAAGTGGATTTTACTTATGTGATCTCCGGAGACTCCTTGTCCCACGTGTGTAAAGGTGACAGTGTGTGCACCGTGTGGGTCTCTTAGGCTATATTTCACAGAATACTTGTTCACTGAATTATGATTTGAGTTGGATGTCTCTATGAAATTGTGGTGTGTTAGTACCTCCTATGAATGCTCAAAGTGACAGCGTGGGGTGTTTATTAGTACTTGGGAATACATCCTTAAGGTTTGCTTTTGCAGCCCTACACGGTGAATTAGTGTTCGTTATCCAGCCAGAGAGTAGTTCAGAATAGCATAGTGAAGTGCTTATATTTATATTCCTTTATGATATCATTGTTGAGAGTAACCACTAGTGAAAGTATGATCCCTAGGCCTTGTTTCTAAGCATTGAAACACCGTTTCCAACAAGTTCTGCTACATGTTTGCTTGCTACCATTTTTATTTCAGATTGCAATTACTACTTACAATCATCCATATTACTTGTATTTCACTATCTCTTCGCCGAACTAGTGCACCTATACATCAGACAAGTGTATTAGGTGTGTTGGGGACACAAGAGACTTCTTGTATCTTAATTGCAGGGTTGCTTGAGAGGGATATCTTTGACCTCTACCTCCCTGAGTTGGATAAACCTTGGGTGATTCACTTAAGGAAACTTGCTGCTGTTCTACAAACCTCTGCTCTTGGAGGCCCAACACTGTCTACAGGAATAGAAGCGTGCGTAGACATCAGTGGCCCCCCTATACATTCTTGCGGAACTGGGAACGGTCTTGTCGTGATATCGCGAGAGTCTTCCTATTACTGTTGGATTGCTCGAACGATAGAGCGTGCATGTATGGGAACAGTAGTGCACCCCTGCAGGGTAAATCTTTTCGGGAAGCCGTGTCCGCGGTTATGGACGACTTGGAGCTGTTTAACTCGATCATAGAACAACTTACACATAATCTTGTCGCTAATAACTTGCTAATAATCTGCGTAGTAAGTTAGCACTATTACAACGGATACTGAATAAAATTGTCAACTGTGTGAGTGCCATGCTAGTACTTCTTTGCGAAGGGGGATTGCATTGGCTGGGTTTTGATTGCAGAGTATAGAACTGTTAGCTTATGCGCTCTCTCACCTTCACTGATAGACGTATGTTGTAGCGTGTCTCTATAAGTTAGATCTTGCTTTGCTGCCGCTAAACTCCACATATAGCCGGGCGAAGTTTATACCGCCCACCAGCGAGCATAGCTGGTCTTGTCTCGCAAGCACGTGCCATTGGTACTTACCCTCGTTTTTCTCCCTCTTTTTCTGGAACCCGCTTTTCGACAAACAGGTACGACAGATGATGAGCAGTACGCTGGAGGCTACTTCGTTGAGTTCACGGACGATGACCTCGTCGAGTAGCAGGATCGCTCCTAGGCAGCAGCCTGTGGCTTGTTGGTTATGGACCCTGTCTGATTATTTCTGGACTCTTAGTCCTATTTGGATCTTGTCTGTACCCAAACTATTTGCTTCCGCTATGTATGATGTACTGATGGGACATGTGTCCTTTGCGTGTCATTTGGATCTTGCTCATTAGAGCGTTACTATATAAACATTATTTCCATCTTTTGTGTCGTACATGGTTCTGTTGTGATATGTAACTCTGTATTCCACCCTTGTAACCTGTGCACTATGTGTGTATGTTGAGAAGTGCACAGGAAGGTGAAGCACTCAGGCCTGGGAACTAACCGTGAGCCTATGAGGTCGGTATTGTGTATGGGCGTGTCGAGCTTTGCTTGGCCTACCCATAAGCTTGGGAATGCGAGGTGACCTCACGGTCCCTTGTAGTGACCTCATACACATAAACTCCTCATACCTGCGCGCTCTTACGTTCCCTGCTCCTGGGGCTTACAGTATCCCCTTGCCAAAATAATCTTGATCAAAAATAATCCAATCTATGCAGGACTCATTTGGGTAACTGGAAGAAAGAAATAATATACATTACCATGTTCGTAAGTACTACATTTATGAGGACTAATCTTTCACCGAGGGATAATAATTTTTCTTTCCAACTACTAAGACGTTTCTGAAGTCTTTCTTCAACAAGTTTCCATTCAGCCAATGTGAGCCTCCGATAATGTATTAGAATGCCAAGATAGCTAATTGGAAAACTACCAAGCCCACATCCGAATAACTCGGCATATGGGTTGACATCGTCTTTGGCATCGTCAAAATAAAATAATTCACTCTTATGGAAATAACTACTATATTAAAGGTGAACAACTTCTTTTTTCATACAGTTTTGATTTTTTTGTGATTAACATTGAGCTGACACGTAAGTTACTTTGTGGTTAAATCCAGTAGTTTTTTTCCATGTGCATTTCTGGTGTTCTGTAAGAATTTTTCTGATTATTTTCCTTTGTAATGTGGTGGGCTTCCATTTGAGCTGGGTGGGTGTAGAGTTTTCCCTAGCTGCTTTGTTTCACTATCAATTTGTCTCTCTAGCTACTTCTCGAGAGATCCGTGCTCCTACACCGCCTCGATATCCAAGCGTCGCTCTCTTTCTCCATTATCACTCCACCGCTTCGTCGCCGCCGGCAGCATCCTTGCCCCATCCTCGGCCACGTCCAGCATTGCGGCCTTCTACTCTTCTGTTTCCCCATTTTTTCTCTCTTCCCCCAAACCCTCACACAGCGGCTGCAGCTTGTGGTGATGCTCAGCGGAGGATTCCTGGCCGCCGACCCGCCGTCGAGGATGGCGGAGGAGGAATAAGAAGAGGTCACGGATTTGTAGGGATCCGAGGCATCCGTTGATGGTGGTAGCGATGGCTTCAACGATTCCCGTCCATGTGGCTACGACGATGGCCGACTCGGACTCTCCCTCACCATCTTGTGCTCCTACCTGCCACCGTCGGAGCTTCTCCTTGCCTTATCCCCACAATTCCAACGCGCAATCTATGGCGCGGGTCGGTGGAGCCAGGCACTGGGGCAGTAGGTAAGTGGTAGTAGTCGGCGCTGCTTGGTCGGTGAGGTAGAGGCGGCGGGGAATGGCGGCCGGCAGCGAGGTCAGCCGGGCGCGTCGAGCTGCGACTGTGGCTAGAGATGGCGATGCCGGGGGAGGAACGAAGCCGGCGAGGGCGAGGAGATGGCGACGGCAGAAGGAGAGCTGCGCCCGCCATCCGGACGAGCTCCAGATCCCCAATCCACTACAGCCTCTGCTCAAGTCGCTCCCTCCTACCATCATCTTCTCTCATGCCAGGCCGAGTCGCCATCGCCTTCAACCTCGACAAGGTTTGGCGGCAAGGGTATTCACCTATATTCATCTGAATACCTAAGATTCTGAGAAATCTTGTTCTACATATACTCATACATCCCACATCCAGCCCACGCCCAACGCACTCACGCGCGGCAGCCCTAGCCTAGGTCCCAAGCGATTGCAGCGGCGCCGGCAGGAAGCAGTGAAGCGGAGCAGAAAAGCAGCAGCTAGCGGAGAAGAAGGCGCTTGCGGTGCTGACCGGCGGGCATCCAGGCAAACAGCGGCCAGCCGCGACCGGCTAGGAGGGCAGGCGACGGGAATGGACAGGTATTCTTCACTTTCTTCAGACTTCAGCAGTTTGGCTCTTACTTCAGCCGCATCAATTGATCAACATAGCAGTTTAGCTCCGATCCTCATGTTAGATTGATCTCCACCCGGATTGAGCCCAGCGGCTCGACGGGCCCTTTGACTCGCGCCCTGATCGGGGGCGTCCAACCCTCATATGGTTGGTGGGCCCCTGTGACATTCGCTATATAAAGAGGTGGGGGCCGGGGCATGCAGTGCGAGGTTAACCGCGCCGCCAGTCACCCCACCGATATCCCTTTCCGATCTAGGGTTTGGCGTAGTGCTCACGGGAAGGACCACCACCGCTACCTCACACGCTGCTCGCGCCGTCGCCATGGCCAACGGCTCGAGCTCCTCCAGCAAAGGAGAAGGTACACATCTCTCTAACCCTAAAGTTCTACTCGGGAAGATCTAGACTAGTGATCCCAGGGATATAACATTGGTATCAGAGCAACTAGTCCTAGATTTATTTTTCGTTAGAAAGAAAGAAACAGCAAACCCTAGATCGTCCCCGTAACCCTATTTACAAAAAGGAAAAGAAAAGCTCACCGGCAGAGCCTCGGGCTCGCCGGCAAACTTTGTGCCGCCGCAAGGCCGCGCCGGCCCTCTCGATCCCGATGCGCATCGGTATGCCGGGGCATCGGGAAGAAGGGCTACTCCACTTGCTGCTGCGAGACAGAGCAAAGAAAAGAAGAGCTTACCACCGGGAGTCACCGGCTGCTGCTGCTGCCGGCAAAGGAGCGCCACCACTGAGCCGCTTGCCGGCAACGCGCCCACCCTCGGGTGCACGCGCCGCCGGCAAGAGGGTCAGGGGAGCGCCGCCATTTTTTCTCCACGATCATGGCCGTCGGGTTATGGTGGCTGGGAGGAAAAAGAGAGGTGCGAGGCACCGTGAGTTCACCGTCACCGGCGTGGTGCCGGCCACGGGCTCCTTCATCTGCCGCCAGAGCGCGAGCGGGAGGGATCGAAAAGGAAAGGGGGAAGAGGAGGAGCCCGGCGTGGCGTGGGGTTGCGCCGCTCGGCAGCTCGTCGGTGGCGCGCTTCCACGGCCGCCCGTGCTCTCTCTCTCTCTCTCAGCCGTCGTCGGCTCTGGAGGGGGCCGTCTTTTTTTTGGGGGTCGGGGGTTTATACCGGGCGGCGCGGCACCGTCGGATCGCATCCGACGGCCAGGATAGGGCCGTGTCGGCCGCCAGGCCGCCGGGCGGCCCAGCGAGCCCGTGCAGCGTAGCAGCGTGCAGGCCGCGGCTGGGCCGCGTTGTGTCCAAGCAGCGTGGGCGTCGCATAGCTGCACGTCGCGCAGCGCGTGGTGGGCCGCGTGGGCCGTGGACCACGCCAGCATAGGTTTTTTTCAGTATTTTTTTTATTATAGAGCACATTTTTGCTTTTTTTAAGCATTTTTCGCACAGTTTTCTCTATTCAAATTTGTCCAACGAAAAATTTGTCTATAAATTGTAGAAGTGACAGAAATACTTCTGAAAAGTATAAAAGTTGATGAATTTTGACTCATAGTTTCCGCTGCAAATAGTAAAAGGAGCATTTTTTCGAATGCAAAAGTAATGATTAAAATTCAAAAGATGAATTAAAGTGATTATTATGATAATTATGGTTCTGTTATTTTTTTACCAACGTTATTAATGACATGATCATGTTTTGTTGCAATAAGAAGTGCTTTTATCTCTATTTCTGCCCAACGGTGATATAGTTTTAATTGCACTAACAGTTGCATGTCTTAATTCGGACCAACGTTGGATTATAATATGCAATTGTACTGTTCTCACTTATTTGTGGTTTTCAGGAGGGTACTACTTGATGAGCTGCATCAAGGACGTTCCCACCCTAAGAGGTGACAACTACACTGAGTGGAGGAAGAAGGTGGATTTCGCCTTCATGTGTGCTGAGGTGGACTGGGTGCTTGAAACACCGCAGCCCACAAAGCCTGCTGGTCCTGTCAGAGATGACAAGGATGATGATGATGCATGGGACAGAAAGAAAAAGGACCATGCTCCTGTGGAGATGGCCTACAACTTAGAGAACAGAAAGTGGCAGACTGCTAATAAGAAATGCATGGCATTCATAAAGAACACAATTGAGAATGCCATCGTGGGCTCAATTGCAGAGTGTGCTTCCGTTGGGGAGTACTTGGAGAAGATAAAGAGCCAGTTTACTGGTTCTTCAAAGACATATGCAACCCAGTTGCTAAAGCAGCTGGTGACAGAGAAGTACACTGGAGGTGGACATGGCATCAGGGAGCACATCCTCAAGATGAGCAACCTGGCTGCAAAGCTGAAGCCCATGGATGATGACCTGGAGCTGAAGCCTGCACTTCTGGTTCACTTGGTTATGGCTTCATTGCCATCACAGTTTGACAACTTTGTTGTCAATTACAACATGAACCCTGAAAAATGGGACATAGAAAAGACCATAGCCATGTGTGTGCAAGAGGAGGATAGGCTCAAAGCACAGAATGGAGGTTCTCTAAATTATGTGAAGGACAACAAGAAAAGGACCTTCACACAAAGCAACAATTGTTCTCCTTCCAAGCCATATGGAAAAGGCCCAATGCAGCATCATCAACAGTACCAGCAAAAGCCGATCCCAGTGAACAAAGATCAGTGCCTTCACTGCAAGAAGACTGGTCACTATAAGAAAGACTGTCCTGTTTGGCTAAAAGAGCTAATGGCAAAGTGAGGTAACAATTTAGTTTCCTTTGTAAATGAATCCCTGTATACACAGTTTTCGAAATCTACTTGGTGGATTGACTCAGGTGCAACTGTTCATGTTGCAAATTCTTTACAGGGATTCCATTCGACGCGGACTACGAAAAGAAGCGAAAGATGCGTTGAAGTCGCAAATGGAGTTCAAGCAGAAGTTGAAGCTGTTGGCGATGTCCTTTTGGAGCTAGCTGATGGCTTAACTATTCTGCTTAGAGAAGTTTTATTTGTTCCTTCTTCACACAGAAACTCTATTAGTGTATCACGTTTGGATAAAGACATTTATCAGTGTTATTTTGGACATGGCAAGTGTGCCATATGGTGTAATAATACTTATGTGGGGGTTGCTTTACTCCACGATGAGCTTTATTTATTGCCCTTGCGTGAAAAAGTATTATCTGCGTGTAAAGTGAATGAACAAGTACCCGCGTCGAAAAAAGAACGAAAGAAAAGAAAAAGAACTGATGAATCATCGAAATTATGGCATTGTCGCTTAGGCCATATTTCGAGGGGGAGAATAGAAAAACTCGGTAAAAATGAAATTCTTCCTCCATTAGAATTCTCAGACATAGAACAATGCATCGATTGCATTAAAGGAAAATTTGTAAAGCAAATTAAAAAGGGTGCAAATCGAAGCACCGCAACACTAGAAATAATTCACACCGATATATGTGGACCATTTCCTGTGAAAAGTGTGGATGGCTATGATTCGTTCATAACATTCACGGATGATTACTGCTGATATGGTTATATTTATCCAATCCGAGAAAGAACAGAAGCGTTGGATAAATTTAAAATATTCAAAGCTGAAGTTGAAAATCAGCATGATAAGAGAATAAAGATAGTCAGGTGTGATCGTGGAGGGGATTACTACGGTCGACATACTCCATATGGCCAAGTCCCTGGACCTTTTGCAAGGTTCTTACAGGAGACAGGAATAGTTGCCCAGTACTCGATGCCGGGCGAACCTCAGTAGAATGGGGTAGCTGAAAGGCGTAACCGTACCCTTATGGATATGGTGCGCGTATGATGAGCTATTCCACCCTACCATTGGGATTGTGGATTGAGGCGTTAAAAACCGCTATTCACATTCTAAACAGAGTACCAAGCAAATCGGTGCCCAAAACACCGTATGAGCAATGGACAGGGAGAGTGCCTTCTCTAAACCACCTGAAAGTGTGGGGGAGCCCTGCTGAGGCCAAAGTATTTAATCCAAATATCGCAAAGTTAGATACCAAAACAGTCAGCTGCCATTTTATTGGCTATCCTGAAAAGTCAAAAGGTTATCGTTTCTACTGTCCAGATAAATACACAAAGTTTGTGGAAACGAGACATGCGGTCTTCTTAGATGACGAAATGATGAGGGGAGCATGGTAGCTCGGAAAATTGATCTTGAGGATATGAGGGTGCATGCACCTAATCCGATGACTCAAGAGCCATTGTTTGCGCTACCATGTGCACCTGCACCGATAATCCCTGCAATTGTAGTGCAAGCGCCTGTTGTCACTCCACCTATGACAACAATGAGTGAAAATTCAGAACATGTCCGTCAGGAGCCGAATGAACCATTTGTTGAGCATGAAAGGGAGCAACAATAGCCACCTCCAGAGGCTGAGCCACAAGTTGAGGAACAAAATACTCAAGAGAATGAGGCCCCTAGAAGGTCTACAAGAGCTAGAAAATCAGCTATTTCGACTGATTACAAAGTTTACAACACAGAAACAGTTCATATGGAAGGTGATCCCACTTCATATGAAGAAGCCATGAGAAGCCCAGATTAATCAAAGTGGGTGGAGGCCATGGAAGACGAAATGAGATCGATGAGTACCAACAATGTTTGGGACTTAGAGTATATTCCTAAAGGAGCCAAAATAGTGGGCTGCAAATGGGTCTACAAAATAAAATATGACTCCAATGGGAACGTAGAAAAGTACAAAGCACGACTTGTGGCAAAAGGATTTACACAAAGAGAAGGGATAGATTACAATGAGACATTTTCTCCAGTCTCATGTAAGGATTCCTTCAGAATCATAATGGCACTAGTTGCACATTTTGATTTAGAGTTGCATCAAATGGATGTAAAGACGGCATTTCTAAACGGGGATTTAGAAGAAAATATCTACATGAAACAACCCAAGGGTTTTATCATGGAGGGCAAGGAAGAAATGGGGTGCCACCTAAAGAAATCTATTTATGGATTAAAGCAAGCATCCAGATAGTGGTATCTAAAGTTTAATGAGACAATTAAGAGATTTGGATTTAAAGAAAATATTGAGGACAACTGTGTTTATGCAAAGTTTAAAAGTGGGAAATATATTTTCCTAATCTTGTATGTGGATGATATTCTGCTTGCCAGCAGTGATGTTAGTCTACTGCAAGAGACAAAGAAGTTCTTGTCCTCAAATTTTGATATGAAAGATCTTGGTGAAGCATCATATGTTTTGGGCATAGAAATTCACCGAGATAGGAAAAATGGAGTATTAGGACTATCGCAAAAAGCTTATTTAGAAAAGATTCTAGCTAAGTATAATATGCATAAGAGCAATGCCACACCTGCCCCTATAGTCAAGGGCGACAGTTTTGGAAAATTTCAAAGTCCCCAGAATCAATACGAGCTCGAACAAATGAAAGCGGTTCCATATGCTTCGGCCATTGGAAGCCTACAGTATGCACAAGTGCGCACTCGCCCTGACTTAGCCTTTATCACCGGAGTACTCGGTAGATATCAAGAAAATCCAGGTTTTGAACACTGGAAAATGGTAAAGAAGGCATTGCGTTATGTGAAAGGCACAAAGAACTACATGCTAACATACAGAAGATCTGATTCCCTGGAAATAAGAGGGTATTCAGATGCATATTTTGCGGGAGATAAAGATGATAGAAAATCCACATCTGGATATGTATTCACTCTCGCAGGGGGAGCTATCTCGTGGAGAAGTTCCAAACAGACAATAGTTGCATCATCCACGATTGATGTAGAATTTATAGCATGTTATGAAGCCACGGGGCAGGCATTATGGTTAAAGAAATTTATACCCGACTTGAAAGTGGTAGATTGTATTGACAAACCACTAAAGATGTACTGCGACAATGAGCCCGCAGTATTTTATGCTCACAACAACAAGTCGAGTACAGCTACGAAACCGATTGAGGTTAAGTATTATGTTGTGAAACACAAGGTCCAGGATCAAACTATAAGTCTCGAGCATATAAGGATAAAATATATGCTTGCGGATCCGCTAACGAAAGGCTTACCACCCAGCGTGTTCAAGGAACACGTAGCTGGCATGGGTTTAAGGGAAAGTCTTACCTATCCTGGATCATAAGAGGCCCAAAAGTAAAAGAATTTGTTTCAAAATAGAGAAGTGTATCGTGGCTGTCTGATTCTATCGGCAATAGAGCTGTGACGATGAAACATGCCCTATGGACTGATCCAAAATGAAATGAATAAAATGAAAGTATAAAGTTAAAATTAAAAGTTGAGATCAAGGGGGAGAATGTTAGATTGATCTCCACCCGGATCGAGCCCAACGGCTCGACGGGCCCTTTGACTCGCGCCTTGATCGGGGGTGTCCAACCCTCATATGGTTGGTGGGCCCCTGTGACTTGCGCTATATAAAGAGGTGGGGGCCGGGGCACGCAGTACGAGGTTAACCGCGCCGCCAGTCACCCCACCGATATGCCCTTCTGATCTAGGGTTTGGCGCAGTGCTCACGGGAAGCACCACCACCGCTACCTCACACGCTGCTCGCGCCGTCGCCATGGCCAACGGCTCGAGCTCCTCCAGCAAAGGAGAAGGTACACATCTCTGTAACCCTAAAGTTCTACTCGGGAAGATCTAGACTAGTGATCCCAGGGATATAACACCTCAATCCCCTTCAATTGCCTGATTATTGGGGTTTTCTGGTTTGTGCAACTGTCATGTATTTGTTCGCAATGTCTGGAGCATCGATATGTCCGTATCGACCTTGCCGCCACCATGCGCTCCACATCCGTTCTCCCCTTTGCTAACGCATCTGGTGTGCATCTTCTAATCGACATGAATGCCATCTGAAGACACTGACACTGAAGGACTGCAGATTTTGGGGGAGCCGCAGGCCAGACGCCCGCTGGTAAGCAGTACCAATTCAGCTGATAAACTTTTAGATGATATGATATTGATCGTCACAGGTAGAGAGTTCATCTAGGCAAGCAGCTGATTGATTGTACTACGAGTATACCTCTTAATTTTTTCTTTCTCTGTCCAAACAGATCTCCTAGATGCTAAATGCAGTAAAATCCAGAAAATATGAATTTCACACAGATATCAGTCTGTATGGTCTCACACATTTGATTAGCCATAAAATACATACATGTGTTCCGATTTTCTCACATATGGAGGCAAGCTTGAGATGGTGAACTCTGTCCTCTCCTCCCTTCCTACCTTTTATATGCGCACTCTCAAAATATATAAACAAATTATAGAGCAGCTTGACAAGTACAGAGAGAGCAGCTTGACAAGTACAGAAGACACTGCCTTTGGAGAGGAAAAGATCTTACAAAAAAGAACCCTCCCCTAGCAGCTTGGTCTATGGTCTGTAAACCTAAAGACATGGGAGGCCTGAGAGTTGCAGACCTGCAGGTTCAGAATGATGGTCTTCTTCTCAAACATCTTGACAAGTTTTTTAACAAAATAGATTTTTTTTCGATAAAGGATGCTTTATTACTTTGAAAGCAATTACATACAGCCTCTGTATAACCAGGATGCACACAGCCGTTTAAGTGTCTCAAGTCAAAAGATGAATAAAGAAGTAGGCGAAATACATATCAGAGCGATGAAACATATAACGCCTAAGGTGAGGGTGGGGCTTCAATCCGAAGACTATGCTGCCACCCATGTAGGGAAAAAGTATCCCTCGCCGTAGCCTCCAACCGTGTACAGACCTCCGTAAATAGGTCTCGGTTCTCCACTCGCTGAAGAGGTAACCATAAACGGAGAATACCTGTACATCTGTAGATGACCTGCAACAAAGAACAGTTTTTATCATTAAAAATCTTGTCATTTCTACTTAGCCAGAGCACCCAGATAACTGCTAGCGCCCCCACCCTAAGAAGCAACTTGAACCTTGAACCGATACCGTGAAGCCAATTGCCAAAGACATTGGCCACACTGGTGGGGGGATACAGGGTAGACGCTACTTGGATGACTGACCATATAGATCTCGCAAATTGGCACTGGAAAAAAAGGTGTTTAATGGTTTCATCATGATGACAAAAAACACACCGTGTATTTCCGTGCCAATTCCGCTTACCAAGATTGTCTTTGGTGAGAATAACTCCTCGACGAAGATACCATCCAAAAAATTTAATTTTTAATGGTATCTTCATCTTCCAAATTTTCTTATTATTATCAACTGGTATATCAGAATGAAGGATCGCATTGTATAAAGATTTGACCGAGAAAGTGCCATCTACATGAAGATTCCATCTAAATTTGTCCGGCTCAGGCGATAGGTGAATATCTCCCAGCCGGTGAATTAGGGCATTCCATGCCTGTAGCCTTTGTCCAAGCAAAACCCGTCTGAACGTCACATTCGGGGGTGAGGCAGCCATTACTGTGGCAATGGTATCACCTTTGCGATGAACAATACTATACAAAGCAGGATACTGTTCACTTAAGGGTGCATTGTCTAACCAAACATCTTCCCAGAACCGTATCTGTGCTCCATTCTTAATCGAGAAAGTACCATGACGAAAAAAAACATTTTTTGTCGCCATGAGACCAGCCCAGAAGTGAGAATCTCCAGGTTTCCAAACCACTTGGGATAGCGTTTTCGAGCCGATGTACTTTCTCCGAAGAATAGTTTGCCAAATCCCATCCTCTGTAAGAAGCTTAAACAGCCATTTACCTAGCAGAGCTGAATTCTTGACCTCCAGGTCGTGAACTTCAAGCCCGCCTTGATCTTTGGGACTACAAACTATGCTCCATTTAACCAGTCGATATTTCTTTTTCTCGCTGTCCCCTTGCCAAAAGAATCTGGATCGATAATAATCGAGTTTATGCAGGATTCCTTTTGGTAATAGAAAGAATGATAACATATACAATACCATATTTGTCAGTACCGAATTAATGAATACCAATCTTCCCCCCCAGGGACAACAATTTACCCTTCCAACTACTAAGGCGCTTTTGTAGTCTTTCTTCCACTATTTTTCATTCAGCAATTGTATGTCTCCGATAATGAATCGGAATACCCAAATAGCGAATAGGAAATTGGCCTTGCCCATAACCAAACAACTCTGTATATAGAGTCATATCATTTTGGCCATCACCGAAACAGAACAATTCACTTTTATGGAAGTTGATTTTTAATCCCGACAACTGCTCAAAAGCTGCCAAAATTAATTTCAGATTTCGAGCTTTCTCGATATCGTGATCCATAAATAGAATTGTATCGTCGGCATATTGAAGGATAGATAAACCCCCATCAACCAGATGTGGGATCACACCTTCAATCTGACCATCAGACTTGGCCCGCTCTATGAGTATCCGCGCAATGTTAAACAACATCGGTGATAACGGATCCCCTTGGCGTAACCCTTTTCGTGTTTGGAAATAGTGGCCGGTGTCATCATTAACCCGGATTGCCACACTACCGCCATACACAAAATCATTTATTAGAGCACGCCACTCTGGAGAAAAACCTTTCATCCTGAGTGTCTGCTGTAGGAAAGACCACTTTACTGTATCATACGCCTTTTCAAAATCTAATTTTAAAATAACCCCATTTAATTTCTTATTATGCATCTCATGTACCGTCTCATGTAAAACCGCCACTCCATCGAGGATGTTCCTTCCTTGCATGAAAGCGGTCTGTGACGGCTGAACGACATGATCCGCAACCGTATTAAGTCTAATGGTGGCCACTTTCGTGAAAATCTTGAAACTTACGTTTAAGAGGCAAATAGGTCTATATTGTTGAATCCTTTCTGCCTCATTAACTTTCGGTAACAAGATTACCTCACCAAAATTAAGATGAAATAATTCTAGCTGTCCTATGTGCAGAGCACTGAACAGATCTAGAAGGTCCGGTTTAATAGTATCCCAGAATGTTTGAAAAAACTCCGCTGGAAAACCATCAGGACCCGGTGCTTTGTTGCATTCCATTTGGAAAACTGCCTTCTGAACCTCTTCCTCAGAATAGGATGCGGTTAGTAGACCATTTTCTTCCATAGAAACTTGGGGTATAACATCCGTTAGGTCCTCGTTAAGAGAGAAGGAACTTTCCTCCGGAGGACCAAACAGATCTTTATAATAATTAGTAATGTAAGATTTGAGTTGCTCATGGCCTTCAATCAACCCTTCATCTTGATTAAGAGAGTGAATACGTTTTTTCCGATGTCTCCCATTGGCTAAGCCATGGAAATATCGCGTATTTGAATCTCCCTCCAATATGAATTGGGCTTTGGAACGTTGATACCATTTGAGCTCCTCTTCTCGAAGAAGACTCGCCATCTGCGCATTAGACTGATTCTTAAGTTCAATCTCATGCAGGGACAGCGGTCTTACCTCCGCTACAGCCTCTAGCTCATCAATCACATTTGATAACCGAGCCTTCTCTTTTTTAAGAATACCAGCCATATGTGCAGCCCAACCAGAGAGATGTTTACGCATTGCGCGCATCTTATTATTCCATCTCAAAATTGGAGTGCTACCACCAACCGGTCTTTCCCAAACCATCTTAACCATCTCATGGAAACCCTCTCGGTGTAGCCAGCCAAGTTCAAATTTGAACGGCCGTTTACAAACGGGTCGAGGATTCCCAGTAGTTAGGAGGATAGGAGCATGGTCAGACAATTTTTCAATACGTTCTAGTGCACGGACTGACACCATAGGGTATTTATCTTCCCATTCGGTGTCCATCAACACGCGGTCTAGTTTTTCGTATGTGGGCTCAGGCAAGCTGTTGGCCCAAGTAAACTGTCGACCGGACATAAACACGTCTCTTAAATCAAGGCTGTCAATAACAACATTAAATAAGAAAGGCCAATGTCCATCAAAATGGCCTTTACTTTTTTCGTGTGGAAACCTCAACAAATTAAAATCCCCTCCAATCAAAATCGGATATGGGTTATCTTTTGTAAGATTAACCAACTCACGTAAAAAGTCAGCCTTAAAAGCATCTTGGGCGGCACCCTACACAGCAACCAGACTCCAAATGAAACCATCCGCCTTATTCTGAATGTCAAGTTTAATGTGGTACTCTCCATCAGAACTAGCTAAAACGGTCATAGTGTCTATGCGGACGCCAAGTAAGATGCCTCCGGACCTACCACGAGGCGGGCGAGAAAACCACTGAAAGTTAATCCCGCCTGACAAACGGTCGAGAAAACTCTGTGAGAAATTCCGCCTACCCGTCTCCGATATAGCAATAAAATCCAAATCATAATCTCTACAACCATCGGCAATGTGAGAATGCTTAGCCAAGTCACCAAGACCTCTGCTATTCCGAAACATGCCATTCATTGAGAAACTATTTTAGATTTAGAATTCTTGCCATACCTACGAGATTTCTTTCCAGCCGACGATCGAGAACCACGTGTAGAAGCTTCTGACTGTTATTTCCATGGGTTAAGATACATGTACGAATTGAAAGTAGAGCTTTGAGAAAGGCCCCAATCCATTATATGATTCAAGGGTTCAAGTACATGTTCTTTTTATATATCTATCAGGAGAAAATCAGAAGCTATAACTTGAAGTGCTTAGGTAATCTGCTATCTTCTTTTGATACATGTACAGTACTTCATCATTTGATACAATTTTGTACACCACATGTGTTAGGCTGTTAGCTCATAATCTTCAAGCTCTTATATATTGTTGTCCTATGAATATACATAAGTTGCATCCCAATATACAAAATCCATGACCTCCACTATTTCGTTTCTTTGTTTATGTCAGGTCTTATGTTCTTTTCCCCCCTCTTTTGTCACTGATGCTTATGCTAATTGTTATCGGGCCAGATGACATCAACTTCCTCCCATCCATCTTGTCTCTCTCCCATTTTTTATTTCCCATTTTAAGTTCAGTCAAGTAGACATCACCGGTTCACCACAACACCATTTTCCTTTTGGCTATTTCAATTAGATGGCAGGTCGGCTCTAATTCCTACTTACTTCCTTCAATAGTGTATGTTGTATCCAATTTCATAGCCAACCATCTTAAAACATATTGTTTAAGCAAGAAAAATATTAATTATTTTCATCGATTCAAGTATAGTTTTAAAAATATGATAAACACCGTATTACAAAGTTGGCGCGGCGTGCCGCTGCGCCCATCCATTGCTAGTTAATCTTAAGACCCGACAATTGCTCGAATGCTGATAGAATTAACTTTAGGTTACATGCTTTTTACAAGTCATGATCCATAAATAAAATTGTGTCGTCGGCATACTGAATAATAGATAAGCCCCCATCAACCAAATGGGGAACTGCACCTTGAATCTGGCCATCAGCTTTAGCACGCTCAATTAAAATAGCTAGCATATCCGCCACAATATTAAATAACATTGGAGATAGGAGATCTCCTTGCCTTAAACCTTTTTTGTCTAAAAGTATCTACCAGTGTTATCATTGACCTTAATGGAAACACTTCCATCAAAAACAAAGTTATTATTTAAAACGCGCCACTCATCAGAAAACCCTTAGCCTAAATATTTTTTGCCAACCTCTAGCTCTCAGAAAGTCAGAATCTCCGAGGTGAATGCAAATTTACTATAATGCACTCAAGCTTCCAGTTTTCTTCCATGTTCTTCCGTTAGTCTACACTTTTTTTCGAAAAAGGGAACATAGCCTAGGTCTCCTTATCAAAATAATGCACACAACTATTTCCTGCATAATCTGATCTCGCGAACAGGAAAGAAATAAATAGATGTTCCGGTGAATAAAAAACACATTTTGTGCACCCTATCCATCTTCTTTTAATTAAATTATCATTTCTGTTTAAGAACCACATAAAAATCTTTATTTTGAGTGGAACTTTTAGCTTTTCCACAGATATTGACGTAAATACCTATTGTGGACATTCATAAAATATGCATACGTGGATTTAACAGAAAACAACCCTAATGGTGTTAATTTCCATGAATTTATAGTAGAGATAGTAATCTTGATGCTGAGTGCATACTAGATGTACATAACATAGGTTTGGCAAACAAGTCCATCAAACATATCACAGTGGTCCACCGTCCGGGGCAGATTATTGAATACAAATGTAAAGCTGGCAAAACAGGTGCACGACAGGGTCGTGGAGGTTTGGAAAGTTCTCCGTAGTCGATGATGGACAGTGAAACTAGTACGGACTATTACATTTGAGTAAGTGCGAGACAGATTACCCTGTGAATTTCATCAATATATACTCGGCAAGATGATGAATTAAGCTTTGCTGTCCCCCTCAATCTCGCACGTCCCACCAGTGGATGCTTCATTGTTCACTTGGGAAATCTGCGCGGTCGCGCTGTCCTCCTCAATCTCACCCGTCTCACTGTTGGAAGCTTCATTGATCTCTTCAGAAACCCGTGCACCATTGTTCTCTAGAAAAATGCCCCTCTTGGGTTCAGTGGATAACCTGCCACGGTACAAAGGAAGAGAAGAAGAAGAACCGTGTATTTAGTGGTCTTTTGGTAATAGAAAGCACGACAGTTAAGCTGATATATTAAGTCTCAAAATAATTACCGGCTAAGACACTCCTGCATGCCCCTGCTGGAAGTGCCATGGATCTCTTGAGAAAGCTGTTCAATTTTGAATTCTGGAAAAATCTCAGTCTTGCGGCCAGTGACGTAAAAGTTGATCTTACCGGGATGCTCCTGGGCTTCTTTCCTCACAGCTTCAATCGTCGCCCTGATGCACGGGCTGTCCGCTCGATACCAGTCCGGGTTGTATTGGAAGGAGATGTAATAGAGGTTACTGAGGTGCTTGATGCCGAGAGGCTCTATATACGGTGGGCCGCTGTAGAACTGGAAGAAGAACTTGAGTGTAGTCAGCCCCGGCATCGCTCCTTGCTGGAACGCAACCCGTGGCACGCGGCTGTCAATGTTGAGCCAATCCAGCTTTGGGAACCCTCCACTGCTGATAGCTATCGGCTCCTTCGGGACGACCTCGAACCTTAAGGTGAGATTCTGGAGGTTGGGCATCTCCCCTAGAAGAGCAAGATCCTCCTCCCTTAGTTTGCAGATCCTGATATCCAAGCTGTTAAGGCTGTTGAAGTGTTCTCTGATCCACCGCGGAATGTGCATGTGTTTCGTGCCAACCACTAGTCCCCCACCGCCAGACGGTGTGTTTTGAAAGTAGAGGGTCTCCCTTGCTAGCTCTGACATCACCTCAGTGTTATTCCAAGCTTGGCGGACGCACTTCGGCACCCCTTCCAGTTCTGAAAGCCGAGCCGCTTCCCAGGGCAGTGCACCCACAACCCCACCTAATTCCAAATTCTTCAGTTCCTTCCGTCTCAAGATTTTCCTTGCTACCTTCTCCACCTTTGTATCCTTCAGAAGTAGTCGCTTCAAATGACGCAGTTCAACAATCTCCAAAGGCAGCTCTTTGATCCCCGTGCCAGTCAAATTCAGATTCTCCAACTCATGTAGTCCCACGATGATCTCCCGAGGCAGCTCTTTGATCCTTTTACTATCACTCACATCCAAAGTCTTTAATTTCTTAACTCTCCCGATCTCCTTGGGCAGCTCGGTGATCCTTGTGCTCTTCATGCGCAGTGTCTCTAAATTCTCTAGTTCCCCGATCTCCCTAGGCAACTCTTCGAGACAATTGTTGTAACTAACATCTAGAGTCTTCAATCGCTTTAGGCCCCCGATCTCACTGGGTAGTTGTATAAGGCTAGTTTGGCTGAAGTCCAAGCTCTTCAAATACTGCAGACTCCCTATTGCTGGTGGGATCTCTGTAATCCTAATCCCGAGCAGGCCGTACAGGTGCCTCAGACGGCGGAGTCTACAGATATCATTCAGATGATGATTCCGAAGGTATGAAAACATACCGAATTGAATATCCAGTATTCGCAGTCGTTCCAACTTCTCCAAGGGAACTCTCTTCTCCAAGGGGACTCTCTCTTCGCCTCCAAAATCAACAAGAGATCGGATATGAGACCAATCCATCCCGGCATCCACCTCGTCTAGTTCACCAGTCCTCGAACCATTGCCGATATATAACCATCGGGTTCGATGGGAACATGGCCATGCAATGTCGGATATGCAAACAAAAAAATTACATTCTCGTGATTTCGCTCTTAGGAAATTTCGCATCATAGGGTGAATCATATATTTTAGGCCTCTAACAAAAGGCAATAGTTCAATATGCACAATCAATCCCCTGTTTAAAAGCTCGTCAAAGTAATGTTTTCCTGTCTCCTCCTTATAAACAAATCCTTGAGTTATCCAACGCTTCACCAAATCATCCCGTTCAAAGTAGTGATTCTTAGGGTATATGCTGCAGTACAATAAGCAAGTCTTCAACATGATATGTGGAAGATTATCATAGCCAAGTTGCAGACTCTCTACCAATGGCTCAAACCCTCTAACATTCTGAATTCCGTTACGGTCAACTTTTGCTGCAACGGTACGAAGCGCATCCCCAGCAGATTCCCTTTGTTCTACCTCCGTTGCCGCAGCTGAGAGCATGCAAAGCAATGCTAAGGGCACACCACCACACATGCGCACAACAGGATGGTCATCGTCCAAACCTTTTTCAACCATGTCCACCTTCATAGCTATCATCGAGGCACAAACATCTTTGTAATTGATAAGGTAATCCCAACTATTAGCATAATCTTTCCATTTAGGATTCATTGGGTGGATCAAGGCACCAAAATCATCACGCCACTTGTTGGCTATATCATTCATTCGAGTTGATGTGACAATTCTACTGCCCAGGTTATTCTCTGGGAGTGATTTCCTGATGATTTCCCATTCTCCACATTTCCATATATCATCAATAATGACAAGGTATCTGCGAAAGATTGTTAGTTCCATTATTTGGTAGACATCGCCAACATAAACTAAGCAATTTTAGCTAGACTAGATATAAAACCCAAACAATAATGAAAATTGCAAAAAAGAAAACCAAAGAGTCAATTCAAGCACATGGATTGCTGATTTTCATGTAGCCCCTATCAAACACCAAATCTCTGGTTACACTTTGGTCTTTTAGGTCACTTTTAACTGCCTCATCCTCGTACTCTTCCATGCATTATTGATGCCTTTTAGAATCCCACTAGTGACCTTGGTTGGACATAGCCAAACCACCGTAGTTTGTATAGGACAAGTTTCTCTTGTTAGATGTATATTTGTATATTTGTATACTTGTATTTTCCCCACTTGTTAGGGGCCTTTCTGTATATTTGCACCTGTGCCTGTACTATATATTGTGGCCTTTGGCCCCTTGGTAATACAAGCTGTCTATTACCCTAACATGGTATCAGAGTAAAATTTGATCCATCCGTGACAGCTTCTTCTCCGGCCGCCGCCCGACTCTCTGGCCGCCGCCTCTTCTCCGGCCGCCGCTCCCTCTCCGGCTGCTGCTGTCCAGGCCACGCCGCCCGTCCGGCCGCCACCTCCCGGTCGCCGCCTGTCCGGCCGCCGCCTCCCGGCTGCCGCCCGTCCCGGCCACCGCTTCCCGGCCGTCGCCCATCCGTCTCGGCCACCGCCGCCCGCCGCCTCCGTCCGCCTCCGCGCGCGCCCGCCCGTCTCCGTGCGTCTCGCGTGATCTGATTCAGTTTTCAGTTTCATCCCGTCCAAAAAGAGAGAGAGAGAGAGAGAGAGAGAGAGAGAGAGCGCTATGTCTTCCTCGTTGGGCTATCTTGCGATTCCTCGCTGCCCGGTGATTTTTGATGGCGCGAATTACCCTGATTTCGCTGCCTTTATGCGCGTCCACATGCGCGGTCTTCGTCTTTGGGGTGTGCTTTCTGGCGAGGTCCCCTGTCCGCCGCGCCCCACTGCTCCTACGGCGCCTATTCCACCGACGCCCGTTGCCCTTGCCCCCGATGCTACTCAGGAGGTCAAGGATGCAGCCAAGAGTGCTGATGATACTGCTCTGGCTGAGTATGACCGGAAGGTTCAGGAGTATCCTGCCGCTGTTGCGACGTACCGGCTGGATCTGACTGACTACACTCAGTGGATAGATGAGGATGCTCGTGCTGCTGCTGTTCTCACTTCCAGTGTTCTGCCTCAGTATGCTGCTGAATTCATGGGTCTTCCCACTGTTGCTGCTCAGTGGGCTTTTCTTCGTCAGCGCTATCAGCCGTCTGGGGATGCTCTTTACCTGTCAGTGGTTCGCCAGGAGCATGCTCTTCAGCAGGGTGATTCCACTATTGATGAGTTCTATACTCAGAGTGCTGCTATCTGGCGTCAGCTTGATTCTCTTCGTACAGTTGTGTGTGTCACCTGTCCCTGCTGCCTGACTGTGCGCACGGATTTGAGTTCTTGTCGCCACTCCGCAAGGAGTTTGAGCCTCGTCGTGCCCAGCTGCTTGCGCGTGGTAGTGTTCCGCTCTCTGAGGTACTGTCTGAGCTTCGTGCTGAGGAGACTCGTCTTCGTGGTCTGCTCGCTGCTACAGGCTCTTCCTCGTCGGGTACTGCTGGTTATGTGCCTAGCTCTTCTGGCACCGCGCGACCACCATCTTCTACACAGTCAGGTACGTCATCCCCGTGGTATCTGGATTCTGGAGCTTCTTTTCATATGACTTCTGCGTCTTCTATTCTTTCTGCTCTTCGTTCTCTTATTTCTCATGTCCGTGTTATCACGGCTGATGGTACCTCTCTTCCTGTTTCCAGTCGAGGCACCCTCTCTACTCCCTCTTTCTCTGTTCCTATGTTTCTCATGTTCCTAGTCTTAAGATGAATCTTTTTTCTGCTAGTCAGCTTACTAATTCTGGTTGTCGCATCATTCTTGACGCTGATTCTTGTGCTATTCAGGACCGCCATACACAGGCCCTGGTTGGAGCTGGCCCTCGCAGCCTTGATTCTCTGGGGCTATGGGAGTTAGACTGGCTTCGCGTTCCATCCGCTGACACTTCATCGGCCAGTTCTCATGCGGTTGCTGCTTCCGTCACTGGCTCTTTTCAGCAGTGGCATCATCGTCTGGGTCACCTTTGTGGCTCCCGTTTATCGTCATTAGTCCGTCGTGGTCTTTAAACTGCCAGGGTTGTAGGTTAGGCAAACAGATTCAGCTTCCTTATCCTACTATTGTGTCTGTATCTCAGCGACCTTTTGATTTAGTTTATTCGGATGTTTGGGGTCCGGCTCCCTTTGCTTCAAAAGGAGACCATCGATATTATATTTTATTCATTGATGATTTTCACGGTATACCTGGTTGTTTTTCATGCGCTCTCGTAGTGAGGTGCTCTCTATTTATCAGCGCTTTGCGGCCATGGTTCGTACTCAGTATTCCACGCCTATTCGTGTGTTTCGTGCTGATTCTGCAGGTAAGTATATCTCCCAGCATCTGCGTGGTGTCCTTGCTCAGTAGGGCACCCTCGCTCAGTTCTCGTGTCCCGGCGCTCATGCTCAAAATGGTGTCGCCGGGCGTAAGCATCGTCATATTCTTGAGACTACCCGTGCTATGATGATTGCGTCCTCTCTTCCGCCACATTTCTGGGCTAAGGCTGGCGCTACGTCGACTTACCTCATTAACATTCAGCCTTTTGCTGCCCTTCAAGGTGGCATTCCTCTCGAGCGTCTCTTTGGTAGTTCTCCAGACTACTCGACTCTTCGTTTATTTGGTTGCGTTTGCTATGTCCTCCTACCTCCTCGCGAACGCACCAAACTGACCGCTCAGTCTGTTGAGTGTGTTTTCTCGGATACAGTGATGAGCATAAGGGCTATCGCTGTTGGGAGTTGGGACCCCGCTGGTCGTCGGATGCGCATCTCTCGTGACGTCACGTTTGATGAGACGCGTCCCTTCTATCCTCGCCCCACCTCTGGTACCTACCCGGTGGATGATATATCTTTTCTTCTATTTCCTGATGCACATCCCGCTGTCCCTTCTCCTCGACCTCTTAGTTATGATGCGCCCCCTTCGACCTCGGCGCCATCCTCTCCCCCGTCTAGTTCCCCTAGTTCTCCTCGTTCTCCGGCTTTGGACCCTTCCTCTGCTGTTCCTTCTTCCTCTTCTTCCGATGAGTCGTCCTCCACCGATGAGCTTCCCTCTTCACGGCCTGTTCGACAGCGTCGTGCTCCAGACCGTTACTCTCCTAGTCAGTATGGTCTCTCTGTTGCCTCCGAGCCGACTTCTTATCGGGATGCTGAGTGTCATCCTGAATGGCAGCTAGCCATGGCTGAGAAGATTGCTGCGCTTTAGCGCACTGGCACCTGGGATCTTGTTTCTCCCCCTTATGGTGTTCGTCCTATCACGTGTAAGTGGGTCTATAAAATTAAGACTCGCTCTGATGGATCTCTTGAACGCTATAAAGCGCGTCTTGTGGCTCGTGGCTTTCAGCAGGAGCACGGCCATGATTATGATGAGACTTTTGCCCCTGTGGCTCATATGACCAATGTGCGTACTCTTCTTGCTGTCGCTTCTGTTCGACACTGATCTATGTCTCAGCTTGATGTTCAAAACGCTTTTCTTAATGGAGAGTTGAGTGAGGAGGTTTATATGCAGCCTCCTCCTGGGTATTCTGTTCCCGATGGGTTGGTTTGTCGTCTTCGGCGTTCTCTTTATGGCCTGAAACAGGCTCCTCGTGCCTGGTTTGAGCGCTTTGCCTCTATGGTGACTGCTGCTGGTTTCTCTCCTAGCACTCATGATCCAGCGCTGTTTGTTCACACTTCTCCTCGTGGACGCACTCTTCTCCTTCTCTATGTTGATGATATGATCATTACTGGTGATGATCCTGAGTATATTGAAGGAGATATGCCCTAGAGGCAATAATAAAGTTGTTATTATTTATATCTTTATGTTTATGATAAATGTTTATATATCATGCTATAATTGTATTAACCGAAACATTAATACATGTGTGATATGTAGACAACAAAGAAGTCCCTAGTATGCCTCTTAAACTAGCTTGTTGATTAATGGATGATTAGTTTCATAATCATGAACATTGGATGTTATTAATAACAAGGTTATATCATTATATGAATGATGTAATGGACACACCCAAAAAGCGTAGCATAAGATCTCGTCATTAAGTTATTTGCTATAAGCTTTCGATACATAGTTACCTAGTCCTTATGACCATGAGATCATGTAAATCACTTATACCGGAAAGGTACTTTGATTACACCAAACACCACTGCGTAAATGGGTGGCTATAAAGGTGGGATTAAGTATCCGGAAAGTATGAGTTGAGGCATATGGATCAACTGGGATTTGTCCATCCCGATGACGGATAGATATACTCTGGGCCCTCTCGGTGGAATGTCGTCTAATGTCTTGCAAGCATATGAATGAGTTCATAAGAGACCACATACCACGTACGAGTAAAGAGTACTTGTCAGAGACGAGGTTGAACAAGGTATAGAGTGATACCGAAGATCAAACCTCGGACAAGTAAAATATCACGTGACAAAGGGAATTGGTATTGTATGTGAATGGTTCATTCGATCACTAAAGTCATCGTTGAATATGTGGGAGCCATTATGGATCTCAGATCCCGCTATTGGTTATTGGTCGGAGTGAGTACTCAACCATGTCCGCATAGTTCACGAACCGTAGGGTGACACACTTAAAGTTGGATGTTGAAATGGTAGTACTTGAATATGGAATGGAGTTCGAATATTGGTTCGGAGTCCCGGATGAGATCCCGGACATCACGAGGAGTTCCGGAATGGTCCGGATAATCAGATTCATATATAGGATGTCATTTTATGTGAATTAAAATGTCGCGGAAGGTTCTATGGAAGGTTCTAGAAGGTTCTAGAAAAGTCCGGAAGAAACCACCAAGGAAGGTGGAGTCCACATGGGACTCCACCTCCATGGCCGGCCAACCCTAGTGGGGAGGAGTCCCAAGTGGACTCCCCCAGGGGGCCCCCCATATGGGAGGTGGAACTCCCACCTCTAGTGGGAGTCCTAGCTTGGCTAGGTTTCCCCTCCATATGGAAGGTTTTTGGTTCGGGTCTTATTCGAAGACTTGGGGACTAACTCTTGGGGTTCCACCTATATAATGAGGGGCATAGGGGAGGCCACCACAAAGCCACAAGTTGGCCGCACCCTTGAGGCCGGCCACCCCCTCCCAAACCCTAGCCGCCCCCTCTCCTCCATAACTCCCGCGTAGCTTTAGCGAAGCTCCGCCGGACTTCTCCACCACCACCGACACCACGAGCTGTCGGATTCAAGAGGAGCTACTACTTCCGCTGCCCGCTGGAACGGAGGTGGACGTCGTCTTCATCAACAACCGAACGTGTGACCGAGTACGGAGGTGCTGCCCGTTCGTGGCGCCGGAACCGATCGTGATCAAGATCTTCTACGCTTTTGCAAGCGGCAAGTGAACGTCTACCGCAGCAACAAGAGCCTCCTCTTGTAGGCTTTGGAATCTCTTCAAGGGTGAGACTCGATACCCCTCGTTGCTACCGTCTTCTAGATTGCATCTTGGCTTGGATTGCGTGTTCGCGGTAGGAAAATTTTTGTTTTCTATGCAACGTTGTCCTACAGTGGTATCAGAGCCGTGTCTATGCATAGATGGTTGCACGAGTAGAACACAATGGTTTTGTGGGCGTTGATGATCTTGTTATCTTTAGTTTGAGTACTTTGCATCTTTGTGGCATAGTGGGATGAAGTGGCTCGGACTAACTTTACATGACCGCGTTCATGAGACTTGTTCCTCGTTCGACATGCAACTTGTATTGCATAAGAGGCGTTGCGGGTGTCTGTCTCTCCTACTATAGTGAAGATTCAATTTACTCTTCTATTGAAAACATTAGTATCAACGTTGTGGTTCATGTTCGTAGGTAGATTAGATCTCTCGAAAACCCTAAACCACGTAAAATATGCAAACCAAATTAGAGACGTCTAACTTGTTTTTGCAGGGTTTGGTGATGTGATATGGCCATGATATGATGATGAATATGTATGAGATGATCATTATTGTATTGTGGCAACCGGCAGGAGCCTTATGGTTGTCTTTAAAATTCATGTTGAGTAGTATTTCAAAGTAGTTGTAATAGTTGCTACATGAGGTGAACAACCATGAAGACGGTGCCATGGACCTTGACGCTACGCCGACGATGATGGAGATCATGCCCGAAGATGATGGAGATCATGTCCGTGCTTTGGAGATGAAGATCAAAGGCGCAAAGACAAAAGGGCCATATCATATCACATATGAACTGCATGTGATGTTAATCCTTTTATGCATCTTATTTTGCTTAGAACGCGACGGTAGCATTATAAGATGATCCCTCACATTAATATCAAGATAATAAAGTGTTCTCCCCTCGTATGCACCGTTGTAACAGTTCGTCGTTTCAAAGCATCTCGTGATGATCGGATGTGATAGATTCAACGATTCACATACAACGGGTGTAAGCCATGTTGCACACGCGGAATACTTGGGTTTGCTTGACGAGCCTAGCATGTACAGACATGGCCTCGGGACAACGGAAACCGAAAGGTTGCACACGAGTCATATGGATGATATGATCAACATGTTGATGTTCACCATTGAAGCTACATCATCTCACGTGATGATCGGTTTTTTGTAGTGGATTTGGATCGTGTACCACTTAACAACTATGAGGGATGTTGTATTAAGTGGGAGTTCATTAGTAATTAGATTAAAACATGAACTAATTATCATAAACATAGTTTGAGTAGTATTTTGAATTAATTTTGTAGTATTGGCATCCGTTTACTACTATGCGCTAGTCTTGTAATTGAGATAGAAATACTGTTAAAATCTGACAAGAAACTTTACGGTTTGGTACCGTATTGTTAAAGAATCAAGAATTAATTAAGTCCTATTGCAAACTTTTAGTAAACCTCACATTGTTGATTCAAAGAGTTATGGTTTCAATTAGTACCTAAATTTATCTTGTCTCCGTAAAACTTGAAGTTCAAATTTGTTTGAAAAGTAAGGAGCTGAAAATTTAGTTTTCAGAAATAATCAAGGTATGAGATATATGTGATATCTAAGACCTTATTGCAAGATGATAGAATATAATTTAGTGAGACTACATAAACTCATAAGTTTTATGGGAATGTATGAAGGTTGAAGACGCCAGGCGTCACAATCCTCCAACTATTGGGGCACTAATGATATTCGCATATCCATGAAGTTATCATCCTTAGTATGCACCGTTGCTAAGACTCGTCGTTTCGAAGCATCACGTGATGATCGGGTGTTATAGATTCTACGTGTGCTTACAACGGGTGCAAGCCAGATTTGCACATGCGAATACTAAGGTTAAACTTTATGAGCCTAGCATGTACAGACATGGTCTCAAAAAGTTGTCATGAATTGATGGATAAAATTATGAGTGAAATTGTTCATCATAGTTACTAATAAGTGAAATCTAGAACACTTGTCATATGATGATCAACCTCAAAGTAAGAACCTCAAGGTTATTGGTATTTGACCAACAAACCTAGAAGTTATTGATGTTAAAAGTGTTTTTCTGAATGATGAGGAAAGCTAAAAGAGAAACTGCAAAAGATATTCTGGCAAAAAGATAAGAAAAGACTAGAAAGTCTAGCTCAGGTGTATATAAATGATATACATGTTATAGTTGTATTCCTAGTTAAGTCACACAATGAAATTCTTGGGTATTAGTACTATATTGGTTGGTATGAAGTGTCATACAAAACAACGCAATACAAGAATACAATGGCCTAAGTGACTGACAAGGAATATGATAAGAATGCACTGGAACAAAATAAAGTGTTATTATGTTCGTCGTTAGCATTCTATCTAGCCCTTAGAATTTATAATAAAGAACTTAATAATTGTTATTTTGCTCTGGTCAAATGAAAACAATGAGTTGTTTAAATTATGACATTACTCCATGTAAAATGGATAAGTTATTATAAATCTTAATGGTGAAACACACATACATAACACTGACGCTAAAAATGCCATAAGGCAAATGATTTGAATTCCACTTATTTGTGGAACCGCAATTTAGGTCATGTTAGAAAGGATCGCATGAAGGAACTCCATGCAAATGGATTTTTGGAGTCATTCGATTTGTTGAATCGTTTGGCACTTGCAAAATCTTTTCTAAAAGGTAATGACTGAAATACCGTTCATAGGCCGAAGAGTTGAACGGGCAACTAACTTAGTGAAAACATACATAATGATATATGTGGTTCACTGAGCATAGTTGTGTGTGGAAGATTCTTCTACTTCATGAAAACTTTCAAACAATGAATTGAGTATATATGTGGATATATTCAATAAGGAAAAGTTTGAAACATTTGAATAGGATTCAAATAAATTTCAGCATGAAGTGGAAATCATCGTAATAGAAAAGTCAAATATCTATGATTGGATCATGGTGGAAATATTTGAATTACGAGTTTTAGCGAACATCTAAGAGAGTTATGAAATTGTTCTACAACTCACGTTTCTTGGAGTATCATAGTGATGAAGAAGTATCCAAGAGATGTATCCAATAATTGTTGGGTCAATGATGAGATAAAATATTGATGTCATTATATTTTTGTGGATTATGCTTTAGTGACTACCGCTTTTACACTGAATAGAGCATCATCATGATCCGATGAAATGACACCATACAAGTTATGGCATGGGTATAAATCCTAATAGTCCTTTCTTTAAATTTTGGTCTAAGAGTTTACAACCAAAATCGGATGAATGTCTTTGTTGGTTATCCCAGAGATTTAATTGGGAATTCTTCCCACGAGACAAAGACAAAAGTGTTTGTCAATGTTTCTTATTTCCGAGAAATTGTTTCTAGTGAAGTATTTGAGTTGGAGGACAATATAATTTGATAAGGTTTATGAACCTGAGCATAATGATCAGAGTAGCGCAGCATCGGAATTGGTTTCGGAAGCGGCCACAACGATCATGGCTCCCATGACTACAAAGTGTTTTAGCCATGGAGATCGAAGTACATATTGAACCTTGTAGGTATGGTTTACTTTGTGATCAAATAAATGATTTGTGAACAAAGGATTGATTTTGAACAATGATAAACCAACTACAAACAAAGAAGTTATGATGGGCCCTAACTCCGTTAAAATGGCTATATGCCATGAAATCCAAGATAGATAAATACTTTTTGAAAGTAAATGGATCTATAAAATTGATGGACTTGGATGGAATATCCTTAAAGAAGCTCGACTTGTCGAAAAATTGTTTACGACAAAGTTCAAAGAGTTGACTATGATAAAGATTAGATCTTCCATAGAAATGCTTATAGTCTATGTGGATTATTCTAGTAATCACTACATATTTCTTTTATGAGATATGCTAGTAGGATGGCAAAATACATTACTTATCAGAAGTATGTATTAAAGGTGTATACAAGATACAACCAAGAGTTTTGCTGTTCGTGGAATATTAGATAGGTATACAAACTTCAATTTGATGAAGTGAGTATCGCGGAGTTTGAATCTTCACCAGATGAAATAGTCAAAGAGTTTTTGATTTCATCAGAGACGATGAAGAGGCTTGCATTTGCAAGAAATTAAGTGGGAGCGCTGAGACATATTTATAATACTTTATGTAGGTGACATATAGTTGGTTATAAATAATGTAATTATATACTTGATTAAAAAGGTTTCATTGAGAAATTAACTTCAATGAAAAGATATGGACTGAAACAAATTTAGTGTCAAGATCTATGAAGATAGATTGAAACACAAAATAAGTTTAAGTCAAAGTACATAGAATGGATATTGAAATAGTTCAATATAGAAATATTAAGAAGATGTTCTTATCATGTGAAGTTTTAACAAGACTTGAGTGTATTTGACACTCAATGAGTAAAAACACATGAGTGATTATAGATCACGAATAATATGTACACAATCAGATATCCTATGCTCTAAGAGTGTTATGAGCATGATTCATGTGATGATCACTGAAAAACAGTAAGAATATTCTTGAGTACTTAAGAAGAACCAAGTATATATATATATAGTTTTATATGGAGAAATGACAAACAAATCGCTGTAAGGTGATTACACCGATATTTGTTTTGTCACATATAAAAATAAAATTTCAATCTCAAATTAGACTAAGTGTTGTTTTAAAAGGTAGCACAATGAGCTAGAAGTTGTCTATGCTAGATTTAGAAGAGTTCTAAATATTGTGACGGATTCTACAAAAGAAGGCAGAATATGTCATTGTTTTGACAATGACAAAGTATGTTAAGTCAAGAGGTTCTTTAAGAACTTGGTGTATTTCCGACAGAGTCAGAACTTTGAAACTATATTGTGTGTGACAATATTAGTGACATATTTCAGACCGCAGAATTAAGGTTCCACCAGAAGACCAAACATATTTAATGCCAACTCATTTGGAAATGAGTGATGCGTTGAGACGCAAATGAATTACAAAATATATAAGTTTCTGAGCATGTCAGATAAAGCACCAGAAGGCCAAGGTGTTATATCTTTACAAATGTAAACTAGATTATTGACTCTAGTGCAAGTGGGAGACTGAAGGAGATATGCCCTAGAGGCAATAATAAAGTTGTTATTATTTATATCTTTATGTTTATGATAAATGTTTATATATCATGCTATAATTGTATTAACCGAAACATTAATACATGTGTGATATGTAGACAACAAAGAAGTCCCTAGTATGCCTCTTAAACTAGCTTGTTGATTAATGGATGATTAGTTTCATAATCATGAACATTGGATGTTATTAATAACAAGGTTATATCATTATATGAATGATGTAATGGACACACCCAATTAAAGCGTAGCATAAGATCTCGTCATTAAGTTATTTGCTATAAGCTTTCGATACATAGTTACCTAGTCCTTATGACCATGAGATCATGTAAATCACTTATACCGGAAAGGTACTTTGATTACACCAAACACCACTGCGTAAATGGGTGGCTATAAAGGTGGGATTAAGTATCCGGAAAGTATGAGTTGAGGCATATGGATCAACAGTGGGATTTGTCCATCCCGATGACGGATAGATATACTCTGGGCCCTCTCGGTGGAATGTCGTCTAATGTCTTGCAAGCATATGAATGAGTTCATAAGAGACCACATACCATGGTACGAGTAAAGAGTACTTGTGAGACGAGGTTGAACAAGGTATAGAGTGATACCGAAGATCAAACCTCGGACAAGTAAAATATCGCGTGACAAAGGGAATTGGTATTGTATGTGAATGGTTCATTCGATCACTAAAGTCATCGTTGAATATGTGGGAGCCATTATGGATCTCCAGATCCCGCTATTGGTTATTGGTCGGAGTGAGTACTCAACCATGTCCGCATAGTTCACGAACCGTAGGGTGACACACTTAAAGTTGGATGTTGAAATGGTAGTACTTGAATATAGAATGGAGTTCGAATATTGGTTCGGAGTCCCGGATGAGATCCCGGAGTTCCGGAATGGTCCGGATAATCAGATTCATATATAGGATGTCATTATATGTGAATTAAAATGTCGCGGAAGGTTCTATGGAAGGTTCTAGAAAAGTCCGGAAGAAACCACCAAGGAAGGTGGAGTCCACATGGGACTCCACCTCCATGGCCGGCCAACCCTAGTGGGGGAGGAGTCCCAAGTGGACTCCCCTTAGGGGGCCACACCCCCATATGGGAGGTGGAACTCCCACCTCTAGTGGGAGTCCTAGCTTGGCTAGGTTTCCCCTCCATATGGAAGGTTTTTGGTTCGGGTCTTATTCGAAGACTTGGGGACTAACTCTTGGGGTTCCACCTATATAATGAGGGGCATAGGGAGGGGGCCGGCCACCACAAAGCCACAAGTTGGCCGCACCCTTGAGGCCGGCCACCCCCTCCCAAACCCTAGCCGCCCTCTCCTCCATAACTCCGCGTAGCTTTAGCGAAGCTCCGCCGGACTTCTCCACCACCACCGACACCACGCCGTCGTGCTGTCGGATTCAAGAGGAGCTACTACTTCCGCTGCCCGCTGGAACGGGAGGTGGACGTCGTCTTCATCAACAACCGAACGTGTGACCGAGTACGGAGGTGCTGCCCGTTCGTGGCGCCGGAACCGATCGTGATCAAGATCTTCTACGCGCTTTTGCAAGCGGCAAGTGAACGTCTACCGCAGCAACAAGAGACTCCTCTTGTAGGCTTTGGAATCTCTTCAAGGGTGAGACTCGATACCCCTCGTTGCTACCGTCTTCTAGATTGCATCTTGGCTTGGATTGCGTGTTCGCGGTAGGAAAATTCTTGTTTTCTATGCAACGTTGTCCTACATATATTGCCTTTGTCAAGGCTCGTCTTCATGAGCAGTTTCTTATGACTGATCTTGGTCCTCTCCGCTATTTTCTTGGGATTGAGGTCTCCTCCACTTCTGATGGCTTTTCTATCTCTCAGGAAAAGTATATTCAGGATCTTCTTGCTCGTGCTGCTCTTGGGGATGAGTGCATTGTTGAGACTCCTATGGAGCTTAATGTTAAGCTTCGTCCTACTGATGGTGATCCTCTTCCTGATCCAACACGTTATCTCCATCTTGTTGGGAGTCTTGTTTATCTTGCTATCACTTGTCCTGATATCTCTTATCATGTTCGTATTCTGAGTCAGTTTGTCTCAGCTCCTACCACCGTTCACTACAGTCATCTCCTCCGTGTTCTTCGTTATCTTCGTGGCACGATCATTCGTCACCTTTTCTTTCCTCGTTCCAGCTCCTGCTACTCGGATGCTACGTGGGCGAGTGATCCTACGGATCGTCGTTCACTTTCTGCTTACTTTGTGTTTCTTGGTGGTTCGCTTGTTGCTTGGAAGACGAAGAAACATGTAGCGGTTTCTCGTTCGAGTGTTGAGGCTGAGCTGCGGGCTATGGCCTTGTTGATTGCTGAGGTGAACTAGTTACGGTGGTTGCTTGCAGATTTTGGGGTCTCTGTTACGACACCCACTCCACTTTTGTTTGACAGTACAGGTGCTATCAGTATTGCACGTGATCCGGTCAAGCATGAGCTTACCAAGCATATTGGTGTTGATGCTTTTTATACACGTGCTCAGGTGCAGGCTCAGGTTGTTGCGCTTCAGTATGTGCCTTCAGACTTGCAGTTGGCGGATTTCTTTACAAAGGCACAAACCAGAGTGCAGCATGACTTCTTACTCTCCAAACTCAGTGTTGTGGATCCACCATGAGTTTGAGGGGGGTGTTAGATGTATATTTGTATACTTGTATTTTCCCCACTTGTTAGGGGCCTTTCTGTATATTTGCACTATATATTGTGGTCTTTGGCCCCTTGGTAATACAAGCTGTCTATTACCCTAACATCTCTTAAATTGTACCACCACTACTTTCTTTAGGTATCACTTCGTTTTTAATTCAGTCCCCTTTTGTGTTGTCATGCATCCATTTTAGCATACGCACCTTTGCAGAACCTACTCCCTCCTTCTCATAATAAGTGGACTTCCAAGAAAGTTGGAGAGTCGGACCATTTTGAGGTTTGACCGAGTTTACACAAAAATACACCAATATATATGATATTAAATAGGTATGTGATGAGAAGATAGTTCATGATGAGTCCAATGATACTAATTTGGTGGTATGAATATTGATGATTTTTTTATAAATACGGTCTAATTTCATAAAGACTATTCTCCAACTTTTTTGGAAGTATACTTATTGTGGGATGAAGGGAGTATTTGTTAGATGTGTTACAAAGCATGACAGGTCTAATATCCTATAGAACTTATCCTTTAACTTTTATTGGACTTTCTTGTCATACAGAATTCCAAATGCTTGCGGCAACTTCATCCACCGTAGACACTCTTAGCAAATTTTGTCACGCTGGATGAATGTGTAGATTCTTTCTTGAGTAGGAGTAACTCATATTTCTCCTTCCTTGACCCATGCGTTTACATGGTTAGGCAGGCTGTATATGCATTATACAGGCTGAAGGTTGATGGGTGCTGGCAATGCATGTCATCACATGCCTTTGTGATAAGGAAAGTCATCAATAATGCTATTCTTACTGGAAGGCTAGGGGCAGGGGATGTTACTGAATCACTAGGAGCAATGTGGATCATGACTCATATATATGCCACACCACACAACAACCCAAAAACAATGCCTAATTGTGCAAAAGCCTTTTTTAAAGGTAGTGTCTGGTATAGAACCTAAAAAGTGCAAGATAGGAAAATTGTTACTACTGTCGGTTAGTGTTGAATGATGGGCTAGCCTATATATAGTTCAGATCTTTATATGCACTTGAAGTTTGAGCAAAAAAAGATGGCCCCGAGACATTTTTTCCTGAATTTTCTATAGTTTCACGGCCAGTTTCATAAAAGATTCAGCCTTTTGTGTTACCATAATCCACAAAATTTGACAGAATTAATTTTTTAATATCACCTTTTCTTAAATATAAATTAGAAACTCTGGCCCTCGCAACAATCCATAGTTTAAAAAATAGAGTTGAAGCTATAAGTTTGCTTACCTTTGGTCCTTGAGGCGATTCGATATGATCTGGATGAGATGATCTACTTGGGTAGCAGCTTGGGAGCCAGCAAATGGTGCCGTACTATCAGCTCCAAGTTGTTCAAGAATACTTGCGAGAACCTCCTTCATGCTACCACCAGGATTCACTGACACAAAAGCCCGGACCTGGAACTTATTTCCAATCGCCTCATACACAAGGCGTGCAAGGGTAGTTTTCCCCATCCCTGCCATCCCAACAATGGATGCCATTTTGAGCTGCAGCTCCATTGGTGTGCTCTCCTCCTTTCCTACCAGGTGTAGAACGAGCTCATCCCTCGGTTCTTCCATACACACGAGCTGTGACGCGTCCTTGCGGGCAAAGGGATGAGCTCGAGGTTTGGAGGCGGTGGATTTCTTCCTTGAAAATAAGCTGGGGATGATTTCCGGAGTAGTCTCCATCTTCCACCGGCGGCGGCACCGCTTCCACACATCATCGGCTCTCTTCTTGAGATCCAGGAAGGGCCTTTCCTTGGTCTTGGGCTGGATGCGACCGTTGGTGATGTGCTTCTGTAGAGTGAGGACGAAGTCGTCGACGGCGTCGTCCGTGTCGTCGGTGAGATCCCAGGCTTCCATCCTCAACTCCTTGGATGCCGCATCACGATCCTCCCTCTCCCATATCGCCCAGAGGAGAGAGTGCATGGACTTGAACTTGGAGTGGATGAACTCGACGTCCTTCCGAGTCCGGCGGCCAAGCTTGTACTCACTGCGCACCAACAGAGCGCCCAGCTTAGCTACGACGGGGCCCAAGGCCCCCGTGGCTGCGGTCACGGGAGCCTCCTCCATGTCTTGTCAGCTAGGCCGTGCACCTCGATGTGTTCTTTCTGTTGGTCGACCGGGCAGCCGACGATGTGAGCTTTGTCTAGGTGGGTGGACTTCCAAGCGATCACTTCCCACATGATAACGAGATTAAGTAACCTGAGTATAGCGTTAGATAACATATTTAATTTAATTTATTAATTCCAACTTCGTTGTCTGTCCATGTGCATTTTCCATCCGGTGAATTTTATACAAAATGCCAGGCTCTCTCACGCTGCAACACGCTAGACAATGACAGGCTCTAATGATAATAAATAAACTAATCCAGATAAGCTCTGCTAATGATAAAATTAACTAATCCACACGTCGTTCCCATCTTCTTGCCTGGATATATGGAGAGGTAGTCCACGCTGTAGGTTGTGTCTAGTTGGGAGTGAGACTTCCAAATGATAACTCCCCGTAATTATCTTCGGTTGTTTGGTTTCTCGATGCCATCTTTAGTTCAATGCCAAACTTTTTTGATAAAAGGATCTTTATATTACTTAAAATATTTAAGCATTACATACGGCATCTGCATAACTAAGATGTACACAGTCGCACAAACATCCAACGTTCAGTAATACAAAAGATAAATTTTAAAAGGTGCACTACACTTGATCAACTCAAAATCAGTATGAGTGTGTAGGGTGGTGAAGATCCAATCTGCAGATTACGCTTCCACCCATGTTGAGAGAAAAATCTCTCGCCGTGTCCTCCAAACATTTAGACACCCTAGGTGTGCCATTACCCAATACTTATATTTGTGTGCAATAAAAAATGCATACTCGGGGAGAACATGCAATGTGGACGGAAATCTGAGGACAGCTAGCATTGACCTTGAGCAATTAATACTCCCTTCATTCCATAATACATTAAGTTGTAGGTGCAGAATTTTGATCTTGGTACACATTATATGTCTACGGAAGAAGTCAGTGTAAACATAATACGTTTGAGGACCATTTTGTGAGTAGTACATAATTTAGGTCCAAACTTTTGTTCCACAATACATTATATTCTACTCCCTCGGTTAGGGATTATAACCTCCGAGGGCCAATTTGCTAGTACCAATAAACTTCACAACTTACCTCGTTAATTGGTGCATGCACCAATAGTTTCACATACGACAGAATCATAGAAGAGAGGCAAAAATAAGAACATGCATTAGGGTAGAGAGGATAATAATAAGAGAGGCCTAGTAATGTCTAACAATAGTAACAGGCATTCCATATCCTCCTCTCCCTAACCTAGCCGCCGCCTCCTCCTCTCCCGCCCCCCTCCCGGGCGGCGGCGGAGGATCTACCTGCCCCGCTCCGAGCAGCCGCCCCCGGACCGCCGCCCCTCAGCCGCCGCTGCTGCCGGCCTCGGCCCCGGCCCCGGCCCTGGCCTTGGCCGCGGCCCGGCCACATCCCCGGCCACATCCCCGGCCTCGGCCACAGCGGCGGTGGCGCACCCCTTCCGTCGAACGACGAGGGGGAGGAGAGGGTTTCCACGGTGGCGTTCCATGGGAGGTGATGAAGCGCCGGTGGAGGAAGTCGGGCGGCACGGCTACTTGGCCGGGGCCTGATGCTCTCCGTCGTGGAGCGGTGGCGGCCTCCGCCCCGGTGACGGTTCAGCGGTGGTACGCATGATCTGCGCCGCCGTCTTTTTCCCTGGTGATCCGGCAGGAGGGACTGGCGGCGTGGGGGCTACTGGTCTTGCTTTGTTTTTGGTGGCGGTCCTCAGGTTTCTCACAAGCGAAGATGAAGATCTACCGGAGGTCAATTTGCTTTGATCTGGCTGGAGAGATGAGTTCCGGAAGCTCCGCTGGCGAATGGAACAGTGCATATTTTGCCCAGCTTGCTGGATCGGGTGGTATTCGGTCGCGCGCACCCATGTTTTTATTCCGACCGTTTGGTTCGGGAGGGCGCGAAGCTATATTCTGTGTTGACATCAGGTGACTTTTTGGTCCATGGTGAAGTTTGAAGAAGGAATATCATGAAGGCCGGATTGGTGGACTGGCTAAAGGAGGTTCGAGTCAACGTGATGCTGAGGGATCTGCTTAGCGTTCCGGGCTTGTAGCAGTGGTATGCATGTGGGGGCGGCATCACAGGGGAAGTTCAGAGTCTTACCTCTCAGGGTGAAAATCCAAGGTCTGGCCTTAACTGGTTGTGCCTGGCAATGTTCTTATTGGAGGCATTGTTTTGAGAGTGGGGACTATCTTCAGGGTGAAATCCTAAGACCTTTGGTTGGGCGACGACGGCGCTGGTGACAAAGGCATCCCCAATGGGCCTGCCGAAGATAGTACCCGGGGTTTATTGAAGGCCCATAACCCGAAGAATACGAAGCCCGGAAGCCTACTAAAGCACCGGCTATGGCAAGAAGAGATAGATTAGGAATTTGTAACTTTACGGGTCGAACTCAAAGAGTGTCCCGGACTTTTGTAACTTGTGTAATACGAAACCCTCGGCTCCTCCTCCTATATAAGGGGGAGTCGAGGGAGCAAGAGAGGATCGATTCATTGTCAACATAACCCTAGTTTTCTAGTAGTCGAGTACTTTTTCGGCTGAAACCCTCGAGATCTACTTGCCCTCTACTTCCACGAAAACCCTAGTCTACAATTTGTAGGCATTGACAAGTTAATACCTTGTCAGCTGGTGCACTGTTGACATAGGCATCCCCAATGGGCCTGCCGAAGATGGTACCCGGGGTTTACTGAAGGCCCATGAGTCGACGAATATGAAGATCGGAAGCCCAGTTAAGAGATAGTTTGGAAAGATAGAGTTGTTTTAGGAATAAAGAGATTTGTAACTTTACGGGTCAAACTCAGAGAGTCCCCCGGAATCTGTAACCTTGTGTAATACGAAACCCTCGGCTCCGCCTCCTATATAAGGGGGAGCCGAAGGACAAAAGAGGGGATCGATTTCATTGTCAACACAACCCTAGTTTCTTAGCGTACTTTTCCGGCTGAACCCTCGAGATCTACTTGCCCTCTACTTCCGCTAAAGCCCTAGTCTACAATCTGTAGGCATTGACAAGTCGATACCTTGTCAATTGGCACCGTCTGTGAGAATTAGAGGCGACAAGGAGCTGATCTCGATGGCACGCTCAACATCATCGACATCTTCGGTTGCAAGCAACGCGATGGATAGAGGTAAATAGATCGAAACTGGTCTAGTCGATTTTGTTCCTCACCTGCCCTCCCGTTTGGATGCATATACGTATTTGGAGGAGCCTATGGAGGTGACGTTCGGGAGGTTCCACTTCCGCGTCGGAAGAGAGGGATCACATCTTCTCGAAGTTCCGGTTTCGTCGGGATCATCGGCGGCCGAATCCAATCTTTCGGAATTGTCGTCATCGTTCGAGACGGGTGCGGAGGAGATCTCGCCGCCACGCTTCGTCGAGACAGCGACAAGTGGAGAACTCGTCAAGATCTTCGGCAGTATGTCCTTCGAGTCGTCTGCAGACTCCAATATAAGCAGCGATTCAGACAGCGTCGATAGCTTCGACCTCATCGACAAATCTACTTCTGTTAGGAAGGTCTTCGCCGATCTATACGACGGTGTCACCAACCTTGACAAAAGTCAAACTTCAACATACCATCAAGTCTATGCAATTGGAGAACCAAGTCGCCCACAGGAGGAGACATCAGAGGCTTTCGATGATGTGGAAAATCCATACATTGATCCCGCTGATCTTATGCGAGGTCTAGGCACCAAGTACGTCGGACCTGCAACGCGACAGATGGTGCAACTTCCGCAAGCGGCCTGGGACAGAGATGCAAAAGCCATCGATGGCACGGAGCCGATGACTATGACTGCCACAGCTGAAGAGTTACAAGCATACCAATATAGACTCGCTCGTGCTGGATGAGAACTCGAAAAACAGAAAGCCGAGCTTGATAGGAGGAGAGCCGCAGCTTCCGAGTCGAGCAGGCGAAGAGCCGAGCTGAGTCAATAATCAGGTACTTCAGGAGGAGATAGTCACATAACAGCTCGCAACAGGGCAAGGTCTCGGTTGCAGCATATACCTGAAGCCGAGAGGGAGAACCTAGTCCAAAACCTTGACATGTCCTTTATGTCGATAGACACGAGGGGAAATATTATTCCCAAGACACCAGAAGCTGGATATATGGCGACTCGGGCTTTTATATTGGCATCCAGGCCACCTCCCGGAGATCCAAGAGAAGCATTGTACAATATGGCTATGGCAAGAGTTGGAGCCATGGGAACAGCGTTCGCAGGTACAAGTACACCTCGCGAAGGTGCTCCAAGACGAAATAGTCCACGACCTACAGTGGTAGTGCAAGACCCTCCAAGAACGAGTGGTGCGAGAGATACAACGACACAGGTGTGGGTCGATAGAGCACGGCAAGAAAGGAGAGAACATCGTCATTCACCAGAGGTGGATGAGAAGGATATGTGCGGGCTCCCCTACTTCACCCGACGAGTTCGTAAAACTCGGGTCCCATCTGGGTTTAAGTTACCCGACAATTACAAAAAGTTTGACGGTCTGCAAGATCCTGAGAAATGGTTAGTCGACTACCTGGAGACGGTGAAATTGATAGGTGGAACTAAAGCAATGGCCATGCAAAGCATCCAGGTGCACTTGAGTGGAGCAGCACGGTCATGGATAAAAAAGTTGCCGCCTGGTTCCATCGACAGCTGGGAAAATTTCGAGGATATATTTGTGAAAAATTTCCTATCCACGTGCAAGAAATCCGCGTCATTGGAGCAACTAAGGGCCTGCAGACAAAAGTACGATGAACCAATGAGGATGTATTTCCAGAGGTGGAACATCATCAAAAATTCGGCAGTAAACATATCTGACGAGAGAACAACAGATGCGTTTGTTGCTGGAATCCGAAGGAAGGACTTCGTCGAGGATTTGGGAAGAACTAACCCGAAAACAATAGCAGCACTCATGGAAATAGCAAATCGCTGGGCAGATGGAGAAGATGCTGTTCATAACAAAAGGCATAGGTTGCCTGAGGATGAGCGCAATCGAAACATTCAAAATAGACGACGATTCTCTCGCCAGTTCTCAGATTACGACGCTCCGGCCAAATATCGGCTGGTTTCCGAGGAAATAATGGAGGTAATAGTCGGGATGATTATCAAAAGAGTGGTGAGCAGCGCAACGACTACAGGGACGGTTCCCGTCCCAACAGGCAAAATAATGGACCATGGTTCCAAAGGCCGTATGTATCACCCGAAGATCTCTTGAACGGACCATGCCAAATGCACTTCTTTCTCGACAATAACGGAAAGAGGCAGTCGGGGCATCTGCAGAAGGACTGCCGAACTTTCCTAGAACTACATAGATATGCAGGGCATGGCAGCACGCAGGCAGTAAACAGAAACCCCCAGGGGCCAAGGAGCGAGATTCACCTTCCACCTCCACCCGCAATTACGGACGAAAATCGACATCAGTTGCAATTGGCGGCACCTCCAAGCAATGGTCCTTATATCGACACCAATGGTGCGGTGTCGATGATTCAGAAGGGCAGGCCCTCCAATAGAGTTCAGAAAGTAATCTCGCGGCAAGTTTTTATGGCAGAGAAGATGCCTCCACCAACAATCGAGTACCTGAATTGGTCGGGGCAAGACATCGGCTTTACCATAGCGGACCACCCGCAGCAAGTTCCACGACCAGGGCAATCTGCCTTGATCTTACCAGTGGTAATCGCAGGATTCGACCTTTCGCGAGTGTTCATAGATGGAGGCAGCAGCTTAAACCTCATGTATGCAGATACATTGAGGAAGATGAACATATCTTTGGCAAATCTAATACCAACTGATACGCGTTTTCATGGCATCACACCGGACAAGCCGAGTTACCCATTGGGAAAGATCAATCTCGACGTTCAGTTTGGAACTCGAGAAAACTACAGAAGAGAGAAGCTGGAGTTTGAAGTCGTGGATTTCCCATCACAGTATCATTGTCTGTTAGGGCGACCCGCCTATGCCAGGTTTATGGCAGTTCCACACTACACATATCTATTGTGGAGACTCCCTGGACCCAAGGGCCCAATCACAGTAAAAGATAGTTTCGCACTAGCTGATAAGTGCGACAAGGATTTTCATCAAATGTCCGAAACCTTCGGGATGCAAGCAGAATATATGGCGTCAAGGCTAACAACTAATTATGATGTATTGCCTGATGGAGGAAGGCCACTGAAGGAGCCAACCTTTGATACCACTCAAAACTCGAAGGAAGTACAGATCCACCCGACAGATCCTAAAAAGACGACAGCCATTGCAACAAACATGGATCTTGCATAGGAAAGCGCGCTCGTCGAGTTCCTCCGTGAGCGCTGGGAAATCTTCGCATGGTGTCCAGCTGACATGCCAGGAGTACCCAGGGAACTCGCCGAGCACGCCCTTAACTTGGATCCAGTGGCCAGACCAATCAAGCAACCCTTGCGGCGTTTTTTGGAACCAAACCGCAAAGTTATGCTGTCAGAAATCAATCGACTAAGAGAAGCAGGATTTATCAAGGAGTTACACACAGAAGCCACATGGGTAGCGAACCCAGTGCTGGTCCTGAAGAAAAACACAGAGGTCCTTCGCATGTGCATCGACTTTACGTGTCTCAATAAACACTGTCCAAAGGATCACTTCCCCCTCCCGAGGATCGATCAAATTATCGACTCCACGGCAGGTTGTGAACGTCTTTCCTTCCTGGACGCATACTCTGGTTACAACCAGATCCAACTGAAAGAAGAGGATGAGGTCAAAACAGCTTTCATAATACCATATGGCGTGTTTTGCTACAAAACAATGCCTTTTGGGCTAAAAAAACGCGGGAGCAACATATCAGCGGATGATGCAGAAGTGCCTTGCCACGCAGATTGGCAAGAATGTCCAAGTATATATAGATGACGTCGTCATAACAACAAAGAAGGGATCAACCTTGATCGAGGATCTGAAGGAAACTTTCGACAACCTCGACAGATTTTTCCTCAAGCTGAACCCGACGAAGTGCTCCTTTGGCGTCCCTGCAGGAGAACTTCTCGGGTTTCTGGTGTCAGCAAGAGGAATCGAGGCTAATCCGGAGAAAATTCAAGCCATCGTAACAATGCGGAAGCCAATCAAGCTAAAGGAAATACAACAGCTAACGGGGCGAGTCGCGGCTTTAGGCAGATTCGTCGCCAGGCTGGGAGAAAAGGCGTTGCCATTTTACGCTTTGATCAAGCAAGGAGAAAAATTCAAGTGGAACGAAGAGGCGGACAGAGCTTTTGAGGACCTCAAGCGTACAATCTCGACACCACCAGTATTGGTAGCGCCCAAGGAAACGGAACCTCTCCTGTTATATATCGCAGCCACGCCTCAGGTGGTTAGCACAGTACTTGTGGTCGAAAGAGAAGAAGAAGGAAAACTTCATGGAGTCCAGCGGACGGTATACTTCATCAGCGAAGTTTTATCGCCCTCAAAACAGCGGTACCCACATTATCAGAAGTTGGCATATGGAGTACTTACAACTGCAAGAAAATTGCGACATTATTTTTCGGCGCACCCGATAATAGTGGTCAACGAGGCACCTTTATCCAATATATTAAACAACCAGAGGCTACGGGTCGTGTCTCCCTTTGGGGAATAGAACTTTCCCCTCGGAACATCACGTATGAAAAAATAAAAGCAATAAAGTCGCAGATTTTACCAGACTTCGTCGCAGAGTGGATGAAGCTGCAACATACGGGACCCCCAGATTTGTCGAGAACCTGGACCATGAACTTCGACGTGTCCAAAAGGCTAGAAGGAGCGGGAGCAGGTGTGATATTAGTATCACCTCAAGGAGATAAGATGAAATATGTGCTGCAGATGACGTTCCCTAACGCATCCAACAATGAGGCGGAATATGAAGCACTCATACATGGGATGAAGATGGTGAAGGCTTGTGGAGCAACCCGATTAAAAAAATTCGGCGACTATCAATTGGTGGCTCAACAGGTGATGAACCAGTGCGACGCAGTCAATGACAGTATGATAGCATACAAGGAGGTATACAATGAACTTGAGAAGCTCTTTGATGGCTGTGAAGTAAACCACATTAGCAGAGTAAGCAATGATGAAGCTGATGTGCTAGCAAACATCGGGTCGCAATGTCTAGCAATACCACCCGGCGTATTTTGGGAGGAAATAACTGAAAGGTCAACCAAGGCAAAGGAACAGCCAAAGAAAAAGGAGAAGCTTGATAAAGACTCGGGGGCTCTAGCAGGATCAGAGGCAAACACGTCAGGAGATGAGGAGGAATCACATGAGGTGATGGTAGTGCAAGTTCCTTGGATGCAAGCTTACGTAGCATATATCCTAAGGAAGGAAATACCCGAAGATCCGGTAGAAGCAAGACGAGTTATTCGACGATCCAAAGCTTTTACTGTGATCAAAGGAGAGCTGTACAAACGAAGTAAATCGGGAGTGCTGCAAAGATGCGTCACACCCGAAGAAGGAAGAGTTATCCTAAAGGATGTGTACGAGGGAGTATGCGGACACCACGCCTGACAAGGTATTAACTTGTCAATGCCTACAAGTTGTAGACTAGGGTTTTCGTAGAAGTAGAGGGCAAGTAGATCTCGAGGGTTTTAGCCGGAAAAGTACTCGACTGCTAGAAAACTAGGGTTATGTTGACAATGGAATCGATCCCCTCTTTGTCCCTCGACTCCCCCTTATAAAGGAGGCGGAGCCGAGGGTTTCGTATTACACAAGGTTACAGATTCCGGGGAACTTTCTGAGTTCGACCCGTAAAGTTACAAATCTCTTTATTCCTAATACAACTCTATCTCTTCAAACTATCTCTTAGCTGGGCTCCCGAGCTTCACAAACTTCGGGTCGTGGGCCTTCAGTAAATCCCCACCATATTCGGCAGGCCCATTGGGGATGCCTATGTCAGGAGATTTTGCTTGAATCGAAGAATCAGGGAAAATCTCCATCATTACAATTAACACCTGATTTCTTCGACTTATCAAATGCCTTTCATAAATCTATCATATATTGTACAGGGATAATGGTAATTGGGGCTGGTTCATCTGACGGATCAGGTAACTACTCGTGGCAATCCCACAAATACCTACTTCAAGATCAAGTCCCTGGACATAATCTCGGTATACTGGCGTAGTTTCGACATGTGCCGCTTAAGGTCTTACCATATGCCGAACTCCAGTCATATTTTATCGGGTACCTAACGCGTCCGTTAGGATTTTTCTTCGCATCTGTTGATACGGAAAAAAGTAGCAGAGCGCATTCCGGTGCGATGCCACGCCGCGCAGGACGGGTCATGTGGTCTTACCTTCGCAAAGTACTGCGGCATTCAGAGATTAAATCGCGACTGAGGCGCTCTGAGAATATATTGTCGAGTGCCTTTTTCGGCTGCTGGAATAGTACATTTGTTCGAGTCATATGATGACTTGTATATTTTTTATCTTGTCCTCCCGATGGGAGTATATGAAGAGTTACATCGTAACTCGAAATATACTCATCATGACTTCCTCAATTTCATCGGGTACGCGGGCGCTCCGATGGGAGTAGCCCCCGAGGCTACAGCCAAGTGCTTGTACTTGGTTGTAGGCTCACCTTTTTAGTATCTCAATCGTTATATTGTCGACTTTTCTAGTGTTTCCATCTTTATCGGGTGCGCGACCAACGCTCCCGATGGGAGTAGCCCCCGAGGCTACAGTCGAGTGCTTGTACTTGGCTGTAGGCTCAACTTTTTTGTCTTTGCCAAATATTACATATCAAACTTTCTTAAAAAAGTAGCCCCCGAGCATTTGAACAAAAACTTGTATTTGACCAAAGGCTCCCGAAATTATTTTGTCTGTATCACAAGAACTCCTTTGTCGCCAAACTTCGAAGAACTGAAGTCGAAATATCCCAATTGGTGACATCAATGCTGACAATAGCCACGATCGCTGTGTTGGGAAGGTGCGAGTTCTGTTCTTTGGCTGACATGCGGGCCCTTACCACTGCGTCGTTTGACACGTTACGCAAGTGGGGGCACACGTCCTCCACTTTCCCTGGCACGCGCGCTGTAGCGCCTGTCCAGTTCCCTCACAGTAAAAAGACCTTTTTACCCCTAGAAACACGTGTAGGGCATCGAATCCATTCTCCCCCCATCCAACGGCGCGGCGATTCGCTGGCTTGCTATAAATAACCTTCTTCTTCCTCCTGTTATCCCCTTCGCTGCGCCGTGCTCCTGCTCTCTCTCTCTCCAAAAACCTCCATTACTGCTGCAAAGCTCCTGCGCCCTTGCTCTTCCCCAACTTCGCCAACCACCCTCATTGATGCCACCGCGGGCAAGGCTCTCAAGGCACACCTCTCCAATGGCCGCGGAAGATTTGGAGTTCTTTGAGTGGGAGAGATCCAAGATCTCGAACCAAGACATGAATATGCTCAAGAAACTTGGGCTGGCGAAGAAGGACGAGACACTGATCTTCCCTAGCGAAGAAAGCTTCCCGACGCCCCGCATCGGATACCGGGTAATCTTCGTTGACCATCTTATCCGTGGCTTGTCTACTCCTATCCACGAATTTCTCCGTGGATTGCTCTTTGCTTATGGGTTGCAGCTACACCAGCTGACTCCCAATTCTATTCTCCATATCTCCATCTTCATCACCCTATGTGAATGCTTTCTCGGGATCCCTCCAAATTGGGGCTTGTGGAAACGCATCTTCTTTGTCCGCCGCAACAGCTCCCACAACATCGCCTACAATGTGGGCGGTGTTGTTATCTGTGTCCGCCCTGATGTCGAGTATTTCGATGTCAAATTCCCTGATTCTGTCCAAGGGTGGCGCAAAAGATGGCTATACATCCGCGAAGAGCACATCAACTCGCAGGATTACAATATCGCGCCTTTTGATGGTAGCGAAAAGATTCTTCGACGCCGGTCGTGGGATGCTGAAGCCATCGATGAAGAGAAAACAGCGACAGATGCACTGATGAAGCGCATCCACGAGCTGCAGAACACCCGAGGGAAAGAGTTATCGGGTATTCAGATTACCGCATATTTTCTTAGGATCAGGGTGCAGCCTCTGCAGGTTCGCAAAAACCCCCTCTGGATGTATGCCGGTGACAAAGATGCGGACCGCATATCCAAGGATCTTTCAGTGAAGGATTTGGAAAAGCTTGTCCGTCGTATTTTGTCGCTGAGCAAGAAGGATTCAGTTCCAACCTCCTACCGCGTGGAGCCATACAGCGGCACCAACGCTCTCCCCAAAGTAAGTAACTTGCATCTCGAGTTTATATTTTTTTGACTGCTATCTTGGTTAACTTGCTTTGTCGACCTTGATTCAAATTTCGACTGCTATCTTGCTATCTTACTGCCTCGCTATCGACCTCTGTCCTTAACTGTCCTTTGCTGTTGATATTTGTTATGCAGAACCACCAAATCATCTCTTCTCTGCCTCCCCTACCTGAAGGTGGGGAGGTCGATGAACGAACCGTCGTTACCGATGATTCTCAGGGCCCTTCTCGCCCTGAGAGTGAAGTCGCAGGATCACACAAATCCGCGGCTTCCTCTGATAAAGAACCAGAATCGGAAGCTTCGAAATCTGCACGCTCACCTCCTTCCGCTGCTTCTCCAAAGAACAAAAGGAAAAGAGGTGAAACTGAAGATTCCGGCACTTCCAAAATCAGCGGGTCACCTGTCGAGGAAGCTTCTCCCAAAGAGGAGGGTGCCTTCGATCCTTACGCTGATGCCCTCATTAGCTCGTAAGCTACCCTGCCTTCTTTTTCTTTTTATATATTGTTATAATATTCTCATACTATCTTTTGTGGACAGTGGCGAAGAAGAGGAAGAACCCGCTGCCAATGTCACTGCCCCGACGAGCATGTCGCAAACTTTGGTTCTTTCGGAAACTCGCCGTGCGACGGAGGAAGCCCGCCTCCTCATCAGGACTTGGAAATGTCGACTGTCGCCAGCCCCCGAGCCGAAGAGAGCGAGGATTGAACTTGGCGAAGAACAAGGCTTCTTGGCCGGGATTTCGTCGACTCCTTCCCTGGATGATGTAAGTACCCTTACAGCTATTTTGTGTCTTTTGTCGAGTTTTCCCCTCAACCTTTCTATCACCTCTTTTTCTACAGCCTCTGATGAAGCACTTCATCAGTCTTGGTACTCAATTTATTGGGTACCGTGACACTGTCGAAGACTTGAAAGGTAAGCCTTCATACGATTGTGATGTTTTTACTCGTCATCAAGTAGATTATATTGCAGTTTTTGACTTGACTTTCTTGCGTTGTTTCCTTCCGTTAGAGGCTCTCGCCAAAGCCAACAAATGCGTCGATGATCTCGCCGCCAATCTTGAGTAGAGCGAAAATGCTCGCAAGAAGGCCGAACAGGACGCTGCCTCTGTTGGAGATCTTCGAAAGAGGCTCCACCAATCTGAAACTGCCTTAAGCGAGAGGACAACTCAACAGATTGCACGTGAAGAAGCTATCATCGGCCGCCTTGAATCGCAAAATCACCGTTTTGCCAGTAAGTTCACTAATCAATTTTCTCGAGTCCCTTCCAAGATTTATCCTCCTTATATTTGTTGATAACCCGGACTTTGTTTCAGCAGGAAAAATGGGTCAAGATTTTGAACTGCAGGAGCCTGAAGGGGACCGTCTTCTCGACGCCCTTTCCCTCCTTGAAATTAACAGGGATCTGGCATGCCGCAGTATTGCTGATGCGCGGACCGCGTTTACGCGCCTCTTCCCCTACTTCTTCCCGAAGAAAAAACAACCAGACGCCTTCTCCGATCTTGCCAAGCATTTTATCCCTGAGGAGGATCTTGGATTGGCTTTCCGGCAGGAGAACTTGAAGATTGGCGTTGAGGGTACCATGGCTTTGGTTGCCGAGAGCCAGCAGAACATCGACTGGGCGAGAACTGGTGAGACAAAGAGGATGAACAAGGAGAAGTGGCAGTCTCTGATTAAGGCCGCCAAGCCGCACTCAAAGAAGATTCTCTCCTTCCTCGGATAGAAGCCAGCTGCTTCTTCCAGTTCCGCCAAGCCGGAGGTCAAGTAGACCAACTTACTCCTCCGTTTGCTGTCTTTCTTTTGGTAGATGTCGCTATCCTTACGATATGCGACTATTTTCGTCGACTCACTAGGAGCTGACCTTTTGTAATGGACCATCACTTGTAAATATCCCAACTTATCAATGAGAAGGAATGATCCATTGTTTGGTTATTGTTGTCGACCTTTTCTTTCTTCCAGTTGATATTTGATAACTACTCTAAGACTGCTGGGCCATCATCTGCTTCCCCTGCCACTTGTTGCTCCAAACGGATAGCTGACGACGTTTTGCTGGATGATTCCTCGTCTGTGAACCTGAATCAACTAGAAGTAGCTGAACTTCGACAACAACTCCAAGCCATGAAGAAACAATCCCTTATTGTCATGGAACAATCCCACAAATCTTCCGAGCGGGAAAAGATGGCTCTTCAGCAGGCTCAAGAGGCTTTAAAGTTGAAAGATGCTGCCGTTGCCGAGGCTTTGCAAGCCACTTCTCGAGAAAATTATATGCTTGACCTGCTGACTGACGCAAGTCTGGATATGGCGGGTAAGTCTCGCCCTATGCGTTCTTTTACTTACTTCGCGTACGAGTTTTCCGGTCCTCATATTTCTTGATACGGTTAGGTTCTTTCTTGGATGCTGCTGCCGAAGACCAGCGTGTTGATGCGAGGGCCGAGGTTCTCATTCGACTTGCTCAGCAGAACAACTCCAGCTTTTGGTCTTCCCCGGACCGGACCCGACAAATTGTACGATTTCAGGATCGTGCTTCTCAGGTTCGGGAATATCTCGACTTATGCACAAAGACACTAGCCATGGTTTACAACGCCATCTTTCCTCGGAATCTGCAACCCAAAACTCTTCCTGAATTGATGAACAATTTTAAAAGTGTTCAGCGAATCCATGGATTTGTGAAGGCTCAGTTGATAGCTGGTGCTAGGTTCTCTATGATCATGCTCCAAATCTGCTACCCGAAACTTGATATGTCCAATGTTGTAGCTCTTTGCCATGAACGATTAAAAAAATGAAGGAGGAATGTCAACAAGATCAACGAGGCGGTGACACCCGTAGCCGAAAAGATGATTGAACATCTTCTTCGGATGGATGCTGCATACTTCACGGAGAACCATTACGCTGATTCTATGGGTGTCTCTGCAAGAGATGAAAGGGTAAACATAGATGACCTTATAGGAGGTGATTGAAGTTCTTTTTCTTCTGTCGAATTTTTCCTGAAATAAAGAGATATCTTGTATATTCCGAGAAATATATTGTAAGTTGCGAGAACTATGTATTTTTTCCTTTAGCCCCCGAGTGTATGTATGTTATTTGCGAGGTGTTCAGACCAAAGCAAATTAATTGAGTTTATATTGTAAGGACTGAGTATATATTGTTCAACTTGCGTGTTGCAAGCCCCCGAGCCTGTCGAAGAAAAAGATGTATGCCACCAATATCTTTACTATATTGCAGCATCGCGAGCCCGCCTCATTAAAAAGCTTTCAGCCCCACTCGGTGCCCTGAAAGGAAAAGAGTGCGTCTGAAAACTCGCGAGCTTTTCAGTACATTGTATGTTTACATGTATATCTTTATTTTGACTTCTACGCGTAAGAACGCCGAAGCTGCGCCACGTTCCATGGATTTGGCTCTGCGACCCCTGTCTTCTTGTCCTTTATTCTGTACGCTCCTCTTGCGATCACCTCTGTAACGATGTATGGTCCTACCCATGGTGACTCGAATTTTTCGTGGCTGTCCTCGGTAAGTCGAAGAACGAGGTCGCCAACTTGAAAAGATCTTGGGCGCAAACGTCGACTATGATAGTTTTTCAGGTCTTGCTGATATTTGGTAACTCTTGACAGCACCTCATCTCTAGCTTCATCGAGTGCATCGACATCGTCCTCTAGTGCTTGTCTTGAAGTTTCTTCATCATATTCCACCACTCTCGGGGAGTTGTGTTCTATTTCTATCGGGAGCACTGCCTCGGCCCCATGGACCAAAAAGAACGGAGTTTCCTGTGTCGCTGTATTGGGTGTTGTCCGTGTACTCCACAACAAGCTAGGCAGCTCTTCTGGCCAAGTATGTCGAGCTTTCTCCAAGGGTGTCAACAATCGTTTCTTGATACCATTGCAGATGATACCGTTTGCTTTCTCGACTTGACCATTGGTTTGCGGGTGCGCAACTGATGCAAAGTGTAGTTTGATGCCTACCTCTGCGCAATATGCCCTGAATTCCCTGGAGGTGAAATTGATGCCGTTGTTCGTGACAATGCTGTGAGGGACACCAAAACGAAAGACGATGCCTTTAACGAAGCTTACCGCCGATGCTGCATCTGGCGAAGTTATTGGTTTTGCCTCAATCCACTTAGTAAACTTGTCGACAGCCACGAGCATATATACGTACCCTCCTGGCCATGCCTTGTGTAATTTCCCCACCATATCGAGACCCCATTGTGCAAAAGGCCATGACAAAGGTATTGGCATCAACTCTGCTACCGGAGAATGAGGTTTTGCCGCGAATCTTTGGCACACATCGCAAGTACGCACTATGTCCTTCGCATCTTCTATTGTAGTGAGCCAATAGAATCCTTCCCTAAAGACCTTGGCTGCTATTGCTCGACTGCTTGTGTGGTGTCCACACACTCCTTCGTGTACCTCCTTCAGGATAATTCTTCCTTCTTCGGGTGTAACGCATCTCTGCAATACTCCCGATATACTTCGCTTGTACAGCTCTCCTTTGACCACAGTAAAAGCTTTGGATCGTCGAATAACTCGCCTTGCTTCTACCGGGTCTTCGGGTATCTCTTTCCTTAGGATATATGCGACGTAAACCTGCATCCAAGGAACTTGAACCATCATCACCTCATGTGATTCCTCTTCTTCTTCCGATGTATTTGCTTCTGATTCTGCTGGAGCCCCCGAGTCTTTCTCTAGCTTCTTCTTTGGCTATTTCGATGTTTTCTTCGCCTTAGTTGATCTTTCACTTATCTCCTCCCAAAATACTCCAGGTGGTATTGCTAAGCATTGCGATCCGATGTTTGCCAAAACATCGGCTTCATCGTTGCTGAGTCTACTAATGTGGTTCACTTCACACCCATCAAAGAGTTTCTCGAGTTCATTGTATACTTCCTTGTATGCTATCATGCTGTCATTGACTGCATCGCACTGATTCATCACTTGTTGAGCCACCAATTGGGAGTCACCGAAGATTTTTAATCGGGTTGCTCCACAAGCCTTCGCCATCTTCATTCCATGTATGAGTGCTTCACACTCCGCCACATTATTGGATGCATTGGGAAACGTCATCCGTAGCACATATTTCATCTTATCTCCTTGAGGTGATACTAATATCACGCCTGCTCCAGCTCCTTCTAACCTCTTGGACGCGTTGAAGTTCATAGTCCAGGTACTCGACAAATCTGGGGGTCCCGTATTTTGCAGCTCCATCCACTCTGCGACGAAGTCTGGCAGAATTTGCGACTTTATTGCTTTTTGTTTTTCATACGTGATGTCCCGAGGGGAAAGCTCTATTCCCCAAAGGGAGACACGGCCTGTAGCTTCTGGATTGTTTAGGATGTTTGATAAAGGCGCCTCATTGACCACTATTATCGGATGCGCCGAAAAATAGTGTCGCAGTTTTCTTGCGGTTGTAAACACTCCATACGCTAACTTCTGATAGTGCGGGTACCGCTGTTTTGAAGGTGATAAAACTTCGCTGATGAAATATACCGGCCGTTGGACTGCATGAAGTTTCCCTTCTTCTTCTCTTTCTACCACAAGTACTGTGCTGACCACCTGAGGTGTGGCCGCGATATACAATAGGAGAGGCTCCTTTTCCTTTGGCGCCACCAGTATTGGAGGTGTCGAGATTGTGCACTTGAGGTGCTCAAACGCCCTATCTACTTCTTCGTTCCACTCGAACTTCTCTCCTTGCTTGATCAGCGCATAAAAGGGTAGCGCTTTTTCCCCTAGCCTGGCGACAAATCTGCTCAGAGCCGCAACACGTCCTGTCAGCTGTTGTATCTCCTTAAGTTTCGTCGGCTTCCTCATTGTCACCATTGCTTGTATCTTCTCAGGATTCGCCTCAATACCTCTGGCTGATACCAAGTATCCAAGGAGCTCTCCCGCAGGAACGCCAAAGGAACACTTCGTCGGGTTTAGCTTGAGGCGAAATTTGTCGAGGTTGTCGAAGGTTTCCTTAAGATTATCGATTAAAGATAACCCCTGCTTTGTTGTAATCACGACATCATCAATATATACTTGAACGTTCCTGCCGATCTGCGCGGCAAGACACTTTTGCATCATCCTTTGATAAGTAGCTCCCGCTTTTTCACCCGAAAGGCATCGTTTTATAGCAGAACACACCGTAAGGTGTTATGAAAGCTGTTTTGACCTCATCCTCTTTTTTTAAGCGGATCTGGTTGTAACCAGAATACGCGTCCAGGAAGGAAAGACGTTCGCATCCCGTTGTTGAGTCGATAATTTGATCGATCCTCGGGAGGGGAAAGTGATCCTTTGGACAATGTTTATTGAGACACGTGAAGTCGACGCACATGCGAAGGACGTCAGTGTTTTTCTTTGGGACCAGGAATGGGTTAGCAACCCATGTGGCCTCTGTATGCAGCTCCTTGATGAAGTTTGCCTCTCGAAGTCGATTGATTTCCGACAGCATAGCTTTGCAGTTTGGTTCCGAAAAACGCCGCAAAGGTTGTTTAATTGGCCTAGCCATTGGATCCACATTAAGAGGGTGCTCGGCAAGTTCCCTGGGTACTCCTGGCATGTCAGCTGGACACCATGCGAAGATTTCCCAGCGCTCACGGAGGAACTCGATGAGCGCGCTTTCCTATGCGCTATCCATATTTATTGCGATAGCTGTTGTCTTCTTGGGATCTGTCGGGTGAATCTGTACTTCCTTCGAGTTCTTGGTGGTGTCGAAGGTTGGCTCCTTCAGTGGCCTCCCTCCATCAGGCAACACATCATAATCAGTTGTTAGTCTTGATGCCATATATTCCGCTTGCATCCCAAAAGTTTCTGACAGCCGATGAAAATCCTTATCGCACTTATCTGCCAGCGCGAAACTACCTTTTACTGTAATTGGGCTGTTGGGTCCAGGGAGCCTCCACAATAAGTATGTGTAATGTGGTACCGCCATAAATCTGGCATAAGCGGGTCATCCTAACAGAGCATGATACTGTGATGGGAAATCCACAACTTCAAATTCTAGTTTCTCTCTTCTGTAATTTTCTCGGGATCCGAACTGAACGTCAAGACTGATCTTTCCCAATGGATAACTTGGCTTCTCCAGGGTGATACCATGGAAACGCGTGTCAGTTGGTTTTAGATTCGCCAAAGATATGTTCATCTTCCTCAATGTATCCGCATACATGAGGTTTAAGCTGCTGCCTCCATCTATGAACACCCGTGAAACGTCGAATTCTGCAATCACCGCCGGCAGGATCAAAGCTGATTGTCCTGGTCGTGGAACTTGCTGCGGGTGGTCTGCTATGGTGAAGCCGATGTCTTGCCCCGACCAATTCAGGTACTCAATCGTTGGTGGAGGCATCTTCTCCGCCATGTAAACTTGTCGCGAAATTACTTTTTGAGTTCTATTGGAAGGTATGCCCTTCTGAATCATCGAGACTATCCCATTGGTGTCGATATAAGGACCGTTGGTTGGAGCTGCCGCCAATTGCAACTGGTGTCGATTTTCGTCTGTAATTGCGGGTGGAGGTGGAAGGTGAATCTCACTCCTTGGCCCCTGGGGGTTTCTGTTTGTTGCCTGTGCGTTGGCGTGTTCCGCGTATCTATGCAATGCTAGGAAGGTTCAGCAGTCTTTCTGAAGATGACCTGACTGTCTCTTCCCAGTATTATCGAGAAAGAAATGCATCTGGCACGGTCCATTCAAAAGGTCCTCGGGTGATACATACGGTCTTTGGAACCTTGGTCCACTATTTTGTCTGTTAGAACGGGGAGCATCCCTGTAGTCGCTGCGCTGTTCACTACTCCTTTGATAGTCATCTCGATGATTTTCTCCATTATTTCCTTGGAAGCCAGCCGATATTTGGCCAGGACCATCATAGTCTGAGAACTGTCGAGAAAAACATAGTCTATTTTGATTATTTCGGTTGCGGTCGTCCTCAGGCGACCTATGCCATTTATTTTGAACAGCATCTTCTCCATCTGCCCAGCGATTCGCTATTTCCATGAGTGCTGCAATTGTTTTTGGATTGGTCCTTCCCAAATCCTCGATTAGGTCCTTCCTTCTAATACCAGCGACAAACGCGTCTATTGCTCTTTCGTCAGATATGTTCTTCAAATTTTTGATGATGTTCCATCTCTGGATGTACGTCCTCATTGGCTCATCATACTTTTGTCTGCAGGCTCTCAGCTGCTCTATTGACGCTGGTTTCTTGCATGTGGATAGGAAGTTCTTTACAAACATGTCCTCGAAAGTTTCCCAGCTGTCGATAGATCCAGGTGGTAACTTTTTTATCCATAATCTTGCCGCTCCACTTAAGTGTACCTGAATACTCTGCATGGCAGTTGCTTTGGTTCCACCGTCAATTTTACTGCCTGTGTAGTCGACTAACCAGTCCTCGGGATCTTGCACCATCGAACTTCTTGTAGTTGTCGGGTAATTTAAACCCAGATGGGACTCGAGTTTTACGAACTCGTTGAGTGAAGCAAGGAAGCCCGCACATATCTTCCTCATCTACTTCTGGTGATTGCCGACGTTCTCTTCTTTCTTGTCGCGCTCTATCGATCCGCGCCTGTGTTGCTGTATTTCTCGCATCACCCGTTCTTGGAGGATCTTGCACTACCGCCGCAGGTCGTGGACTATTTTTCCTTGGGCACCTTCGGGAGGCGTACTTGTACCCGCAAACGCTGTTCCCATGACTCTAACTCCTGCCATAGCCATATTGTACAACGCTTCTCTTGGATCTCCGGGAGGTGGTCTGGATGCCAGTATGTAAGCCTGAGTTTCCATGTATCCAGCTTCCGGTGTTTTGGGAATAATGTTTCCTCTTGTGTCTATCAACATAAAAGACATGTCGTGGTTTTGGACCAGGTGCTCCCTCTCGCCCTCTGGTATATGCTGCAGCCGAGATCTTCCTCTATTACGAGCTTCCCTGTGATTATCTCCCGAAGTTCCTGATTGTCGACTCAGCTCAGCTCTTCGCCTACTCAACGCGGAAGCTGCCGCTTTTCTCTGCTCAAGTATCACCCTTTGCTTCTCCAGTTCTCGACTAGCACGCCGAGCCTATATTGGTACGCTTGCAACTCCTCCACCGTAGCGGCAGTGGTCAAGGGATTTGTACCGTTCAAGGCTGTTGTCGCTCTGTCCCAAGCTGCTTGCGGTAGTTGCAACTTCTGGCGTGGTGTAGTCCCGACATATTTGGTGCCTAAACCTCGCGTAAGATCAGCGGGATCGACGTATGGATTTCCCAAATCATCGAAAGCCTCTGATGTTTCGTTCTCCGGATGACTGGACTCGCCAATCACGTATACTTGATGATATGTTGACCTTGAGTAGTCATCTTCTGGGTCGGTGACACCATCGTAACGATCGGCGAAGACCTCCCGAATAAGGGTAGATTTGTCGATGAAGCTGAAGCTGTCGATGCTTTCCGAATCGCTGTCCAGATCGGAGTCCGTGAACGACCCGAAAGACATCCCGCCGAATAGATTGGCGAGATCTCCGCCGACGGCGGGCGTGACGCTGCTTGTCGACGAGGTGTTTCCGCTTGATTTTGTTGTTGATGATGATCCCGAGAAATCAGAACCAACCGCTAGCGGTCCCGAACGGATTGGTGCCGCTAAACGACGTGATCCTTCTCTCCCGACGCAAAAGTAGAAGCTCCCGAACTTCATCTCCATTGGCTCTTCCAGATAGGCATATGCATCCAAACGGGCGGGAGGGTGAGGAACAAAATCAACGAGACCAGTTTCGATCTTACCTCCGTCCATCGCATTGCTTGCCACCGAAGATGTTGACGATGTTGAACGTGCCATCGAGATCAGCTCCTTGTCGCCTCTAATTCCCAGACGGCGCCAATTGACAAGGTATTAACTTGTCAATGCCTACAAGTTGTAGACTAGGGTTTTCGTAGAAGTAGAGGGCAAGTAGATCTTGAGGGTTTTAGCCGGAAAAGTACTCGACTGCTAGAAAACTAGGGTTATGTTGACAATGGAATCGATCCCCTCTTTGTCCCTCGACTCCCCCTTATAAAGGAGGCGGGGCCGAGGGTTTCATATTACACAAGGTTATAGATTCCGGGGAACTTTCTGAGTTCGACCCGTAAAGTTACAAATCTCTTTATTCCTAATACAACTTTATCTCTTCAAACTATCTCTTAGCTGGGCTCCCGAGCTTCACAAACTTCGGGTCGTGGGCCTTCAGTAAATCCCGGGTACCATATTCGGTAGGCCCGTTGGGGATGCCTATGTCAACGCCAGCAGTCGAGCAATAGCAGCCAAGGTTTTCAGGGCAGGATTCTACTGGTTAAATACAATCGAAGATGCCAAAGACATAATGCGTACCTGTGATGCGTGCCAACGATTTGCGGCAAGACCTCATTCTCCGGCAGCAGAGCTGATGCCAATACCTTTGTCGTGGCCTTTCGTGCAATGGGGCCTCGATATGGTAGGAAAACTACATAAGGCGTGGCCAGGAGGATACGAGTATATGCTGGTGGCTGTCGACAAGTTTACCAACTGGATTGAGGCAAAACCGATAAATTCACCAGATGTAGCATCGGTGGTAAGCTTCGTTAAAGGTATCGTTTTCCGATTTGGTGTCCCCCATAGTATTGTCACGGACAATGGCAGCAATTTCACTTCCAAGAAATTCAAGGCATATTGCGCAGAGGTAGGCATCAAACTACACTTTGCGTCGGTCGCACACCCGCAAACCAATGGTCAAGTCGAGAAAGCAAACGGTATCATCTGCAATGGTATCAAGAAACGATTGATAACACCTCTGGAGAAAGCTCGACACACTTGGCCAGAAGAGTTGCCTAGCGTCCTATGGAGCATACGAACAACACCCAATACAGCAACACAGGAAACCCCATTTTTTCTGGTCCATGAAGACGAGGCAGTGCTCCCGATAGAAATAGAACACAATTCTCCGAGAGTGGCGGAATATGATGAAGAAATTTCGAGAAAAGCACTAGAAGACGATGTCGATGCACTCGATGAGGCCAGAGATGAGGTGCTGTCAAGAGTCACTAAGTACCAGCAAGACTTGAAAAATTATCATAGTCGACATCTGCGTCCAAGGTCTTTTCAAGTGGGCGATTTAGTTCTTCGGCTTACCCAAGACAGCCATGAAAAGTTTGAGTCACCATGGGTAGGACCTTACATCATCACAGAGGTGATCGCGGGAGGAGCATACAGGATAAAGGACAAAAAAATAGGAGTCGCAGAGAAAAACCCGTGGAACGTGGCGCAGCTTCGGCGTTTCTACGCATAGAAGTCAAAATAGAAACATACATGTAAACATACATTGTACTGAAAAGCTCGCGAGTTTTCAGACGCACTCTTTTCCTTTCAGGGCACCGAGTGGGGCTGAAAGGTTTTTAATGAGGCGGGCTCACGATGCTACAATATAGTAAAGATATTGGTGATATACATCTTTTTCTTCGACAGGCTCGGGGGCTTGCAACCCGTAGATTCAATATACATACAAATCTTCACAATATACAAGTTATTTGCCTTGGTTCAAACACCTCGCAAAGCAGTAAACACACAACAATATAGCAACCGAAAATACTCGGGGGCTAAACAATATAGACTCAACTATATACAGTCTTCGCAATATACAAATTTTTCAAGAAAATAAGCTCGACAACAAAGATAAGTCTTCAGTCAAGCCTCATATATATCATCTATGTTTATTCTTTCACCTTCTGCAGAGGCACCCATGAAATCAGCATAATGGCCTTCCAAGAAGAAGTCAGCATCCATCCGAAGTAAATAATCAATCATGTCTTCGGCTACGGGTGTCACCACATCGTTGATTTTGTCGACATTTCTCCTTCGCCTCCTAAGTTTAAAATGACAAGCTTCGACAATGTTGGTCATATCCAACTTTGGATAGCGAATCTGCAGCATGATCATGGCAAATCTGGCGCCAGCCATCAATTGAGCTTTCACAAATCCATAAACTTGATGGGCACTTTTAAATTTTTCCATCAAGTCGGGAAGCGTCGTGGGCTGAAGATTCCAAGGAAACATAGCATTATAGACCATAGCCAGCGCCCTGGTACAGAATTCGAGATACTCTCGAACCTGACCCGCGCGATCTTGAAATCTAACAATTTGTCGGGTCCGATCCGGGGAAGACCAAAAACTGGAATCATTGTCCAAAGCAAGATTAACAAGAAGAATGAATCTCGCATCAACTCATTGATCGTCGGCAGCAGCATCCAAAAAAGAGCCTATTCAGGGGACAGGGCACAATAAGATGAAAAGATAGTGAAGGACAAAAGAGGATTCAGAATAGTGAAACATACCCGCCATATCCAGACTTGCGTCAGCCATCAAGTCAAGCATATAATTTTCTCGGGATACAGCTTGTGCAGCTTCGGCAGTAGCAGATTCTTTCAATGCTAAGGCTTCTTGGGCTTGTTGGAGAGCTATTTTCTCTCGTTCAGAAGATTTGCGGGATTGTTCCATGACAATAAGTGATTGTTTCTTCATGGTTTGGAGCTGTTGTCGAAGTTCAGTCAATTCTGACTGATCCAAGTTAGCACGTGAAGAGTAGTCCAGGGAAACGTCGTCAGGGATCCGGTTCGAGCGAGAAGTAGCAGGGGAAGCAGGCGATGTTCCAGCAATCTTAGAGTAGTTATCAAATATCAACTGGAAGAAAGAAAAGGTCGACATCAATAACCAAACAATGGAACATTCCTTCTCATTGATACATTGGGATATTTACAAGAGTGATGGTCCATTACAAAAGGTCAACTCCTAGTGAGTCGACGAAAATAGTCGCATATCATAAGGATATCGACATCTACCAAAAGAAAGACAACAAACGGAGGAGTAAGTTGGTCTACTTGACCTCCGGCTTGGCGGAACTGGAAGAAGCAGCTGGCTTGTATCCGAGGAAGGAGAGAATCTTCTTTGAATGTGGCTTGGCGGCCTTAATCAGGGACTGTCACTTCTCCTTGTTCATCCTCTTCGCCTCACCATTCCTCGCCCAGTCGACGTTTTGCTGGCTCTCGGCAACCAAAGCTATGGTACCTTCGATGCCAATCTTCAAGTTCTCCTGCCGGAAAGCCAATCCAAGATCCTCCTTAGGGATAAAATGCTGGGCAAGATTAGAGAAGGTGTCTGGTTGTTTTTTCTTCGGGAAGAAGTAGGGGAAGGGGCGCGTAAACGCAGTCCGCGCATTAGCAATACTGCGGCGCGCCAGATCCCCATGAATTGCAAGGAGGGAAAGGGCGTCGAGAAGACGATCCCCCTCAGGCTCTTGCAGTTCAAAATCTTGACCCATTTTCCCTGCTGAAACAAAGTTCGGGTTATCAACAAATATAAGGAGGGTAAATCTTGGAAGGGATTCGAGCAAAGTGATCAGTGAACTTACTGACAAAATGCCGATTCTGCGATTCCAGGCGGCCAATGACATCCTCCTCACGGGTAATCTGCTGAGTTATTTTCTCGCTCAAAGCAGTTTCGGCTTGGTGGAGTCTTTCTTGAAGAGCTCCAACAGAGGCAGCGTCCTGTTCGGCCTTCTCGCGAGCTTTTTCACTTTGCTCCAGCTTGATGGCGAGATCATCGGCACGCTTGTTAGCTTTGGCGAGAGTTTCTAGTGGAAAGAAAAATGACAGAAGCGTTAAGATACAGAAGCATATTCTACTCGATGAAAGATAAAGATGATAGAAAAATGTACCTTTCAAACCTTCAACAGTGTCACGGTACCCAATAAATTGAATACCGAGATGGATGAATTGCTTCATCAGAGGCTGTAGAAAGAAAGGTGCTAGAAAGGTCAAAAAAGGAACAAATTCGACATATGACTCAAAATAGCTGTAAGGGTACTTACATCATCCAAGGAAGGAGTCGACGAACTCCCGGCCAAGAAGCCTTGTTCTTCGCCAAGTTCAATCCTCGCCCTCTTCGGCGAAGGGGCTCGGGGGCTGGCGACAGGAGTCGACATTTCCAAGTCCTGATGAGGAGGAGAAGCTTCCTCCGTCGCACGGCGAGTTTCCGAAAGAACTAAAGTTTGCGACGTGCTCGTCGGAGCAGTCACATTGGCAGCGGGTTCTTCTTCTTCTTCGCCACTGCCCACAAAAGATAGTATGAGAATATTCAAAAAATATATAAAAAGAAAAAGAAGGCAGGGTAGCTTACGAGCTAATGAGGGCATCAGCGTAAGGATCGAAGGCACCCTCCTCTTCGGGGGAAGATTCCTCAACAGGTGAATCGCTGGGTTTGGAAGTGCCGGAATCTTCAACTTCACCTCTCTTCCTTTTGTTCTTTGGAGAAGCAGCGGAAGGAGGTGAGCGTGCAGATTCCGAAGCTTCCGATTCTGTTTTAGAGAAAGCCGTGGATTTGTGAGATCCCGCGACTTCACTCTCAGGGCGAGAAGGGCCTTGAGAATCGTCGGTAACGACGGTTTGTTCGTCAACTTCCCCACCTTTAGGTAAGGGAGGCAGAGAACAGATGACTTGGTGGTTCTGCATAAGAAATATCAACATGAAAGGATAGTTAAGGACAGAGGTCGATAGCAAGGCAGTAAGATAGCAAGATAGCAGTCGAAATTTGAATCAAGGTCGATAAAGCAAGTTAACCAAGATAGCAGTCGAAAAATATAAACTCAAGAGACAAGTTACTTACTTTGGGGAGGGCGTTGGTGCCGCTGTATGGCTCCATGCGGCAGGAGGTTGGAACTGAATCCTTTTTGCTCAGCGATGAAAAACGTCGGATAAGCCTCTCCAAATCCTTCACAGGGAGGTCTTTGGATATGCGGTCGACATCTTTCTCTCCAGCATAGAGCCACAGAGGGTTTTTGCGAGCCTGTAGAGGCTGCACCCTAATCCTGAGGAAGTGCACAGTAATTTGAACACCCGACAGTTCCTTACCGTGGGTGTTCTGAAGCTCATGGATGCGCTTCATCAGCGCATCTGTCACCATCTTTTCCTCCTCGGTAGCTTCCGCGTCCCATGAACGGCGCCGAAGGATTTTTGCGTCACCATTGAAGGGCTCGATATTGTATTCCTGCGAGTCAAGGTACTCCTCGCGGATGTATAGCCACCTCTTGCGCCACCCTTGGACGGAGTCGGGGAATTTGACGTCGAAATAATCGACATCAGAGCGGATACAGATAACAACACCCCTACATTGTAGTTGGTGTTGTGGGAGTTGTTGCGGCGAATGTAAAAAATGCGTTTCCACAGGGCCCAATTCGGATGGGTCCCGAGAAAGCACTCACAGAGGGTGATGAAGATAGAGATGTGGAGGATGGAATTGGGTGTCAGCTGACGTTGCTGCAGCCCGTAAACGAAAAGCAAACCACGGAGGAATTCATGGATAGGGGGAGACAGGCCGTGGATGAGGTGGTCGATAAATGTTACCCGATAGCCGATGCGAGGTGTTGGGAAGCTCTCCTCCCCATGGAAGATCAGCCTTTCTTCCTCCTTGGTCAGCCCGAGTTTCTTCAGCATGTTGATGTCCTGGTTAGAGATCTTGGATCTCTCCCATCCGGAGATCTCGAAGTTCTCCGTTGTCATGGTGGTTTCTGGAGTGGCGTGCCTTGTGAGCCTTGTCCGTGGTGGCATCAAAGTGAGAGCTGGAGAGATTGAGGAGGAGCACGGGCGCAGGAGCTTGGTGTTTGCAATGGAAGCTTTAGAGAGAGAAGATAGGAGCGCGGCGCAGCGAAAGGGATTTTCTGAGGAAGACGACGGGTATTTATATTGAGCTACTCAACCACTGCGCCGTTGGATGATGGAGAAAAAGATCCAGCGCCCTACACGTGTAACCATGGGTAAAGTGGTCTTTTCACTACGAAGTAACTAGCAGGCGTTGCAGTGCGCGTGCCAGGGAAAGTGGAGGACGTGTGTCCCCACTTGTGTAACGTGTCAAACGACGCAGTGGTGAGGGTCCGCATGTCAGCCAGAGAACAGAACTCGCACCTTCCCAACACAACGATCGTGGCTATCGTCAGCATTGATGTCACCATACGGGAAATTTCGACTTCAGTTCTCTGAAGTTTGGCGACAAAGGAGTTCTTATGATGCAGACAAAGTAACTTCGGGAGCCTTTGATCAAATACAAGTTTTTGTTCAAATGCTCGGGGGCTACTTTTTGAAGAAAGATTGATATGGAATTGGTTGGAAAAGATAGAAAAGTTGAGCCTACAGCCAAGTATAAATACTCGACTGTAGCCTCGGGGGCTACTCCCATCGGGAGCGCTTGTCGCGCACCCAATAAAGATGACAAAACAAGTGACAAGCCTACAATATAGCGACAAGATGCTAAAACGGTGAGTCTACAACCAAGTACAAGCACTTGGCTATTGCCTCGGGGGCTACTCCCATCGGGAACGCTTGTTGCGTACCCGATGAATCTAGAGGAGTCAACATAAGTATATTTCGAGTTACGATATAACTCTTCATATACTCCCATCGAGAGGAGAAGGTAAAAAATATATAGTCGTCATATGACTCGAACAAATGTGCTATTCCAACAGCCGAAAAAGGCACTCGACAATATATTCTCAGAGCGCCTCAGTCGCGACTTAATCTCTGAATGCCGCAATACTTTGCGAAGGTAAGACCCCAGGATCCGTCCTGGGCGGCATGGCATCGCACATGAATGCGCTCTGCTACTTTTTTCCGTATCAGCAGATGCGAAGAAAAATCCTAACGGACGCGTTAGGTACTCGATAAAACATGACTGGAATTCGGCATATGGTAAGACCTTAAGTGGCGCATGTCGAATTACACTAGTATACCAGGATCATGTCCAGGGACTTGATCTTGAAGTAGGTTTTTGCGGGATTGCCACGAGAGCAGTTAACTGGTACCTGATCCGTCAGATGAACCAGCCCCATTTACCGTTATCCCTGTACAATATATGATGAAAATTATGAAGTGACTCGAAAAAGTCAGGTGTTAATTGTAATGATGGAGATTTTACTTTATTCTTCGATTAAAGCAAAATCTTGGGGGCTACTGACATAGGCATCCCCAATGGGCCTACCGAAGATGGTACCCGGGGTTTACTGAAGGCCCATGAGTCGACGAATATGAAGATCGGAAGCCCCGTTAAGAGATAGTTTGGAAATATAGAGTTGTATTAGGAATAAAGAGATTTGTAACTTTACGGGTCGAACTCAGAGAGTCCCCCGGAATCTATAACCTTGTGTAGTACGAAACCCTCGGCTCCGCCTCCTATATAAGGGGGAGCCGAAGGACAAAGAGGGGATCGATTTCATTGTCAACACAACCCTAGTTTCTTAGCAGTCGAGTACTTTTCCGGCTGAACCCTCGAGATCTACTTGCCCTCTACTTCCGCTAAAACCCTAGTCTACAATCTGTAGGCATTGACAAGTCGATACCTTGTCAACTGTTTCCTTCTTGGAGGCGTCTCTTTTGGAGAGTCTGTACTTCATGTGTTGTCATGGTGGTGGTTGTATTGCTGTTTCCTTCTTGGAGGCGTCTCTCTTGGAGGCGTCCCAATAGCTTTTGTAGCTTTGTTGGAATTTAAGAGAGAAGGATTTGAGCATCTTGTTGGTGCTCTTGCCATTACATTTGGTGCATCGGTTTGAGTTTTCCACGGTGATTCGTGGTAGTGAAAGTGAAAAGGTTGTTACCCTTGGGTTCTTGGAACCCTAGATGGCCTAGTGGTCTTAGTGGTGTTCTTGGGGCCTCCAATTAAGTTGTGGAGATTCCTCAAGCTTTGTGAGCCCTTTGTGGAGAATTTCTTGAGAGCCTCCAATTAAGTTGATTGTGGAGTTTTCCCCAAGCTTTGTGCGGGTTTGGTGACCACCCTCAAGAATCCATAGTATATCGAGGACTTCCTTTTTGGTGGGAAGGCTCGAGGAGAATATGGTGAGATCTTCGTGGCGTTCGGAGTACTTTGGCCTCCACACCACTCCAACAGAGAGTAACACTCACACGAATATGAACTTCAGGATACATTGTCGCCTCCGCGGCACATCGGTTATTCCTGAGCTCTTTATTTATGCACTTTACTTTGTGAAGCCTTCGTGCTTGAAGTTATGCTATCACATAGCTCCTAGTCTTGCTTAGCATAAGTTGCTGGTGCACATAGGTGAACCCTGGTTATATAGGTTTTGTGCTTGACAAATTAAACCCTAGTTTTATTCCGCATTTGTTAATCCATAATCTGTTTTAAACCGTCTATCCCCCCCCCCCCCCGCCCCTCTAGGCACCATCCGTGTCCTTTTGCACGTGCTCCACCTACACGCTAATCTTTTGTCGCTCATCATCTTAACCATCAAAAAGATCAAAAGCATCAGAAACATATATAGATGAACAATCATGATACATAATAATCTCATTAGAATCAACATTCCTACTCATCAAGATGTTTTAGTTTCGGGATTCCATAACTCAAATGCTTTAACTCTTGAAGGATAACCAAGGAACATACACTTAAATTCACTAGGCTCTAACTTTCCATTATCAACGTGTGCATAAGTAGTGCAATCGAAATCTCAACTATGAATAATCAGTAGGTGAACCAGACCATACCTTGATGGGATTTTTTGACCAAGCGAAGTGCAAGGTGACCTGTTTATCAAGTAACAGGCGGTGGAGGCTGTTTCAGCCCAAAAACGGATGTCCATACCAGCATTGGACAACATACAGATGACGGTTGCCTTCTCCTATTGATTTTCTATTGATTTTAATGATGATGCTTGTGCTACTAACTCTTTTTCTTGTGAAGCATCTATGTTGAAGTATCCTTGGAGCGTCATGCACTGTATTAGACCGCGCCGAACCAAAAAGGTCTTTGGAACATATGGTTGTGCGCGGTTTCCTATCCAACTCCTTAAGTCCTTTGAGGGGACACGGTTGGAGATGCTCTAACACCTCCAATTGATCAATGCACACTACTACAGTTGGTTAAGGAAACTCTGTCATGCATACTAGGCCAAATCCAACATGGCAACCATTTGGTCTGCGCGCGTCCGTTTGGGTGGCCGCGGGTGGCCGCGGACTGAAACCAGCACCAACGGCGACCCAAAAAACGAGTCGCGCCCATTTTTTTTGTCCAGCTTGACCCAAAGCCAGATCAAATCTTGGCTGGTTTTGCATGGCAGCAGACAAAGCGCGGACGCCTCGTGTGTCATGCCTTCTCCTCAAAGGTCTGCATGTTATAGGGATAGCCTAGGACCTCGCCGCCATTATGGCCGAGGATTTCACTTGACATCGGCACACATACGCTTGAGGATTCGACTCTAGCTTCACCTGGATGTCCTGGTGTCACCGGCTCTAGAGAGGTTTAGGATTCCAATGCCTCCACAATCCTTAGGCTTGCACACCATTTTTCAATTAATTTTGCATTTTACCCGGTGACCTTATAGCAAGCCACCCATAGGAAAGCCCTTCTAATACTATTAATCTTCATGAGCACCTCAGTCGGAACATTGAGAACGGTGATGCAATAGATAACAATGCAAGTAAGAACCGCGTTAACAAGGGTTGCCTGGCCTTCCATGGTAACATGCTTCCCAAGCAAAGAAAGTAGCTTGGCGGCTACCTTATCTTCCAAAGGTTGAAAAGGCCATTGGTAGCATTGGCATTGTTTCCATCATCGAGCGCCGCATCCAGTATTTCTGCATATTGTTGAGTTGTAACCATCACATCTGTTGAATACAAACGATGCTATGTACACTTGAACTTCATCAGTATGTTTCCTATCATACCTTGAGACACTGGGTTACCCACTGTTATAAGGAAATGTGCTGCTGAGCCTGATCCGGGAAGAACTGGGCAGATGCAGCTGGATGAAAGAAATTCCTAGGGGCAGCAGAATCAAGCAGCGCCCAGTCCACAACTTCATTGCTTCATCATGAGGAAATTGCACAAACCACCACCATTTGCTGTCTTCGTTGCGCAAAACACCACATTTACATGTTTGTTGCAGAGAACACCACCTTTTGATGTAATATGTTGCACAGAGGTCCAAATCTGATATTGGAGTCAGATTAAGCTAATTAACTTCAAATTTGACAGCTGGCCCCATAAAACAGAGATGATGTGGCGTCCACCATGTCATCTAGTGTGTTTTTAAACTTTTTTGAAAAAAGAAAATCCAATAATTAAAACAATATTAAAGAATAATTCTGGAAAAGTTTGAAACGAATCTAACACGCCGTGTGAAATTTGTATCACATTTTTAGATTCGGTCAACATTTGATGAAATTTTCAAAAAAAAACAATGTAAATATTCTAGCAATTAAAACAATATGACCTGAATAATTTGAAAAATAATGACATAATTTAGAGAAGTAAATCAGGGAGAAGATGAAGTTAAAGGACTTTCATATTCACATATCTAGGGTCAGACGATAGCGTTTGAACCTAACTGTTTTATCTTTTTTACCCAAGTCACAAAAAATGTTCTTTCATGCTGAAAATTTAGTGGGCCAACATAGAATATTCGAACATACAGGTGAATGTTTTCTCATATTTTTTCCTTTTTTTTTGAAAATTTCATTAAACACTAATCGAATCTAAAAAAATTGACACAAATTTCAGACGGCATGTTAGATTCGTTTCAAACTCTTTAATAATGATTTAATTATTGGATTTTCTTTTTTTAAAAAGTTTGAAAACACACTAGATGATATAGTGGATGCCACATCATCTCTGTTTTATGGGGCCAGCTGTCAAATTTGAATTTAATTAGTTTAATCTGACTCCAATATCAGATTTGGACCTCTGTGCAACACATTACATCAAAAGGTGGTGATCTCTGCAACAAATATGTAAAGGTGGTGTTTTGCGCAACAAAAACAACAAAAGGTGGTGATTTGTGCAATTTCCTCCTTCATCATTAACCATGCAAAGGAGACCTAACCTCACATAAAACAACATCACACATACAATATATAAATTGCGTTATCCAGCACGCGGATATCTCACGAGAATCTGAAAAATATAACACAAAATGCAAAAAATAAAAACTCTAGCATAACACAACCACAGAGTTCGTGCTTCTATCTATCATACACTAAAGGCTTTCCGGAGCGAAAAGCTACATCACCCCTAGCCTCAACACTCAACAAAATGTGAACGTGGCCAAATACATCCATCTCTTATACATGTATAATACTCCTTCCGTTTATGAAAATTGTCTTAGATTTGTCAAAACTTGAATATATCTAGACACTAACTAGTATATAAATACATCCACAATTTAAACAAATCTACTATAACTTTCATGAGATGGAGCAAGTATCTATGAAGAAATGGAAGCCCAGCTAAATCTGGACACAAACTAGTATATATATACATCCACAATTTAAACAAATACTCCCTCCGTTCTTTTTTAATTGACTCAAATTTAGTACAAAGTTGTACTAAATCTGAGTCAATTAAAAGAGAACGGAGGGAGTATACGATAACTTTCATGAGACGCAGGAAGTATCTATGAAGAAATGGGCAAATATACGATTTAAACAAATATACGATTTCTTCATAGCTATGTGTCCGGTTATTAATTTGAAACGGAGGCAAAAACTTTGCCTCATCTACTAATTAATAAAGTGTTCGGTTTTTAGAAGAAAAATCAGACGAAAACCTACAACAACAACCAGACCAGACCGACATAGACAATACACCTACACAGACCATAAATCGACACTAGCAAACACTTGAACACGACACTTCAACGCTGCACTGAAAAGAGGCCACAATATTGAGAGGCACCCACCAACTAGGTAGGCAACAACCAAGATGGCGAGAGAAAAAATTAGGGATCTGCAGCTTTCACACTAGACTTGCCCCTAGCTGCTTTAGTGCATTCCAGTTTACAAACTAGGTTCTTCATATCATTGTAATGTGTCAGCACCTGATGACTGGCTGCGGCTTCTCCCGACAGGTCTGGTTCGAGATCCTTTCGTAGCTGCGCACCACCTGCAGGCCACCGGAGCAAGACGACACGCTGATCTCCTGGTAGATCGAAGCCGGGCAAGCGACACCAAAAACCCTACACAAAAGGTTGTCATCAATGATGCTGCTAATCCCTTGGATGATCTGAAAACAACGCAATGACTGCGTATTCAACGGCATGGCACCCACCGTCAACGGCGTGGTTGCCAAGATCCGGGAGAAGGCTAGCCTATGGGCAAGAGCTGGAGCGCGAGGCATGCGTGTCATTTTGCCGAACTCCTTGGGATGTACACTAATTCGCTACTTTTTTGCTTTTCATGTACCACCCCCCTTTCTGTGGGCTGTAACTGCTAAAACGGTGTTTATCTCCTTCTTTTCAATGAAATGAAACGCTTGAAAACAAAATTGTAATGTGCCAGCTGTCCCAATTAGCGACAACTGCTACAACACACACACTTACCCTAACAGCTTTTTTTTTGAGATACACTTACCCTAACAGCTGCTACGACTAAATGATGCCCAAACACATTTCATACACATTCAGCACTCACTGCCAGAAATTCAACAAGTCGCAGCAGCTGGAGGATAGAAATCACACAAATAATATCCATGCAGCTACACTACTTTAATACTTTCATTTAATACTTTCTAGTTCGTGATTGTAATGACTATACTGTTGCGGCTGTGTGCATCCTAGCTATGCAGCGGCCGGATCCTTTAAATTAATAAAGAGCCCTTTATCGAAAAAATGCAGCTACACTACTGCCCTTCTCTCAACACATACAAGCTTATAGCCAGTGATTCAAAGTATACAAATAAAAAACTTGTCTTGTCCAAGATAATAACAATCTGTTGATCCAACTTTGACAGGGCCAGCATCTGGCCTTTGGCTGCATTCATGCGTGCAAGTTAATGCAACAAAGCAGCAGGGCGAAGATTGAAAAGCCTTCCACCTGCTCACATCAATATTTAAAGTAGATGACATACATACTTCCCATCAAGGTTTTCAGTGTAAAGCGTAGGGTATTGTAGTTGCCAACTTAATTATCAAAATCATGCATGCATGCTACAGGGTATTGTAGTTGCCAACTTAATTATCAAAATCATGCATGCATGCTACAGAACGAACAATGGAAAGTCATTGTCCGACTCGTACATGGATGCTTTAAAACAGGAAATAAATACATAAAAAAACAGTCGGTTAATAAGGTACTTATGTGTTTGTTAGCACATTGGTACATAGTAGGCATAAAGTTCGGCCTAGTTTTTTCTGCGAGTAATTTAAACAAAATATCCTCAATGTATATAGTGATTCCCACTGACAGTAATTACTAGTGCCATAAAAAACGGAAGGAGCTAAGAAATGGACTGCAGCTTGAAGCACAAATCAGTAGCAGAGATAAAAGAATAGTACCAAATTAATTCAGTGGAGAGGACGATCTGATCTCCCTAGCTAGCTATGATGCGCTTTCTCCTTTCCTCGATCAGCTCCTTGTCGGCGGCGCTCTTCTTGCTCCTTGTTATCATCTCCTGAACCGGATGCTACTGGTACTACTTCTTGTGCATCCTTTGCAGCCATTGTGTGAGCTACCAAACAAATGAAATTAAGATGGAAAGCAATAAGAGCGGATTAGAAAGAAAACAAATAAACAGAATGAACACATTAAGAGCTGTGTTAATTTACCTCCAGATTCCATCATGTGCCGGGAGAGTGCATCCCTCACCCTCACGGCGTCCTCATCCGCTATCTGACGCACTTTCCCGCTTGTATACTGCTCCTGATCGCTCGGCATGCCCGCACCATGCTCCTCCTCCATGTATATTACTATGTTATGCAACAGGCAACACGTTTTGACAGTCCAGAACACCTCGAGTTGATTATTTGGATTCCACCCTTCTCCCTGCAGGCACTTCCACGTGTCTTTCAACCGTGCCAGCGCCTTCTGAGCGATGACTATAGCTCCATGGTGTCTATTGAACTCAAGAACTAAGGCATAGCCTAGTGGTTGGACATGCAGTGGCACTCCCAGCCGGCCAGGGTTCGATTCCCTGCCTAGGACGAATTCTGGTTTCCTCACCACCCTTCTTAAGTATACCATGGGCTCTCCCCATGAGAAATCATTTTTTCTATTGAACTCCACTTTGGAATCTGAGAGCGAGAGATCCTTCTCCAACTGGTAAGGTGTGAGGAGCCAGGGGAGAAGAGGGTATCCTGCATCACCAATGATATACTAGATGACCCGGTGCGCCCCGGCGCAGAGACAAAAATGAGACGATACTGTAACCATTAGTTTAACTATAAGTTTAGAGACATCTCCCAACATTACACACAAACACATGCATCCACAAAGCTATTTAGGGTATCGGCGCATGTCACGATGCACCCTTTCCACATGCATATCCAAGCAAAAGAACTACAGGATGGTAGCTTAGAAAGTGCAGAGTTTCAGTAGGTACTGGTTCAGCAAAATAGGCGCATACATTACAGAAACTACAGGACGGCAGATTAGAGCATCTCCACTCGTTTGCCCTCCCCACGCCGAAATCCGGGGAAATTTTTGGCGTGGGGAGGACTAGTTTCCCAGCCGCGATCTCAAGCGAAGACGCCGATATAAATTTGAAAAACGGAAAGTTGATAAAATACGGCAAAAAACGATTGAATTTAGACTAACTTTAATGATATTTACTATATAGAGGGCGAAGTTCATACATAGGGGCCGAATTCGACTATATTTCAAATTCGGCCGGGGGAATACAACTCTAAATATTAAAACACGGCGCTCTACATGTCGAAATGGCGGTAGAACACCGTGTCGGCGCCGCCGGGCGCCATCATCGTCGGAGCCGTGCCGTCGAAGCGCGCGCCGACGCCGCCGCCGCTTTGCCGGCGTCTCCCACCGCCACCGGTGCAGGCGGCGACGGCCGCCGTCGCGGACTCCTCGAGGTCGATGACGGGACGGCGACGCCGGATGGAGGAGTCGCAGTCGGCGGTAGCGAGCGGCATCCTCGAGGAGCCTCGCCGCCGCTCCGCCTCCTCCTTCTCCCATCGCTCCCTCGACCGCGCAGGGTCGAGGGCATGGCGTTTCGGCGGGGACGAGGTCCTGGAGGGACCTTGCCATGACAGCCTCGAGGATGGCGGCGTCCGCGCTTCGGCCTCCTCCACCTTCACCTTCGCCTTGCGCTCCGCTCGCCGAGGTGTCGGGTTCGCGCTTGGGGCGGAGCCGTCCTTGTGCCGTCGAGGGGCGGATGACGATCCCGCGCGCGCGCGCGGTGCTCGGCGGAAGACGGTTCCTTTCCCGCCGAAGATGGCGCCGACTGAGATCGACCTCGACGCCGAACCGGACGACGAGAACCGCAGCCATGCGCCGTGGCTGCCCCCGCCACGGCGGGCCCGATGCCTCGACGCGAGGGCATCGTCGAAGGGAAGTTGCCGCCTCGATGTGCTCGAGGATGGCCTCGAGCGTCCGGCCCGGCACGCTCCACCACCGCGTCCGGTGTGTTGCGCGGAGGCGGAGGCGGCGGTCGTACGCGGCGAGCCCTCGCTGCCACCGGCGAAGGAAGTAGGAGTTCCACGCCGTCGGGTTGTCGGGGTAGCGTGGCTCGGCGCTCCTGGTCCGACAATGTTAGTCGGACCTCCTCGATGGCGGCTTCGAGGGCGCGTCCCTGCGGCGGCGGCGGGATTGGCACGCCGCCCGCACTTAGCCGCCACCCGCCGCCGGGAGGCCTCGTGTCCGGCGGGGGTACCCCGCCTGGTGGAGGAGGTGCCCCTCCCACGCGTGGAGCGACCGGCGGGGGAAGCCGTTGTTGGCCGCGCCGTCATCGTCGTTGAACGCCATGGATCTCGTCGAGGATCGAGGGAAGGAAGAGGAAGAGGAAGGGTGGTGCGACGCGTCGCGGCGAGCGAGGTATTTAGGCGGGGCTGGAGCCGGCGATTTAATGCCGCGTGGATGCTGCGCGTCTGCGGCGAGCTAACCGGCGTTACTGCGCGCGGAAGACGATGCGTCTGTCGCTGACCGACCGGATCCATCTCTCGCGCGGAAGCCGAAGCGAAAGCGCGGATGAGAAATCTTAGCGTTTCGCGCGCTTTCGCTTCGTCCGGAGTCCCCGAGCGCGCCTCGGGGGACCGGGGATGGCGTGGGATCGCCGGATGTATTTAGACCCAAATCCAGAGAAAAACGAGGAATCGGGGGCACGACTGGACCGAAATTCACCGTCCGGATGAGAAAAAACGGCGCTCGGGGGCCAAGTCGGGGAGACGATTGAGGATGCTCTTAGGCGCATACATAAAGACCTCGACCTGTAGGAGACAAACTAATTAATAGTACCATATGTACATCACAGAACATAACCAGTTGAATCCGTATGCATAGTCTACGGAAACAAAGGCATTCTGCAGCCAACAACACTGCATAAAACAGTTTGTATATTGGACTGGATCCATCACGGTCGCTAGACAAACACGGGAGCACCATCTGCAGCAAGTAGCATGAACCTTCAAAAGCTAATCGATCCTAGCTACTACAGAATCAGAGCTAACATATTCTATTCACGTGAAGAGGAGCAAAAGAAGCCTGCAAAGCATCGCCTCGAGCCTGCAAAATAGATTTCATTACTGTAGGGCATGGAGACCACATAAACTGAACAACAAGAATTCGATAACCTATAGGTAGCTGGAATTTTGATTTAGCATCTATACTTGGCGTGGGGCTGGAGCGATGCGCTTGCATGGGCTAAGGGTTGTTTTCATTGTCAACTGCATCAGCTTTGGCTTCCACAAACTGCGTGCCACACCTGCATCAATATACTTTGTTTCTCTTGAACCATAGGGTGGTCCAGAGATAGCTCGTGCTCCATCGAACCAGGAGGACAGCCATCTCCAACTGAGATTTGTTTCTCGATCCTAGCAAGAAGATCTGAAAAGGGGAATGTGAACAAATTATTTGCCAGAATAAATGTGCCCTTTTGAATCACAACAGATAACTGAATTAGGATACTTGAACTCCAACGAAAGAGTGCTACATGATATTCATGGCATTCTGTTTCCGGGGTTCTCTATGATTATCCATTTAAGCTAGGTTCAGAACTAATTGTAGCAATATGGATGAACAAGATAATCACAGACAGCTATGTATTATATTTGTTTAACCACGCGTAGCTTCCACTGATTCTATCCAGGGCCAATAGAAGTTGCCATTAACAAGCATTGTTCGATCAACACGTACAAATAGGCTTTTGCTTAGCCTGAATCTGCTGTACTCCGAAGTAATTTCCGGGGCAAACATAGTAAGCTCACCACCATCCCTAGGAAACTCAAGCTCTACCCTGGCAAGAACCGACCCGTCCTTGGTCACCTCACACAGGTAAAACAAGGCCAGCAAAGCACAACGCGCTGCAAGGATCTCTAAAACAAGAACAACAACAGACACAACACTGCACATCCTGCCCAGAATTGCAGTAAAATAGCTAGGAAGATAACAATTAACCAGAAATACACAACACACGGGCATATTCCGCAGCATAAAAAAAGGTAAGTGTACGACCAAGGAGGCATAAAGTAAGCACAAAAGCATTGCAAATAGTGAGGAACACACAAGCATGCTCCAGTAAGAAAGCATTGCAGACGAAGAAACGATTTGCAGCCAAAGGAATGAGACATAAAATAGGCACAATCAGCATTACATAGGATGCAGGAAGATACCTCGACAGTAGCAGCGACCGTAGCACGGTCCAATCACCAGACCACCAAATCCCTAGACACGGAGTTCTGCAGCAATATAAACCAAGCACATATGGTAAACACTAAGAAAGCAGCCGAAGATAAAATTCTCGCGAACGATTATTACCATTCATGATGAAGAAAGTAAATATAGGTATTCACTTCGGTATTCTGGACAGTAACTAAGCGGTATTCACTTCGGGATTTTAGACAGTAACTAGGCATCATAATTCCCTGCTTGCTTTCCATGTGTACCAACTGTAGCAGTAAATATCTTACTACTTGGATTTTTGGAGTACTAACTTACTCAGGAAACCCATCTCAATCATGCATTCAAGATCTGTAACACTTTATCTAAGAGGACTTGGAGTGGTTGCTTTATAAAAAAAATGCACTCCAAAACTATATGACCCTGTATTGGATCATTCTTTCTTTCTTAGCATGATGAAACTATGATTCTTATTTGTTTGAGGTATAGTCTAGATCGGCAGTCAAGCCATACATAAAATCCATGGCCTTAAAGCCCTATTTAACATTACTGAAACGACTCACTGTTGGACAACAACAGATTACAAATTCCACAACTGCTGGTCGGCACTCAGTCCAGAACTGCTGGTCGGCACTCATTCCAAAACTGTTGGTCGGAACTGCTGGTCAGCACTCATTCCAGAACTGCTAGTCGGCACTCGGCAGTAGAAAATACAACAATGGCTGAAGGAAAAAATCTCGCGGCTGGCACTTAGCAGTAGAAAATACAACAATGGCCGAAGAAAAACAAAGGAACAACAGTCAAGAGGACAAGGCATACCGTTTTTTCGGAACCGATGAAGATAGGAGAGGCAGGAAGAAATTATCCGAGCAAGAAAGCAATGGAGGAACAAACAACCTGGAAAAACAAAGAAACGAGCAGAAGTTAGCAGTGAGGAATTTCATCGAACACGTGAAGCGCAAGGAGAGGCCAACCTCAACCTCGACCATACACGCCGGCCACCTGAAGCTCCATCTGTAGCAGATCTAACCAACGTGGGGCCAAATCGCAGAGCGTGCAGAGGCGGCGAGGAGCGATGAGCGGGAGAGAAGACGGGGAACTGAGTCTTCTCGCGTAGGGGTAAAAGGAGCAAGAGGCGAGGTGAAAACCGGAAGGACAGAGGCAGGTAAGGATCGTCCGACCGGAAAGAAACGTCACGTCTCTGCGCCCGACGAACTGACCCCGCACGAAGCCATCCCCATCTGTCATGGAGGCAAGGGAAAGCAGCATAGGTGAAAAACGATTTGACAACATCCAACGGTCAGGGTAGAATGCGGGAGTGAAAAATTGCTGTACAAAGCTAGATGGACGAGCAGGATCAAATCCCCCCTTCAGATGCCCTGGGAGGCCGAGTTGCCCAGGCTAATTTCTAGGAGTAATTCCCCAACATCCGAGCCATCTGATAACTTCAGCTTACTACTATTCAGGCAAGCACCATTCTCGGAGGACTTAAAGAGCCAACTGTCGTGCAAAATGCTCGATTGTTCCATGCTACCGGGCGACCCCTGCCAACAGTTTGTCAGCCTCATATCTGGATCAATGACGGTTTGCATTAGCATGCCGTCATTCTCCGTGTCAGGATTTTGCGAACCAAATTTGATGCGAGTTGTATGTACAACACCGCAGCAGTTTGGCAGGCTGTATACCTTGTAAAACTTGTGCTTGATCTTTTCCATTTCGCTGGTGCAGGGCCAATTCAAGAGGTCAAATGCTCGCTTTACCATAGCCTCGATAAACATCTGAGTTACCAGCGAGGCAGTTGACTCGTCCACACCAGCAGAGGATCCTACTGTAACCGGTGGCTCACCAGAGTTCAACATTCTCAGAGCCACTGCTACTCGGTCTTGTAAAGACAGCACCCTCCCATCAACAAAGGTGTGATCGCTTAACATCATATATTCCAAAAATGGGATTCTCACCAAGCTGCAGACATAATTAAATGTACTTTTTCTCATTTTGTACACAGACTCAAATCCTTCTGCATCCACCATAGAAGATGATAAGGTTTCTGCATGGTAAGAGAAAAAACATAAAATTGGTTACATGATATCTAATTTGCAAGCAAAGAGCTAACATATTACTCTAGCTAGATTTGTTGAACTCGACGTTACCGAGCAGAACAAGTAATTAGAGAGGGAAATGCTTAGCAACAGAAGGGAGTGCAACCAAATCAAAAAAGTGGTAGCCATACGGTGAAAAGCACACATGTACCGCTAGTGTTGTGTGCCTAAAACTTGATTTTTTTAAGAGCATTACTGTAGGGGAAACCCCTACGGTGTGGAGTCTAAAACTTGATTAGTTGCATGGCCCGTAAAAATGTGTTTATACGTCATCTGGTACAAGCATAATCATGTGAAACAAAATAATGTACGGAAGATATTCAGTCATCATGCAGAATATTTGGGAATGAAACAAGCTTATAAACTGTCCTGGCAGAGTCAGAATGCCAAACAAAAAAATTAAGACAAAGCTCACATGGTTGATTTTACCTTGAAATACGGCAGAGCTGCTAATATTTGAATCCAACTTGAAGTTGTCTCTTTTTGTGTAGACCATGTACCACTTCCTTCGGTTGCTTCCATGATGTGCATATGCATTGACATGCTCCACATGGCTGAATTTGTCCCACTCGGTGCCAGATTGTCCAGCAGCTAGCTGAGCGAGCAGCCAAACCCTGCAGTCTAGCTGCAAATGCCTTGACTTTATATCTTGCATGTATTCTGGGAGCTTTTCCATGGCGTAATCCTCTAGGACCAACCTCTCGAGGACAGGGATCCTATCCAGCACCTTTAACTTTGAGCAATTGATGATGGTAAGCTTCTGCAGACTGGGGAGATTAGTGATCCTCTCCAGGCCAGGGCTTCGTATCACTTCAAGCTCAACAACAAAGGGAAAGTTCTCAAGGTAGCTCACAAGCTGGACGCCTTGTAACACTAAAAATTTCAAGGCCCTCGCATTACAGGCAAGCCCAGGAGGAACACGTTTCAATTTGCAGTTTCCGAGCACAAGCTTCTCCAAACGGGGCATGGCTTTCACTTGCTCTTCCCACTCCCACTCCTCCCACTCAACCATTCCTATTAAGATCATCTTGTTTAACCTCGGAAATGGAACTGCTGCATCCTGCAAGAATCCAGTTCCAACACGCTTGATGCATGGAGCGCGGTTGACCTGTAGAAGCTGCAGATAGGGGAGCTGACACAACCCATTGGGAAGCTGTGTGCAACAAGCCAGATCAAAAAACAGTAGAGTCTCCAAGTTGTTGAGGGGCCCCATTGACGTGGACATCATCCAACTTGGGAGTTGCTTGCCAAAATACCCTTGAATATCAAGATATTCTACGCTGGATGGAGGGTAGAGCTCATCGAACACCTTCTCATTTCGTTGCTGCTCTTCCTCAGAGACCCCTTCTTTATCTTTGACCAATCCATCATGTCCGAGTCTGCTGGTACACTGCATGCATAGTTTGATAAGATGTATCTTCTCACCAAGCCTAACATTAGCAGCAAACGAGGAAGCAGATACATTCTCCAAATTACAAAGTATCAGAACTTTGAGATGGGAAAGTGGCCCCAACTCATCCAAACTGCACCAATCACCATCCATGTGGGCTTGAAATCCAACTAGTCTCCTCATATTTGTCAGACAGCGGAACCCTCTAGGTATCATACTTATGCTGGGAAGACGAAGTAACCTCAACTGGCCAAGCTTCACAATGCAACTAGGAAGATTCTCCAAATTTTCACATCCACGGAGGTCGAGGAATTGCAAGAGTTTCATCTTGCCAATGCTCTCTGGAAGTACAGATATACTAATATCTACTAGTGCCAAATACCTGAGGTGCTTGAGTTTATGCAACGAGTTAACCAATGCAGCCACGTCTGCAGATTCTAAGTGTAGAGTCCGTAGACTACAAAACGTAGCCAATGAATCACCCGGCTTCATCTTGATTTGGATAGTTGAGATTAATGTTCTCATTGCTTGCTGCTCCTGTAGAGATTTCCAGAAAACTTCACCTGGTTGTGATCGCTCGGTTTCTATAGACAACCGGAGAAACTTTGGTGAATTAAGTTTAGTCAGCATATTGATGTCTCCGTTATGAGCTATGAGTGCTTCATCTTTAGTCGTATATTGAGCAAATAAGCGAACAACATCATGCATGTCGCAAACCCATATATCAACGTAGCGTTTATCTGGCTCTATGAGGTTTCTAGATACCAACTCCATGTAGTAATCTCTTCCCAATTCTTCTAAATCACTAGAGTTTCCATGAATAAATCCTTCACTCATCCACATTCCAACGACTTGATCCAGAGTAAACTTTCTACTTTTAGGAAGAATAGAGTAGTATAGAAAGCACTGCTTCAGGTAAGATGGCATATCTTCATAACTCAAGTATACTGCACTGTTGAGCTCTTGGGACATTTCAGCTATTGACCATTTAGAATCACCCATAATCTGCTCCCACTCACGACGTAGGCCCCCTCTTTTATGCAGGAGTCCTCCCATATTACTTTGATGGCAAGTGGTAAACCACTGCATTTTTGTATAATTTTTAATCCTATATCCTTTAGTGTATCGATGTGGTCTTCATCTGTCTCACTTGTAAGTACCTGTGAACATGTAGTTCAAGAGAACAATAGAGTTAATTAATGTACCAAGCCCTTTTAAGGTGCTCATATTTACTTCTGAAGCACAACTATTTGATGTAGCCATCCATTTATCACAGTAAGTTTGACTCTGTAAATATTCAAAGTGCAGAAATTACATTTTCAACAGAAAAATGATAAAAATGTATTTCCTTATCCTACTCCTACATACCGAATTCGTGCAATGACTTCGACATCTAACATAGAACTTCATTTACAAAATGGAGTGTTTTGCCAGTAAAAATGTTTTTAGTCAACTATACTAGCATCCAAGTTATAGAAATTATACTCTAAATTTAGCAGAAATCATAAATTATTTTATTAGCATCATTATTTACCATTACATGAAATTCGCATAATCAACTGATGACAAAGCCCGACACGGGTAATTAAACCGTCCCTCTCATGACACCCTGACGATGCTGATCCGCTTTGACTAGCCTATTTTAACTACCTCATGGTGCCTCCATACATTAAGCCAAAATTACACACATTCAACTCAAACATTGAACCCACCGCTAATTAATTAAGTACAATGGTAAGATAACTTGAACTTGTATATGAATTCCAACTAAATGCATAATACTAGGCCAAAACATAGCGGTCTGAAATCTTTGTGCGTTTTTTAGACAAAACTATACTACAACTTTTAGTCTTGTTAGATGTTTTTATATATTTTGGTTGTGTTGGTAGGGATTCACTGGACAAGAACAATCCAACTTTTCACATCTTTTATTTATGTTCCATGGTAATGTGTGAGTAGATACGCACTTCGACCTTCATCCGAGGGTTCACTACACGAATATACAACCGATATTGCTTTATGATAAATAAAAACACATTTTAGCTATCCGAATTTTCCAATTATCAATCAAGATCATCAAAACAAAATCTCCCAATTTCACGAACGTGTATCATGCCGGCATAAATAAGATATGGAAAATTGAATTGCCACTATAGTATATTTCCTTCTTAGCATCATGATTTAAAGACATTATTATTTACTTGATTATTTGTAAAAGATATATTAAGTTAATATTAGCACAGCAAAATTACTGATAGACTCTTACCTTCCAAGAGCTAGAAGTACGTACACACAATTGAATTATACATAATTAACTGCTCGTACTAATATGCATGGAAGCATCTTTAAACTACACAATACTTATTTAGACAGTAGTATTTGATTGCATACTGACCTGTTTCTTGAGCAATGACCAAGCGTCATCAGGTGTTAATGTGTCAACATGGTGGTAGGGCCATGTGGCTCTCATCCTTCTGGCCACACCTTCATCTCTAGTGGTGATGATGACTCGGCTGTATGAAGCAGCAGCATTGACCAAGGGTATTTTCAGAACACCCTCCCATGCACCATGGTCCCACACATCATCCATTACCAACAAGGTCTTGTGGCCAATCAACGCATCCTTGAGGGTTCTGTTAAGCGCAACCTTTGCATCTCCAGCCAGCAGATGGTCTCCTCCGACTTCGATGATGGCTCTTCTCAGAAGCTCAACGTCACTTAAGTTTTGATTGACGCTCAACCATATCTTTTTGCTAAAATTGCCTTGGATGGCCTCATCATTGAACACCTTCTGAGCGCACGATGGTGGTCTTGCCTATCCCACCGACACCTACAATGGCAATAACCATGATATTGTTATTGACCTCATTTGTTGTTTGCAAGATCTGGGCCACTAGTGCTCTTGTGTCTTCTTCAATCTTCTCCCCGACCACACTCGACCGGTCAAGATCCCCAGACGTCTTACGGCCAGGATTACCGTGACTCGAAGCATGTACCTTGCTGCTATGCCGATCCTCGTAGGACCCGAGATTAATGAAGCTGAAAGCAGCACTGCGCTCCTTGATGCTATCGAACCTCTTGTTGAGCGCCTTGATGCGGGTACCAATCTCACGAGCATGGGAAGGATTCCGCATGCAAAAGAGCAACGGATTGAAACACCCTGCATCAAAGGAAGATGATCCACGCTCCATGGCCTTGAGATGACAGAGGTCGAGGATGTCGGTAGCTTCGTACATGGCACGCTTGAGCTGCCCCACCCATTCTCGGACTCTCTCGTCAGTGATGTTCCTCCTATCGGCGTCGACGAGGAAGTTCTGGAGATCCTGAAGCTTGTCACCCATCTTATCAATCTCGCCAAAGACTCCCAGCATCATTCCAACCTGATCTTCTGCCACCTGCTTGACCATGTCGGCCACGTAGGATGCAAACGCATCCAGCACCATTGCCATTGAACTTGTGACTTTTGCTGTATAGTAAAAGTGAGATGAAATATAGGAAAAGAAGGAAGATCGCTTAGGTAGGTGTACTGGTGTAGAGAGAGAAAAGTTGAACTACCTTGGTGTAGAGAGAGAAAAGTTGAACTGTCCAGCCAATTCAGATGTGGAAGAGCATGGGTACCCGACGCAGGCAGGGGCAGCTTGCCACGGTAGACGACGCTGACAGTGGACGGCACGTCGCCACGAAGAGCAGCAGATCAGCTCCTCGTCCGGCACGCCGCCTCCTTTGATTTCAGAGGCCCGGGGGAAACTGGAAGACGGGGCCCTTCATATATACATGATGAAAAGTTTGAATAAATATACACATATACGATGCATATAGAAAATACTACAGTACCAATAAACACTAGCAATAATGAAATAAATAAAAGCTGCATGCACCAATCGATGTAGAGGCTGGGGCTATGTCTCCATTCCGAAAAAAAACCAATAAACACTAGCAAAACCAAGGTTCTTTTTTTCCATGGAAGGCAGGAGATCTGCTAGGCAATATAAGAGGGGAATAATGAAACCAATGTTATTATATCAACCATTACCTATGCATGCTCATTAAAAGCCAAAATGTAGTTTTGAATGATTAGGATTCTTAAGTCTGTGTGTCAATGATTTGATTTCCATATGAACCATAACCAAAATGTAATTAACTTCAATTGGTGCAGGTAACAAAAAGAGGTAAGGCTAAGCTTTTTGACAACTCCTTTACTAATCATGGTCAGGATACCTTCGTTTCAAATCTCTCATCCCAGAGCTCTCATGCCCTTAATAGTAAAAATAAGGTGAAATTTAGGAGTGATTAGGAAAGCAAGCAAGATCATTTAGGTAGGTGAAATGTAGGTGGGACGAAAATTAAGCTAGCTCGCCAACCTTGGTGATGAATGGATGTCAGCAGCAGCTTCACACGGGAGACGACGCCGACAGCGCGACGGTGCCATCGGCTTTATCGATCTGGCACGTCGCCTCTGACAGCAACAGATCAGATCATTGTCCGGCGCGTCACCTCCGCCTGTAACCGCAAGACGACGAGTAGCCACAGGTGCTCTCCAGCGACGGCAAGAGGCGGCGCAGGTGGAAGTGGTTGAGAACGAGTGAGGACATTGTCTTTGGCCAGGCTTTGCTGCATTGAGGATGGAGGCCGGGGTTTGTGCATCTGAAATCTGATCGGTGTTGCGAAAACACACCACATGAGCCGAATTGAAGGGAGTAGGCTCCAGCCATCGATGGCCCTAATGGTGACAAAGGAGTTGTTTCATCTGCCCCAATCGCCGTCTTATGCGTTCACATTCCATCGGCCCCACGACATTACCATCACTACAGTTCCAGTTACATGTGGCAAATACAGTTACAGTTACAAAGCCACCAGCAGGAATCTATCTTCCAACAAAGCAATATCTGGAGGTAACCAAATTAAATAGATATAGATAGATGGTGAGCAAAGCGAGATCTGGAGGTAACCAAATTAACTAGCTAAATTATATAGATATATAGATAGATGGTGCTAGTTTCTACTCCATTTAGGACGTCCACTTGATACATATACAGCCAAGTGAAGGCTGTTCACTAGACTACTCCAGTCTGGAAGAAGAATCATCCAGAAAGAATCAGTTTGGACGTCAGATGTATTAGTTGGCCATGAAGGCCCTGGGATTGTTCATGGATGCAACAACAAAGTATGTCGTGGTGATTCAAAAAGCACTTGATGATTTGTAGGCTTGCCTATAATAGGTACAGTGAGGTTTGGTTGAAGTTCAGGTCTAACCACATACTCTGTCAGATAGTGGCAGGTGACACACAATATGCTGAAATATACCTGGTACTAGAAGCTGAACTTGAGTTACTGGATCAATCTGGATCAGACACCAGACAGCCAGTGTGGGTCAGGTGAGTGGATTACTGAACCAATGAATCTGTAGAAAGGAAGCTAACCCTAGCTAGTTGTAATTTTAATTCACCGCCAGGTTGTAATCAAGAGAGGAGCAATTGGCGCGGGAAATCGGAATCTGGATGTGAATCAAAGATGAGAGGGGGAGAGGAGGAGATTACTCACGAGGGCCACGTCGTTGGAGCTGATTCGGGGGCCTGCTCGTCCTGCTGGACAAGGACAATGCCAGCACCGTGGACACCGCCATCTCCCTCGATCCATCGCTCCCTCTCTGGTGGAGCCGGATCTGGAGTCGCCGGAGACGACGATGACGGGGGAAAGGAACAGCGGAAACACACATCCTCTGCTGCTGCCGCGCGCCTGACAGAGTTCACCTTTGTTTTACTTTTCTTTGAGCCTGTCCTGGATTCGCTCGCCGGCGACCATTCCAGGTGATGGAGTCACAATGTTAAGGTGCAACGGTTCAAGTAGTCAATCAGTAAAAATACCACACCAGTACGACAGATAAAAAAAATTAGCAAATCATTGATACAAATTCAAAAGATAAACTTTCATAAACTAGATAAAACATGCCTTTAGGGGAAAATCTAATATACTACCTCCTAATCAGGATCACAGTTATCAATCTTTTTGTTTTCGGTTTGTTTTAATATCTTTATTGTCCTTAGTTTATTGTTTTTCCTATTTAAAAAGCCAAAAAATAGACTAAAATTCATGGAGGTCATAAAAGTATTTCGGGGATGTCAATTGGGTCCTATTTTTATAAAAACGTTTTCTTTGGACCCCAAAGTGGATAAGTTGTTCAACGCTTATCCTACCGAGGTTTTGAATTGTCCGGCGAGTTGACCAATGCCAAGTAGGCAATATTTTTCAAAAAAAAAAAAACCTATAAAATTCTTTCTTTTAATCTTATATGGTCGTCTCATTCATTCTCTTCTGAATTCTATTGCCTACATCTACGCGCAAGGTTGAGCACGGAATAGAGGCGGTGTGCGGCTCTTCGTAGGCACATGTAAAATCAACCGGTCGTGTAGTTTGGAGTATTGGAGGACGACAAGAGATGAACTGGCATTGCGCTTAGGAGAACACACAATCTACATATTTCAGATAGATGATGCCATTCCTTTTGGCATAAACCATGTTTTACATAGGATAACCTTACCTATGCTCCAATTGAAATCACCGAATAGACAATAGGACTCAGAGAGGTGCCGATCGAATCAATCATCGACCCTGGCATTTATATGTTGCATGATCAATGATCTCTACACGCTCTTGTTTTGTGGCCTCCTATGTGATTCTCTTCTCTGTTTTCGTCCATTTGTGAGACTTGACTTTCATTTGTATTTTGCATCCAATAATCGCGAGAGGAGACGGATGGGTTCAAACTGAAAGTTTCTTGTCTACATGGATAAGAAAGGAAAAACATATCTAATTGTGGTGCTCCCTTCTTGGCAGTGGATGACCGAAAGAAAAGGGTGGGCAAAATTGAACCTTTCAAGATATTTTTAAACTAAGCAGCAAAATTTTGCTGCAATTTCAAGTTCTGTTCGTAACATCAAGAGATGATTTTCATGCTTCAAGTACATTTAATTTTCTGCTTTATGCAAAAATTAGCCTAGCAAGAAAGAGAGAAAAATATTTTTTTGTCAAGATGCACTGATATGGACAGCAATGATTTCTTGATTCACAACAAAATTAGCATAGTAGAGGAGACTTCTAGTTATTGTTTTATTTGTAAAAAAAAAGAGTATCTGACCCCAAAGATCCATCCACCGATTGGTAGGAAGGAAAAACACCAAGAATCAATGGCCCAATTCGCAAGGTAAAGAGAACCTACTCATCCTATCACAGGGCCAAGAGTCACGAAAACCTCTTTTTACCAGCAATGATGCCTACCGGAGTGATACCAGCGGTGACATCACCCATATGCTGACCAATCCTTTCACAAAATTATGAAACATAATTGAAATGTAACGAACACATGATTTTTGTGAAACATAATCGCTTTGGTTGGTCACAGCCTAGGGCATCAACGTTCGAGGGGTTCCTCAGTATGCACATTGAGCTCCATGATTGTCATATTCACGATCGTTTTCAAGCGAATTTAATTGAGCATTAGTGGACATCCCATTTTTATTTCATTTGTTTAATTGTGAACTATGTTTTTTTATTTTGAAGCACTGCATTGATTGTGAACCATGTTGTTTATTTGAATATGTGCTACTTAAATTAATTTGTTTACAACATTATTATTTTCTAGTCATATGAGCCAATTGAGCTGAAAATAGGGGGAAATGAGTTCAAATGGCTTGGATCAAAATGGGGCGAGGCACCGGGATGCCCCCAATCCAAACGGACAAAGACGATCGGACGGCCATTCTGGTGTTCGGGGCCAACCTAAACGGAAAAAAGAACATTTTTTGTGTCTGAAAGGAGTCGAACTGCTAGAGATGCTTTAAGTTTGTGTTCTTACACATGTGTTTGTATCAAATACCCCAGCTATAAAGATATTATAATGCTCCTAGTAGGATAGAATTCCACCGTGGAACTAATCATGGACCTACTTGTGATAGAGTGAGTCAACATCCATTGCACTCGTGCACTAATTAATCATTTATTTCCTCCTGTCATGCAAATATCATAATATGCCCATTGCCACGTCACTCTTACGGTCCCACACACAGAATCCGACTACCTTTTCAAGTGGAGAATGTACACTGTACTTGCAGCCAAAGTTTCTTTAGTGATAAAGGGAAAAAATAACTTGTGGCTGTAGAAAGCTGATGTGAACTTGAATTTTGTTACGCCTTGTAACCTACATTCTTGTCTCTTGTTACTCAGCCTTTTATTCCCTTTAACCTTAACATCTTTTTTTAGGGAATTTTAACCTTAACATCTTTATGCAACCTCCATCTTTGTCTTATGTTACCTGGCATCCAACTAGGTTGAGTGATGAAGCCCCCCTTTTCCAAAAAAAAAAAAAAATAGTTTGCTTCTCAGTTGACCCTTTTTTTCCCTAATAAGTTGACTGTTCATTTTAGCAAAATCAGTGGATTATTTGATTGTTCCATTCAGTTGGCGGCTCTCTTTTTTTTGGGAAAAATCAGTAAACTATTATTTTAATACAAATTGCACCTTTACTCAACACAAATTGCAGTTTTCAAAAATATGCAACCATTGTATTTGCAATATGCAACTTATTTTAATAGTGCATTGTGGATTTTCAAACTTGATTCGGTTTGTTGCACAATGTTAAAATGTGCAACATGTATACTTATAACGCTATAATGTGTGAATTAGTTTGTTTATACTAGTAAATATGTTTGGATAGTTTCTTTTGGTTTTTGCACTTTATTTGACCGGTTCTAATTTTAGTGTAGACAAGTTGCACATTTTTTGAAATGTGCGATTTGTGTTTTTTTCAGCGTGCAAATAATGTTTTTGTGTTGATAAACATGTTTAATAAAATATTCTATTTTTATTTTCCAACTTTTGTTTTTTTTGTTTTGGTAGACTGATTCGTTCATGTGATTTTGCTTGAGATTCCAATCGACCTATGTGCAGCCAGACCAATAAAAAAAAAATAGATAGTGATGCACAACTTTAGATTGTTGATACAGAAAATTTAAATTGGTCACATGTCATAGCCGATTCTGGTTTTTTTATTTTTTATTTGCAGGGGCTAAATGAGGATTTATCTGAAAATATTGGGCAGCTACCACTTTGTCCGTTTATTATTCTCTAGCTAGCTATACTATCACTCTCACCAAAACAAATAAAAAAGGTCACCAAAAAAGGGAGAACGAAAGGTGTCCATGCATCCAAAAAGAAAGGAACAATCCAAAGCTGATACTTTTTGCTGCATCCATCCATATTTGTAGAGGCCCATTCCATCCATCCACTAACTGAGGCATCAGATTCTGCTTAAACACCAAGCAGTCTAGTACAGTATATATATGGGTGGAAAATGGCCCAATAAAAGCCATCTAGCAATGCAGCTAGTAATATTCTATCCAGCATTCCAGCTAGCTATCACTCACTCACTCACTCTCCTAGTGCAACATCGAACAACCTTAATTTGCAACCAGGAACGATCTCTATAGATGTTCTTAATCATCTTCTTGATCTTAATTATTAGTTAGTACTATTATAATAGTAGTAGCGGTAGTATTTTTAACCTAATTACTTAAGTGGATCTCTCCAGATGAACTGATCATCTTCTTAAGTCACTCTTTAACTAGTACCTGGTTAACTGATTGCTTGCACCAGTACGAACGTACGCTAGTTGATCAATTACACGGCCACAGGTTTGTGTTGCTGGCCGGAGTAGCCTTTCACGTCGGTCTTGCCTGTCCGGCCGGTGGGTCCGGACTCTGCGAGCATCTGCACGACGTCGGCCATGGTGGGTCGCAGCCCGGGGATGCTGCAGGTGCACCGGACGGCGACGCGCAGTGCCTGCACCATCTCCTCCTTGAACGGGCTCCACGCGAGCCCCTTGTCGAGCGCCTCCGCCTCGGCAGCGGCGGCCACCTTGGCGGTCACCCACTGCACGATGTCCCTCGTCTCCCCGAACTCCGGCTCGATGGGCTTCCTCCCCGTGGCCAGCTCCATGAGCACCACCCCGAAGCTGTACACGTCGCACTTTGTGGTGGCCTTGGAGGAGTAGGCGTACTCGGGCGCGAGGTACCCGTAGGTGCCGGCGATGGTGGTGGTGGACGCCGTGGTGTCGCCGCGGGAGGAGGCGGTGGCCTGGATCACCTTGGCGATGCCGAAGTCGGCCACCTTGGGCTCGAAGTCGGCGTCCAGCAGGATGTTGGAGGACTTGACGTCGCGGTGGACGATGGCGAACAGGAGGTCGTGGTGGAGGTAGGCCAGGCCCTGGGCGACCCCGATGGCCACGCGGCGGCGCGTCGGCCAGTCCAGGAAGCCCCACCCGCCGCCGTGCAGCGCGTCCCACAGGTTGCCGTTGGGCATGTACTCGTACACCAGCAGGTTGCTGTCGGCGCCGGAGTAGCAGCAGTACAGCTTCACGATGTTCTTGTGCCGGATGCTGCCCAGCGTCTCAACCTCCGTCCGCAGCTCGCGCCCCTCGTCCTCCTCGCCGCCGCCCCAGCCGCCGCCGCGGTGCTTCTGGTTCTGCTTGGAGGAGGACACCCAGAGCTTCTTCACCGCCACCAGCTCGCCGCTGCTCAGCTCGATCTTGTACACCGTGCCGGATCCGCCGTGACCCACGATGTTCTTCTCGATCAGGGCCTCCAAGATCTCGTGCTGATCGAAGCTCAGCTTGTGGAAGCTCGTCACATCGTACGACGACCCACCGTGGCCCCTCCTCGACCCCGGCGACGACGACGACGTCCCGTCCTGATCCCCGTCCTGGGCCGCCCACCGCCGCATCAGCCATCGCCGCGCAAGCGCCAGCATTGCCACCACGCACACCACCGCGCACGCCCCGATGATCCACGCGCTCCCGGCGAGCCCTCGCTTGTCCGCCTCCTTGTGGCACATCGGCATCGTCGTGTCCCTGGGGTTGAGCCGGAACGCCACGCACAGCCCCGGGTTGCGGGCGACGCTCTCCAGGAGCCCATCCTTGATGATCGCCGGCGGCACCGGCCCGGACAGGTTGTTGCCGGCGAAGTCCAGCGAGTTGGGCAGCAGCGCACACAAAGCCTCCGGAATCTGCCCCGACAGCGCGTTCTCCGACAGGTTGAGTACGTTGAGACTCCGGAGGTCGGCGAGAGTCTCCGGGATGGTGCCGTTGAAGCGGTTCACCTGCAGCGACAGAAGGTTCAGTCTGACCATCTTCCCCAGCTCCGGCGGGATCGGGCCGGCGATGAGGTTGTTGCTCAGGTCGATCTTGACGAGGCTTCCCGCGTCCGCGATCTCCGGAGGTAGAACGCCCGAGAGCCGGTTGTCAGAGGCGAAGAGCGAGGTGAGGTTCTTGGCGCCGGCGATGGACGGGGACACGGCGCCTGTGAAGTGGTTGTAGGAGAGGTCCACGATGGAGGCGTGCGGCAGCGCGAAGATCCCCGGGGGCACGTCGCCTTCGAGGTGGTTGTTGCTGACGCGGAACCGGAGCAGTGGCGAGCACTGGCCATAGGCTGCCGGGATAGCGCCGGTGAGGAGGTTGCTGAGGACGAGGATGTACTGGAGGTTGCCGTTGGCGCAGGCGTGCGGCGGCAGTGGGCCCGTGAGCAGGTTCTCGGAGACCTCGAGCACGTTGAAATCGGAGTAGCGGCCGAGGTTTGCGGGGAGCTCGCCGGTGAGCTGGTTCTTGTACACGGACAGGATCTCGAGCTGCGTGGAGTTCCCCAGCACCGCCGGGATGGGTCCGGCGAGGAAGTTGGTGTACACCTGCAGCACGCGGAGCCTGGGCAGCGCGCAGAGCGAGTCCGGGATGGCACCCGAGAGCCGGTTCTCCGACAAGTCGACGTCGGCGAGTCGCGTGAGGTTGCCGAGCTCGTCTGGAATGGCGCCTGAGAGCTCGTTGTAATAGAGCTCTAGGAACTCGAGGTTGGCGAGGCGGCCGAGCGACGGCGGGATGCGGCCGGTGAGGAAGTTGCCGCTGAGCTCAAGGTCGGTGAGCGTGGTCATGTTGCCGAGCCACGCCGGCACGCCGCCGCGCATGGAGGTCGTGGACAGGATCAGCACGCGGAGGCGCCGCAGCCGCGTGAGCGCCTCCGGCGGCCGCCACACGTCGAAGCCAGGGTTCTCGTTGAAGTTGACGACCTCGAGGGAGGTCATGTTAACGAGCGACGCCACCGGGAACGCGCCGGTGAAGAGGTTGTTCGACATGTCGAGCTCCCGGAGCGCGCGCATCGGGGACAGGTCCGGCACGGCGCCCGACACGCCGGAGTAGCTGAGGTTGAGCGTCTCGAGGGACGACGAGCAGTTGAGGAGGCTCGCGGGAAACCCGCCGCGGATGTCGTTGTAGCCGAGCTGGAGCTCCCGGAGCGCCGGCAGCGCCGCGCAGATGCCGGGAGGGATCATGCCGGTGAGGCGCCAGGAGGTGAGGTCGATGCCCGTGACGTTGCCGCCGCCTGCGCCGTCGCAGACCACGCCCTGGAACCTGCAGTAGTCCACCACCGGCGCCGGGGAGAAGTCCCAGCGCGCCATGGCCGGCCCCGCGAAATCCTGCTTCAAACGAGATAGGTACGCGGCCTGGGCGTCCAACGCCGCCGCACCATTGTTATCACGGGCAGCGAGCAGGACAGCGACGGCCAGGAGGAGACAGGGCAGTGAGCAGAGAGCGGTGGCTACCATGGCAGGCGGTCAGGCACTAGCTAGAAGACCACGTACGGCGGACCGATGGCCACCTGAGCTTGTTGCAAAACTAGAATGTGTGTGGTACCGCGATGGAATTGAGGAAATGAATGGAGGGAGAAGAGGGAGTATATAAGTGAAAAGGGAGAATCTGTGCATTTGTCATTGTTGATGGCGATGATGATGATAGAAAGCAAAAGTGGAAGAAGATGCCCAAATTCACTCATCTCCTTCTCTTCTCTTCTATTCTACAGTGCATATCGCTGCAGTGCCACTCAAAGCAGAACCAGCTGCACCATGAAACATGGAGTGTGACATTACGTGGAAGTGCATCGCAACAAGACTTGTTGTTTGTGTTTTACCAAAATCATGGAGGAATGTCAAGGTGCAAGTAGAAGACAACGAATTCAAAGATATATTTTCGGTGTTAGTATGTTACTTCTAGTATTATTATTTTTAAAACTTAAGGCTTATATTATTTTTTTAAAGTCAAACTATGTCAAGTTTGACTAAGCTTTTACCAAAAATTATTTACATGCAAAATACAAAATTAATATCATTAATAGATAATGAAATATATTTTCGTATGGTATCTACAAAATATTATATTTGTTGATAGTTTGTTCTAAAAGTTTGTTCAAACTTTAGTTGGTTTGATTTTTTCAAAAAAAAAACCTTAAGCTTTGGGATGGAGGTAGTAGATTTGATGAGCCTTAATTATTGTCAACAGATATGAACCGCTATATCTGATTGCACACGACATAATCAAACACCCGTTGTATCTTTATTTACTACATAATAGAACATGACTAATTGATCATAGTAACTATATCTAATCATTATTGGGCGAGAAATTATTAGTTAGACATCAACATACCAGTTTTCTAAACTTCAAATCGATCTAAAATCGCCATGTAAGATTTGACTTTTATCTCGCACTAAAAACACCCAATAATATAGCTATATCATATCTTGCAATAAAAAACTAATTTCATTTAACTATGTTATATCACCATGTGCAAAAGAAACATATATTACCATAGTTGCGAACCGGTGCTAAAGGGGCACCACGTGGCCCGCAGAGGAGCGCCCGGGCGGAGGACCTTTAGCACCGGTTGCTAAAGGGTCTGCCGCGGCAGGAAAACGCCCCAAAACGCTGCCGCGGTAGAACCCCGCTACCGTAATTTTTTTCGAATTATTTTCCACTCCCTATTTTTTTTCTTTTTTTTCAGAATTTCTAATATTTTAGTTATTTCACAAGTTTAGTCTCTAACTACACTTATCTCTAGTCAAATTACTTACTCGTGGTCAAACTTCCCGCTCGGTCACCCATCCTCCCACTCTCTAGCACTAGCACGCTTAACTTCCAAGTTCCTTCCCCGTCCTGCTTCGCGCATGTATGTGATACTAGTATCATATCAATCCTATTAACATGTTGGTCGATGTCATATTTCTTTAATGTTTGAATTTCAAATAATTCTTTTAATAAACAAAAGTAATGATGTAATAATAATCTTGAATAAATAAATAAACACTAACTTTATAATTTGTATTATTTTTAATTATTTTCAATTTTTCAATTTTTTTAATATTTTTTTTGCCAAACCTAAAACCTGAAAATTTGAAAATCTTATAATTTGCAAAAAGTAATAGTAATCTTTATGCAGGATGCAATTATTAATTTTAATTTTAAAAAATAAAAAAATATATAAAATCCTAAATTTCTAGCAAAAAACTAAAATCTTCCTGCTTTCATATTTTAATTTGGAATTTTGAGAATCTAAAATTGGCTAACCGGGTAAACCCGGGTGAATTCGGATGTAACTTTTTCCCACGATCATTTTGATATATTATACGCTTTTTTCCGACGTCGTAAGCAAAAGTTAATGCCATTTTACCTTTTTCTAAACTTTTTATGCAAAAAAATCGAAATTCAAATTTGTTAATTTTCCCTATTTTACAGAGTTAAAAAGCGTCTGGGGGGGTGGAGTGCTTGGGGACAAAGTGTCGGGGGGATGGCCCCCGGTAGGCCAAGGCTATGGCAAGTTTAGCCATAGTATGGTAGTAACAAACCGGATCACAGAGTGATCCGGATGCTGAAGCTAAGTTTAACTAAGCTAGCACTGGTTCAAACCGGTATCCCAGGAGGGGTATACCGGAATGAAGGAAACAAGAGGGTTATGCCTGCAAGGCCAAGATGCCGGAGCTCAGAGGTAAAGGTACCGGAGTACCGGCATCATCTCGACTGAAGCCTGTCGGCACTTTAGTCAAAGATTCCTCCAAGGCTAAAGGCACTTTATGAGCGAAGCACTTTAGCTTTGAAGCCACCAAGATGCGTAAGTGGTACCGGGGCAGTCAACCCTTGTATAACACCGGCGTCATCTGAGGCCAAAGTAGCTTTGTAAAGTAGTTTGTCTAGTCAAAGATGCCATTAGGGTTTCTTCCTTGTAAGCCACCCTCTCCCCTATATAAGGAGAGGGGGCACTGCGCGGGACGGTTCGACGATCAACCATTAGATAGAGGTGGAGTTCTCTGAGGAGGAAATCCATTCTAGCGCAACAGTGTACTGTACATCTTCTACCTCTGGCCAAGGGCCAAGTTAAGGAATACATACCGGTATCTTTCCGATAACCGAACCCTCTCCCGAATCCTCTAGCACATTCGGCCCCAATTTAAACCATCCCATGGCATCTGTCTTCCCCACGACGACGTTGGCGCCCACGGGGCCGCACCGCGCCGGAGTTCACAGGCGGGCCTCCTCACCGTCTCCGGCGAGCGTGTGGTGTCGGCCTCGTCAGCGCCTCGGCTCGCGGATTTCCAACGACAACGCTGCTTCGCCAACGGCGTAAGTTCCCAAGAACGGCCGCATCATGGAGTTCGGCAGCCACCGCATCTACCTCGGCACCGTCCCGAGCGCGCACTTCAGTGCTGGTGGCGCCGGACCCACCAAGATCTCCTGCTGCTTGTGGCCTGCGCACCGGCCGCGCCGCTGGTGGCGTGCAGGTAATGATGGTACATGCAGGAGGCGCCGGCAAGGAAGCCGCTGTGGAGGCCGCTGGGCAAACCAAGTCCACGCGCACGGCCAAGCCACCGACCGAGCGCGACGAGATCGTTGCCGGAACCTCTACCGCGCCACCGGCCACGACCCCGTTGCAAGCGGCCATGAGCGTGTTGGCCACGCCCATCGCGCAGAACATCGACCCTGCCGCGGCACAAGCTGAACTGGAGGCGCAGCGACAGAAACTGCTATCCGGCGCTGCAGACATTGTCAAGGCCCAGCAAGAGCTCAACCTAACCCTACGTGAGTATAACGCTGCCCATGGATTTGCTTCCGTTAGCGCGAACCCTGTTAGAGCTGCAGGAAACCGGCTTAGAGGTCGTAACTTAGATCAGGATCTGCGCCGGGAAGTTCTTTCCAGTAAGAGTATGTCGGTATCTTTGAGCATGATAGAAAAACCTAAGTACAGCAGTCCGGATAAAACTTTAAAAGCTGCTAGGGCTGCAGTAGAAGCATGTGAGTCGCTAACCGGTGATGCTCTAGCAAAACAGCAAGCTAGATTAAAAGAGTTGCTTGATGCGATTGAGGCACAAAATGCAGAAATGGCACGCAATAACAAAGCGGCATCCCAATCCATGCGTTCGGCAAGAAATGCCGAAAGCAAGTCGCATGGGCAGGCCTCGTCCCCTCATCCGGACAGGAGAAAAGAAAAAGATGCAAACGCACAGCAAATGACTGTGTATGATCCGGTTCTGGCCGGAAAACAAAAAGCCGGGCAACATGATGCCGGTAGAAAAAGCCAAGGGGCAAGGTATGCCGAAAATGGCTATGCCGGAAAGAATGATGCCGGAAGAGGCGAATCCGGGCAAAATTATTGCGCGCCCAGAGCGGCATATGCAGGTGACAAGATGTCACCAAGATACCAAAGGGGTAACGCCATGGTGCCGAACCGGTACGATGAAGCCGATTCCGGAATGGAACGAGCTTACCGGAACCCCCTGGGGGAACGTGTTGGAGAAAGATGCCTGCCAGACCGGGATGCGAGGCACATGCTGGACAGGGTATATCTATCCGAAATGATTGAGTCCGAGGGACCACCAGGCCCAAAGTGCTTTGGCCCCCGGATCATGAGGGAAGAACCACCAGTGCGCAACTTTCAGTTGCCCCGAGACACAAAAACATACGACGGCACCACTAAGCCGGAAGATTGGCTTGCTGACTATGTCACAGCGGTATACGTCGCTGGTGGCGGAGGAACCACAACCGGCGGAGGAAACTGACGTTGGGCGGTGAGAATCATACCGTCGTTTCTGGTAGGACCGGCACGTATCTGGCTGAACAACTTGCCTGCCGGAAGCATAAACGGATGGCTTGATTTCGAGGAAGCATTTGTAAGCAACTTCAGCAGTACATACCGGTGGCCAAACAGACCGCAGCAGATCGCCATGTGCCAGCAGCGATAACGAAACAGACCGGGAATACCTGACCCGGTGGAACAATACGAGAAACTCTTGTGAAGGTGTGATAGAAGCGCAGGCCATAGCTTGGTTCTGTAATGGATGTCGGAGAGTACTTGTCGGTAACGAGGTTGAACAAGGTATGGAGATACCGATGATCGAACCTCGGACAAGTAAAGTATCGCGTGACAAAGGGAATCGGTATCGTATGTAAATGGTTCAATCGATCACTAAGTTATCGTTGAATGTGTGGGAGCCATTATGGATCTCCGGATCCCGCTATTGGGTATTGGTCGGAGAGGAGTCTCGACCATGTCTGCATAGTTCACGAACAGTAGGGTGACACACTTAAGGTTTAATGTCGTTTTAAGTAGATATGGAATATGGAATGGAGTTCGAATGTTGTTTGGAGTCTCGGATGGGATCCAGGACATCACGAGGAGGTCCGGAATGGTCCGGAGAATAAGATTCATATATAGGAAGTCACTTTCCAAGTTTGGAAAATGATCCGGTGCATTTATGGAAGGCGCTAGAATGTTCTAAAACCTTCCGGAAGAAATCACCATGGAAGGTGGAGTCCCGGAAGGACTCCACCAAACCCTAACCAGCCAACCAAGAGGGAAGGTGGAGTCCATGGTGGACTCCACCTCCTTGGCCGGCCACTAGGGGAAAGGGGCAATGTCCCCCTAGGTTTCGTCCATATGGCAGTTTTTGAATTGGGGTCTTATTCGATCTTTGGGCAAACCCTTGGGTGTTCCACCTATATAAAGAGGAGGAGAGGGGGCTGGCCGGCCACATCAAGTCAGCCCTTGGCCGCACCCCTCCCTCTCTCCCAAACCCTAGCACCACCCCTCCTCCACCGCACGGCTTAGGCGAAGCCGCAGATCTCTCCACCACCACCGCCACACGTCGTCGTGCTGCGGGATTCCGAGGAGGGTGCTGCCCGCGGGAAGGGGAGAAGGACGCCGTAATCAACACCGAATGTGTGACCGAGTACGGAGGTGCTTCCCGTGGCACCGTCAAGATCTTCTACGCGCTTTGAAAGCGGCAAGTGATCGACTACATCAACAACGAGATCTAATCTCGTAGGCTTTGAAATCTTCGAGGGTTAGTCTCATGATCTTCTCGTTGCTACCATCTACTAGATTGGATCTTGGCTTGTTATTCGTTCTTGCGGTAGGAAATTTTTTGTTTTCTATGCTACGAATCCCATCAGTTTCAGCCGGCTGATGTGCTGCACAGTGCTTCGGTGGCCACGCGGATCAAGCTTCGCCTTGCCGTCCTTCCCAACGCCAAGAGTGGCGTCGGAAAGATCGGCAAGGTTCCACCGATCCACAAGGTGCTGCAGCGCACCCAGGTTCGCGCTGCCGCGGTTAAGCTCAACCACCCGGCCAAGCTGCAAAGGGACCTTCTCACCGGCGGCCACGGCAGCGCGCCCGGTGTGAAGGACGAGAGGTTGGGCCTGGGAGCCGGAGGCGGGCGCCGTCACTGCTTTAACCACAGCAGTGAGCTGCTCCGCGGTTACCAGCGCGCTCTCCGCTAAGCTCTGGCGCGGCGCAGGCGGGGCACTGTCGCTAGGCGCTGGCGGCGGCGCAGCTGTGTTCTTGGCTGGCGCGGAAGTTGCTGGTGGAGCCTTGGAGGGGGAGGTGACGGTAACTTTCTTCTTCTTTTCGGGGGCGGGCGGAACCAGAGGTTCCGACCGCCCGGCATCTTCGGAGCCAGCGCCCATGTTGCTGGCGCCAGTATCTTCTGGTGCTGGAGGGGAGAAAAAGTCCTCCTCCGCGCGGGAATGTGTCGGTTTAGGGGCCGCGCACCCCGAACTTGTTTTACCTCCCCGAAGGGAGGATGGAGCTTTGCCGGCACCAGAAGGTGCCGGACTTTGGCGAGGAGGAGGAGAGGACCTTCCGGCCTCTTCAGCAGTTTCCGGCCTCATGCCGGTTGCGCTCCTGGTGAGAACCAGAGGGGGCCTGGAAAGAGAGAAGCATAAAGGTTAGCCAAATAAGATGGCAGAAACAGAAACCTGAGCCGGAAAGATGAGCTGTCAAGTTTTACCCAGAGGAGACCGGGATCTTTGGCTTGCTCTTGCCGCCGGTAGGCCCGGTGCTGCACCTCTTGTAGCGTTTGGCAGGAGGAGCCTCGCTGGCACCGGCATCAGAAGCCGGAGCCTTGCGGACTCTAGGAGCCTCGCTGGTGCCGGCATCCGGAGCCGGGGCCTTGTCCTTCCGGGCCTTGCGGGCCTGAGCTTGCTCGAACTCAGGACCCACCTCAGCCGCAAGGGGCGTCTCGTGCTCGTGGACCTGGCGGTTCTGGTCAGCTTCATCTGGCCTCAAAAGAAAAGATATAAGTCAAAAGAAGCGAATGAAATACCTCGAGGAAGACAACTTCATCGCCAGAATCCGGAGCATTGTCCCGGTTGGGGGTAGAAGAGTTACCGAGGCGCGGGGTGTGCGTCCGGCCCATCTTATGCTTGTTACCGGCAACAAAAGGATCCGGATCCTCGTCGTCCCAGAACCGGCGCGAGGGTTCGAAGGATTCTGGTACCTCAGCCGCGAAGCGGGGGAAACGCACCTGTACCTGGGAAAGACCAAGTCAGTTTACGGTGCGAAAGTATACCGGAAATACTGTTCCGGATTCCCCAAGTTCTTACTTCGGAGGAAGGGGGGCGCTTGCGGCTAAGAGGTTGCAGGCCCCAACCCCAGTTCGCCGGTAGCTCTGTCCTGCAAATCTGTTTGGCCTTGAGGACCACGTCAGATTTGCGCAGACCAAAGGTGGTAAGCCTTGTCGTATCCCTCCGGCCGCGCATCTAGCCAATCTCGTGGGCGCGGCGCTGTAGGGGCAGCACCCGGCGCGAGATGAAGGCGCACACGATATCGTCAGCGGAGATACCAGTGTTCCTGTTGAGCTCCCCCATGAACCGGATGATCCGGTTGGTTTCCACATGGGTGTCCTTGGGGTTGAACTTCCAGTTGGCCCGTGACGGTGCGCCAGGGGCGTATGCCGGAAGGTTGATGAAGTCGATGGGGCTGAGGTTCTTAACGTAAAAGAAAGTCTGTTGCCAAGACCGGCAAGACTCTAAACCGGAAAATTTATAGAAGGGGCTCCCCTGGCGGGGCGTGAGGATACAAGCCCCGCACTGTACAACAGGCTTGGGAATTGGAAGGTTTTTACCTTGGACCGAATTGATCCGAAGGTTATAGAAACGAGCAAAAGTGGGAATCGTGGGAAGGATGCCAACGAAGCCCTCCATGAAAGAAGCGTAGGAAGAGAGGTAGAAGATGACGTTGCCAGGAAGGTGGTGAGGCTGGAGCTTGTAGAAGTCCAGGAACTCCCGGAAGAAGTCCGATGCCGGGAGGCCGAAGCCGCGCTCAAAATGGGCGGCAAAGACCACGACTTCACCTGCCTCGGGCGCAGGCTCCAACTCTTCACCAGGGATCCGGTACATCACTTCTTCCGGTATCCTCCTGGACCGGTAGAGCCAATCGATCTCGGCTTGATTTACGTCGGAGCCTTTCCAGGCCCCGCGGGTGTAAACCGGCATGTTCGCACCGGAAGCCTGGCCGGAGCTGCTGGCTTCCTGATCCCGCCCGGTAGCTTCATCCGGGGCGCCGGATTCTTCCGCCATCCGGGCGAGCTCTTCCTCGAGCCCGTAAGATTCTTGGGAGACGGATTGTTCCTCCCCCAAGGAGATCTCGGGGGAGTTGCTAAATTGTGTCCCACCGGAAGCCAGCTCACCGGTTCCTTCGGAAGACATTTTTTCCTAAGCGTTGGAGATGACTAAAAACAGATTTCCCCAAATCTACTTCTTCCGGAGGATCTACGCAAGAAGGGAAAAACGAAAAGAAAGAGGATAAATACACTACCGCGGCAGAGAAGAACGGCAAGAGAAGGAGAATGTCAGATCTGAGGGACTAACCTGGGGGCGGCGGCGGATGTCCTGTCGGTCGACGGGGCCAACAGATCGCCGGAGTTCGTCGAGGAGAAGGTTGATGGCGGTGAACGGGGAAGTGAAATCGGACTCGCCGGTGCGTTCCTCGGCTGAGGAGGGGCGGCGCGGCGCAATCTTGACGGGGAGGATGGCCCAGGCTTCGCAAGGTGTTCCTGCGGAGTCTCGCCGGAGAACCTGGCAGCTGCGGCGAACGGTGGCGCGGGGAGCTTGAGCGGCGGAGTGCGCAGAGAGTCTGGAGGAAGACGAAGTGGGTGAGGGGAGCGACGAGGAACCGTCGCCCCCTTATAAAGAAAGAGGAGGTTGTGGGCCGAAAACCGTCCGGCCCACACTATTTCGGCTCGTGGGCCGCCACGTGTCGCGGGAATACACGCGCCGCAGAAGGAAGCCACACGGAAGGACACAAGGATCCAGTGCGGCGTATTAAATGAGCGCGGGAGTCGAACGGATTTGACGCCTGACACTGGCGCACCAGGCACAGTGCGCATGTCTCTGACAGGCACAGACTTCGGGAAATTCTCGACTTTGTCGAGGCAAACATTAAAGACCAAGAAACCGGCAGAAAGAAGCCGGAGATATAGATGATGTCTGTATAGCTAGTTGAGTTCGGCAAGGTGCCGGATGGGATTAAATGGATACCGGAAGGATTAATCCGGTACGTTTGGAATGGGAACCTGGCATGGCCCGTCGGATAGAATCCGCCGGACTATACCAGCTTCGGGGACTAATGTCCCCCGGTAGGCCAAGGCTATGGCAAGTTTAGCCATAGTATGGTAGTAACAAACCGGATCACAGAGTGATCCGGATGCTGAAGCTAAGTTCAACTAAGCTAGCACTGGTTCAAACCGGTATCCCAGGAGGGGTATACCGGAATGAAGGAAACAAGAGGGTTATGCCTGCAAGGCCAAGATGCCGGAGCTCAGAGGTAAAGGTACCGGAGTACCGGCTGACATAGGCATCCCAAATGGGCTTGCCGAAGATAGTACCCGGGGTTTATTGAAGGCCCACTACCCGGAGAATAAGAAGATTCGGAAGCCCAAGATGTTATTAAGGAAAGCTAGAGTTGTAATAGGAAGGGTTATTTGTAATCTTACGGGATAAATTAGAAACCGTCCCGGACTCGTAACTTGTACACGAATCCCTCGGCTCCACCTCCTATATAAGGGGAGTCGAGGGACAAAAGGATGGAGTCATTATTTACAAACCTAGTTTTCGTAATCGTCGAGTACTTTTCGGCTGAAACCTTCGAGATCTACTTACCCTCTACTTCCAACTAAACCCTAGCCTACAATCCATAGGCATTGACAAGTTAATCCCTTGTCAATTGGCGCCGTCTGTGGGAATTAGAGGCGTAAGGATCTGATTTCGATGGCACGTTCAAGATCTTCGGCATCATCAACTGCAAGCAACACGATGGATCGAGGTAAACAGATCGCTGCTGGTCCTGTCGATTTTATTCCTCACCCACCCTCCCGTTTGGATGCATATGCGTATCTGGCGGAGCCTATGGAGATGACGTTCGGAAGATTTCGCTTTCGCGTCGAGAAGGAAGGATCGTATCGCGTCGAAATTCCGATTTCGTCGGGATCGTCGGCGGTCGGTTCTGATTTTTCAAGCTATACATCGTCAACCGAATCAGGAGAAGAAGAAACTTCATCGACATGCTACATCAGCACTAGGGCAAGAGAGAAACTCGCCAAGATCTTTAGCGACATGTCCTTCGAGTCGTCTGCGGACTCCAATATAAGCAGCGATTCTGACAGTGTCGACAGTCTCGATTTCATCGACAAATCCATTGCTATGGGAAAGGTCTTCGCCAGTCTACGCGACGCGTCACCAATCTCGACAAAATAGAAAAAACAAAATATCATCAGATCTACGTGATCGGAGAAACAAGTCGTCCTCAAGAAGAGACATCAGAAAACTTCGACGAGGCGGGAAATCCGTTCGTCGACCCCGCGGATCTCACACGAGGCCTAGGGACAAAATATATCGGCACGACGACGCGAGAGATGGTGCGATTTCCGCAGGCAGTGTGGGATCGAGTGGAGAGAGCTATTAATGGCACAGAGCCGATGACCGTAACAGCGACGCAGAGGAACTACAGGCATATCAATATAGGCTCGCGCGCACTAGGCGAGAACTTGAAAAACAGAAGATCGCTAGACGGAGGCAAGAAGCAGCATCGCGTCAAGTAGGCGAAGAGCGGAACAGAGTCGACAATCAGGAACTTCGGAAAGCAATCAAAGAGGAGCTCGCAACAGGGCAAGATCTCGTTTAAACAACATACCCGAAGGAGAGGGAGCATCGGTCCAAAACCTCGACATGTCCTTTATGTCGATAGACACGAGGGGAACATTATTCCTAAGACACCAGAAGCGGGGTATATGGTGACGCAAGCTTTTATCCTCGCGTCCAAACCACCTGCCGGAGATCCAAGAGAGGCATTGTACAATATGGCTATGGCAGGAGTTGGAGCTATGGGAGCAGCGTTTGCATCCACACCTCCCGAAGGAGCAGCAAGGCAAAATAGTCCACGACCTGCAGCAGCAAGCGGCCCCTGAAGGACCAAGTGGAGCAAGAGACACGGCAGCACAAGCAAGGGTCGATAGAGCGCGGCAAAGCAGAAGGGAACATCGGCAATCCCCGAGCTTAACGACGAGGATATGTGTGGTTTGCCGTGCTTCACGAGGAGAGTCCGAAAAACTCGAGTCCCTTTTTAAGTTACCCGACAACTTCAAGAAATTCGACGGCCTTCAAGATCCGGAGGATTGGCTAGTTGATTACCTCGAGACAGTGAAGCTCACAGGAGGAACTAGGGCAACACTATGCAAAGCATCCAAGTACACTTGAGTGGAGCCGCACGATCTTGGATAAAGAAACTTCCCCAGGATCTATTGATAGCTGGGAAAGCTTCGAGGACGTGTTCATCAAGAACTTCAGGTCCACTTGCAAGAAGCCTGCATCACTAGAGGAGCTGAGGTCGTGTCGACAAAAGCATGACGAATCAATGAGAAAATATATCCAAAGGTGGAATATCATCAAAAACTCGCAGAAAATATATCTGACGAGAGAGCGATAGATGCGTTTGTCGCAGGAGTCAGGCGTGGAGATTTCGTCGAGGACTTGGGAAGGACCAACCCAAAGACAGTATCCGCATTAATGGAAATAGCAAACAAATGGGCAGATGGAGAAGATGCTGTCCACAATAAACGACACAGGTCACCAGAGGAGGACCGTGGTCGAAATTTTCAAAATAGACGACGCTTTCCTCGACAGTACTCGAGTTACGACGCTCCTGGCCAAATATCGGCTGGTTTTCGAGGAAACAATGGAGGAAGCAATAGAGATGATCATCAAAGAAGCAATGAGCAACGAGGCGACAATAGAGATGATTCCCGATATAACAAGCAAAATAGTGGACCAAGGTTCCAGCGACCTTATATATCTCCCGAGGATATGATGAACGGACCATGTCGGATGCATTTCTATCTCGACAATAACGGGAAGAGGCGTCAGGACACCTGCAGAAGGACTGTCGAAATTTTCAAGCAATGTTAAGGTTCGCAGGGCAAGCCAATGCTCAAGCGACAGAGAAATCCTCGGGAACCCAGGAGCGAGATTCACTTACCACCCCTCCCGCGATTAGACGACAATCGACATCAGCTCAGAATAGCGGCAGCACCTCCACCACCGCCTTATGTTGATCCTAACTCCAACGGAGCGGTGTCGATGATTCGAAAGGAAGGCCATCCAATAGGGCTCAGAAAGTAATCTCACGACAGGTGTTTATGGCGGAAAAGATGCCCCCACCAACATCGAGTATCTTAATTGGTCGGGCAAGATATTGGCTTCACCATCGCAGATCATCCGCACAAGTTCCTCGACCAGGACAATCAGCACTTATCTTACCCGCAGTTATTGCGGGATTTGATGTTTCTCGAGTATTCATAGACGGCGGCAGCAGCTTAAACCTTATGTACGCAGATACATTAAGGAAGATGAACATATCCTTAGCAAACTTGAAACCAACAGACACAAGGTTCCACGGTATCACGCCAGAGAAGCCGAGTTATCCGCTGGGAAAAATCAATCTCGACGTTCAGTTTGGGACCCGAGAAAATTACAGAATAGAAAAATTGGAGTTCGAAGTCGTGGATTTCCCGTCGCAATACCACGCCTTGTTGGGACGACCGGCATATGCAGGTTTATGGCGGTACCACATTACACGTACTTATTATGGAGGTTGCCTGGACCTAATGGACCAATTACAGTCAAGGCGCGCGTTAGCGATAAATGCGACAAAGATTTTCATCGATGTCGAAACTTTCGGGATGCAAGCTGAATACATGGCGTCAAGGCTCATGACTGATTATGATGTATTGCCAGATGTAGGGAGGCCTCTCAGGGAGCCAACCTTTAACACTACCAAAGATTCCAAGGAGGTGCAGATTCACCCGACAGATCCAAAGAAAACAACGTCCATTGCCACTAACATGGACCTCGCATAGGAAAGCGCGCTCATCGAGTTCCTCCGTGAGCACTGGAAAATCTTCGCATGGTGTCCAGCTGACATGAGTACCCGGGAACTTGCCGAGCACCACCTAAATGTGGATCCAATTGCGAGACCAATCAAACAACCTTTGCGGCGTTTCTCGGAACCAAATCGCAAAGCTATGTTGTCGGAAATTGATCGACTTAGAGAAGCTGGATTCATCAAAGAATTACATACGAAGCCACATGGGTAGCTAACCCGTGTTGGTGCCGAAGAAAAACACTAAGGTCCTTCGCATGCGTCGACTTTACGTGTCTCAATAAACATCCAAAGGATCACTTTCCCCCCGAGGATCGATCAAATTATCGACTCCACGGCTGGATGTGAACGTCTTTCCTTCTGGACGCATATTCTGGTTATAACCAGATCAGATTGAAAGAAGAAGATGAAGTAAAGACAGCGTTCATTACACCTTACGGCGTGTTTTGCTACAAAACAATGCCCTTTGGTAAAAAATGCGGGAGCAACATATCGAGGATGATGCAGAAGTGTTTGGCGACACAGATTGGGAAAAACGTGCAAGTATACATCGACGATGTCGTCATAACATCAAAAAGGGGAGCAACATTGATCGAGGACCTCAAGGAAACCTTTGACAACCTCGACAAATTTTGTCTCAAGCTGAACCCGAAGTGTTCTTTCGGCGTCTCTCAGGAGAACTTCTCGGGTTCCTAGTTTCAGCAAGAGGGATTGAAGCTAATCCAGAAAAAATACAAGCTATAGTAACAATGAGGAAGCCAACAAAGCTAAAAGAAATACAGCAACTAACCGCAGTCGCTAAAGCAGATTCGTCGCAGTTAGGAGAAAAAGCATTGCCGTTCTACGCCTTGATAAAGCGGAGAAAAGTTCCAATGGAACGAAGAGGACAGAGCTTTCGAGGACCTCAAGCGCACATTTCGACACCGCCAATCTTGGTGGCGCCTAAGGAAAAGGAACCTTTGCTGTTATACATCGCGGCCACACCTCGGGTGGTAAGCACACTTGTTGTCGAAAGAGAGGAAGAAGGCAAAATTCATGGAATACAGAGGCCAGTACTTCATCGAAGTTTTATCACCTTCAAAACAGCGGTATCCTCACTCAAAGCTAGCATATGGAGTATTCACAACCGCAAGAAAATTGCGGCACTATTTTTCGGCACACCCAATAATAGTGGTCAACGAGGCACCCTTGTCCAATATACTCAACAACCCAGAAGCTACGGGTCGTGTCTCCCTTTGGGGAATAGAGCTTTCCCCTCGGGACATCACGTATGAAAAAAGAAAAGCAATAAAGTCACAAATTCTACCAGACTTCATTGCAGAGTGGATGGAGTTACAAAATACAGGACCACCGGATTTATCGAGAACCTGGACCATGAACTTCGACGGGTCCAAGAGATTAGAAGGAGCTGGAGCAGGCGTGATACTAATATCACCTGAGGGCGACAAGCTAAAATATGTCTTGAGGATGACGTTCCCGAACGCATCTAACAATGAGGCAGAGTACGAAGCCCTCATACACGGGATGAAGATGGCAAAGGCTTGTGGCACAACGCGACTAAAAATATTCGGACGACTCGCAATTAGTGGCTCAGCAAGTCATGAATCAATGTGACGCAGTCAATGATAGTATGATAGCATACAAAGAAGTATACAACGAGCTAGAGAAGCTGTTTGATGGATGCGAAGTAAATCATATCAGCAGGCTGAGCAATGATGAAGCCGACGTTCTTGCAAATATCGGGTCGCAATGTCTTGCGATTCCACCAGGCGTATTCGGGAGGAAATAGCCGAGAGATCTACAAAGTCGAAGAAACCAAAAAAGAAGGAGAAGGACAAGAAACCCTCGGGGGCTGCAAAAGCACCAGAAGAAGAAGAAGAGGAACAGGACCTAGTAATGATGGTGCAAATTCCATGGATGCAAGCGTTCATATCATACATCCTAAGAAAACAAATACCCGATGATCCAGTTGAGGCGAGACGAGTGATCAGGCGTTCCAAAGCTTTTACTGTGGTCAAAGGGGAGTTATACAAACGAAGTATTTCGGGTGTGCTACAAAGGTGCGTCACACCTGAAGAAGGAAGGATAATCTTGAAGGATGTACACGAAGGAATATGTGGTCATCATGCAAGCGAGCTATTGCAGCCAAAGTTTTCGGGCAGGATTCTATTGGTTGACAGCAATTGAGGATGCCAAGGAAATAGTAAGAACTTGCGACGCGTGTCAAAGATTCGCCGCCAAACCTCACTCTCCAGCGGCGGAGTTAACACCAATACCATTGTCATGGCCCTTTGCCCAATGGGGACTTGATATGGTGGGCAAGTTGCACAAAGCTTCGCCAGGAGGATATGAGTACTTGCTAGTTGCTGTCGACAAATTCACCAAGTGGATAGAAGCAAAGCCGATAAACTCACCAGATGCAGCATCTGCAATAAAATTCGTGAAGGGCATCGTTTTTCGGTTTGGAGTACCTCATAGCATTGTCACAGACAATGGCAGCAACTTTACGTCAAAAGAGTTCAAGGCGTCGTGCAGGCATCAAATTGCGTTCGCGTCACACACCTCAAACCAATGGTCAAGTCGAGAAAGCCAATGGCATCATCTGCAATGGCATCAAGAAACGCCTATTAGGACCACTGGAAAAAGCTCGACATACTTGGCCAGAAGAACTACCAAGTGTGTTATGGAGTATCCGAACAACACCAAATACAGAGAGACGCCGTTTTCCTTGTCCATGGAGCGGAAGCTGCCAATAGAAATAGAGCACGACTCCCCTAGAGTCACAGAGTATAATGAAGAAACTTCCAAGATAGCATTGGAAGATGACGTGACGCACTCGACGAAGCTCGAGACGAAGTATTATCAAGAGTAACCAAATACCAACAGGACTTGAAGAATTACCACAAACGATTGCGACCAAGATCCTTTCAGGTGGGAGACCTCTTCGGCTCACGCAAAAAAGTCATGAAAAACTCGAGTCACCATGGCTCGGCCCTTACATTGTCACGGAAGTAATCGGAGGAGGAGCATACGGGATAAAGGACAAGAAGACGGGGGTAGAGGAGCAAAACCCCGAACGTGGCGCAACTCGGTTCTACGCCTAGAGCTAAAATATAGTCCTTGTAAAACTTCAATGTACTGAAACGCCCGCGAGTTTTCAGACGCACTCTTTTCCTTTTCGGGGCACCGAGTGGGGCCGGAAAGGTTTTTAATGAGGCGGGCTCGCGGTGCTGCAATATAATAAAGATAGTGTCAATATAGTTTTTCTCCATCGACATGCTCAAAATCCCCAACCCGACGAATTTCAATATAGTTCCTTCGAAAAAAGCAAGAGCCTTGCCTTGGTATTAAAACTACCTCGCGAGTCCGTTAAAATGCAAAATAGTACTCAATAAAGAAGCTCGGGGGCTGATATTCGCCAAAACTACATATTGAATAACTGCTTTGGTTCAAAACCTCGCATTATACAAATACAGTGAATAGTCACCGAGAACACTCGGGGGCTAGATAAACATAGAAACATGATGTTTGCTTCACAATATAATCATACTCATGATTTACAAGGAAAAATTATCTACCAAAGGAAAACAATTAGTCATGATTCAATATATCATCAAGGGTAACCCTGTTTTCTTCAGGAGCAGCACCAAGAAAATCAGCATAATGACCATCTGCAAAAAAATCGGCGTCCATCCGAAGAAGGTCTTCGATCATCTCTTCAGCTATAGGCGAAACTTTCGTGTTTATACGATCAACACCAACTCTTCGGCGCCGTACCTTCGCGTGAACTTTTGCAACAACTTGGGTCAGGTCAAGCTTTGAGTGGCAAATCTGTAGCATGATAAGGGCAAATCTGGCGCCAGCCACCAGTTGAGCTTTGACAAAGTCATGGATTCTATGAGCATCCTTAAATCTCTCCATTAACTCGGGAAGAGTTTTTGGTTGAACGTTCCGAGGAAACATGGAGTTATAAACCATAGACAGGGTCTTGGTACAGAAGTTAAGGAAGTCGCGAGTTTGAGCGGCACGATCCTGAAATCGACAATCTGGCGGGTCCTCTCTGGGGTGGCCCAAAATAGAGAACCATGATCAAGGGAAAGGTTAACAAGAAGGTTTGTCCTGGTATTTACCCTCTCATCTTCGGCAACAGCATCAGTAAAGGAGCCTATGAAAACGAAGAAACAGCAAACTTCAAGAGACGCAGCATGAAGACAGAAGATATTAAAGATGAAACAAGCATACCCGACATATCTTCACTGGCTTCATTCATTAATTCAAGCATGAAATTTTCTCGAGTAGTCGCCTTTTCAGCCTCGGAAGCAGCAATTTCCTTAGCAGCCGTGGCCTCGTGAGCTTGTTGAAGTGCAATTTTTTCGGCTTCAGATGACTTACGAGATTTTTCCAACATCACAAGTGTCTGCTTCTTCGCATACTGAAGCTGCTGCCGAAGTTCATCCAATTCTTGCGGCAAGGAATCTTCGACAGATGTAGTATCAGCAAGAGCTCTCCTCGAGCGAGAAGAAGAAGGCGAAATATTGGAGGAGGCTGGCGTATAATTGTCAAAAATTAACTGGAAAAAGAAATATTTCGACATCAATCACTGAATAAAGATAGATTTCCATTCATTCCCATAATATATACATGTCTATTACAAAAGAAGGACCTTCTACAGACCTACTGAAGCAATTATCGCCAAAAACACGACGGCGACAATGCCAAAAGAAAGAGGTATGCTAAAAAGAAAGAGGCATTCAACTAGACCTCCGGCCTTGATGAGCTAGGAGTCGAAGACGGCTTGATCCCGAGATAGGCCAGGACTTTCTTCGAGTTGGGCTTAGCTGCCTTGAGCGACTTCCACCTTGATTGTTCTATCTGCTCAGTGTCGCCAACTTTCGCCCAGTCGACAGTTTGCTGGCTATCAGCAACCAAGGCAACAGTGTTTTCAACGGCGACCTTCATATTCTCATGACGCACCTTCAGCCCAAGATCTTCTGGTGGATTAAAGCACTTGGCCAGGTTAAGGAAAGTTGCGGGTTCCTCTTTCTTTGGGAAGAAATAGGGAAAGAGCCGCGACAGTCCTGTCGTGGCATGATCAATGCCTTCGCGTGCCTCTGACCCATGAAACTCGAGGACTGAAAGGGCGTCAAGAAGAGCGTCATTGTCAGGATCTTCGAGTTCAAACTCTTGACCTGTTCTACCTGTCAAGGAAGAAACTTATTGAGCAACAAACGAATGCAGAGAAGAAAGTACAAAGGATATGCAGTGGTTCAGATACTTACTGAGGAAGCGGCGACTTTGCGCCCTTATACGTTTAAGGATCGCTTCCTCGCGAGCAGATTGTGCAGCTATCTGCTCGCTCAGCGAAGTCTCGGCAGTGTGAAGTCTCTTTCTAAGATCTTCGACACTAGCAGCTTCAGTCTTGGCCTTGTCGGCCTCTGCTCTAGCTTGAACAGCGTCTAATTCGGCCTTCTTACGAGCCTCTTCACTCTGCTCTAATTTTTGAGCAAGTGCATTGGCACGTTCATTGATAGCCGTCAATTTTTCTGCCAGGAAAGACAAAATTTCGTTAAAATATCGACAACAACGGAGTAACAGAGTAATGGTACAAAAAGAAAGCAGCAAGGTATTACCTTCAGTTTTGTTGGCATATTCACGATACCCAATGAATTGAGCACCGATGCGGATAAGGTCTTTAATCATGGGCTGTCAAGGAAAAAAGGGGACAAAGCAAGAAAATTTCGGCATGAGAAAAATATAATGGCACTCAGAAGCAAACAAGAGGAAGTACAGACAGTGACAAGAGTATTGCAAACTTACATCATCCAAGAGAGGGTTAGAAGAACTACTCAATTGGAGATTCGGCTCCGGAATTGCTTCAGTCCTTGCCCTTTTTGGCGAAGGGACAAGGGGGCTCGAGGAGGAGGAGCGCTGACGTTTTGTTGAGGAGGCGAGGATTCTTCTCCTTCAACTGGCGGCTCCGAAATAACTTGAGTATGTGACGTACTCGTTCGAGCAGCCACATCTAAAGTTGGTGTTTCTTCATCGTCATCACTGTGGAAAAAGGGTGGCAGCATAAAAAGCAAGGCAAATAAAATTCTTCGAATAGAAAAATAAAAAGAGGCAAGGAACTTACGAGTTGACGAGGGATTCAAGATAAGGATCATAAGCTGCTTTTCGCGGTGAAGGAGCAGTTTCTTCGGGTTTGGAGGTCCCGGAATCTTCGACATCACTCCTTTTCCTTTTGTTCTTTGGAGAAACAGCAGGAGGAGGAGATTGTGCTGATGTAGTACCTTCAGAGGCAGCTTTTCAACAGATCCCGCAGATTTTCGGGAATCTGCGGGTTCATGCACAAAAGAGGGGCCTCCTGGTTGTCATCGGCAACAACGGCCCTTTCATCGACATCTCCACCTTCAGGAAGAGGAGGAAGGGAAGCCATAGTAGGATGGTTCTACAGAAAAATAGAGACAAAAGAAAAATTCGAGAGATATCAATACAATAAGATGCAGGGAAAGTTCGGAACAAAATAGAAATTCGAGAAGACAAAATACCTTGGGGAGAGGATTGGCGGAGCTGTATGGTTTTTACGCGGCAAGAGGAGGGAATAGGATCCCTCTTGCTCAGCGAGGAAATTCTTCGAATAAGCTTTTCCAAGTCCTTCACAGAAAGATCATTGGAGAGCCTATTGGCGTCATTTTCACCAGCATACGTCCAAAGGGGGCGAGTCAAGAGGCTGCACTCTAATCCGAAGAAAATAGGCAGTGATTTGAACGCCACAGCTCTTTGCCTCGAGTATTTTGAAGCAGATGAATACGAGACATAAGCGCTTCTGTCGCTTTTTCTCTTCTTCGGAAGCTTCAGCATCCGAACGGCGGCGTTGAATTTTGGCACTCCGTCAAAAGGGACTATGTTGTGTTCCACAATTGGCACTTTCTTCGTGTATGTAGAGCCACCTTTTGCGCCATCCTTGGACAATCAGGAAATTTGACGTCGAAGTAATCAACGTCAGTTCGGGACAGATAACAACACCACCTATGTTATAGGTGGCGTTGTGAGCACCATTGCGGCGAAGGCAGAAAATGCGTTTCCAAAGAACCCAATTGGGAGGGATTCCAAGGAAGCATTCGCACAGCGTGATAAAAATAGAAATGTGAAGGATGGAATTGGGAGTCAACTGGTGCAGTTGAATCCCATAAACAAAAAGAAGGCCGCGGAGGAAATCGTGAATTGGGGCAGAAAGGCCGCGGATAAGATGATCAACGAAACTAACCCGATACTCTATTGGAGGCTTTGGGTAGCTCTCTTCGCTGGGAAAGCGGATGGCGCCCTCTTTCTTCATCAGACCAAGCCTCTTCAGCATGTTGACGTCTTGGTTAGAGATTTTAGATCTCTCCCATTCCAGATCCTCGGAGGCCATCTTGGATTCTGAAGTACTGTGGCGAGTGAGTCGCGTGCGCGGTGGCATCAACGGCACTGGAGAAGCAATGTCGTGCGTGCGGAAGATCAGAAAGAGTTGGGCGGGGAAGTCTTTGCAAAGAAGAACAGATGTGCGGCGCAAGCGAAGAAGTGAACCGAGGTTGAAGAAAGGTTTATATAGGAATCGGGCGAAGCAATGCACCGTTGGATGAAGAAATCGTGTGGTGAAAAAGGATCTTGTAGATAAAGGGTAAAAAGGTATTTTTATTGAGATGGAATGGAACAGGCGTTACTGTACTTGCGCCAGGAAAAGCGGAGGACGTGTGTTCCCCACTTGCACGACGTGTCAACGTGGTAGAAACAATGGACCCACAAGACAGAAAAATCTCGGCTATTAATAGAGATAAAGTGAGTTTGACTAAGGGAGGCGTACCGACAAGAAAAATAAAAAAGAAGATTGGCGACAGGAGAAGTTATTTGAATACTTCGGGAGCCTTTGGTCACATACAAGTTTTTGCCCAAACGCTCGGGGGCTACTTCGATAAAAGTAAAATTTCGAGTATGGCAATAAAGAAAATGTTGAGCCTACAACCAAGCACAAGTTCTTGGCTGTAGCCTCGGGGGCTACTCCCATCGGGAACGCTGTTCGCGTGCCCGATGAAATTAAAAAAGAGAAAAGATAGAAAAGCAAGAGAGTATATTTCGAGTTATAAATAACTCTACATATACTCCCATCGGGAGAGTAATATAGGTCATATTTGACTCGATAAAATGTGCCATTCCAACAGCCGGAAAAGCACTCGACAATATATTCTCAGAACGCCAAAGTTGCGATCAATTTCTGAATGCCGCAAATTTGCGAAGATAAGACCCCAGATACGTTCTGTTGGGCGTGGCATCGCCGAAGACTGCGCTCTGCTACTTTTATCCGTATCAGATACGAAAAATCCTAACGCGCGTTAGGTACTCGATAAATTTGACGGGACTCGACAGAATGGTAAGACCTTAAGCGGCACCTGTCGAAGTTTACACCCGTATCCCGAGATCATGTCCAGGGACGTGATTTTGAAGTAGGTTTTTGCGGATTGCCACTAGAGCAGTTAACTAGTACCTGATCCGTCAGATGAACTAGCCCCAACTACCATTATCCCTGTACAATATAGAAATTTATATGAAGAAATATAGAAAGGTTTAAGATGTTGAGTCAACATAAACAGTGGAGATTTTCCTTGACTCTACGATTCAAGCAAAATCTCGGGGGCTACTGACATAGGCATCCCAAATGGGCTTGCCGAAGATAGTACCCGGGGTTTATTGAAGGCCCACTACCCGGAGAATAAGAAGATTCGGAAGCCCAAGATGTTATTAAGGAAAGCTAGAGTTGTAATAGGAAGGGTTATTTGTAATCTTACGGGATAAATTAGAAACCGTCCCGGACTCTGTAACTTGTACAACACGAATCCCTCGGCTCCACCTCCTATATAAGGGGGAGTCGAGGGACAAAGAAAGGATGGAGTCATTATTTACAAACCCTAGTTTTCGTAATCGTCGAGTACTTTTCGGCTGAAACCTTCGAGATCTACTTACCCTCTACTTCCAACTAAACCCTAGCCTACAATCCATAGGCATTGACAAGTTAATCCCTTGTCACCGGCATCATCTCGACTGAAGCCTGTCAGCACTTTAGTCAAAGATTCCTCCAAGGCTAAAGGCACTTTATGAGCGAAGCACTTCAGCTTTAATCGAAGCACTGAAGCCAAAGCAGAAGATGATGTAAAAGGTACCGGAGGGCGTCACCAGCCCTTGTATAAAGAACATACCGGCGTCATGTGAGGCCAAAGTAGCTTTGTAAAGTAGTTTGTCTAGTCAAAGATGCCATTAGGGTTTCTTCCCTTGTAAGCCACCCTCTCCCCTATATAAGGAGAGGGGGCACACCCCTGCGCGGGACGGTTCAACGATCAACCATTAGACAGAGGTGGAGTTCTCTCAGGAGGAAATCCATTCTAGAGCAACAGTGTACTGTACATCTTCTACCTCTGGCCAAGGGCCAAGTTAAGGAATACATACCGGTATCTTTCCAGATGACCGAACCCTCTCCCGAATCCTCTAGCGCACATTCGGCCCCAACTTAAGCCATCCCATGGCATCTGTCTGTTCCCCACGACGACACACCGGTTCGTGTTGGTAGACCTTTAGCACCGGTTCGTAACACGAACCGGTGCTAAAGGGTTCGCGGCTACGAACCGGTGCTAAAGGTCCCTCACGAACCGGTGCTAATGCCGCGGCTGGTCCCCTGGACGTCCAGACCGCACGAACCGGTGCTAATGACCCCTTTAGCACCGGTTTGTGCCAAATCCGGTGCTAATGCTCTTTGGAGCAAAAAACCAAAGCCCTCTTTTCTACTAGTGTCCAATCATGTAATAACCTAAGTTTCTATTAAACTATAGAAATAAATTTTGTAGACAATTTCAGATGTTTCCCTCGCACTTGCGAGGGCCGCCGTACTAGTTATTCTAAACAACGGCAAAGAGATTCCCTCCCAATAGTAATATTGATCATCAAGAACTCAAGAGTTACCGGAGTCGCCAACTCGTCGCTAGAGTTTGATAGTATTGTATACCGAACATACAAGAAGAACCATGCCACCGGCTTTGTTGTCGAGATAAAACTATGTAACACCAACAATGAGAGAATTTAATTTCGACCTCTCTCATACCTCCAAAGTATGCAAGCATGAACATCATTCCAAACTGGGGATAAGATATGCCCACCCAACAATCATGTTGATCATCAAGAACACAAGAGGTACAGGATTAGCGATCTCGCCTTGGAACAACTTGACAATATTCTAGATAACATCGTTGAATGAGTGGTCAACATAAATGGGTCAGTAACTCGACATTGCCGACACCAACAGACAAAATCACATGAAGAATCATCCAGCCGATTTGTTGTCGAGATAAAATTAGGTGACGAGTTCATGGTCCCCCGGCTAGGCCCACAGAGCCAGATGGTGGAACACTCGGCCAGGGGTACCTCAGCCTAGCGACCCAGGTGCTTGTCTAAGGCCGCACCCATATCTTGGAGTGCAAGCCACACCAAGATCTCCATGAGGGTTCTATAAAATATGATTTGTAACTAACCCTGATTGGATTTGGTTTATATTGTTAGAATTTTTACCCATTTGTAAGCCGACTCAGCGCATGTAATCCTATACCATGTGTATAAGTGTGTCTAGGGGCCTGCCGAGCGTCATCCATCTAAATCTCCCATCTTCCACCACACATGTCATACATCGAATCATCCACCACTATAGACGATCATGAGATCTCCTCGAGTTCGTTCAAAGCACAACATTCATAGTAGAATCGACCGCAAACCGAAAGTAGGGATGTTACCATAGGTGTTCCGAGGGGCCCAAACATGTCTAATACTCTCTTTGTGTGCTGCCAATGGACTCTGCCGAAGGTGTGGCCGCCGAGCACAAGTTTATTGGCGGGAAAATACCACGATACTATTTAGCACTAACCATGAGAATATTTGCATTTGGCATCGCTTATGCCTTCCGAAATATGCAAGCATAACCCTAATTAAGGCTAGGAAAACATCCCTAAGAAACATACACCAAATTGACATGTATCAGCATAAAAGTATTTTAAGTTCTAACTGATGGCACCTACATGATTTACGTCTTTAGAATGATTCGGGGTTCACCTGATCATGATCACTCTGCCCTCACGGCTCAACCCAAAATCCCGATGGTAGGCCTGGGAATCCTCGGTTCAGGCTGAGCTTTAGGCTGACCTTTACGAAGTGAAAATGGCAAGCCCAACTTGGCATGAAAAAATTAACAACGATTTTTCAATATCTTATATTATTTTATTCATTTTTTGGAGTATATATAATGTAATGATGCACCTATTTTTGCATTAATATGTGAGATTTTACATGTTTCGTGTTTTTGGCTAGGCCAAGCTGCCCATTCCTAGGCCTACCCAATGATGTGGCAACCTCAGGCCGTATCCTATAACCCCCAACGCATATCAAATTACCCCCATGTGAACTGGGATAAAATCCCAAATTTCAGTATTTGGATTACATGTATATATTAACTAGCTGTGCACTTCTTTGAAGCATTTTAGCTTTAAAATAAGGTTTTTGAGCTAGACGCGGAATCCATGGAAAATTAAGAATTGTCTAGCATTGCATGGGCCGGGCAAGCTTCAGCCAATCGTGTTTCACATTTTTTGTAGGGAAGTGGACAGACTAGCAGTGGGTAATGATGATGATAGCTCAGCCAGATGAACATATAATGCAGCTACCAATTTTGGTCGAACTAATGGAGGCGACTGTTAATCTTGTACTGCTAATGCCCTCTCCATAGGCTTAACAACACTAGTGCACTCGCTGCAATCTTCATGGGGAACAAACCATCACATTTGTTTGGTGCCCATCCAAGTCACCGCCAACACTTCAGGAGGAGAAGGAGCTAACAAATAATTAATATATAGAAAGAACTTTTTCATCCTGAAAAATATTGCCAAGAAAGCAGCAGAAACTGAGCAAGCATTGGCCATAAGAGACGATGATGTGTGGTTCACTAACATTTATTAATTAACAATGTGTGCATGCATACATATGCCAACCTGCACCTTTTCTCTGTTGAGAGTCTTTTAAGTGAGTGAGAGTGTGTAATTGCTGATGGATTGATCATGAACTTTATGTTTCCATATTATATTCACAGAAAGCTAATGGAGCACTAAAGCCTGAAAGGATGCAGAACTTTTGGGGGGAAATCTTGTAGCTGGAAGAAGATATGGGAATTATGGCTCAAAGTCAGCTAGTGAACATTCTCTAAATTAATTTTCTCGACTTCTGTAAAACATTAGGCACCTCTCCATTAGTGCTAGGGCATTTCAGGTCGTTGGCACATATTCTGTACTGGTATTAAAAATGTAACTTGAATAAACGCAGACATACAAATCTCTTCTTTTTTTAGCCTCTGGATAACAACGAATACAAATCTTCCCCACACAGAAAGAATGACAATAATACAGAGACATATATAGATATTGTTTTGTTCTCCATGCTTTGATATCGAGGTATTGCAGAGGCCGGGACAATTTATTTATCCCTCACAAGAAAAACATGCATGCCCAAAATATGTTCTTCTTCGGTAGGGAATAACCTTTCGATAACATCGAATAATAGATAACAACCTTTCTCAGATAGATAACAATCATATATATACTGGCACATATATATTACTCCATTCTCGATCCTTAGTTATCATGTTGTTGCAGAGGCCGCTACTAATCTATTTATTTGTCCTTCGGAAAAATTAAGCTTATTTAGTTGCATCATTTTGATGCTTTAATATCCCATAAAATCTTAAATAAAATTTCTCTTTAACTAAATAATACTGCTTCGGTAATGCTGGACTTACGGAATTCTGGTTACGGACGACTCTTACGGACAGACGTGGAGAAGATGGATTGGTGTACTTCGCTAACCCTTCATGATTTTAGGCGTGTGATCCCTCCGGCTGATTACCACGTGTTTTCGTAAGCTGATTTTTGTAGAAAAAATCTGTAGATGTAGCATTACTCATACTACTTTACTCGTTCATTAATTTTCCAATTTGTCATGTATATACTTTCCGTCTCTTGTGGAAAAATTGAAGACGGGCGTGTATGTTGGTTAATGGATTTTTATCTATTTTGATACCATTTCTACCTTAAGCAGTAATTCATGACCTTTTCAAGAAAATAGCTATTCATGACTAACCTATCTTCCAGAACCGCTTTTGTAAGAAGATAATCTACTCTTTGGTGGATTCTCTCAACATTACATATTTATTTGTCTACCTTTGCGATTGTGATAGGTCATAATATTCATGTTTTTCTAACTAATTAATTATTACTATTTCCATAACTGTTTTCTCAGAAGTTGTATAATAAGTTTACATAATTCTGCTACCACAACAATTTACATGCAGAGTCGAAATACAATATAAAAGACAACCCAGTCAGAGAAATAACGACACGTATAAAAGTCAAGCAAATTTTTCTATAATTTGAGAAAGCTGAATGAATAAGAACATTATTTTGTGGTAGGTCCATTGCAAGGAATCCATAGTGGATAAGGAGGTGTCCTCTCCCTCCCTATATATATGTGTCATGCATGGCAAAGGTTGGTGATGAATACACAAGACAAAAGATGCTCACTTAAAAGGGAGCACTTGTGATTAGATAAAACTCACCATGGTGGCTGGGGAGGTGGAAAAGGGAAGACCTTGACATGCTAAAGGAAAAAATATATAACCTATGTTTACATATACATGAACAAGATGAATAATCCATGTCTTTCTGGATTGGTGAAAGGCATTAGGTCCAGCAGCACACATCATCTGACCAGGAAAAGTTTCAAGACGAATCGCCACATATAGAAGTAGAGGGCCCACTCTTGTATCAATCAAACTAGTACTAATTGATTAAACAAGATCATTATATGTTTGGTGTGAAGCAAGTTGCTCGTGCTTTGTTGGTTAGTACATTCGCTTGTGTTGGAGAACTGATTACGAGTGAGTAAAATTTCTTAAGTAATTTATGGTGCTTTGGTAAAATCATAAGTACAAATTAAGAGAACAATATGCAACATACACTCTGGTGTGAAAGATTCCAACACAACGTAGAATGGAAGAATTAGTTCTTTATTTGGTAAAGCTTTTGTTTCTTTCCTTTTCACCATGGATACTATCAGGATGTAAAAAAGATCACATTTAGAAATTCAGTGGTAAGAAAAGAGAGAGAGAGGGATGATTACAGGGGCATTAATTAACAAGGTGAAAACACAGTCATGTGGCATTAGCTTGTAGTAGTGGAGGCAGAATGAATTCTCACTTAGCTCTTGTCATTTTTTTCTGGAACAATGAGATCTGAGGCTGGATTGAGTAGCCCTTGCCTAGGAGCAGCTGGCCTAATTAAGCTGGACTGGAGCATCTAATCTGTACTTATCTTTCTGTAGAAAATTAGTGATCAGATGCTTGTATGTATAATAAACTAGCTCGATCTTGGCCAAACAATTAAGGATGTGGCTAGATTAATAACAAGACCTTCTCATATCATTGACACATATGAGGCGCAAAATCCGAGTTTAATTTTCCAACGACTCTTTGTGCATGAACATGCCTTTCAGATCAAATAGTTCGATTTTATTTTCATCTGTCTAGCCATCTAAAATTTGCGCACCACTTAGTCTGGTTTTTTATAGTAAATATAAATCTATAATTCCCAGGCTAGTTGGATGACAAATAGCATAGGACAAATATGGAGGTTTGATGAAGATCTTAAGGTAGAAGAGAACAGAATGCTGAGCAAGACAAGAATGGACGTGCGAAAGCGAAAAAACGTCATGTTCAAACCGCAACAAAATTCAAGTCACATCAAGCATATGAAAGCCACTTATTTTCTTTCCAATTCTTACTAAACAACATAATAAAACTTTGTCTGCAAGTTGAGTGTACATTTCTACTTCAAAAGGTCCGGTGCATGGGCTCCATCAAAGTGACATGGCTGTGGGCACATTATGATATTTGCATGACAGGACGAAAATGCAACAGTGCTTATGAAATGGGGCGCGGTTGATATCATAACCGTTCACATGCATAGGGATACTCATCTGTGGGGTCGGCCAGCTTGTCCACTCATTGCAAAAGATTCTCTTCTTGAAATACACTACTAATTCTAAAATGAGTATAACTTTCGCATAATAAATGCAAATGAGATTTTGTTTGCATATTCGACTTCCTCGTGACGAACTCTTCGAAATGAGTCTAATATTTAATTTTTTAAAATTGATTTCGTGAACTGTATCTATAGAGTCCTCTATTGTTTGCACATGTAGTCCGTATGTCATGTTCATGTAGTCCTGCGAAAAGTACTGCTGGATTTATAAAGTCTTTGTTAATTTGTTCCTATGGTACATGCAGTACTGCCAAAAGTACTGTTACTTTTTACACACATGACAGCTGTAGATTCTTTTTTCACGTGGGGCTATGTTGGACGGAATCTCGAGGAACACGACTAAGAACAACGGTTGTGATATCAACCGCGCCCATTTCATAAGCACCATCTGCGGGTCGATGACAGGAGGAAATGAATGATTAATCAGTGCACGAGTGCAATGGATGTTGACTCAGTCTATCACAGGTAGGTCCATGATTAGTTCCACCGTGGCATTGTGCGTGGGCTTGGATATTTAGTACAAACATATGAGGAAAAAACATGAAATTTTGTCGAGCTCGACGAAAATTAGGACCTTGTAAAAGAAAAAATGTATCCAAGCGAATTTAAGGGAGAAGTAGCAAATCGTAATGTACATAAAAAATACAGTTATACTGTATTGTTAACTTTTCATATATCAGCAGATTGCAGGATGTGACAAAATAGTTAAAAGTATGGGCGGATCCAGAGTGTTGGCTATGGGAGGCGATGCACCCACTCAAATTTTTATCTATTTGTAATAGCAAGCTTAAAAGGGTCATTTGCCCCCACTTAGTATGAGATTTTTCCTTCATTAGCAAAATTTTGCCCCCTCTTGATTTTGATCTTGGATCCGCCCGTGGTTAAAAGTCACTTGCGTTCCTTTGTCCAGATACATTTTAAATGATTTAATTCTCATTGCAATCCTAGTATAGTTATTTTGTATCAAAAACCCAGTATGCGTTCAGAAACAGTATGTCAACAAAAGGTTTTTTTATGAGAATGTGCAGGAAACATGGGATATTTTTTCTGACTTGCTGAAGAATGTTCACAAACTCTTCAACAGAGTAGACACGCCCTGGATGAATCTGATCCGGAATTCTTATTATGCAAATAGTGTTGTTCCTGGACAAAGACTAGAGGGTTCTTTTTGGTGGAGAGCCCATCTTAAATTGTTGGATAATTACAAGGCAATTGCCAGATGTAATCTTGGAGATGGAAAAAGTGCCCTTTTTGGATAGATCTCTGGAATGATCAATGCCTGCATAAAAAATTCCCTCATCTGCCCACTTTTGCAAAGAAAACAAATATTTCTGTTGAGGAGGCAGTTTTGGCTGAATACACTGAAGACTTATTCAATCTCCCATTATCTCAGCAAGCCTATGAGGAATTCAATGAATTAGAAATCATTTGTCAAAATGCTTCTGAGAAAATTCTTTTGGGACAAAAGGACAATTGGTCTTATATTTGGGGGAACTCAGATTTCTCTTCACAAAAGGCCTATAAAGCTCTTATTGGAACACAACCAGCCCTTCCCCACTTCTCTTGGCTTTGGAAGTCGTCTTACCAATCAAAACATAAGTTCTTGTTCTGGCTGCTGCTTAACGACAAGCTAAACACAAGAAATCTTCTTGGGAGGAAAAAAATGGTGTTACAGTCTTACAATTGTGCTACATTGGATTGTGATAGAGAAGAAAATCTTCACCACCTTTTCTGGACTTGTCCCTTTGCAGAAAGATGTTGGGATTTTATATGCCCTCAGAGACAAAGAAATCTTTCAGTTCATGAGGCATTTCAAGACTTAAGAGACAAATTGAAGCTGCATTTCTCAATGGAAATAATTATCTTGGCTTCTTGGGCGTTATGGATGTCCAGAAATAACAAGATCTTCAGAAACCAGAGGCCAAGTTTCCAAGGCTGGAAAACAATTTTTTTGGAGGAGCTAAAGATGCTAGCGTTTAGAATGAAGAAGAAACATAAGACCTGTTTTGATACCTGGCTTAGAGATCAACTTTAGTCTTTTTTTATAATCTTGTAAATATGCATGTACAGTTTTTTTTCTAGTTATTAATATATCAAAATTGCAGTGGGAGCCTTTCCCACTGTTTTGCTTAAAAAGAAAGAAAGATAAGACCTGGTAAAACTACAAATATAGCTACAGAAATCCAACGGAAAAAGGAGCCGAGCAGTAGTGTAAAGTGAAAATAAAGTAATACTGTATTATTAATTTTCCTTATGTCACCGGATTGCAGGATGTGCCAAAATAGTTTAATTCATTTTAAATGGTTTAATTCCCACTGCAATCCTACTACAGCTCCTTTGTAAGATAAACTCTATATGCATTCAGAAAAGCATATATCAACAGAAGGCATCTATTTTGTTCAAAATGTTGTAATAATTATATTTATGGTGCTTCAGCTGTCAGGATGCACTCAAATGCAACAACAACTAATACTTCTGTTTAAAAGAAGAAACATGTGCCATAGGTATCTTTTTTTTTAGCATAACCATAGGTATCTAGCTAGGTGTGCTGGATCCCCTCTGTCGTTAACCGTACATAGTGCAAATGCAAGTGCAACAATGGCAGTCCACTGATGGGTTCAGTAGTTCAGTGGTAAGTGGCAGCAGTAGCAGCTGACTACTTGAACCTTTCAAATTTCTGCGGCCATCCATGACCATCCGTGGTGGTGTAGCCTCTTCACTATATTGAGCAGGATGCCATCCATCAGCAAAACACGCATGATCATCCATGAACAGAGCATGTTTCGCTCATGTCACAGTGCCTGCATGCAATTGGATGTGTGGGTGCGATTGATGCACCACAGAAAAAAAGATGAGAAAGATGCTTCTGAATTGGGACACACAGTCTGAAGTTGATTGATCCATATTTTGTCCTAACCCTCTCAATCTTTCTCTTTGTATGCTGTATAAAGCATGTTCAAGAAGTTTCTTTGTCGATTGGCTGTAATCAACGACCGGTTAAGATGTCGATGGGCATATAAAAAAGTGTATGATCAGTCAATGACATATATAAGGATAGAATAGTGGATGGGGAAGGAAAATGCAAGGTCGGCACTAGCCTTGTAGCAAGATCCCAGTTTCCTTCTCTTCATGCTGCCAATGAAGCAAAACAAGAATCCCCATGAAAGCAACCTTGGTTTTCTGTGGTCAATGCAAGCATCTAACTATCCTGATGGATGGTTGGGTGGATGGATGGATGCAGAGACGGTGAACCAAGTGAAGATTTTGGCAATGAAGCAACACCATGAGTAAAAATAATCACATCAATGCATGGCCGAATAGAAAGAACATAAGCTGCAAGTTCGAACCATTGTTCATTCCTTGGACGACATGATATATACGTCAGATCAGGCTACGTGGCTGTCTGATGTCGCAAGCAGTGAATAGATGTGGTTGCAAAAATATGCTTTCATTGAGAGTTGAACTCAAGACCTCCCGCTTACTAAACGGGTGCTCTAACCAACTGAGCTATGAAAGCTGCTTGAAATATTTAATTGGAAAAGCTATACCAACTTACCACATAACGGATTGCTCTGAGTAAACAGAGTAAATCTAACCAGAACATGCCATGGTTTCATACTGAACTACCACCTATAGCTATCCCTAACAAACTTTCAGTGTCATTTGTTTGTTCTGCAAAATGAAAATCATAACTGAAAGAGAAGGTGGCTTCACAATGGTTAGAAAGCTCTGCATCTTGATAAAGCCGATTTCATAACTGGCATAATTCAGTAACTAGGTGAAACATGTGAAAGTGAAATAAATGGAGCACTGGGAGTCAAGTTCCGGAGTACCTGCAAAGAAGCCAGCTATGGTCAGATTTGTTCGAGCCATGCCATGGCATCATATACCAAGTACTTGGCGAGGAAATGACCGAAGGCGTAGCCGAAAGGCACTAGATACAGCCACACAGAGGCCTATTTTTCCAGGTTTAGCGCGCGCAAGAAGCACAACTGCAGGCCAGACTCTAAACAACAGTACACCCTATCAACAGTACAACCCATGTACATCGGCCACTCACTGCATGTAAAAGAAGAGTGTTCATAACTATGTCTGCAGCGATACGTCCTAGCTAACAACAACAGTACACCCCTATCTGTTCAGAAAATTCAGTTTTTGTAAAGGTCGTGAGCAATCCTTGGACATCTCAGAGAAGGCTACTTGGTTCACAGACATGCTACAGTACATCTTCGTTCGTTGGTACGGATCTACCGATCCTAGTAGTTCCAACATCTGATCCTAGTAGTTCCAACATCCAAAAGTGAAGTATTAGCACATATGATATCCCACCGTGCAACAGTCCCAACATCCGAGCACAACCTGCAGGTATGTCAAAGCTAGCCAAAATACCTTTCCTCAAGTGGCATGGGGCCCTTAAGAATGAAATGAAAACAAACACCTCCTGGGAGCTGCTTGTAAGATAAATCACTACAAAATAAAATATAACGCACCATTAGAAAACAAACATATCCCTGCTTTTATTGGGTAAAACTGTAAATTAAACTGAACCGCATTGCATGCAAAAAAATTAAGTGAAGAACGATATTGAGCTTGGAAGCCTTCCTGAAAAGCTATTATTCCCTAGGAATCTAGTCACAACAATATTCATAGATTAGCGAGAAGAATGATGAAAATTTTCATTTCATAGAAATACGGTTCTCAAGTCAAGAGATTTCGTGCAAGAAGTTGAGAGAGTTCAGGTTCAACAAAGTTTGTGGTACTTGGCCTGTGATACTGTTGAAACTCAAATCCCTATAAAAAAGCGAGACAGGAAAGATATCATTAATGTCTTGCATAAAAGGCACTTGCCTATAGTTTATTGTGAAAATAAAATGCAAATAGAGGAGATCGTAGCCTAGCAACCAGAACGGACATCGATCTTCACAGTCCGTTCTGCTTATAAGTTGGCTTTTAGTGAATTGCCAGAGCTGTCCAATTTTGAGGCTAGGTGAAAATCTTTGCATGGCGTGCAGCTTCTAATGCACTAGCAACGGAGGAGAACACAAGAGGAGAAGGGATATGAAAGTTATGGGTATGTGTAAGATCTGCAATCATGAAGTAGCTAGAGGATGTGATGCATGCGCTTTTCAGATGCCCCCATGCTAGGCGACTATGGGAAGAGATGCGTGATGTTTGGTTGGAACCAACTACTATCGATCTGCTAGACCCATTGCCAAAGGGGTTCAGTTCGTTGTTGCTTAATATCCCGGATCAGGTGAAGGACAATATGTTTACTTGTGTCCTCGAGAGGCATGCTATGTGAGGAACAAAATTGCTCATGATAAACCTCTTCCTTAGGTGGAAGGTTCTAGAAGTTTCCTTATTGGCTACTCAAGGATGGTGTGTGTCCATGGAGCAGATTCTAAAAGGTGGTAGAATTAAGGATCTTGTTGCGAGAGAGAGAGCGAGAGAGCGTGAGCGAGAGAGCGTGAGGGAGGAGCGCAGGACGCCCTCCGCGCGACCGCCGTGCGCCTTCCGGGCGGCGGTGGATCCCCTTCCTTCCCTTCCTTCCTTCCTTCCTTCCCCCGGTCTGCGCCATGGCCAGCAAGGTGGCGCTGTCCGACTCTGACCGTAGCGATGACTCGGTGACCTCCCGTGCCCCAGCTCCTCCCCTTCGCTCGTTGGTGGTCGCTCCGGCGGGCCACCACCTTGGGTCGAGGGGCTGGGCTGATGGTGCAGGTCCCAGCCATGGCCGCCCGGTCGCCGTGGGTGGAGGGGATGACCCTGATGCTGGTCTTCCTTGGCAGACCATGGAGCCCAGGCGCGCGCGCGCTGCGCGCAGAGGCCCGGAGCGCGCTCGCCGCCCTTCTTGGCGGCCCATGCTGGCTTCTCGGCCTCCGCCGGGTGGCGCGTCTTCCCGCGTTCCGGCGGTGCTTCACGGTGGGTGCTACAACTGTGGGCTTGAAGGGCACATCTCCGCCGAGTGCACCAATGATACGCTTTGCGTACGCTGCGGTGGCACCAAGCATACCTCTCGCAACTGCAAGCGGCCGCGCAGCGCGTCACCTCCCGCTGCGCCGCCGTCCGCGGGTGGTCCTCAGGTGGATGCTTCGCCGCCGGCCGCGGCTCCTGCGGGTCCTGGACGCTCTTGGCGTGACGTGGCCTGTGGTTCCGAGGGGGCGCCCGCGTCCAGCTCCGGACTCGTGGGCTTCTCCGCGCCGTTCGCTCCTGCGGCGGGGTCGCCCATCGTCTCCCTGTCCGAGGGCCCGTCGCGGCCTGCTTCGCCCGAGCCGGTAGACGTCTGCTACGTCTCGCCGTCATTAGGCATGGTCCAGATGGAGGCCGATCTCGACCGTGTTAGCTTATAATCTTGACTGTATCTAGATTAGTTTGGTTTTTCGTTCTGCATGTAGTTTAGCTTTCTAAGGAGCTGTTGGCTGGTGAAGCTCTAGTACGCGCGCAAGAGGCGAGATGCCAGGCCGCCGTGTGATGCGGTGCGAAGGTGAGATGCAGTCGTGTGAAACGGCAGTGCGTGGATGAAGAGACGAACAACCTGCTCTAGTGTCGGGTGTTTCAGTGAGTATTCAGTTAGTCAGTTAGCTGCATGGACGTGCATGCTGGCCGGTTCATGAGTTCCTGGAGCGAATCTAGGACAAAGAAAAGGTCAGCTAGCTGTTAGTGCGTGAGTTGAGTTAGTGGCCGGTGTGGTGTAGGTGCATGGGTTAGTGGGTGAGTGCCTCACGGCCATGTGTGTGTGAGCCTATAAAAGGTCATGTAATCAGTACTTTATTTGAGAGATTAAGGAGTTGAGAAAAGCTTGGCTGTGAGAGGCAGCCAACGCCCAAAAACACTTGTATCTCCATTGCTATTTCTATGTGAGTTCAGAGGTAGCAAGAGGTAGAAGAAAGGGGCTGAGAGATTCAGCCCCATCAGACCGTGCCGTCATGGTCCGTGTCGGGGGTCGCAGGGAAGCGGTGACGCCGGCCATCGCCGCGGCCGCCATCTACGACCAGCTCCGCTTGCAGGTGGATGTGGACTTCTCCATTCGCCCTTTCGAGCCCGCCGATTTCCTCATCCTGTGCGGGGAGGTGGAGACCCGCGACATTCTGTTGGGAGAACAGTTCGTCTCCGCGCCGGTGACGCTCCACCTCGAGCCCTGGAGCCGCCACGCTGGTGCCGCGCCGCGGGAGACACCTTTCCTCGCGGAGCTTGTGCTGCGTGGCATTCCCGCCCACGCCTGGGCCGAGCGTACGGCGATCAAGCTGCTGGAGGGGAGCGGCATCATTGATGCGGTGGACCCGGACACGGCGGCGCGCCATGACATGAAGCGTTTCCGGCTGTCCCTTTGGACGCATGACCTCGTCTCCATTCCGGCGGTTCGATGGTTGGCGGTACCGGAGCCGGGCTCCGGGTTGCCTCTCAGGGTCTCCTCGGGACAGCGGCGTCCTCGTATTTCGCCTCCGCAGATGCTGTGGTACCGCATCTCCATCGACATCGATAGGTGGCTTCTCGCCGGCTCGCCACCTGCCTCTGACGGGTCGGACGGTGGTGAGGATGCCCCTCTTCCCCCCAGCGACGGTGGTTCGTCCGGTTCCGGCGGTGGATCACTTGGTGGAGCGGACGTGGGTGGTGCCCAAGCTCCTGGCGGTCGGCGCCGTCGTCGTCGCAGGGGTCCGCGGAGGCGTCGTGGCCGTCGTGCTTCTGCGGGCGGCGGCGGTGCGCCGCCAGTCGACGTCGAGGTCCTCGTTGCCGTTGCCGCGGCGGTTGACCGTTGGGAACCTGCTGCTGCGGTCTCTCCGGCTTGTGGTGCTCCATCTGTGGCTGGGCTGCCTGCTTCTTCGCCGTCGCCTCCGTCGGGGCGGGCGAGCAGGTTGTCCGCGGCGGCGACCCCGTTCTCGCCGTTGAGCCGCAGCCCCTCGGCTAGGGCTGACGTCAGTCCCTTGGTGCTGTTGCCGCGCTCCCCAGTTTCCGCGTCTGGGCCCCGGTGCTCTGACCTTGCGTGCTCCTCGATCGGGTCCATCGTCCGCTCCCCCTTAGAGTCTCGCGGCGTGGGAGGGGAACGGGTTCGGCCAGAGGGTGCTGACGAGGACTTCTCCCCGTCTTACCGCTCAGTCGGCTCGTCCTGTAGCGCGTGGCGGTGGGGCGCGCCATGCCTTGGTGGTGACAGGACATTCATCGATGCTGCAGAAGGATTGCTGTCCAGCCTGCGCGGGTCGCTCGAGGAGGATCCGCCTTCTCCGCTTTGCCGTTCTTGTTCCCGGTCTCCCGCTGCCGCGCCTGCTGGTCTGCCGCGCTCCGGCTGCTCGGCCTGCTCCCTGTCCGCGGTGCAGGAGACGCCAGCTGGGCCTGCGACCGCGCCCGTGACCCCAGAGCATGTGGTGGATTCTATGGGCTGCGTGCATGCTCCTATGATTGGGGGATCCGTTCTTGGTGGCTCGGAGCCGTTGGATGGCCATGCTACGGCTGAGGTTGGCTGCAGCCATGCAGGGCACCAGCTGGCTCCCACGTCGCCCTCCTTGCATGTGAAGCATTGCGCCGGTGGCTCGCTGGGGATTGTTGGTCTGGTCGCCTCTGCCGATGAGCGCCGCCACAGTCCTTCATCGCCGTTGGCTGAAGACGTGCGGACGTTGTCCGCGCTGCTGCGTCAGTTCCGTCAGCGGATTGACGAGCCGCTCCTTGCGCTGCCTGATCCTAAGGTGGTGCGACGCCGTCTCTTCCGTGTCACGCCTACCTCGGTAAGGCGCAGCCGTCGCATCGCGGCCAAGGGAAGTGGGGTGCCCGTCTCTGCGGTGAAGCGCGCGCAGAAGGTTCTGATGCAGAAGCTGGGGATTTGTCGCGACGAGGAACGCATCACTTCTTCTCAGTTGGCAGATTACGCGGCCATTTTCGCTTCGCCGTTGGGTCCGGAGCAGGTGGAGGCGATCACTGCTCTGTTCGGCCTGACTTGCCCTATGGTGGCTGATGAGCTTTTGGTGGACGATGGGGCTATCTAGCTTCTGCCACCTCCTCGGTTGACCTTGTAGGCTGTTTTATATGGAGGAACAAAATCTCAATGTTGCGATATGGAACGCGCGGGGATTGAATAACCCGGCGCGGCGCACAGCAGTTAGGGTAGCCTTAGACGACGCCTGCGCGTCCGTCGTGTGTGTGTCGGAGTCGAAGCTGAGCTCTGTATCTATGTTCGATATTGTAGAGTGCTTCGGACCCCGCTATGACGGGTTCGTGTATTTGCCGGCTGTGGGTTCCGCGGGGGGCGTGGTTATCGCGTGGAGGTCTCAAGACGTCGAGGTGCTCCGCTCTCGGGTGGACGCGTTCTCCGTCTCCGTGGAGCTTGCCTTTCCGCGTGGAAATTCCTGGTGGCTTTCGGCGGTTTACGGTCCAACTATACCGGATCTTAAACCACTCTTCCTCGACGAGCTGCGTGCTCTGCGCGCTGCCTGTGCTGGCCCATGGGCGGTGGCCGGGGACTTCAATCTTATCCTCGACGCCGCGGACAAGAACACCCCCGTCGTCAACAGGCGTTCAATGGCCTTGTTCCGCCGCTGCATCAATATGAGCTGGAGCTAAAGGAGTCTGTGCTGCTCGGACGCCGCTTCACGTGGAGCAATGGGAGGGCGTCCCCAACGCTTGTTAAGCTCGATCGGTGGTTCGCGTCGGTGGAATGGGATGCGATGTCCCCTTCTGCGTCGCTGTCTGCCCTCTCCTCCTCGCTGTCGGACCACTGTCCCATCTTGCTCTCGACGGCGGTGGAGTCGCATGTGGGCAGACGTTTTCGCTTTGAGCATTTCTGGCTCAGCCTGCCTGGCTTCGACGAGGAGATCCAGGCTATCTGGGACGGCCGTCGCTTCGATGGGCTGCAGGTGCCCCGCGACCCCCTTGCCCGCCTCGATTTTAAGCTGCGCCTCGCCAGCCGTGGGCTGCAGCGGTGGAGCCAACTTCGGGTGGGCTCGGTCCGTGATTCGATTCTCGTGGCCAATGAGGTGATTCTGCGCCTCGACTTGGCCCAGGAGTCCAGAGCACTCTCTGACCAGGAGATTTGGCTGCGGCGCTCCCTCAAGCTAAAGCTCCTTGGCCTTGCGTCGCTTGAGCGAACCATTGCTCGGCAGCGGGCGAGGGTCGCGGGGATCAAAGACGGGGACGCGTCGACGCAGTTCTTCCGCATCATGGCGGCGTCCAGGAGCAGGCGATGCATCATCGGTTCCCTCTCCTCTGGAGATCGCACGGCTACGGATTTGCACGGGAAGGTGGACTTGGCCACTTCATTCTACTTGAATCTCTTGGGCGCCGCACAGCCGCGAGAGGCGGACGTCTCCCTCCGGGCTCTTGGCCTCGAGCCGGTTGATCTCTCAGACCTGGAGGCTCAGTTCTCTGAGCAGGAGGTGTGGGACGCCATCCGGGCTATGCCGGCGAACAAGTCTCCCGGCCCCGATGGTTGCACGTGGGAATTCTATCGTCGTTGCTGGCCCGTTGTGAAGGAGGACGTGCTTGCGGCAATGCGTGCCATCTGGTTGAGCCATGATCAGGGATTCTCGGCCCTTAACGAGGCCTTGATCACCTTGTTGCCCAAGAAAGACGGTGCCTCCGACCTCAAGGATTTCCGCCCGATAAGCCTCGTTCACAGTTTCGCCAGACTTCTAACTAAGGTCCTTGCTCGGCGGCTTGGTCCGAGGATGGTGGAGTTGGTAGGTGCTAACCAAACGGCGTTCATACGGGGCAGATGCATCCAGGACAACTATCTCCTCGTCAAGGAATATGCCAAGCTACTGCACCGCAGGAAAGTCCCGGCGCTTCTGCTCAAGGTGGACATCGCGAAGGCGTTCGACAACATCTCCTGGCCTTTCCTCCTCAGCGTGCTCCGACAGCGGGGTTTCGGCCCTCGTTGGTTGGGATGGATCACGCTGCTATTTCGTACGGCTAGCACAAGTGTGCTCTTCAACGGCTGCGTGGGCGATGCGTTCCGGCATGGGAGGGGCCTGCGGCAAGGGGATCCCATCTCCCCGTTGCTCTTCGTCATCGCCATGGATGTCCTGTCGGCGCTGTTCCTCTCGGCGGAACGGGCCGGCGTCCTATCGAGCCTGGCGGATGTGGGGCTGCGCCATCGCGTCTCCCTCTATGCCGACGACGTCTTCATCTTCTCCAAACCCTCCGCCGGCGAGATAACCGCGGTGTGGGAGGTGCTGGACTGTTTCGGTGGCGTCTCCGGTCTTAAGGCGAATCCGGCCAAGAGCTTCGCAGCGCCGATCCGGTGTTCTCCGGAGCTGCTGCTCGATCTCGAGGTAGCGCTGCCGTGCCCGCTAGGCGCGCTCCCTTGTAGTTACCTTGGCTTGCCGCTTTCGCTGCGGAAGCCTGGGAAGGCGGAGCTGCAGGTCGTGCTCGTCAAACTTGCCGCAAAGCTGCCTTTCTGGAAGGCTAGGTTGCTCGCTAGGGAGGGTCGCTTGACCTACGTGCAGGCCGTCCTCTCCTCCTCGGTGGTTTACCAGTTGCTCGCTCTCGACCTTGATCCGTGGTTCATCAAGGCCGTTGACAAGCTGAGGCGCGGGTTTCTCTGGGCAGGTGCTGAGGACGCGAAGGGTGGCTGCTGCGTTGTCGCTTGGCATCTCGTCTGCCAGCCGAAGTCGCTCGGTGGTCTGGGGTTGCGAAACCTCACCCTCATGAACACTGCTCTCCGTACGCGCTGGCTGTGGTTGCAGCGCACCTCCATGGACAAGCCATGGGCCGGTTTATCGATCGCGGCTTCGGGGAACACAGTCAGCCTCTTCAATGCTTCTGTATGCATCAAGGTAGGCCCTGGCTCCACGGTTCTTTTCTGGGAGGACGCGTGGATTGGGGGGCTCGCTGTGGATTCCATTGCGCCAGCGGTTCTGGAGCTCGTCAAGCCGGCCGTGCGGTGGACTCGTACCGTGCAGCAAGGGAAGGTGAACAATGCCTGGGCACTGGACATCTCCGGGCAGCTCTCCGTGGACGTCGTCTGTCGTCGTGGTGAACAGACACATGCCATGGGTAGGCTTAAGATTGGGGCCGGATGTACGCAAGGGGATCCGGAGGAGGGGAAGGTGAAGGTGAAAACCTAGGGAAACTAAAGAGACAAGCTCAAACAAGATGTGTGTATTCGATCTCAAGAACAGGGAGCTACACAACGTGGCCTCTGTCCAGAGGTTGAAGAAGTACGGCAGCTAGCTTACCTTCTACTGTAAACTGCCCAAGCCTCGATCCTCCCGCACAGGGGAACCCTCCTCTCCTTATATAGGGGAGAGGTGGCTTACATGAGAAGGAACCCTAGGGGTATCTTTGCTGATCTAAGCTACTTTATAAAGCTTCTTTGGCTCCAGGGTGACGCTCCCTTCTTTAATCATCGGCCTGGTGACCTCGTCCGGTATCTTTTACGTCATCTTCCTCTTTGGCCTCAGGGCTTCGATTAAAGCTGAATTGCTTCGCTCATCTTGTCCTTTGGTCTTTGAGGGAATCTTGGACCAGGGTGCCAACATGCTACAGTTGAGCCAATGCCGGATCCCCGGTATCTTTACCTGTAAGAACCGACCTCTTGTTCTTTGTACCTTCTGATTTCACATCTTGGGCGTATCTTCGGCCTAGATATCACCGGTTGCCCTTACTCCAGCATACCCCTCCTGGTATACCGGTTTGTATCAACTTAGCACTGCTAAACTGAGCTTTCAGAATCCGGATTAACCTTTAATCCGGTTTATAATCACCTAATCATGGTGTATTTGCCATAGTCTTGACCTACCGGGGGTCATCCCCCCGACATTAGTCCCCGAAGCTGGTGTGGCCCGGCTGAGTCATCTGACGGACCGCACCAGGTTCTCATTCCAAACGCACCGGATTAATCATTCCGGTCTCAATTTAAATCAGGCCGGCGTCCTGCCGGACCCATCCGGATGAACCGAACTCTTCAGAAACTTTCCGGTCTCTTTACGGCGGTTTCTTAGTCTTTATGTTTTCCTTGGCGGAGTCGAGAATATATCGATATCGGTACCTGTCAGTGACATGCGCACTGTATCTGACGCCGCAGCTGTCATGAGGGGTCAAATCCCTCGTCTCCCGCGCGTATTTAAGACGCCGCACTTGATCCGTATGACCCCCCGTGTGGCCTCCTTAATCTCCGCGTGTATCACTATGCCATGTGGCGGCCCAACCGCCGAAGCGACGTGGGCCGAGCCATTTTCGGCCCGTTATCCACCCACTCGTATTTAAGGGGCGACGGTTCACCGTCGCACCTATCTTCTCCCCCATTCTCGCCATTCTCGCCTCCTACTCCTCTGCGAACCGCCGCTCATCTCCTCCGCCGTCGCTCTTCGCTCGAGCGTGTTTCCTCCGGCGAACTCCACTGCGCCACCGAGGAGGGACTTCACCGCCAGTTTGAGGTCAGTGTGCACCGTCTCGATCTCATTCTCCTTCTAGTGTTCGTTGTGTTCTTCACCTCGGGCGGTAGATTTACTTATATCTTTTCTTCTTCTTTTTTCATGTCTATAGATCTTCGCAAACGAGTAGACTTTGGTGAATACTATTTGTAGCTAGCGCCGGTATAGTTAGCCCGATGGCCTCGGAAGAATCTGACCTAGAGCTTTCCGGCGACCCCAGATTGACCGGAGAGGATGAAGAGGCCGAAGAGCCTGAAGTTTCTGGGGGGCAGGAGGATGCCGAGGACCAGCAAGAAGCTAGGGGCAGGAGCAGGAGGCCGGCCCCGATCCCGCGGCTTATACGCGGGGCCGCTGGGATGGCTCCGATGTATCTCAGGCCGAGATCGACTGGTTATACCGGTCTCGGAGGATACCGGAAGGCGTGGAATGCCGGATCCCAGAAGACGAAAGGGAACCGGATGTGCAACCGGGCGAAGTAGTGGTTTTTACCGCTCACTTCGAGCGAGGCTTAGGCTTGCCGGTGTCGGACTTTTTCCGGCGCTTCCTTGACTTTTATAAACTGCAACCTCATCATCTTCCCGGCAATGCCGTCTTCTATCTCTCTTCTTTCGTTTCTTTTATGGAGGGTTACGTCGGCCTCTTGCCCACCGTCGCGGCTTTTGCCCGGTTCTATAACCTCCGGATCAACTCTATCCAGGATCCGAAGTTACCACTTCCCAAACCCATAGTTCAGTGCGGGGCGTGCATAATCACGCCCCGCCAGAAGAGCCCATACTACAAACTCTCCGGCCTTGAATCTTGCCGGAAGTGGCAACAAACTTTCTTTTATGTGAAAACTCCGGACCCACAGATCTCATCAATCTGCCGGCATACGTTCCCGGCGATCCCTCTAGAACCAACTGGCAATTTAACCCGAAGGACAATAATGAAGAAACAAACCAGATTGTCCGGTTCCTTGCGAAGCTTAAGAAGCACAATGAGCTTACGGCAGATGACCTCGTGCGCACATTCATTGCACGCCGGGTTCTTCCCCTTCAGCGCCGCGCTCATAAAATCTGCCAGATGAGTGGACGGTTTGATCCCACCCGGATCACTACCTTCCGGCTCACTAGAGCCGACGTGGTCGCCAAGGCCAAACAGATTTCTAAAACAAAGATGTCGGTTGACTGGGAATGGGGCGTGGAGCCTCACAATCGCAGACACCCGCCAGCAGCCAAAGTAAGGTTTTGGTGACTCCGGAACACTTTTTCCGGAAAATCAAAATGCATTCTCTGATTCGTTTGTTTTATTTTGTTCAGAACTTTGCCCGTATCAGCGCCGAGCAGCCGGCTTCATTCATCCCCGACCGCACCGAAGAGGACAAGGTGGATCCGGACTCTCTGCAAAATACACATGTGCACGAGATGGACTCCACCCGCAACACGGGCTCCGGTAAGCCCTCGGCATTTCCTCCATCAAGAACTCGGGCCGATGATTCCGGCAGTGAGGAAGACGATTGTGTTATTCTGGAGGTACTTGACCCAATTCCCATCTCTTATGCGCTTCCCGCGACGCCGGTTTCAGCTAATCCGGATCGCCAGGTGCTGGAGAACACCGCGCCGCTCTCTGCCAAGCCTGGAGCGCCTCCAGCCTCTCGAGCCCGGAAGACTCCTGCAAGCGAGGCCGGTTCTGGCGCTGCTCCACCCTCCAAGCGCCGGAAGGTACCTGGCGCGGGTCCTTCGCGAGAGAAGAAGAGGAAGATCATCCCCACCTCATCCGGGTAAGTTTTGTTTATGTTCTTTTCCGGTTTAAACTTGCGCCTTTGGTATCATTTGCGACTAATGCCTCTCTCTTTCCATTTCTTAGGGCCCCTCTCGAACTCAACCGGAGCGCCTCTGGCATGACCCGGAAGACTTCTAAGGATACCAGCAGAACTCAAGACACCAGCGAAGAAGAAGAAGATCCCCTCGTGGTGCCCAGTCCTTCTAAGGACAAACGTCGCGCCCCTCGCGCAAGTCCGGCACGCTCTGGTGCCGGCAAGTCTCCTTCGCCCCCTCGGGGGCCCACAACAAATGAGGGGAACACGGCCCCTGAAAACGAAGATCATCGTGCCGAGGGGGGTTTTACCTCGCCTCCAGAACCCAAGAATCCCGGCGCCAGCAACATGGGCGCCGGTTCAGATCAAGCCGGACGGCCGGAACCTTTAGTGGTTCCGCCCGTCCTTGAGAAAACTGTTGAAGTTCCAACTGCCTCACTGAAGAAAACTTCCTCCTCTACAGCACCGGAAGGTTCCAAGCCGGCCTCTCCTGCCAAAGGCTCAGCTGTACCGCCGCCGGCATCCTCCAAGAAGCCTCCACCTGCTCCTCCTGCCAAGAAGGTCTCCTCCCGGAGGGGTACTGCAGTCATTGCAGAGCAGCTTTCCGGCGCCGTCCAGGCCGCCGTGGCTCGGCCCACCAGCTCCCGAGCCCTCACGCTACACACCAGCCGAGCTGCGGCCTCTATTAGCGAGAAGATCTCCGCGCAAGCTGGCCGGATCATCGAGCTGAACCGCGGCGAAGCTAACCTGGGCTCGCTTCAAAGGTATGCCGATGAGTGGAACATCTCAGATATGACTGAAGCGACCCTTGGCTTGGGCAAGGATGGGCAGCCCGTGGTGGACACTCGCGGCCCCCGGAACACCGTCCAGCATATGCATCGGCTTAAACGCTGTATGCGAGATTTCGACAACGCCTGGTACGATGTTGACAAGAACGTACTGGTAAGTTTTTCTTCTGGATCCGAATTTCAACATCATTCCGATCTGTTTTCAACTTAGATCTTATAGATATATCCTCATAGTCCCCGAGTTTCGGGTTAAGTGCGCAGTACTTAGCACGAAACTGCTCGAAAAACCGGCATACATAGTCCCCGAGTTTCGGGTTAAGTGCGCAGTACTTAGCACGAAACTGCTCAAAAAACCGGCATACGTAGTCCCCGAGTTTTGGGTTAAGTGCGCAGTACTTAGCGCGAAACTGCTCGAAAAACCGGCATACATAGTCCCCGAGTTTCGGGTTAAGTGCGCAGTACCTAGCGCGAAACTGCTCGAAAAACCTGGCATCCCTTACAGTCTCACTTAATCCTTGCAGGGCGTGTTGGAGTCCCGCAAGAAGCTGTTCGAGCAGCTGCTGTGGGAGCACCGCGACCTCACTGAGGCTTATGCCGCACTTCAGCTTACTCACAGTCAGTGCAGAGGTTTGTTTTTCGTTTGCTTTCCTTTCTTGACCGACTTCTTTCATACCGGTTCTGCCTTTGTATAACGTTGTGTATTGGTTTCTTTTCGTGCAGCCCCGCTTCCGGAAGCTTCCCCGCTTGATGAGCTCATTAGCCGAGTCGCTGCCCTCCAAGGTTTGTTGCATCTGTCGGTTTCTTTTTCCTTGTTAATTTTTCACTTTGCTAATTTCTTTTATTTTGGTTTCCAGCCGAGAAGGAAAAGCTTGCCCTCCAGCACCAGAATGAACTGCAGGCTCAAAAGAATGAGACCGCAAGACTAAAGGAGGAGCTGATCCAGGCTGGGCTGCGGCACGATGGCGCGGTGAAAGAGGCCATCAAGGCCGGCAAAGCTAAGGTTGAGGAAGCCAAGGCCGCTTTGATTGAGCTTCATGAGAAGGAAGTGAATGAAGTCCGGGACCAACTATACCAGGAGATCAAGGAGGAGAGGGATCTGCGGGAACTGGAGAGGCAGCGGAACAACTCGCTGGAGCTGGTCCAGATTGATGTTGGCAGGATCCTCAAGGACCTGGACAATAAAGTCCAGAGTAAGTATTTTTCTCTTTCTTTGTAAGCTTTCTCTTTTTGCCGGTTTGTTCTTATACCGGCTTTTTTTTTGTTCTTTCCCGCAGGCATCTTCCCTGAATCGCAGGCACGTGCCGAAGCGGCCGTTGCCAAGGTCAGGGTCGAGGATCCGGCTACTGATGCCGCCCCCTGGACTACTGAAGAGTATGTCTCTGCCCTCTATGCTCGCGTGTCCCATATGAGCAAGCTTGCCAAGTTACCGGATGCGGCGATCCAAGCCTTCAAGTGCTTATGGCCCGGTGAAACGGTGCCAACCCGTGTGGATGCCATCGCTGCCCGGCTTAATGAATCCGGCACCCGGCTTCAGGAATGGCGGCGCTCTGCTGCGCGCTCAGGTGCAGACACCGCTTTGCGGTTTGTTTGCTCCTGGTACGAGGACCTAGATTTGGACACTTTGACCACCATGCGTGGCGATGCTCCTACTGACACCAATCCGGACCTCACTGCCCAGCGCCGCGAGCGAGCTTATCAGATTGCTCATTATGCACCCGTCAGCACCTTCATACCGGCGCCTGCAGAGCTTGAAGATGCCGACAGCGAAGATGAAGATGAAGAGACTGAGGAGGCTACCCCAGAAGAAACCGCCACCGCCAATGACGAACCTACCACAACTGGCCAAGCTCCGGAGAGCTCTTCTCCGGAATATGCCTGAAAAACTTTGTGCCTGTCTCCAGAAAACAATTCGTGAAACGCCCGGTATGCCTGGTTGGAAGATGTAATATACAATTAAGTCCTTTCGGTGCCTTGAACTTATTAGCTTGTTAGGTCTGGTACGTCCGGTATGTTTGAACTACGTTTGGTTTGTGTGAACCTTAATGTCAAGTACTCCGGGTTCAGTCCCGAGTTCAATATGGTGTTTGCTTAGCTCTTTGACTTTGGCTCTGTCTACCTCTTTTGGGTGTTTTGACGTATGAGGTCCAAAGTCCTTTTGCCAAACATACAATTTCTTGAACTTAGAGAAAAAACTTCGAGTAACTCGGAAATTTTGCAAAAAACCGGTATAGTCGGGGTTAGTTAAACTTTTTTCTGGATTGTTTGTTTTCGATCTCTTCTTCGTCTTTCATGTGTTTAGATCCTTCTGGTTTGTCTTGCTTGCCATGAAGTCGGGTTGCAGACAGCAGCTAAGTCGAAGATTCACCTTTAGGTTAAACACACTACTAAGCCGGAAAAGCGAACTTTAAGCAAACTAACCGGCATACAGAAAAAATAAACACGTTGCATGCAATTTCGGCAAAGGCAGTCCCCGAGATACATTCGAGGTGCCGGAATACATAGATTAGCGAAATATTGAAAAAAGTACATGAACTCCTTACATTACATCCTTAGGAATAGAAAGGGCGAAGTAGAGCTACATTCCATGGGCGCTTGGTTTCCTCTCCTAACCTGTCCTTCCTTCCTTTCTTGGCATCCTGTGCGTCTATAAGATAGTAGACATCATTGTGCAGAGCCTTGCTCACAATGAAGGGTCCCTCCCATGGGGGTGAGAGTTTGTGCTGTCCTTCAGTGCGCTGCACTAAACGTAGCACTAGGTCTCCTTCTTGGAACACCCTTGGATTTACCTTCCAGCTATGATAGCGTCTGAGGTTTTGTTGGTATATGGATGATCTTGCCAATGCCAGCTCTCTTTGTTCTTCGAGCAAGTCGACATCATTTTCTCTGGCCTCTTTGACCTCTTCCTCTGTATAGAGTTGGACTCGTGGTGAGTCATGGAGAATGTCGGTTGGTATGACCGCTTCTGCTCCATATACCATGAAAAACGGTGTATAACCGGTTGATCGGTTTGGTGTGGTCCTTAGACTCCACAATACAGATGGTAATTCATCAAGCCAACATCCTGGCGTTTTGTAACATCCCAATTACCAAATCAATGAAGAAGAAGGATTTCAATTACCCAAAGTGGAGAACCAACAAAAACTTTCTATTAACACATGTGCTATGCATAGTGCTCACATTCAATTCTGGTGAATGATATGATGTTGCCTGTGTGCTTATGTGCTACCCTCTAAAACCCTAACTTAATCCTTTGAGGATCACCAAACAAATCCAAAAGGAAGAAAAAGAAATAAAATGGAAAAAAATCACAAAACCCTCACATATGGTTTATGCCATTTTTGCAAATCTTTGACCTAGGCCAATTTGGCTTGTGCCATGAGTTGGAGAAGGTTACTAAACACTTAGAAACAAGTTTGGAATCAAAGAAACTCAAATCAAATCAAGTTTGAAATCAAATTGTGCTCACATGCACTAATGGTCAAAACTGCCATTTTTAGCCTGATGCCTACTTTGAGCCTCTGTATTAGGAGATTTTCAAACCAAACATTCCCAACTCTTTGCACCTCATCCAAGAACTCTTCAAGGTGAACAACTTTGGTAAAGACCACCCATGCAAATTCTTGCTAGATTCAAAGTTATGCTCAAGCAAAGTAGCAACCTTGAAACAAAAACAAGATTCTCCACTTTTTGAAAATTCACAAACCAACTCAACTTTGCACCCCACCACCACCATTGTGTGCCAAATTTGATCCAATTCAACTCCACCAAATTTCATTCAAAATTTTGAAAATTTTCTTCTTGCGGCCATTGTGTCGAACACATGGTGGGCAGAATCAAACCAAATCAAATTTCACTATTTGAAATAGTGTTTGGCCCAATTTTGAATTCTATTTGCTTGTTCCTTGTTCCCTGGTCCCCTCTCAACCAAACCCCAGCATTGAAACCCTAGGGGAGGGCAAAACATGGCCTAGCCATGGCCATGCCAGCCATGTCCCCTAGGGACATGCATGCTTCCCCTCTCTCCCCTCACCTCCAACCCTGGCCACCATGTCCCACAGCTCCCCCTTGATCCCCTGAGCGTGCTGGTACTCGCCGTTGGTAGAGTGGAGGACGACAAGGCCCAGACCCGCGCGCGCCCGCGACGCCCTGGCGCGACAGGAACGGCATGGCCACGCCCACGCGTGTCTGCCGGAGCGCGCCACGGGCACCCGTCGCCTCGACGCTCAAGACCACCCCTGGACCCCCTTTCACCGCCTTGAGCTTCCCCGCCGCACCAGGAACACCACGGACATCCTCGATTCCCCGACCCGCACCCGCCGTCGCCGGAGACGAAGCAAAATCCCGCCACGGCCGCGCAGCACTCCGCTTGCGCCCGACACGGTTAGGCACCGCCCAGCCTCGCCGTTGCCGCCAAAAGGACCGCCTGGACACGCTGAACAACGCCGCACCCTCCTCTAGCTCGATAGCGACCTGTAGCCCCCGCGCCATTGTCGACCTCGCCGCAGCCCACGGCCTCGCTCCGCCACTATAAATACAGGCCTCCCCTCGCTCATTTCTCCACACCACCTCGCTCCCCTCCTCTTTCTCACCCTCCTCGACCACCTTCCCTTCTCGATTAGCCGCCGTAGCCACCCAATTTGATCGTCGGAGCCCGTGACCGCCGCGGAAGCTCGCCGTCGATTGGAGCCTCCCCAGGAAGCGCCGCTGGTACCAGGCGACTCACCGTCGTCGACATCGTCCTCGCGCACACTGCCAACCCTTGCTGGAGCCCCGGTGAGCGCTCCGACCCCCTAGCCTCGCCGCGCCAGTGACCCTCTCTCGCCGGAGACGACGACGCTCGTGTGTCGTCCGATCAGGATCTAATCCTACGGCCCCCTCTCTCCCTTACCGTTTCGGGTTTTATAACCCGCTGACAGGTGGAGCCCACCCGTCAGGCGGCCTGCTCGCGCTGGACGCGAAGTGGGCCGGCCCATTTTTCTTTTTCCTCTGGCCCCGTTAGTTTTCCCGCGCTGGCCCACGAATTCAAATTTGTTTGAATTAATTTAAATCAATTTGATTGCTGGCTCCATTTTCAAAATTTAATAGAATCAGTTTGGCTCAACCAAATTTGGTGAATTTTATATTGTTGGAAAGCTAGGGAAAAGATCTCTCCAACCCCACTGGTCTCAACCCAAATTTGGTTATAGAATTAATGTGACAAAAATAACAAGGCAGGGCCTTTTCAAACTTCCAACTTTTATTAAAAATCAACCAAAAATGCTTTTGAGTTGATTCCAACTCTCATAAATCACCTTTCACATAATCTACATAGTTATGTAAAAATATCACATGGCTACTTTGTATGATCATGGGCTAGAATAAAAAATGGCTCTATGGCTATTTCTAGTCAATTGATATTGTCCAAAACTATGGGTTAAATCTTATGAGAGGTTTCTCTCATTTAAATCTTGTCCCAAGTAACTTAATATGAGGTAGTGACCATGGTCTACATAATCTCATATTAAATTATTTGGTGATGTTAAATCATAAGTATGGTAGTGTTAAATTGCATGAGGTACTCTACCTCATTTAAATCATTTTCCCAAATGATGATTATGAATGGTTGACCTTGGTCAACATGGGATTCATACATTACCTATTTGAGGAACTTAAATCTTAATAAGATTCAATGAGAGGAAATTATTTCCTCAAGGAACTAAATAGAAACCTTAATCAATATTTGTAATGAGAGGAAATTATTTTTTCTCAAGAAGAAAACAAAATCAACTAACATGTTAGCAATATGATGATAGATTAGTTTGTGTGCTCTTTGTGTGCGCTTAGTCTGGCCCTTAAGCTTGTTTGGTGATTGTTACCTCGTATCCATTTTTAGACGCTAGTACAGAAGAGTACCAGGAGGAGGAGGTCTACTGCCAGGAAGAGGAAGACCACTTTGATCAGTACACCAACCAAGGCAAGCTAATATTCTTGCACCCGTGCAAAGCTCTACCAGAGCAAGGCACACTTACTTATTGCTTTATGCTTCATGATCCAATCCCAAGTTTTTACTGGTCCAGCTTGTACTTTGTTTTATTAAAGCTTACTTTTATAGTTAACTTTGGTCTAAGAGTGGAGTAGTACCAGAGCATCAAACTTAGCCTAAAAGGCTTTATAAGCTAGATAGCACCTCTCATGAATAGTTGCTAGTGCTAAACTAAAATTCGCTACTCTAGATGGGAACTTGTGATTTTGAAAATGAGTTTGAAAACCTTGGAATGATGATTCATTCTATTGAAATTTTTGAAGGTGAATATGACCTTGGATGACATGGTGATTTTGACAAAAACTGATGGTTGGGTGCGGATGCGATACCTTTCCAATTTTTGAGTACCCCCACAATACCTGATTATGGGTAGGGCTTAACTGGAAGTTTATGCATCTTAGTATGGGTTCCCTCTGAACAAGCATCATAGGGGTTATGCCGAGGCTGCCTCCGTTAAAAAGGGAAATGATGTGAAATGAGGTGAATGTCCGGCCCAAGCCCTGTGCAGTTCCCAGGCTGTAACATCCCAAAAATTTCAAAACAAAGAAAATGAATTTCCCTATGTCCAAATTTTGGAACCAACAAAAACTTTTATTAAACTAAGTTTGATACATAGTGATCATGCTTATATGTTGTGATATTGCCATGATTGTTTGTTGAGGTATTTTGAAATGATCTTAAACCCTAAACCCTATCCTTTTCACCATCCAAGTTAAAAGCAAAATAAAAAGAAATTAAATAAGAAAAGGGCCTATGTGCCTATGGCTATTTTTGGTAAAACTTGTACCTAGGCTTTTCTACCTTGATTAGATGTTTTGAAAACATCAACAAACCTAACCTAGTACCTACCAACTAATTCAAGTGAGAAACAAAAATAAGATAAACATATGCATAGAGGCATATGTGGCACCTAGCCATATCACCAAATCTTGCCCTATGCCCTCATACTCTACCCAAATGGTTTGAAACCATCTCTAAACTTAATCTAACACTCCATGAACTCAAAACAAAGACCTTTGGTCAAAGAAAAGGAAAAGAAAATAAAAACATAAAATGCACATATGTGAGTATGGCCAAATTTGCAAATCTTTAACCTAGCCCATTTTGGCTTGTGCCAATGCATGTGAAACACCAACATATCAATATCAAACACTTTTGCATCAAAGAAAAACAAATCAAATTAAAGGAAAAAATCAAATTCCACTCACATATGATATTGGTCACTTTGCCACTTTTTAACATCATACCCACTTTGCACCCCTGGTTTGGAAGATACTTAAACCAAACTTGGCCAACTCTTTCCACCTCATCCAAGACCATGTCAAGGTGAACATTTTTGGTGTTGACCATCAGGGTTGACTCTGCCTACATTGACCAGAATAGAGATGACAAGTGGAGACTTTGAAACAAAGAGAAGATCATCTCATTTTTTTGAAATTTTGCAAACCAGCACCAAATTGACCACCACCATGATAGGATGCTGCTAGCAATTTCAGAGGCTAAACTACACAAACACACCTGTTCGAGCTCTAACAGCGATGGAGCAGGTAAGCGTTAAGTTAAACGGAAAAGAAGCTAACAGCTGGCTTCACTGTTATCTTTGATCTTGACCATTCGCCCTTCATCCAACGACATCTGGAGCATCAACCGAGTGAACCATGATGGCTTCAGGTCGTCAGGTGATTAGTCCTGACACACCACCACCATTCTACTCCAATATTTATTCAAACCAACTCCACCAAAAAGATTTGAAAAATTCAAATATTTTCTTCATGCGGCCATTGTGTCGAACACATGGCAGGCAACATTTTGCTTTTGGCATGCACCCTATTACCCACCAGATTTTGGCCTAAACCTCTTTTGCTTTGAGCTCATTATGCTACCTCTGCATCCCCTGCATCAAGCCCTGTCCTTGTCTTGCTGATTAAAGTGTGGAGAAACCCTAAACTAGGCAATGCCGTGCACCATGCCGGCCACATGCCACTCCACACCTCTGCTCCTCCTCTCTCACTTTAACCTTGCCCAGTACTCCCTCCTAGCATCACTGAGACGATCCATGCACGGCCCTGGCTCGCGCGAGGCTGGCATTGGCCAGGCCCGAGCGTGTCCAGCACGCCCAGAACCATGCCAGTCACGCGGTGAGCGCGTACTGGACGCGCCAGAGCGGCATCTCGTCCAGTCGCCTCCGTCCTCCCCTACGCCTCTACCTCTGCATCGAGCACCGCCACCCCACCAGCTAGCGCATAGACACGCTCGAGCATCTGCGCGTGCACCGTCGCCGCCGTTCTCCTCGACTTTCCGCCGCAGTACCGTGACAGAAACTTGATCATCGCGAGCGATCACCTCATGCTTTTGCTACGCCAGCTAGCCGTGGAGCATCGCCATATCGTTGCCCATCGAGTGCCGTCCTCGCCTTGCCCCTTCAAGCCTCAGAACGGCCGCGCCATGGACGACCTCTCTCGGCACCCGTAGCATCTCCTCCCCTCTATAAATAGAGCACTCCCGCGTCTCAATCCTTCACACCATCCAGTTCTCCTCCCATCTCTGCTTCTCCTCGACTCGTTAGCTAGCTCAATCGTCGCCGGAGTAGCCCCAATTTGACGATCGGAGCCGCCAGTACCCGCAGGTCGCCGCCGTCGATTGGAGCCTCCCCACGCCTCGCCGCTTGTACCAGTAGCATCGTCGTCCTCGCCAACGTCGCCGCACACCTCGCCGTCGACCGCGGGAAAGCCGGTAGGCTCTCCCACCCCCTAGGCTCGCCGCCAGTAAGTCGCTTCTCGCCGGAGAAGACGACGATCGTGCACCGCACGATCGCGTTCTAATCCAACGCCCCACAATCCTCCATACCGTTTCGCTGTGAAACGCTCGCTGACAGAGGGCCCCACCAGTCAGGCAGCCCACTCGCGCGAGACGCGCAGATGGGCTGGCCCAACTTATTTTTCCTCTCTGTGGCCCATTTTCCTTTCCCGCCTAAGCCCAGGAGTTTGAATTCAAAATTGGAAATTGTTTGAATTACTTACTGGTGTCAACTTCAAACTTTAATAACTTCAAATTGGCTAAACCAAATTGAGTGAATTTTATATCTTTGGAAAGCCTATGAAATTATCTAAACAACCCCACAGGTCTCACCCTCAGTTTCATTGTAGTTTTCAAATAGTAAAAAATAACAAGGCAGGGACTTTGCAAACTTCAAACTTTATTTAAAATTCAACCAGAAGTGATTTTGAGGTGATTCCACCTCCCATAATTCACATTTCACCAACTCTAATTGTTTATGCAAAAATATCATATAGGTACTGTATATGATCGTGGGCTAGAATCAAAGATTGGCTATGTAGTCAATTCTATCCCATTTTAACTATTTCAAATTTAGGAATTTAAATCTATGAGGTGTAGCACCTCATTTAAAATCATCTTCCCAAGTGTTATGAAGTAATGTGATGACCCTTGATGCATGGTCTCATATTTGCTCACTTGAGGATATTAAATCAAATAGGATTTAAATTGCATGAGGTATAGAACCTCATTTAAATCATGTTTCTCAAATGATAAGTATGAAGTGTTGACCTTGGTCAACATGGGATCATACCTTGTTAATTGAGGAGATTAAATCTTAAGAAGATTCAATGAGAGGAAATTATTTCTCCAAACTAAAGAGAAACCCTAATCTACATTTCAATGAGAGGAAATTATTTTCCTAACACTAAGTAAGAAAACCCTAGAATAATTGTGGGTAGCAATGTTAAGTGAGGATGCTAGAACAATTGTGTGAGCCATTAAGGCTAACTAGTCTACTTAAGTATTGATTGGTGTTTGTTACCTCGTATCCGTTTATAGACGCTAGTACCGAAGACTACCAGGAGGAGGAGGTTTTCTACCAAGAAGAAGAAGAGAACTTTGATCACTACCCCAATCAAGGCAAGCTAATATTCTTGCAAGTTGACCTTGTGCAAAGCTCCACAAGAGCAAGGCACCATTACCTTTTACTTTATGCTTAATGATCCTATCCCAAGTTTTTACCTTACAAGTCTTTGGCTTTGGTTTATCAAAGTTTACATTTTTGATTTAGGATTCACTTGGTTTAGTTATGGAGTAATACAAGAGCAACACACTTAGCCTAGAAAACTATAAGCTAGTTAGCACCCCTCATGACTAGTTGCTAGTGCTAAGATTAAAAATGACTACTCTAGATGGGAACTTGTGAAAACCAATGACTTTGAAAACCTTGGAATGATGAGTCATTCTATTGAAAGATTTTGAAGGTGAATATGACTTGTGAATGACTTGGTGAAACTTACCCAAAAACTGATGGTTGGGTTCGGATGCGATACCATTCCAATTCTTGAGTATCCCCACAATACCTGAATCTGGGTAGGGCTTAACTGGAAACTTATGTATTTTAGTATGGGTTCCCTCTGAACAAGCATCATAGGGGTTATGCCAAGGCTGCCTCCGTTGAAAGTGAAATGACGTGAAATGAGGTGAATGTCCTACCCAAGCCCTGTACAGTTCCCAGGCTGACGGTTGGTCTTCACTGGGAGGCCAAGCTCATGGGGAGAGGTGCCTATACTAGGATATGTAAATGAAAGGTTAGGATTGGTAGTTCGCGCACTGAGTGCGATAAATTACCCCTGACGGACTATTGCAATTGTTGTGGCACAAGTGTACGACCTCTGCAGAGTGTAAACCTATTCGAATAGCCGCGTCCTCGGTCATGGACAGTTGGAAAGGCCATACTGTTCCGTCATCAGAATTTTTTTTCAAAAATATGAATGGTGAATTGTGACTTGAGTTTGAAACGTGACTTTGACTTTGAATGACAACAGAGTTGTGGGAATGCCACTAATGTTCCCACTTGAGTTAAGTTAGGCAAATGAATAGGCTTTGTTTATTAAAGTGCTTACGAAATAAAACTGGCTTTATGCAAATGAACTTAGAGCTTAGCACCCCTTACCATAGTTGATAGTACTTATATTAGTTTTAGTTTGCGAGTACTTTAAATTACTCATGGCTTTGTCCCTGGCTATTCAAATGGCCAGACTATGAAGATGAGCCCCAGTACCGAGGTGAAGGACAGCAGGACGTCTACGACAACTAGGACCACTCCTGACGTCAACGGTTGCCTATGGAACAGATGGACCGCAACCGCTACTTCGCTTCCGCTATGTGTTTTGTAATAGGATCTCTAGATCCTCTATGTGGTATTAAGACTGGATCATGTGATCCTTGTTGTAAGACAATTATGGCGTTGTAATGAATGATGTTCTGTGATATCAATCTATTATGTCTCGCAAAAACGATATTCCTGGGATTGCGATGAATGTCATAATAGGCATCTGGACTTAAAAATCCGGGTGTTGACAAGTTGGTATCAGAGTCATTGTTTGACCTTAGGAGACCCTAGTTAGAATGGACGTCTGAAAAACTTAGTTTCAAAACCAATGAAGTGGATATTTATGAAAACTTATTCTCCCTCTTATCCTTGAGATCTTTTTCAAAATAAGAAACCCATGCTCTATTTTTTTCTCATACTACTACATAAAATTTTGACACACTGCTCACTTCTCTAACTTACTCATCCTAAATGGTTCACAGATGGAGTACAACTATGAGTCCTATCAGCTTGGCCACGGAGGAAACCTCATGTTCGAGAAGGAGTTGAAACAACTAGTTGAATACTTAGGACGCCCGTATCCCGAGTTCTTCGGAATACCAATCAATAATCAGTCGGGAAGACAACCTCGGTGGGAAGTCACTGCAGATCTGAGAGGAAAGCTTGGAGCCCCAACTTGGGAAACCATCTGGTTTTCTGTAACGGGGAACACTTGGAAGGACGGAATAGATAGAGCCATGCAAGAAGCAATTGCCCGTCTATGTGGACAGAATGTGAACAAGATCAAGAACACTCGCTTCATCTACTACCCAAGACATGATCCCAGGGGAAGACCAATAACCATGCCACCGCACCCGGAGATGAACCACTATGTCGCCTACCTGGACCTCATGTTGTACAAGACCCGCAAAGAGTTGGACAACGCCCGCGCCTTTCGCCAAGCACATTACCCATGAAGATGAAGAATCTACCATTCCGGAAGAAGAGTAGCATCACTAGAGCACTCTCGTAGGTGTGAGTTTGTATCAGGATCCCTTGTATCGTAGAACGAATGAATGGTTCTTCAAGCCAACGGTGTGTTAGCTTTGTAATGTGTGATGTTTGGTATGAATGAAAAAGTGTGGACGATTTTTACCCCCTCAACACTACTAAAGTTTTCAAGTTATGAACTTTTTAAACTTTAACCAAACAAACCATAGAAATTTCCCTCTTATCTTATCATCTACCTCAATGCTCAGATGGCCCCACCAACCCGCAGCACCACCCAGGATGCAATGATGCAGATGCTGCAGATGATGATGGCACCGAGAAGCCGAGAGAGCTGAACGACAAGCCAATATTGCCGCCCTGCAGCAGATAGCCCAGAACAATCAAGGCCATGGAAACCATGATCACCCTGGATCAAAATTGAAGAACTTTCAGAACACCAACCCTCCTATGTTCAGCAAGACCGAAGAGCCACTTGACGCGGATGACTGGCTCCAAACCATGGAGAACAACCTAGAAGTTGCGGGAGTAGAAGCCGCAGAAAAAGTCGTTTGCCACCCACTACCTGTCAGGACCTGCCAGAGCCTGGTGGACAAGTGCCCGTGCAATGAATGCGGGATGATGACTTGGGAAGACTTCAAACTCAAGTTCAGCAAATACCATGTACCCCAAGGACTGATCAAGAAGATGAGAGACGAGTTCCGCGAACTCAAACAAGGAAGGATGTCCGTGGTGGAATACCGCGACAGGTTTCTTACTCTGTCAAGGTACGCTCCGGATGAGACCGACACCAACGAGAAGAGGAAGGAGAGATTTCTGAACGGACTGCATGATGAGATGAAAACCGTGTTAGTGAACATTCCGTTCGCTGACTTGGAAGCCCTGGTGGACTCAGCCATACAGATGGAAGGGAAACTGCATCAAGCCAACGAAAACCGCAAGCGCAGGATGATGAACCAGAATGGACCCCACCATACCCAGAAGTACCGCAACAATGCAACTGGAGGATTTACCCCAAGATACAACAAGCCCACTGCTCAGACATATCGCCCAAGCTACACCAACAACAATGGAGGACCCCCGAAGACCGGAGGCAACCACAACAACAGCCACAACAACAACAACCACCCCAACAGCAACAACAACAATGGTAACAACAACCTCAATAATGGCCCAAGGACTGGAAGCAACGCCATCCCCGTCACCCCGAAGGACAAGTCAACCATAACCTGCTATGAATGTGGAACTGTGGGTCATTACTCCAATGAATGCCACAAGAAGCTAGCCAAGACTGCCCCCAATACTGCTGCACCTGCCAGTAGCGCCGCAGAAGGAACCGAACAACCACAACGGCCGCCTCTACCACATGAGTGCCACAGAAGCTCAGGAAGCACCGCAGGCCATGCCAAGTATGTTTTCCTGTTAATCAAATTGCTCAATCTCTCTTAGGAACCTAACTATTCTTAAAATCTCGGGACGAGATTTGTTTAAGGGGGAAGGGTTTGTAACATCCCAAAAATTTCAAAACAAAGAAAATGAATTTCCCTATTTCCAAATTTTGGAACCAACAAAAACTTTTATTAAACTAAGTTTGATACATAGTGATCATGCTTATATGTTGTGATATTGCCATGATTGTTTGTTGAGGTATTTTGAAATGATCTTAAACCCTAAACCCTATCCTTTTCACCATCCAAGTTAAAAGCAAAATAAAAAGAAATTAAATAAGAAAAGGGCCTATGTGCCTATGGCTATTTTTGGTAAAACTTGTACCTAGGCTTTTCTACCTTGATTAGATGTTTTGAAAACATCAACAAACCTAACCTAGTACCTACCAACTAATTCAAGTGAGAAACAAAAATAAGATAAACATATGCATAGAGGCATATGTGGCACCTAGCCATATTACCAAATCTTGCCCTATGCCCTCATACTCTACCCAAATGGTTTGAAACCATCTCTAAACTTAATCTAACACTCCATGAACTCAAAACAAAGACCTTTGGTCAAAGAAAAGGAAAAGAAAATAAAAACATAAAATGCACATATGTGAGTATGACCAAATTTGCAAATCTTTAACCTAGCCCATTTTGGCTTGTGCCAATGCATGTGAAACACCAACATATCAATATCAAACACTTTTGCATCAAAGAAAAACAAATCAAATTAAAGGAAAAAATCAAATTCCACTCACATATGATATTGGTCACTTTGCCACTTTTTAACATCATACCCACTTTGCACCCCTGGTTTGGAAGATACTTAAACCAAACTTGGCCAACTCTTTCCACCTCATCCAAGACCATGTCAAGGTGAAAATTTTTGGTGTTGACCATCAGGGTTGACTCTGCCTACATTGACCAGAATAGAGATGACAAGTGGAGACTTTGAAACAAAGAGAAGATCATCTCATTTTTTGAAATTTTGCAAACCAGCACCAAATTGACCACCACCACCACCATTCTACTCCAATATTTATTCAAACCAACTCCACCAAAAAGATTTGAAAAATTCAAATATTTTCTTCATGCGGCCATTGTGTCGAACACATGGCAGGCAACATTTTGCTTTTGGCATGCACCTTATTACCCACCAGATTTTGGCCTAAACCTCTTTTGCTTTGAGCTCATTATGCTACCTCTGCATCCCCTGCATCAAGCCCTGTCCTTGTCTTGCTGATTAAAGTGTGGAGAAACCCTAAACTAGGCAATGCCGTGCACCATGCCGGCCACATGCCACTCCACACCTCTGCTCCTCCTCTCTCACTTTAACCTTGCCCAGTACTCCCTCCTAGCATCACTGAGACGATCCATGCACGGCCCTGGCTCGCGCGAGGCTGGCATTGGCCAGGCCCGAGCGTGTCCAGCACGCCCAGAACCATGCCAGTCACGCGGTGAGCGCGTACTGGACGCGCCAGAGCGGCATCTCGTCCAGTCGCCTCCGTCCTCCCCTACGCCTCTACCTCTGCATCGAGCACCGCCACCCCACCAGCTAGCGCATAGACACGCTCGAGCATCTGCGCGTGCACCGTCGCCGCCGTTCTCCTCGACTTTCCGCCGCAGTACCGTGACAGAAACTTGATCATCGCGAGCGATCACCTCATGCTTTTGCTACGCCAGCTAGCCGTGGATCATCGCCATACCATTGCCCATCGAGTGCCGTCCTCGCCTTGCCCCTTCAAGCCTCAGAACGGCCGCGCCATGGACGACCTCTCTCGGCACCCGCAACACCTCCTCCCCTCTATAAATAGAGCACTCCACCGTCTCAATCCTTCACACCATCTAGTTCTCCTCCCATCTCTGCTTCCCCTCGACTCGTTAGCTAGCTCAATCGTCGCCGGAGTAGCCCCAATTTGACGATCGGAGCCGCCAGTACCCGCAGGTCGCCGCCGTCGATTGGAGCCTCCCCACGCCTCGCCGCTTGTACCAGTAGCATCGTCGTCCTCGCCAACGTCGCCGCACACCTCGCCGTCGACCGCGGGAACGCCGGTAGGCTCTCCCACCCCCTAGGCTCGCCGCCAGTAAGTCGCTTCTTGCCGGAGAAGACGACGATCGTGCACCGCACGATCGCGTTCTAATCCAACGCCCCACAATCCTCCATACCGTTTCGCTGTGAAACGCTCGCTAACAGAGGGCCCCACCAGTCAGGCAGCCCACTCGCGCGAGACGCGCAGATGGGCTGGCCCAACTTATTTTTCCTCTCTGTGGCCCATTTTCCTTTCCCGCCTAAGCCCAGGAGTTTGAATTCAAAATTGGAAATTGTTTGAATTACTTACTGGTGTCAACTTCAAACTTTAATAACTTCAAATTGGCTAAACCAAATTGAGTGAATTTTATATCTTTGGAAAGCCTATGAAATTATCTAAACAACCCCACAGGTCTCACCCTCAGTTTCATTGTAGTTTTCAAATAGTAAAAAATAACAAGGCAGGGACTTTGCAAACTTCAAACTTTATTTAAAATTCAACCAGAAGTGATTTTGAGGTGATTCCACCTCCCATAATTCACATTTCACCAACTCTAATTGTTTATGCAAAAATATCATATAGGTACTGTATATGATCGTGGGCTAGAATCAAAGATTGGCTATGTAGTCAATTCTATCCCATTTAAACTATTTCAAATTTAGGAATTTAAATCTATGAGGTGTAGCACCTCATTTAAAATCATCTTCCCAAGTGTTATGAAGTAATGTGATGACCCTTGATGCATGGTCTCATATTTGCTCACTTGAGGATATTAAATCAAATAGGATTTAAATTGCATGAGGTATAGAACCTCATTTAAATCATGTTTCTCAAATGATAAGTATGAAGTGTTGACCTTGGTCAACATGGGATCATACCTTGTTAATTGAGGAGATTAAATCTTAAGAAGATTCAATGAGAGGAAATTATTTCTCCAAACTAAAGAGAAACCCTAATCTACATTTCAATGAGAGGAAATTATTTTCCTAACACTAAGTAAGAAAACCCTAGAATAATTGTGGGTAGCAATGTTAAGTGAGGATGCTAGAACAATTGTGTGAGCCATTAAGGCTAACTAGTCTACTTAAGTATTGATTGGTGTTTGTTACCTCGTATCCGTTTATAGACGCTAGTACCGAAGACTACCAGGAGGAGGAGGTTTTCTACCAAGAAGAAGAAGAGAACTTTGATCACTGCCCCAATCAAGGCAAGCTAATATTCTTGCAAGTTGACCTTGTGCAAAGCTCCACAAAAGCAAGGCACCATTACCTTTTACTTTATGCTTAATGATCCCATCCCAAGTTTTTACCTTACAAGTCTTTGGCTTTGGTTTATCAAAGTTTACATTTTTGATTTAGGATTCACTTGGTTTAGTTATGGAGTAATACAAGAGCAACACACTTAGCCTAGAAAGCTATAAGCTAGTTAGCACCCCTCATGACTAGTTGCTAGTGCTAAGATTAAAAATGACTACTCTAGATGGGAACTTGTGAAAACCAATGACTTTGAAAACCTTGGAATGATGAGTCATTCTATTGAAAGATTTTGAAGGTGAATATGACTTGTGAATGACTTGGTGAAACTTACCCAAAAACTGATGGTTGGGGGATGCGATACCATTCCAATTCTTGAGTATCCCCACAATACCTGAATCTGGGTAGGGCTTAACTGGAAACTTATGTATTTTAGTATGGGTTCCCTCTGAACAAGCGTCATAGGGGTTATGCCAAGGCTGCCTCCGTTGAAAGTGAAATGACGTGAAATGAGGTGAATGTCCTACCCAAGCTGCAGTTCCCAGGCTGACGGGTCTTCACCGGGAGGCCAAGCTCATGGGGAGAGGTGCCTATACTAGGATATGTAAATGAAAGGTTAGGATTGGTAGTTCGCGCACTGAGTGCGATAAATCAGGGCCAGTTACCCCTGACGGACTATTGCAATTGTTGTGGCACAAGTGTGCGACCTCTGCAGAGTGTAAACCTATTCGAATATCCGCGTCCTCGGTCATGGACAGTTGGAAAGGCCAAACTGTTCCGTCATCAGAATTTTTTTTCAAAAATATGAATGGTGAATTGTGACTTGAGTTTGAAAGGTGACTTTGACTTTGAATCACAACAGAGTTGTGGGAATGCCACTAATGTTCCCACTTGAGTTAAGTTAGGCAAATGAATAGGCTTTGTTTATTAAAGTGCTTACGAAATAAAACTGGCTTTATGCAAATGAACTTAGAGCTTAGCACCCCCTTACCATAGTTGATAGTACTTATATTAGTTTTAGTTTGCGAGTACTTTAAAGTACTCATGGCTTTGTCCCTGGCTATTCAAATGGCCAGACTATGAAGATGAGCCCCAGTACCGAGGTGAAGGACAGCAGGACGTCTACGACAACTAGGACCACTCCTGACGTCAACGGTTGCCTGTGGAACAGATGGACCGCAACCGCTACTTCGCTTCCGCTATGTGTTTTGTAATAGGATCTCTAGATCCTCTATGTGGTATTAAGACTGGATCATGTGATCCTTGTTGTAAGACAATTATGGTGTTGTAATGAATGATGTTCTGTGATATCAATCTATTATGTCTCGCAAAAACGATATTCCTGGGATTGCGATGAATGGCATAATAGGCATCTGGACTTAAAAATCCGGGTGTTGACACAGGCTGACGGTGTGTCTTCACTGGGAGGCCAAGCTCATGGGGAGAGGTGCCTATACTAGGGTATGTAAGTGAAAGGTTAGGGTTGATGATCCGCACTGAGTTACGATTATTCAGGGTTATCCCTGACGGATGTAATCAAATGTTGTGGCACAAGTGTGCAACCTCTGCAGAGTGTAAACCTATTCGAATAGCCGTGTCCACGGTTACGGACGATTGGAAAGGCCATACTGTTCCGTTGTCAGATGTTTTCTCAAACAAGAAAGGATGATTTGAAAGGTGACTTGATTTTGAATCACAACCGAGTTGTGGGAATGACACTAAGGTTCCCACTTGAGTTAGTTAGCATATGAAGAGTCTTTTATTAAATGCTTGCGAGCTAAAATTGGCTTTATGCAAATAAACCTAGAGCTTAGCACCCCCTTACTAGAATTGTTAGTACTTACACTAGTATTAGTTTGCGAGTACCTTAAAGTACTCACGGCTGTGTCCCTGGCTATTCAAATGGCCAGACTATGAAGAGGAGCAGCAATATGAAGATGATGGCCAGCAGGATGTCTACAAAAACTAGGAGTTCTTCTGACGTCAAGCGTTGGCCTGTGGATTAGATAGTCCACTACTACTTCGCTTCCGCTATGTATTGTGTTCGTTGATCATTAGATCAACTATTTGTGTAATATGGGATCATGTGATCTCTACTTGTAAGACGACTTTGGTTTTGTAATGAATGATGACTTATGATCTCAACTGTTATGTCTCGCAACAACAATATTCCTGGGATTGCGATGTATGGCATAATAGGCATCTGGACTTAAAAATCCGGGTGTTGACAAGTTGGTATCAGAGCTCATTGTTTGACCTTAGGAGACCCTAGTTAGAATGGACGTTCAGAAAAACTTAGTTTCAAAAACAAATGAAGTGAATATATTTAGTAAAAATTATTCACTCCCTTTTCCTTGAGATCTTTTTTTAAAAGGATAAGTCATGCTCTTCCTTATGAATTTACATAAAATTTTGACACACTTGCTCACTTCTCTAACTTACTCATCCAATGCACTTTCAGATGGAGCCAAACAACACCAAGTTTTACCAGCTGGGGAATGGCGGGAGCCTGATCTTTGAGAGGGACTTAGATGCCCTATCAGAATTCCTTGGACGCCCGCACCCTGAGTTTCACGGAGTCGAAGTCAACACCCAGCCCGGAGAACTTCAGTGGGTTATCACCGCTGATCTGAGGGGCAAGATGGAGCCTCCTACCTCTGAGAGGATCCTCTTTTCCATCAGAGAAAGCAACTGGCTGGATGGACTCGCTCGTGCTCTTCAGGAAGCACTTGCCCGTCTGTGCGGGCATAATGTGGTGGCAATCCAGGACTCTCGCTTCTCTCACCTTGCGAGGCATGATGCCACTGGAGGACCCATGTCACCATCCTCACACCCGGTGCTGAAGTATCACGTGGAGCATGTGGACTTTATGCTGCACGAGACCCAGAAGGAGCTGGACAACGCTCGCGTTTACGCCAACCAGACTCACCTCCACCTGGCTGAGCATGCTGATGCCATCAAGATGCTTGCAAAGGACCGCAAATCACTCCGCCAGCAGCGTGCCAAGAAGGATGCTACCATTGCGCGCCTTCGCGCAAAGATAGTACTCTTGGAGGCAACTGTCAAGGCCAAAGAAGACCAGCTGAGGGAGATGGAAGAAGATGGTGAAGACCTTCAGGGAGGGGAAGCCTTCCTGAGTGAGGATGATGACTTCGAGGAAGACGAGAACACTGATGTTGAGGACTACGAGTTTATGGATGCCGGAGAAGATGACTTCATCCCGATCGATGTGGATGATGAGGAGTAGTTGCACTTGATCACTTGAGTAGGTGTGAGTTTGTATCCTGTCACTTGTATCGTAGCGCGAGTAAATGGTTCTTGAAACCCTGGATGTGTAGCTTGTAATATGTGCTGTTGAATGAATGAATGTGTGTTTGTGTTTCATATCAAAAGACTTGAAGTTTAAAAAAAAATTCAAACTTACCCAAAATAAGCCATAGAAAATTCCCTCTTATCTCATGATCTATATCAATGTCCAGATGGCCCCTCCAACCCGCGGTGCAAATCAAGATGCCCTGATGCAACTGCTGCAGACCTTGATGGCTGATAGAGAGAATGAAAGAGCTGAAAGACAAGCCAACCTGGTTGCACTGCAACAGATCGCCAACAATAACCAAGGCCATGGAAACCATGATCACCCAGGATCAAAACTCAAGAACTTTCAAAACACCAATCCCCCTGTTTTCAGCAAGACTGAAGAACCACTCGATGCTGATGACTGGCTCCAGACAATGGAGAACAACTTGGAGGTGGCTGGAGTTGAAGCCAACGAGAAAGTCCTGTTCGCCACTCACTACTTAGCAGGACCAGCCCGAGCCTGGTGGACCAGCACCCGTGCCATGAATGCAGGACAGATAATGACTTGGGAAGATTTCAAGCTGAAGTTCAGCAAGTATCACGTGCCCCCGGGTTTAATCAAGAAGATGAGGGATGAGTTCCGGGAACTCAAACAAGGAAGGATGTCGGTGGTAGAATACCGCGACAGGTTCCTCACACTGTCAAGGTATGCCCCCGATGAGACCGACACCACAGAGAAGAGGAAGGAAAGATTTCTGAATGGATTGCATGATGAGATGCAGACTGTGCTGGTGAACATTCCCTTTGCCGACCTTGAAGCCTTGGTGGACTCCGCCATCTAGATGGAGGGAAAGCTCCATCAAGCAAATGAGAACCGCAAACGCCGCATGATGAACCAGAGTGGGCCCAGCAATACCCCAAGGTATCGCCCCAACTCAAGCGGAGGTTTCGCCCCAAGAAACAACAACAAGCCCCAGATGCAGACTTCACGTCCGGGTTTTCAGAACCGGAGTGGAGGACACCACAGGCCAAGAGGCCACAACAACAACAACAACAACAACTTCAACCGCGCCCCAATAAGACCCCCAGCAACAACAACACCAACACTGCTCCAAGGACTGGGAGCAACGCTATCCCCGTCGCCCCCAGGGACAAGTCCACCATCACTTGTTATGAATGTGGAATTGTGGGTCACTACTCCAATGAGTGCCCCAAGAGGTTAGCCAAGAATGCTGCCAACGCCGCTGCACCTGCTCAGCAGCAACGCCGTGTCTCCACCGGCAGAAAGTTCACCCCAACAACCCCAACAACCGCAACGGCCGTCTCTTCCACATGAATGCTGAAGAAGCCCAAGAAGCACCGATGTTGTAGGTATGTTCTCTTTTTCTGCAAGAGTGTTGTTTGATTCTGGAGCATCGCATTCGTTCACTGAAGATTTTGCATGCACTAGTAAAATTCAACCCATCAGCTTGAAGCATGTCATGATAGTTCAAATACCTGGTTCAACAACCAAAGCTAGAAAAATTTGCAAAGATGTGCCTATTAGAATACATGAAGTAGATTTTTATGCAAATTTGATTGTTTTGGGAACAAAAGGTTTGGAAGTAGTACTGGGTATGGATTGGATGTCAAAACACCATGGATTGATTGACTGTGCCAAGAAGGCCATCACCATGAAAAGTAACACCGGTGTGTTAGTAGAACACGTATCTGAAAGGCTGCCCAGAAAGTTTACCTGCAACCAGAGTTTAGCCAAGACAACTTTGGATCAGATCAGGGTCGTCTGTCGATACCCTGATGTGTTTCCTGATGATCTACCCGGTATGCCCCCAGATCGGGATATCAAGTTTATCATCGAGTTAATCCCTGGAACCGGACCTATAGCCCAGAGAGCCTATAGTATGAACCCAACAGAACTAGTGGAGCTGAAGAAGCAACTGGATGACATGTTAGCCAAAGGTTTGATCCAACCAAGTGCATCACCCTGGAGATCACCAGTTTTGTTTGTGGATAAGAAGGACGGTGCCACTCGTTTATGTACGGATTACCGTAAGCTTAACGATGTCACCATCAAGAACAAGTACCATTTACCCAAGATAGAAGACCTGTTTGATCAGTTGACCGGTGCCAGAGTGTTCTCTAAGATTGATCTTAGGACTGGTTACCATCAATTGAAGATTCGTGCCACAGATATCCCCAAGACTGCCTTTACCACCAGATATGGGTTGTATGAGTACAACGTCATGTCGTTTGGATTAACCAATGCCCCAGCTTATTTCATGAACCTCATGAATAAGAACTTCATGAACTTTTTAGATAAGTTTGTCGTTGTCTTCATTGACGACATCCTAATCTACTCCAAATCCGAAGAAGAACATGAGCAACATTTGGAGATTATCCTAGAAACCCTTAGACAGCACCAGTTGTATGCCAAGTTCAGCAAATGTGAGTTTTGGTTGAAGGAAGTAGGATTCCTGGGACATATCTTGTATGCAGGAGGAATTGCCGTAGACCCCGCTGTGACGCCCCGGAACCGGTACCATGAGGATTCCAGCGATCCCGCCGAAATCCGCACGATATCGATCCAGAGACGCCCTCCGACACGACGTGCGCGACGAATCACACACGTGATGCCGGAGGAATTAACACGAGCGGTAACATTACAACAGGATTACAATAGAGCCCACAAAAACATATATTACAACAACGACTCCAACGAGTCAAGATACAAATATACAATACAAAGATCCAAATCATACAGAAGATCGAATACGTCCGAGTACGGACAAGATACAAATTGGACTAAGAGTCCTGAAGATAACCAGCGGCGTCCATAACCCTGCCCAGGCCAAGCCGGAAGGTAACCTTGCTAACGTCGTCTTCATCGAACATAACTTCATACCTGCCCGGTTATGTCCCAAAGAAGCAGCAATAAGTACGGGTTCGTACTTAACAAGACTTCAAGACGTATAAGCATTCGTCAACCAGTCGTCCTTTGTACTTGAGGCACGCAGGGACTTAGAGGACGCAAGAGGAACGTCATAGGCAATATGGTGGGGTTAAGCGGCAGCGCGTGCACTAAAAACCTATAGAGACACTCTACAACATTCGTCTATCGGAGAAGGTGAGAGAGCGCATAAAACTAACAGTTCTATACTCTGCAAACATAACCCCGATGTGTTCCCCCTCGCAAGGAAGTACTTACAAAGGCACTCACACGGTTGACAAGTTTTAACCAGTTATTATTTAAGTTGTTATATCTTACTATGCAAGTTATTAGTATTGAAACAACAGGTGTAAGTTGTCTATGGTCGAGTCATACAGCTCCAAGTCGTCCATAACCGCGGACACGGCTTATCGATAAGATTGTAACCCTGCAGGGTGCCCAAATGTGCCCACACGCACGATCGATCCACTTGCGACAGGTGGATATCACGACTCGCACTCTCCTTCACGACAACAATGTCCAGGAAGCCACCTAACTAAGTTAACCCGTATCGAAGTCCGGCCGTGCTCCGAAGCGGACTTAGCTGTTTGCGACTACGGCTTTCGGATGGAAACAGTGCCCGCAGGGTGAATCCATCTTCAGCAATACGTACCGTGCCTACGAGCGTGCAAGAGACAACGGGGTTACAAGGCAACAAGGCTTCCCCAAAAGCAACATCATATCATCTGACCACAAAGAAACATGCTTGCACGCCCGGGAGAAACAAAGCATTACGAAACTAATTGTGGCCACTGGACAAAGCTGTAGATTCCGGCAGTGGTCGAGGGGAGACCCGGTAAGCATACCCACGTGTGGTTAGAGCGCTCAGTCTCGGAACAGATAACAAGAACTCGGGTCCTAAGTTATTTAGGAAACACAAGTGAGCCGTCACAAAACAAGCAGCTGACCCACCGATGCCTCCGTTAAGCAACTATTAACAAGTAACCATGATACCCTCAACAGATAACCCGATAAGATAACAATAACGGTAACAAGATAAGACAGCACTAGCATGCACTACGACTCGCAAGGGCAGACTCGGTAACCAAACAATAGCTGTAGGAGGTGATGGTGGCAATATGGGCTGCTTGAGGTAACAAGTGGATAGGACACGTGACAAGAACGCAACTTAAGGATAGCATGAGGGAGAAGGAAAAATAAAACTAGGTGAGCGACTCCTGCAGAGACAGGAGTATAGGAAATGCTTGCCTGTTAAAGCTTGCCGAGGAACATCCGGAGAACTTGTCGTATCTCAGCACACCACTTCGCGATCCTATCCGGGAAGAAGCAAATGTTGGAACACACAAGCGTATGCAAACCTTACTACTACGGATGAAGAAGATCCAGCATGATCAAGATGATATGCATGACATGGCAAAGATGATGCGATGCAACTTATCCAATTAAGCGGGATCGGAATCCCGGACAAACAATTATTAGGTTCAAGTTATTTTACTACCCCGCAATTTAAATGTTGATTAACATGGCAACACAAAGCATAGGTGCGCTACACAAAATTAAATGGAACCGGGATAAGAGAGATATAATCCCACACAATTCCATATTTAATTATTAGGTGAATCGCTATTACCCGAACACCCACATATGCGATGCAACAAAATGATGTGCGATGCAAACATGTATGAAAGATGCAACAGGATCAAAATAGCACATTTTAGAAAATAGGGTTTATGGTCGGGGTCTCATGGTACCGGAACAAAGGTGGTCGCCGTGGCGGAGTGGAAGTGGCGGAAGTCGCCGACGTCGAGGAAGTAGTCGAAGCCGGGGTCTTCGGTCCAAGTCGTCGTCTCCGTGTCGGAGCGGAAGTAGTCGAAGTTGTCGGAGCCGCAGAAGTAGTCGGTGCGTCGAACGCCAGGAAGTAGACCTTGGCGGTGGCGGCGTCGGTGTCGAACTTGAGTCGGCGCCGAAGTCAGAGAGGCGGCGGCGGCGACGAAGGAGTGGTGGTTGCGCCGGAGTCGGAGAGGTGGCGGCGGCGGCAAAGGAGGGTGGTCGCGCCGGATAGATTTTCGGACAAAGCGGGCGCAGTCGCCGGAAAGAACGGGGGCCAAAACTGGTGCGGGAATTTCGTCGAACGCGCGGCGGGTGCTCAAAACGCGGGACAAAAACTGGGCAAAAGTTGTGCCACCGGTGCACTGCTGTTGCTGCGAGCTGATTGCTACTGCTGTGCGAAAACAGGACGGAACCAGATACGGGTGTCTCACGCGCGCTTGGGAAACACAGGATCAGGAGGCGGCCCGGGCGACAGGGGCGGGCCAGCCGCTGGGGCGGCTGTCGGCCGGCGCGTGGAGGTGGCAGGGGGCGACGCGCTGCGCTGCGGGGCGGCGACGCGGCTTGGCGGCAACGCGCGCGAGCGGACGCGGGGCATGAGGCGGCTGCACGGCGGGAGGGCTGGTGTGCTCAGTGCGCGAGTGCGTGGGAAGAAAGGCTGAGCCCGGCGGCGCTGCGCGGCGAGCGAGGCGGGCGCGCGTGGCGGGAGCGCGCGGTGGGCGAGCGACGGGAACGAAAAGGAACCGGCGACGAGATTTGGAACGAAATTTTGGACAGAAATTTGGGAGATTTGGTGGCGAAGAAAGGTGGAGAATTTTGGTGGAGATTTTTGGAGCAAAAGAAGGGGATCTCAGATCTGATTTGGGGGCTAGGGTTTGGGGAGGAGGAAGAAGGAGGAGGGGCTGCCTTTAAATAGGCCAAAGGGTTAGGTGGGCTTGGGCTAGTTTTGGGCCAAAACTTTGTCAGGCTTTCGCCCGCTTTTATTTTAGCAAACAATAAACATTTTTAGCAAAACATTTTATTTAAAGTAACGGACCGGAAAATATCATTTTGCATTATTTTCGAAATTAAGAAAAGAGCGAGGTGGCTTTATAATTCGCCGGGATATTTTAATAAAACAAAATAGGGTTTTGCGGAAAATAATTTTTGCGGTTGAAAATATGCCAGAAAAATATGCAGATGACGTCACGATGACGCGAAAACCAAAACGACAAACAAATCTAATATGGAATATTTTCCGGGACGTTACACCCGCAAAGATCATGACCGTTACAGAATGGAAAGCCCCAACCACTCAGACCGAGGTCCGCGCATTTCTTGGATTAGCGGGATATTACCGCAGATTTGTTGAAGGCTTTTCAAGCATAGCAAGACCCATGACCCAACTGTTGAAGAAAGATAAGAAGTTTGAATGGACTGATAAATGTGAAGAGAGTTTCCAGCAGCTCAAGAGCAGATTGACCTCAGCCCCAATATTGATCATGCCGGACATCACCAAGCCATTTGATGTGTACTGTGACGCTTCCAAGATTGGTCTTGGATGTGTGTTGATGCAAGGAGGCAAGGTGATATCATATCTGTCAAGGCAACTGAAGCAACATGAGCAGAATTACCCAACCCATGACTTAGAGCTTGCAGCTGTAGTCTTAGCCCTGAAAGTTTGGCGTCATTATCTCATGGGTAATAGATGCGAGATCTATTCGGATCACAAGAGCCTGAAGTACATTTTCACCCAGAAGGAGTTGAATATGAGGCAGAGGAGATGGATAGAATTAATCAAGGATTATGATATGGAAATTCACTACCACCCCGGCAAGGCCAATGTGGTAGCGGATGCCCTGAGTAGACTACCGTGTCAGTTAAACTCCATGATCGCAGAAGAGCAACCTAGCTTGTATCAAGAATTTGAGCAGTTTAGACTGGAGCTAGTTAGTGAAGGATTCCTAGCCAGCATAGAGCTTCAGCCTACCCTGATTAGCAGATCAAAGAAGCCCAGAAAGGAAATGCTAGCATCAACGGAATCAAGAGCCAAATAGCTTCAGGGAAAGCCCCTGGATTCACCGAAGATGAAGAAGGAGTTCTTTGGTACAACGGCCGCCTGTGTGTGCCAGCGGATTCAGAGTTGAAGCAAGTCATCCTGAAGGAAGCCCACGACACCCTTTACTCCATTCATCCCGGAGGAACCAAGATGTATCAAGATTTGAAGTAACAATTCTGGTGGCATGGAATGAAGAGAGAAATTGGAAGCTACATCGCCAAGTGTGATATCTATCAGAGAGTCAAGGCGGAACATCAGCGACCCGCAGGATTGCTGCAGCCACTGCAGATTCCGGAATGGAAGTGGGATTCAGTAGGAATGGACTTTATCACTGGTTTGCCCAAATCGAGCAGAGGAAATGATTCTATTTGGGTAGTGGTCGATAGATTAACCAAGGTAGCCCATTTCATCCCCGTCAAGACCACATACCAGGGCCCAAAGCTAGCTGAGTTATACATCTCTAGAATAGTCGCCTTGCACGGAACCCCGAAGTCAATTGTGTCAGATAGAGGATCCCAATTCACCTCAAGATTCTGGCAGAAAGTACATGAAGGACTAGGAACCCGGCTGAATTTCAGCACCGCATATCACCCGCAGACTGACGGACAGATTGAGAGAGTCAACCAAATATTGGAAGATATGTTGAGAGCCTGTGTGCTAGAATATGGATCCAAGTGGGAAGACTGCCTGCCTTACGCAGAATTCTCGTACAACAACAGTTACCAAGCCAGCTTACAAATGGCCCCCTTGAAGCCCTGTACGGAAGGAAGTGCCGTACCCCTCTGAATTGGTCGGAAGTCGGAGAGAGCCAAGTATTTGGACCAGATGTTCTCCGAGAAGCCGAAGAAAAGGTGCACAAGATCCGCGAATACCTCAAGACTGTGCAATCAAGACAGAAGAGTTATGCCGACAAGAGACGCCGAGAGATGACCTTTGAGCTCGGAGATTTTGTCTATCTAAAAGTATCACCCCTGAAAGGAATGCAGAGATTCCAGCTTAGAGGAAAGCTCGCACCCCGATATGTCGGACCCTTCAAAGTTCGAGCCGAGGAGAAGTATCTTATCAACTGGAACTGCCGGAAGGAATGTCGGCTGTGCACGACGTGTTTCACATCTCATTACTCCGGAAGTGTCTAGAAGTGCCCGAGAAGACCGAGGTTTTCCAGAACATTGATCACAGATCGGTGGATATCAACAAGGACTTAACGTATCGCGAAGTGCCTATTCGCATCCTGGAAGAAGCTTTCAGAACCACCCGCACCAGGAGTATCAAGTTCCTGAAGATTCAATGGAGCAACCATACCGAAGACGAAGCCACTTGGGAGCGAGAAGACTATATGAAGAAGGAATTCCCAGATCTCTTTAGTACCTAGTTTTCTTTACGATCTCGGGACGAGATCTTTTGTAAGGGGGAAGGGTTTGTAACATCCCAATTACCAAATCAATGAAGAAGAAGGATTTCAATTACCCAAAGTGGAGAACCAACAAAAACTTTTGCTTGTGTGCTTGTGTGCTTATGTGCTACCCTCTAAAACCCTAACTTAATCCTTTGAGGATCACCAAACAAATCCAAAAGGAAGAAAAAGAAATAAAATGGAAAAAAATCACAAAACCCTCACATATGGTTTATGCCATTTTTGCAAATCTTTGACCTAGGCCAATTTGGCTTGTGCCATGAGTTGGAGAAGGTTACTAAACACTTAGAAACAAGTTTGGAATCAAAGAAACTCAAATCAAATCAAGTTTGAAATCAAATTGTGCTCACATGCACTAATGGTCAAAACTGCCATTTTTAGCCTGATGCCTACTTTGAGCCTCTGTATTAGGAGATTTTCAAACCAAACATTCCCAACTCTTTGCACCTCATCCAAGAACTCTTCAAGGTGAACAACTTTGGTAAAGACCACCCCTGCAAATTCTTGCTAGATTCAAAGTTATGCTCAAGCAAAGTAGCAACCTTGAAACAAAAACAAGATTCTCCACTTTTTGAAAATTCACAAACCAACTCAACTTTGCACCCCACCACCACCATTGTGTGCCAAATTTGATCCAATTCAACTCCACCAAATTTCATTCAAAATTTTGAAAATTTTCTTCTTGCGGCCATTGTGTCGAACACATGGTGGGCAGAATCAAACCAAATCAAATTTCACTATTTGAAATAGTGTTTGGCCCAATTTTGAATTCTATTTGCTTGTTCCTTGTTCCCTGGTCCCCTCTCAACCAAACCCCAGCATTGAAACCCTAGGGGAGGGCAAAACATGGCCTAGCCATGGCCATGCCAGCCATGTCCCCCAGGGACATGCATGCTTCCCCTCTCTCCCCTCACCTCCAACCCTGGCCACCATGTCCCACAGTTCCCCCTTGATCCCCTGAGCGTGCTGGTACTCGCCGTTGGTCGAGTGGAGGACGACAAGGCCCAGACCCGCGCGCGCCCGCGACGCCCTGGCGCGACAGGAACGGCATGGCCACGCCCACGCGTGTCTGCCGGAGCGCGCCACGGGCACCCGTCGCCTCGACGCTCAAGACCACCCCTGGATCCCCTTTCACCGCCTTGAGCTTCCCCGCCGCACCAGGAACACCACGGACATCCTCGATTCCCCGACCCGCACCCGCCGTCGCCGGAGACGAAGCAAAATCCCGCCACGGCCGCGCAGCACTCCGCTTGCGCCCGACACGGTTAGGCACCGCCCATCCTCGCCGTTGCCGCCAAAAGGACCGCCTGGACACGCTGAACAACGCCGCACCCTCCTCTAGCTCGATAGCGACCTGTAGCCCCCGCGCCATTGTCGACCTCGCCGCAGCCCACGGCCTCGCTCCGCCACTATAAATACAGGCCTCCCCTCGCTCATTTCTCCACACCACCTCGCTCCCCTCCTCTTTCTCACCCTCCTCGACCACCTTCCCTTCTCGATTAGCCGCCGTAGCCACCCAATTTGATCGTCGGAGCCCGTGACCGCCGCGGAAGCTCGCCATCGATTGGAGCCTCCCCAGGAAGCGCCGCTGGTACCAGGCGACTCGCCGTCGTCGACATCGTCCTCGCGCACACTGCCAACCCTTGCTGGAGCCCCGGTGAGCGCTCCGACCCCTAGCCTCGCCGCGCCAGTGACCCTCTCTCGCCGGAGACGACGACGCTCGTGCGTCGTCCGATCAGGATCTAATCCTACGGCCCCCTCTCTCCCTTACCGTTTCGGGTTTTATAACCCGCTGACAGGTGGAGCCCACCCGTCAGGCGGCCTGCTCGCGCTGGACGTGAAGTGGGCCGGCCCATTTTTCTTTTTCCTCTGGCCCCGTTAGTTTTCCCGCGCTGGCCCACGAATTCAAATTCGTTTGAATTAATTTAAATCAATTTGATTGCTGGCTCCATTTTCAAAATTTAATAGAATCAGTTTGGCTCAACCAAATTTGGTGAATTTTATATTGTTGGAAAGCTAGGGAAAAGATCTCTCCAACCCCACTGGTCTCAACCCAAATTTGGTTATAGAATTAATGTGACAAAAATAACAAGGCAGGGCCTTTTCAAACTTCCAACTTTTATTAAAAATCAACCAAAAATGCTTTTGAGTTGATTCCAACTCTCATAAATCACCTTTCACATAATCTACATAGTTATGTAAAAATATCACATGGCTACTTTGTATGATCATGGGCTAGAATAAAAAATGGCTCTATGGCTATTTCTAGTCAATTGATATTGTCCAAAACTATGGGTTAAATCTTATGAGAGGTTTCTCTCATTTAAATCTTGTCCCAAGTAACTTAATATGAGGTAGTGACCATGGTCTACATAATCTCATATTAAATTATTTGGTGATGTTAAATCATAAGTATGGTAGTGTTAAATTGCATGAGGTACTCTACCTCATTTAAATCATTTTCCCAAATGATGATTATGAATGGTTGACCTTGGTCAACATGGGATTCATACATTACCTATTTGAGGAACTTAAATCTTAATAAGATTCAATGAGAGGAAATTATTTCCTCAAGGAACTAAATAGAAACCTTAATCAATATTTGTAATGAGAGGAAATTATTTTTTCTCAAGAAGAAAACAAAATCAACTAACATGTTAGCAATATGATGACAGATTAGTTTGTGTGCTCTTTGTGTGCGCTTAGTCTGGCCCTTAAGCTTGTTTGGTGATTGTTACCTCGTATCCATTTTTAGACGCTAGTACAGAAGAGTACCAGGAGGAGGAGGTCTACTGCCAGGAAGAGGAAGACCACTTTGATCAGTACACCAACCAAGGCAAGCTAATATTCTTGCACCCGTGCAAAGCTCTACCAGAGCAAGGCACACTTACTTATTGCTTTATGCTTCATGATCCAATCCCAAGTTTTTACTGGTCCAGCTTGTACTTTGTTTTATTAAAGCTTACTTTTATAGTTAACTTTGGTCTAAGAGTGGAGTAGTACCAGAGCATCAAACTTAGCCTAAAAGGCTTTATAAGCTAGATAGCACCTCTCATGAATAGTTGCTAGTGCTAAACTAAAATTCGCTACTCTAGATGGGAACTTGTGATTTTGAAAATGAGTTTGAAAACCTTGGAATGATGATTCATTCTATTGAAATTTTTGAAGGTGAATATGACCTTGGATGACATGGTGATTTTGACAAAAACTGATGGTTGGGTGCGGATGCGATACCTTTCCAATTTTTGAGTACCCCCACAATACCTGATTATGGGTAGGGCTTAACGGAAGTTTATGCATCTTAGTATGGGTTCCCTCTGAACAAGCATCATAGGGGTTATGCCGAGGCTGCCTCCGTTAAAAGGGAAATGATGTGAAATGAGGTGAATGTCCGGCCCAAGCCCCGTGCAGTTCCAGTTGTGTCTTCAGGGAGGCCAAGCTCATGGGGAGAGGTGCCTATACTAGGGTATGTAAGTGAAAGGTTAGGGTTGATGATCCGCATACTGAGTTACGATTATTCAGGGTTATCCCTGACGGATGTAATCAAATGTTGTGGCACAAGTGTGCAACCTCTGCAGAGTGTAAACCTATTCGAATAGCCGTGTCCACGGTTACGGACGATTGGAAAGGCCATACTGTTCCGTTGTCAGATGTTTTCTCAAACAAGAAAGGATGATTTGAAAGGTGACTTGATTTTGAATCACAACCGAGTTGTGGGAATGACACTAAGGTTCCCACTTGAGTTAGTTAGCATATGAAGAGTCTTTTATTAAATGCTTGCGAGCTAAAATTGGCTTTATGCAAATAAACCTAGAGCTTAGCACCCCCTTACTAGAATTGTTAGTACTTACACTAGTATTAGTTTGCGAGTACCTTAAAGTACTCACGGCTGTGTCCCTGGCTATTCAAATGGCCAGACTATGAAGAGGAGCAGCAATATGAAGATGATGGCCAGCAGGATGTCTACAACAACTAGGAGTTCTTCTGACGTCAAGCTATGGCCTGTGGATTAGATAGTCCACTACTACTTCCGCTATGTATTGTGTTCGTTGATCATTAGATCAACTATTTGTGTAATATGGGATCATGTGATCTCTACTTGTAAGACGACTTTGGTTTTGTAATGAATGATGACTTATGATCTCAACTGTTATGTCTCGCAACAACAATATTCCTGGGATTGCGATGTATGGCATAATAGGCATCTGGACTTAAAAATCCGGGTGTTGACACGTTTTTTTGAGTGGCTCAATAAGCCGAGGTTTTATACCGGACAACACCAGTGCATTGGTTCTTTCCACTTTCTCATTGGCTTGCGGATGTGCCATAGAGGCAATGTCAAGCCGGATTCTATTGTCCTCATAGAACCACGAAAATTCTCCCTGGGCAAAGTTTGTGCCATTGTCAGTGATAATGCTGTGCGGGTAACCATACCGCAAGATGATGTCCTTCAGAAACTTCACGGCCATGTGCCCATCACACTTCCGGATTGGTTTAACTTCCACCCATTTGGTAAACTTGTCCACCATGACCAGAACGTGCGTCATGCTTCCTCTCGCCGGCCTGAACGGTCCGACCATGTCTAGGCACCAAACCGCAAAGGGCCAGGTTATCGGAATTGTTTTTAAGCCGGAAGCTGGGGTGTGGTTTTGCTTGCTGTATCTCTGGCATCCATTGCACTTCCGGACTAGATCTTCAGTGTCCTCCAAAGCAGTGGGCCAGTAGAACCCATGCCGGAAAACCTTGGCCACCAAAGCTCTTGACGAAGCATGATGCCCGCATTCTCCTTGATGAATTTCTTGAAGCATTTCTTTTCCTTCTTCCGGTTCCACACACCGCTGCAGAACTCCTGTGACGCTTCTTTTGTACAGCTCCCCATTGATGATGGTGTAAGCCTTGGACTTCCTTTGAATCCTTCGTGATTCTGTTTCTTCAGCTGGTAAACCGCCGTTGGTCAGGAACTCCATGATTGGCTTTCCCCATGATGGTGCCTCTCGAACGACAAAGACCGGCATATCAACTTCCATGCAGTCCACCGACATAGTCTCTTCCGGCTTCGATTCTGAAGTCCCCGGGTTAGATGGAGCAGTCCCCGAGCTAGATGGAGCAGTCCCCAGGTTTACCTTGTCAATGTCCATCGGAACCACATGTGATTCTGGAACAAAAATTGAGTCGGATTCTGGACTTGGTTTGATTGACGGCTTCCTTAGGTGGGACAAGGCTATTCCGGGAGGAATTTCTTGCCTGGATGAGCCCGGCTTGGACAAAGTATTAGCTCCATCGTTTTCCGCGCGCGGCACATGATGGAACTCACATCCTTCGAAGAATCCGGCAATCTGCTGCACATAGAACCGGTATGAGGCCATGTTGGCATCTTTTGCATCCCAATATCCGGAACACTGCTGTACCACTAGATCCGAATCACCGTAACAGATAATCCGGCGCACTCCCACCTCCTTTGCGACCTTCAGTCCGTGGACCAGTGCTTCATATTCAGCGACATTGTTTGATGCCCTGAAGTGTATTTGCAGCACATACCTCAGGTTGTCTCCCTTTGGTGAGGTGAGAACTACGCACGCACCGAGACCTTCTTTTAATTTTGATCCGTCAAAGTGCATCCGCCAGTACTCAGTTTCCGGCTTAGGCGGCTTATACTGCATCTCAGCCCAGTCCACTAGGAAATCTGCCAAAGCTTGTGATTTTATGGCGTCTCTTCTTTCATAAGTTGGTACATAAGGTGACAGTTGAATTGCCCACTTGGCAATCCGGCCACTGGCATCTTTGTTGCCAATGATCTCCGAGATGGGGGCCTCACATACCACCGTCATTGGATGCTCCTCAAAGTAGTGCTTGAGCTTTGTGGCGGCCATGAACACGCCGTAGGTCATTTTTTGGTAGTGTAGGTAGTTTTGTTTCGAGAGGGAGAGCACCTCGCTCAGATAGTATACCGGCCTCTGCACGGTTTTCCCCCCTCTTCTCTTTCTACAACAACCACATCACTTACCACCCGGTTTGTTGCTGCTATGTATAGCATCATAGGTTCCTTTTCCAAAGGCGATGCCAATACCGGCGCGGTGGCCAGCATCTTTTTGCAACTCTTTGAACGCCGCGTCGGCCTGCGGGGTCCAGACAAAAGTGTCCGACTTTTTCATCAGTGCATATAAGGGCAAGGCCTTTTCTCCCAACCGGCTTACAAACCGGCTTAAGGATGCCAAACACCCGGTAAATTTCTGCACATCGTTGAGGCATTGAGGTAATTCCATCCTTTCGATGGCTCGAATTTTTACCGGATTAACTTCTATGCCGCGGCTTGAGACCAGGAAACCGAGTAGTTTTCCGGCAGGTACACCGAAAGTGCATTTTGCCAGGTTAAGTTTCATCCGGAACCTTCGTAGGTTATCAAATGTTTGTCTCAGATCATCGATCAGAGTATCTTTTACTTTTGTTTTTATCACGACATCGTCGACATACACTTGTACATTTTTACCGATTTGGTTGTGAAGGCATTTTTGCATACAACGCTGGTATGTTGCGCCGGCATTTCTCAAACCAAAAGGCATAGTGACATAGCAATAAGCCCAGTGTGGGGTAATGAAAGCAATTTTTATTTGATCTTCCTTTTTCAGGGGAATCTGGTGGAAACCAGAGTAAGCATCCAGAAAAGACAACAGTTCACATCCAGCAGTGGAATCGATCACTTGATCAATCCGGGGTAAGGGGAATGGATCTTTGGGGCATGCCTTGTTCAGATGCGTGTAATCGATACACATCCGCCACGCCTTTGGGGCCTTCGGGTCTTCCTCCTTCTTCTTCTCGACCAGCACCGGATTGGCCAACCACTCAGTATGTAGCACCTCCACGATAAAACCGGACACCAGCAGCTTGGTAACTTCTTCTCCAATGATTTTTCTCCTGTCTTCAGCAAACCGACGCAAAGGTTGCTTCACCGGTTTAGCATCTTTCCGGACATTTAAGGAGTGCTCTGCTAGCTCCCTCGGCACACCCACCAAGTCATCAGTAGACCAGGCGAAGATGTTCCAATTCTCACGGAGGAAGCTGACGAGCGCGCTTTCCTATGCCTCACTTAAACCGGCACCGATGCGGACGGTGTGCTCTGGGTAAGCCGGGTCCAGCATAATGTTCTTTGTCTCATTTGGTGGCTTGAATTCCGGTCCCCCAAGCGAGCTACTCAGCGCTGCCATGTTCAGCTGTGATGACTGCGCGAGTGCAACAGCAGTTTGAATCCTCCTTTTTTCTTCCGCTATGACCAATGATTCGGCCAAGTTCGATCCGGCAGAAGCTGTATCCAGTGAGACTTTGTAATTTCCCACCACAATTATCGGACCATTTGGTGCCGGCATCTTCATCTTTAGGTAAGCTGTATGAGTTGCGGCCATGAATTTTGCTAGCGCCGGCCTTCCCAACAGCGCATGATACGGACTGTCCAGATCCACCACTTCAAACAGAATATTTTCCACGCGGCAATTATCTCGGCCTCCAAATAGGACGTCAACCCGGACTTTGCCCATTGGAGAGCAGGATAACCCCGAAACTATGCCGTGGAAGGTTGTGCGACTCGGTTCCAGCATGTTTTCTGTGATGCCCAGCGTATGCATGGCATGCCGGTACATGATGTTGATGCTGCTGCCGTTATCGATCAGCACTTTGCTAAACCGGACACGCGCTGATGGCCCATGCATTTTGGGATCCACCACCAGCGCATACCCTCCCGTATTTGGCATTACTTTGGGATGATCTTTCAGTGACCAAGTGATTTCTTGTTCCGACCACTGCATGTATCTCGGTTCTGCCGGTATGACAGCATTTACTTCCATGGAACGCCGGTGCATACTTTGCCGGTCTCTTGGTTCGGTTATGAAAACTACACAGCACACGTCTGGATCGTGATATACGTTCCGGCCCAAAGGCGCTTGAGGCGCGGCATTGTTGTTATTAGCCTGCGCCACCTGGTGAACTCCTTCCGGTTGCTGTAGGTTTTGCTGATTGTGCACCGGTTGAGCATTTGCCCCGGTAAGCGGAGGTGGTGGTGGCAACGTTTCGAATCCTTCCTTCATCAATCTCTTGGTCCAGGAGCAATCCTTCGTCAAATGATTCGCTGGCTTTGTTGGGTTAGGAGTATGCCAGCGGCATGGCTGATCCATAGCGGACTCCATGGTGTACTTCGGCAGATCATGCCAGGGTTTCTTCTTGACCCATTGCTTCTTCTGGCCAGCCCATGGCTGAGCTCCGGTTTTCTGCCTTTGGCTTCCTCCGGCTTCTGAATTATCTTGTACCGCGGCCACCTGCTGCATTCCGTATCTTCTATCTGGGAAATCTTCTCTTCTTTTATTGTGGTTGTTATTCCGGTACTGATCTTGGCGTGGCGGGAATCTCGGCAGTGGATCAGCCACGATTGCCGGTTGCATTGGATCTCCCAATGCATAGCTATCGGCCACGCGAATCATCTCAGCCAAAGTTGTCGGCATGTTTCTCTGCAGCTTCTACAAGAGCGGTGAACCTCTCCTGCAACCGTTACAGAACCAACTTATGGCCTGAGCTTCTATCACACCTTCGCAAGAGTTTCTTGTTGAACTCCACCGGGTTAGATACTCCCGGTCAGTTTCGTTCTCGCGCTGCTGGCACATGGCGAGCTGCTGCGGTCTGTTTGGCCTCCGGTATGTGCTGCTGAAATTACTGACAAATGCTTCTTCAAAGTCCAGCCACCCATTTATGCTTCCTTTTGGCAAGTTGTTCAGCCAAATGCGTGCCGGTCCAACTAGCACGGACGGTATAAACCTTACCGCCCAGCGCCGGTTTCCTCCTCCAGCTACTGTTCCTCCACCACCAGCGACATATACCGCTGTGATGTAATCCGCGAGCCAATCTTCTGGCTTTGTACTACCATCGTATGTTCTTGTATCTCGGGGCAACTGAAAATTGCGCACCGGTGGTTCTTCTCTCATGATTCGGGGACCAAACCACGGCGAACCCGGTGGACCTTCAGATTCAATCATCTCGGACAAGTACAATCTGTCCAATCTGTGCCGCGCATCTTGCAGCGGCAGGCATCTTTCTCCCACACGGTCTCCCAAAGGATTCCTGTGGTTTCCGGTTCTTTCTAAGACGGCATCATCCTCATCATATCAGTTCGGCACCGCGGCATTGCCTCTCGGGTATCTTGGCGGCGGCATTTCCGCACCGGCATATGCGGCTCTGACCGGCCTGTAATTTTGCCCGGACTCTCCGTTTCCGGCATGGGCGTTTCCGGCATAGATATTTCCGGCATGACCGTGGCCTGCACCCTGGCTTCTTCAGCCGGCATTGTTTAGCCCGGCCTTTTGTTTTCCGGCCAAAACCGGATCATACACTGTCATCTGCTGCCCATTTACGGCTTTTTCTCTTCTTCTGTCAGGATGGGGGGACAAAGCCTGCCCATGCGACTTTTCCGGAGCGTTTTTAGCCGAATGAACGACCTGGGATGCTCCGGCATCTTTTTTGCTGCGTGCGGCCTCCGCATTTTGTTTTTCGGTCATCTCTAGCAATTCTTTAACCCGGGCTTGCTGTTTTGCCAGGGCATCCCCTGTCAGAGAATCACATGCCTCAACTGCAGCTCTAGCAGCCCTAAGAGTTTTATCTGGACTACTGTATTTCGGCTTCTCCGCCGACGAAAGAGATACCGACATAGACTTTCCGGAAAGAACTTCCCGGCGCAAATCCTTGTCTAAGTTACGACCTTTAAGCCAGGTTGCAGCTACTCTAGCAGGATTAGCGCTAACAGAAGCAAAGCCATGTGCTGCGTTATACTCACGTAGGGTGATGATGAGCTCTTGCTGAGCGCGGGCGATGTCGGCGGCGCCGCTGAGAAACGTCTGCAGCTGCGCCTCCAGTTCGGCTTGTGTTGCCGCGGCATCGGCGTTGGGCGCGATGGGCGTTGCCAGCACACTCATGGCTGCTTGAAGCGGAGTTGCGGCTGGTGGCGCGTGGGAGGTGCCGGCGCCGTTCTGCTCTCGCTCGAGCGGATGCTTCGCTTGCCGCCCGAACTTGGTGGGCTCAGCGCTTTCTCCGGCCGCTCCTTTGCCGGCGTCTGCGGCTCCTGCCACCATCACCTCGACGCTGCCAGCGGTGCGATCGGTACGTGAACCGCGGGCGGTGGCGTACAGCGGCGGATCCGGCGCGTCCAGCACCTTGGATGGGTACTGGTTCACCGGCACAGTGCCGAGGTAGACGCGATGCTCGCCGAAGCTGATGATGCGGCCATTCTTGGGGAAGCGGCTGCCGTTGGCGAAGCATCCGGAGTTGTCGTTGACGAAGTCCAGCGAGCCAAAGCGCTGGACGAGACCAAACACAACTCGCTCGCCGGAGGCGGTGAGGATGCCCGTCCAGATATGAACGCCAGCATGCGCAGCTGCTGGCCCCACGGTGGGCGCCAACTGTCATCGTGGTAAACAGACAGATGCCATGGGTAGGCTTAAGATTGGGGCCGGATGTACGCAAGGGGATCCGGAGGAGGGGAAGGTGAAGGTGAAAACTGTGGACACCCGAATTTTTAAGTCCAGATGCCTATTATGCCATACATCGCAATCCCAGGAAGATTGTTTTTGCAAGACATAATAAGTTCATATCATAGCACATCATTCATTACAAACCATAAATGTCTTACAACAAAGGATCACATGATCCAGTCTTATTACAACAATTGATCTATAGATCAAATACATAACACACAGCGGAAGACACGTAGTAGTGGTTCATCTGTTCCACAGGCAACGCTTGACGTCAGGAAGTAGTCCTAGTTATCGTAGACGTCCTGCTGTCCGTCCTCCTGATACTGTTGCTCTTCTTCATAGTCTGGCCATTTGAATAGCCAGGGACAAAGCCATGAGTACTTTTAAAGTACTCGCAAACTAATACTATTGTAAGCACTATCAATTGGTAAGGGGTTCTAGGCTCTAGGTTTATCTGCATAAAGCCAGTTTTATTTCATAAGCACTTAGTAGTAAAAGATTCTTCATTTGCCTAACTAACTCAAGTGGGAACATTAGTGTCATTCCCACAACTCTGTTGTGATCAATTCATATTCACTTTTCAATTCATCATTAGTTTTTAGAAAGCATCTGACAACGGAACAGTATGGCCTTTCCAACCGTCCATAACCGTGGACACGGCTATTCGAATAGGTTTACACTCTGCAGAGGTTGTACACTTGTGCCACAACTTTTGATTACATCCATCAGGGATAACCCTGAATATCATACTCAGTATGCGGATCATCAACCATAACCTTTCACTTACATACCCTAGTATAGGCACCTCTCCCCATGAGCTTGGCCTCCCAGTGATGCCAATCTGCCATCATGGGAACTGCACAGGGCTTGGGTAGTACATTCACCTCACTTTCACGTCATTTCACCCTTCCCGGAGGCAGCCTCGGCATAACCCCTATGACGCTTGTTCAGAGGGAACCCATACTAAAATACATAAACTTCCAGTTAAGCCCTACCCATAATCAGGTATTGTGGGGGTACTCAAAAGTTGGAAATGGTATCGCATCCGAACCCAATCATCAGTTTTTTTTTTGTCAAATTCACCATGTCATTCAAGTCATATTCACCTTCAAAACTTTCAATAGAATGACTCATCATTCTAAGGTTTTCAAAGTCATTTGATTCACATGTTCCCATCTAGAGTAGTCAATTTTAATTTTAGCACTAGCAACTAGTCATGAGGGGTGCTAACTAACTTGTACTCTCTAGGCTAATTTTGATGCTCTTGTAATACTCTATACTTAGACCAAAGTTAACTATAAAAGTAAGCTTTGATAATCAAAGTAAAAGCTTGCAAGAATAAATACTTGGGATTGGATCCTTAAACATAAAATAGGGGTGCAATGGTGCCTTGCTCTAGTAGAGCTTTGCATTAGGGTAGCTTGCAAGAGTATAGCTTGCCTTGAGTGGTACAGTGATCAAAGTTTTCTTCTTCTTCCTCGTAGAAGACCTCCTCCTCTTCGAAGCCTTTGGTACTAGCGTCTATAAACGGATACGAGGTATACAATCACCAAAAAATACTTAAGTACTAGCCTTAACACACAAAGGGCTCACACAAGCAATCCTAGCATCACAACAATATTAACATGGTGGTTGACTTTGTTTCCTTTTTAAGAAAAAAAATAAATTCCTCTCATTGAAATATTGATTAGGGTTTCTATTTATTTTCTTTGAGAAATAAATTCCTCTCCTTTAATATTACTAAGATTTAATATCCTCAAATAATAAGTATGAGATCATGTTGACCAAGGTCAACACTTCATATTTACCATTTGGGAAAATGATTTAAATGAGGTACTACACCTCATGCAATTTAAACACTACTATGGAAAGAATTTAATATCAATAAGTAATTAATCATGAGGTTCTATAGACCAAGGTCATTACCTCATATTGAATTACTTAGGACCATGATTTAAATGAGGGAAAACCTCTCATACTAATTAATTAATAAAGTTGGGTAATTTAAATGGACTAGAAATAGCCATATAGCCATTATTTTACTCTAGCCCATGATCATGGTAAACACCACTGTCATATTTTTACATATTCAGATAGACAATAAGAAATGTGATTTTTGAGAGTTGAAATCAACTCAAAATAATTTATGGTTGATTTTTAATAAATGTTTGAAGTTTGAAAAGCTACTGCCTTGTTATTTTTACCGCAAGAGTTCTATAATAAATCTAGGGTTGAGACCTGTGGGGTTTGATAGAGAATTTCATAAGTTTTCACACAAAATTAGAATCACTCCATTTGGATTTGTAGATTTGATTTTATTCAAATTCTAGCAAAGCATCAGTATTGGAATTTGATTTAAACGAATTAAGCGAAATAAATTGAATTCAAACGGATGGGCTCGCGCGGGAAAAAGATTTGGGCCCGGGGAAAAAAAGAAATGGGCCGGCCCACTGCGCGTCTCGCGCGAGCAGGCCACCTGACAGTGGGCTCCACTGGTCAGCGACGTGTAAACGCCGAAACGGTATCGCTCAAGGGGAGGCGTTGGATTAGAAATAGATCGTGCGGCTCTCGTGCGTCGTCGTCGACGACGAGCACGAGCACACTGGCGGCGAGCACCAGGGGGTTGGCGACTCACCGGAGGTCCGGCGATGGTCGGCGTTGATGCAAGGCGAGGTTGTCGACGACGGCGAAGCTCCTGGTACAGGCGGCGTCTCCTGGGGTGGCTCCTAGCTCCGGCTCCTTCTGCGGCGGCTCCGCGGCGCTCCGGCGACAAATTGGTGGGCTACGGTGTAAATTGGGACAAGGGAGAGCTTGAGGAGGATCAGGGATGAGAGGGAAGCAGATTGGTGTGAAGAGATTGTGTTGGGGAGGCCTCTATTTATAGCGGCGAGGGGGTGCTGCGGGGGTTCACGGTGGCGTCCATGGCGTGGCTTCTCTGGGCCGTGAAAGGGCAAGGAGAGGACGGCGTGGGCTGGCTAGCATCATGGCATTCCTCGCGTGCTTGCTGGCGCGGAGAAAGGGGGACGGGATGGTTCGGGCAGCTTCGTCGTCTGCCACGGATCCGGCGGAGATCGTCGACGTGGACGACGGTGACAGGGCTTGCACGGGCAGCTGGGCATGTCTGGCGGCTAGCTGGTGTCTTGGCGATGCTTTGGGCAGAGGCAGAGATAAAGAGGAGGGCTGAGGCGACGGGGCGAGACGGCGCTCTGGCATGTCCAGGGACATGGCCGTGCACGCCCTGGCGTGTTCTGGCTGTCCTGGGCGCGGGCTGGGCTGGGGCGTGCAGTGCTCTTCTTGGTCCATGGCTAGTACCAGCAGGCTCAGGGGATTAGGGGGTACCTCCAGGACATGGTTGAGGTGAGAGGAGAGGGCAGGGTGATGAGTGGCATGGTGGAGTGGCATGGTGGCTCGGCATGGTCATGTCCTTGAGGATTTGCACTTGTGATCATTGGTGCAATGGCATGGCTTGGTCCAGGGGATGCAAGGGAACATCAAGGATGAAACCAGCAAGGATGGTTTAGTCTAAAATCCAAAGGATAATAGAGGGTGTGTTCATTCCAGATTGGTGCACACCAAGTGTTCGACAGAATGGCCGCATGAAATTTATTTTTGAATTTTGCCACACTTTTTCATGGAGGTGATTCAAATAATGTTTGTCACTTAGTGAAGGTGTTGGTTTGTAAAATGGACAAGGTTTTGAAAAATCCAAAATGGATATGATCTAGTTTCTGTTTCAATGTTGCCACTTGGCATGCTTATATTAAGCAATTGAGACAGAGTCAACAATGTTGGTCAACACAAAAAGTGGGCACCATGATGTGATCTTGGATGAGGTGAAAAGAGTTGGGAAGGTTTGGTTTAAGATTTGCTTAATACAGGGGCTCAAAGTGGGTACCAGACTGAAATTGTCAAATGTGACCATTATCACATGTGACTTGTTTTTGAATTTTCTTTTGATTTGATTTGGGTTTCTTTGATTCAAAAGTGTTTGTTATTGGTTTATTGATGTTTTCCAACCATCCCCACAAAGTAGAAATGGCTTAGGCCAAAATTTGCAAAAATAGCCATAGGCCCATATGTGGTGTTATTTTCATTTTCCCTTTTTCTTCTTTGTCCCTCTTTGCTTCCATTTGGCATGGTTTAGCAAAAAAAAAATCAAGTACTTCAAGCACATATCATGGCAATATCACACAAGCATACATTAATCCTGTGCAACACAATTAAAGTTTTTGTTAGCTCCAAAATTTGAATAATTGAAAATTGTCTCTATTGATTTGAAATTTTTGGGATGTTACAAACCCTTCCCCCTTACAAAAGATCTCGTCCCGAGATCTTAAAGAAAACTAGGAACTAAAGAGATCTGGGAATTCAGTCCTCATATAATCTTCTTGCTCCCAGGTGGCTTCTTCTTCGGTATGATTGCTCCATTGAATCTTCAGAAATTTGATACTTCAGGTGCGGGTGGTCCTGAATGCTTCCTCCAGTATACGAATGGGTACTTCACGATAGGTCAAGTCCTTGTTGATATCCACCGATCTGTGATCGATGTTTTTGAAAACCTCTGTCTTTTCAGGAACTTCCAAACATTTCCTAAGTAACGAGATGTGAAACACATCATGCACAGCGGACATTTCCTCCGGCAGTTCCAGTTGATAGGATACTTCTCCTCGGCGACTCGAACTTTGAAGGGTCCAACATATCTAGGTGCAAGCTTTCCTCTGAGTTGGAATCTCTGCATTCCTTTAAGGGGTGATACTTTGAGATACACAAAGTCTCCGATATTGAAAGTCATTTCTCGGCGTCTCTTGTCCGCATAACTCTTCTGTCTAGATTGGGCAGTCTTGAGGTATTCACGGATCTTGTGAACCTTCTCTTCAGCTTCTCGGAGAATATCTGGCCCAAAGATTTGACTATCTCCGACTTCGGACCAGTTCAGAGGAGTACGACAATTCCTTCCGTACAATGCTTCAAAGGGGGCCATTTGCAAACTGGCTTGATAACTGTTGTTGTATGAGAATTCTGCATAAGGGACAGTCTTCCCATTTAGATCCATATTCGAGCACACAGGCTCTCAACATATCTTCAAGTATCTGGTTGACTCTTTCTGTCTGTCCATCAGTCTGCGGGTGATATGCTGTTGAAATTCTGCCGAGTTCCTAGTCCTTCGTGTACCTTCTGCCAAAATCTTGAGGTGAATTGGGATCCTCTATCTGATACGATTGACTTTGGTGTTCCATGCAGGCTGACTATTCTGGAGATATATAACTCTGCTAGCTTAGGGCCTTGATAGGTGGTCTTGACTGGTATGAAATGAGCTACCTTGGTTAATCTATCGACCACTACCCAAATGGAATCATTTCCTCTACTTGATTTGGGCAGTCCAGTTATGAAATCCATTCCTACAGAATCCCATTTCCATTCAGGGATCTGTAAGGGCTGTAGTAATCCTGCGGTCGCTGATGTTCTGCTTTGACTCTCTGACAGATATCACACTTGGCTATGTAACTTCCGATCTCTCTCTTCATTCCATGCCACCAAAATTGTTCCTTCAAATCTTGGTACATCTTGGTTCCTCCGGGATGAATGGAGTAAAGGGTATCATGGGCTTCCTTCAAAATGACTTGTTTCAACTCGAACTGGCACACATAGGCGTCCGTTGTACCAGAACTCCTCTTCATCTTCGGAATCCAGGCTTTTCCGGCAGCTATTTGGCTCTTGATTCCATCAATGCTGGTAGTTCCTTTCTGTGCTTCCTTTATCTGTCTAATCAAGGTAGGCTGGAGCTCCATGCTTGCTAGGAATCCTTCACTAACTAGCTCCAGTCTAAACTGCTCAAACTCCTGATGCAAACTAGGTTGCTCTTCTGCTATCATTGGGTTCAATTGACACGGTAGTCTACTCAGGGCATCCGCTACCACATTGGCCTTGCCGGGGTGGTAGTGAATTTCCATATCATAGTCCTTGATTAACTCAATCCATCTTCTTTGCCTCATATTCAGCTCTTTCTGGGTAAAAATGTACTTCAGGCTCTTATGATCCGAATAGATCTCGCATCGATTTCCCATGAGGTAATGGCGCCATACCTTCAAGGCTAAAACTACTGCTGCTAACTCTAGGTCATGGGTTGAATAGTTTTGCTCATGCTGCTTCAGTTGCCTAGACAGATATGATATCACTTTGCCTTCTTGCATCAACACACATCCAAGACCAATCTTGGAGGCGTCACAATAGATGTCAAACGGCTGGGTAATGTCAGGCATGATCAATATGGGGGCTGTGGTTAATCTGTCCTTGAGTTTCTGAAAACTCTCTTCACATTTCTCCGTCCATTCAAACTTCTTGTCTTTCTTCAACAGTTGCGTCATGGGTCTGGCTATGCTTGAAAATCCTTCAACAAATCTGCGGTAATATCCCACTAATCCAAGAAATGCACGAACTTCAGTTTGAGTGGTTGGGGCTTTCCAATCTTCAACGGTCTTGATCTTCGCAGGGTCGACAACAATTCCTCCTGCAGACAGAATATGTCCCAGGAATCCTACTTCCTTTAACCAGAACTCACATTTGCTGAACTTGGCATACAACTGATGCTCCCTAAGGGTTCCCAGGATAATTTCCAAATGTTGCTCATGCTCTTCTTCTGACTTGGAGTAGATTAGAATGTCGTCGATGAAGACAACGACAAACTTATCCAAAAAGTTCATAAAGATCTTATTCATGAGATTCATGAAATAAGGGCATTGGTTAATCCAAATGACATGACATTGTACTCATACAATCCATATCTGGTGGTGAAGGCAGTCTTGGGGATATCCGTTGCACGAATCTTCAGCTGATGATAACCAGTCCTAAGATCAATCTTAGAGAACACTGGGCACCGGTCAAACAGGTCTTCTACCTTGGAGAGGGTATTTGTTCTTGATGGTGACATCGTTCAACTTGCGATAATCTGTACATAAACGAGTGGCACCGTCCTTCTTATCCACAAACAGTACCGGTGATCTCCAAGGCGATGCACTTGGTTGAATCAAACCTTTGTGCAGCATATCATCCAGTTGCTTCTTCAGTTCCACTAACTCTGCTGGTTCATGCTATAAGGTCTCTGAGCTATAGGTCCTGTTCCAGGTATCAACTCAATGATAAACTCGATATCCCTATCTGGGGGCATACCGGGTAAATCATCAGGAAACACATCAGGGTATCGACAGACTACCCTGATCTGATCCAAGGTTGGCTTGGCTATACCGGGTTGCAGAATTGTCAGGCAGTCTTTCCGACACATGTTCTACTAACACCGGTGCTACTAGTCATGGTAATGGCCTTCTTGGCACAGTCAATCAATCCCTGATGTTTCGACATCCAATCCATACACAGTACTACTTCCAAACCTTTTGTTCCCAGAACAATCAAATTTGCATAAAAATCTACTTCATGTATTTTGATAGGTACTCCTTTGCAAATTTTCCTAGCTTTGGTGGCTGAACCAGGTATTTGAACTATCATAACATGTTTCAAAATGATTGGTTGAATCTTACTAGTGCATGCAAAATCTTCAGTAACAAACGAATGCGATGCTCCAGAATCAAACAACACTCTTGCAGTACCGAGTTAACAAAACATACCCAGACGACATCTGCGCTTCCTGGCTTGTTCGGCGGTCATGTGAAAAAGGCGGCCGGGCGGTTGTTCAGGTTGCCTCAAACTTTCTTCCGGTGGTGACATTTGCGTTGCTGCTGAGCAAAAGCAGTATTGGGGGTAGTCTTGGCTAACTTCTTGGGGCACTCATTGGAGTAGTGACCCACAACTCCACATTCATAACAAGTTATTGTTGACTTGTCCTTGGGGGTGATAGGAACAGCATTGCTCCCAGTTCTTGGAGCAGTGTTGGTGTTGTTGGGGTTACCGGGGGCTCTCATCGGGGCACGGTTGAAGTGATTGTTGTTGGCATGGTTGTTGTTGTGGTGGCCTCCTGGCCTTGGGTGTCCTCCACTCCGATTGGGGAAACTCGGACGTGACAGCGGCACATGGGGCTTGTTGTTTCTCGGGGCAAATCCTCCACTTGAGCTGGGGCGATACCTTGCGGTATTGCTGGGCCCACTCTGGTTCATCATTCGGCGCTTGCGGTTCTCATTAGCTTGATGAAGCTTTCCTTCCATCTGTATAGCAGAGTCCACAAGGGCTTCCAGGTCTGTGAATGGTATGTTCACCAGCACAGTCTGCATCTCATCATGCAGTCCATTCAGAAATCTCTCCTTCCTCTTCTCGTTGGTGTCGGTCTCATCGGGGCGTACCTTGACAAAGTGAGGAATCTGTCACGGTATTCTACCACGGTCATCCTTCCTTGCTTGAGTTCGCGGAACTCATCCCTCATCTTCTTGATCAAACCCGGTGGCACATGGTATCTGCTAAACTTGAGCTTGAACTCTTCCCAAGTCATCATCTGTCCTGCATTCATTGCACGAGCACTAGTCCACCAGGCTCTGGCAGGTCCTGACAAATAGTGGGTGGCAAACAGTACTTTCTTTGCAGCTTCAACTCCTGCAACTTCCAAGTTGTTCTCCATTGTGTGGAGGCAGTCATCGGCATCTAACGGCTCTTCAGTCTTGCTGAACATTGGAGGGTTAGTGTTCTGGAAATTCTTCAACTTGGATCCCGGATGATCATGAGGTCCATGGCCTTGGTTGTTCTGGGCTATCTGCTGCAGTACGACAAGGTTGGCTTGCCGCTCAGCTCATTCGGCCTCTCTATCTGCCATCAGTGTTTGTAAAAGCTGTAGCATTGCATCTTGATTGTTGCTGCGATTTGGAGGGGCCATCTGAACATTGAGATAGATCATGAGATGAGAGGGAATTTTCTATGGTTTGTTTTGGGTAAAGTTCAAGAAAAGTTTAAAACTTGAGTACTTGATATGTTGAATTCAAACACACTTTCATTCATTCATTCCAAGCAACATTACAAGCTAACACATCAATGGTTTTAAGAACCATTTCTCCGTTCTACGATACAAGGGAGATGATACAAACTCACACCTACGCAAGTGATCAAGTGATACTACTACTCATCGTCCACATCGATCGGGATGAAGTCATCCTCTCCGGCTTCCATGAACTCATAGCCTTCCACCTCAGTGTGGAAATCCAGGTCTTCATCTTCCTCAAAGTCATCATCATCACTCAGGTAGGTGGTTCCTCCCTGAATATCTTCTCCTTCTCCTTCCATGTCCTTCAGCTGATCCTCTTGTGCCTTGACAGTTTCCTCCAAGGACACTATCTTCGCGCGGAGGCGAGCGATGGTGTAGTCCTTCTTGGCACGCTGCTGGCGAAGTGACTTGCGATCCTTAGCAAGCATCTTGATGGCCTCGGTCTGCTGTGACATGTGGAGGTGAGTCTGGTTGGCGTAGACGCGGGAGTTGTCCAGTTCCTTGCGGGTCTCGTGCAGCATGAAGTCCAGGTGCTCCACATGGTGCTTCAACTCTTGGTGCGATAACAGGTCCATGGGTCCTCCAATGGAGTCATGCCTTGCAAAGTGAGCAAAGCGAGTTCCCTGGATCTGAGTCACATTTTGCCCACACAGACGGGCAAGTGCTTCCTGCATGGCTCGAGCTAGTCCATCCAGCCAGTTGTTCTCCCTCAAAGAGAACTGGATCCTCTCGGACATAGGTGGCTCCAGCTTTCCCCTCAGGTCTGCAACTACGACCCACTGCAGTTGCCCTCCAGGCTGATCGTTGACTTGTCCTCCAAAGAACTCCGGGTGTGGGCGCTCGAGATACTCAGCTAAGGCCTCCAAGTCCCTCTCAAAGATCAGACTTCCTTCGTTGCCCAGCTCGTAGAACTTGGTGTGGGTGAACTGTTCCATCTGTAGATGAATTGGATGAGTAAGTGAGAGAAGTGCAGGTGTGTCAAAATTTTATGTAGAACTTCAAGGAAAAGTAGAGCTTGAATTTCTCTTTTTGAAAAGATCTTAAGGACAAGAGTGAGAATAAGTTTTTCGAAATATTCATTTCATTTGTTTTGAAACTCAGTTTTTCAGACGTCCATTCTAACTAGGGCCTCCTAAGGTCAAACAATGGCTCTGATACCAACTTGTGGACACCCGGATTTTTAAGTCCAGATGCCTATTATGCCATACATCGCAATCCCAGGAAGATTGTTTTTGCGAGACATAATAAGTTCATATCATAGCACATCATTCATTACAAACCATAAATGTCTTACAACAAAGGATCACATGATCCAGTCTTATTACAACAATTGATCTATAGATCAAATACATAACACACAGCGGAAGACACGTAGTAGTGGTTCATCTGTTCCACAGGCAACGCTTGACGTCAGGAAGTAGTCCTAGTTATCGTAGACGTCCTGCTGTCCGTCCTCCTGATACTGTTGCTCTTCTTCATAGTCTTGCCATTTGAATAGCCAGGGACAAAGCCATGAGTACTTTTAAAGTACTCGCAAACTAATACTATTGTAAGCACTATCAATTGGTAAGGGGTTCTAAGCTCTAGGTTTATTTGCATAAAGCCAGTTTTATTTCATAAGCACTTAGTAGTAAAAGACTCTTCATTTGCCTAACTAACTCAAGTGGGAACATTAGTGTCATTCCCACAACTCTGTTGTGATCAATTCATATTCACTTTTCAATTCATCATTAGTTTTTAGAAAGCATCTGACAACGGAACAGTATGGCCTTTCCAACCGTCCATAACCGTGGACACGGCTATTCGAATAGGTTTACACTCTGCAGAGGTTGTACACTTGTGCCACAACTTTTGATTACATCCGTCAGGGATAACCCCGAATATCATACTCAGTATGCGGATCATCAACCATAACCTTTCACTTACATACCCTAGTATAGGCACCTCTCCCCATGAGCTTGGCCTCCCAGTGATGCCAATCTGCCATCCTGGGAACTGCACAGGGCTTGGGTAGTACATTCACCTCACTTTCACGTCATTTCACCCTTCCCGGAGGCAGCCTCGGCATAACCCCTATGACGCTTGTTCAGAGGGAACCCATACTAAAATACATAAACTTCCAGTTAAGCCCTACCCATAATCAGGTATTGTGGGGGTACTCAAAAGTTGGAAATGGTATCGCATCCGAACCCAATCATCAGTTTTTTTTTGTCAAATTCACCATGTCATTCAAGTCATATTCACCTCCAAAACTTTCAATAGAATGACTCATCATTCTAAGGTTTTCAAAGTCATTTGATTCACATGTTCCCATCTAGAGTAGTCAATTTTAATTTTAGCACTAGCAACTAGTCATGAGGGGTGCTAACTAACTTGTCTCTAGGCTAATTTTGATGCTCTTGTAATACTCTATACTTAGACCAAAGTTAACTATAAAAGTAAGCTTTGATAATCAAAGTAAAAGCTTGCAAGAATAAATACTTGGGATTGGATCCTTAAACATAAAATAGGGGTGCAATGGTGCCTTGCTCTAGTAGAGCTTTGCATTAGGGTAGCTTGCAAGAGTATAGCTTGCCTTGAGTGGTACAGTGATCAAAGTTTTCTTCTTCTTCCTCGTAGAAGACCTCCTCCTCTTCGAAGCCTTCGGTACTAGCGTCTATAAACGGATACGAGGTATACAATCACCAAACAATACTTAAGTACTAGCCTTAACACACAAAGGGCTCACACAAGCAATCCTAGCATCACAACAATATTAACATGGTGGTTGACTTTGTTTCCTTTTTAAGAAAAAAAATAAATTCCTCTCATTGAAATATTGATTAGGGTTTCTATTTATTTTCTTTGAGAAATAAATTCCTCTCCTTTAATATTACTAAGATTTAATATCCTCAAATAATAAGTATGAGATCATGTTGACCAAGGTCAACACTTCATATTTACCATTTGGGAAAATGATTTAAATGAGGTACTACACCTCATGTAATTTAAACACTACTATGGAAAGAATTTAATATCACTAAGTAATTAATCATGAGGTTCTATAGACCAAGGTCATTACCTCATATTGAATTACTTAGGACCATGATTTAAATGAGGGAAAACCTCTCATACTAATTAATTAATAAAGTTGGGTAATTTAAATGGACTAGAAATAGCCATATAGCCATTATTTTACTCTAGCCCATGATCATGGTAAACACCACTGTCATATTTTTACATATTCAGATAGACAATAAGAAATGTGATTTTTGAGAGTTGGAATCAACTCAAAATAATTTATGGTTGATTTTTAATAAATGTTTGAAGTTTGAAAAGCTACTACCTTGTTATTTTTACCACAAGAGTTCTATAATAAATCTAGGGTTGAGACCTGTGGGGTTTGATAGAGAATTTCATAAGTTTTCACACAAAATTGGAATCACTCCATTTGGATTTGTAGATTTGATTTTATTCAAATTCTAGCAAAGCATCAGTATTGGAATTTGATTTAAACGAATTAAGCGAAATAAATTGAATTCAAACGGATGGGCTCGCGCGGGAAAAAGACTTGGGCCCGGGGAAAAAAAGAAATGGGCCGGCCCACTGCGCGTCTCGCGCGAGCAGGCAACCTGATAGTGGGCTCCACTGGTCAGCGACGTGTAAACGCCGAAACGGTATCGCTCAAGGGGAGGCGTTGGATTAGAAATAGATCGTGCGGCTCTCGTGCGTCGTCGTCGACGACGAGCACGAGCACACTGGCGGCGAGCACCAGGGGGTTGGCGACTCACCGGAGGTCCGGCGATGGTCGGCGTTGATGCAAGGCGAGGTTGTCGACGACGGCGAAGCTCCTGGTACAGGCGGCGTCTCCTGGGGTGGCTCCTAGCTCCGGCTCCTTCTGCGGCGGCTCCGCGGCGCTCCGGCGACAAATTGGTGGGCTACGGTGTAAATTGGGACAAGGGAGAGCTTGAGGAGGATCAGGGATGAGAGGGAAGCAGATTGGTGTGAAGAGATTGTGTTGGGGAGGCCTCTATTTATAGCGGCGAGGGGGTGCTGCGGGGGTTCACGGTGGTGTCCATGGCGTGGCTTCTCTGGGCCGTGAAAGGGCAAGGCGAGGACGGCGTGGGCTGGCTAGCATCATGGCGTTCCTCGCGTGCTTGCTGGCGCGGAGAAAGGGGGACGGGATGGTTCGGGCAGCTTCGTCGTCTGCCACGGATCCGGCGGAGATCGTCGACGTGGACGACGGTGACAGGGCTTGCGCGGGCAGCTGGGCATGTCTGGCGGCTAGCTGGTGTCTTGGCGATACTCTGGGCAGAGGCAGAGATAAAGAGGAGGGCTGAGGCGACGGGGCGAGACGGCGCTCTGGCGTGTCCAGGGACATGGCCGTGCACGCCCTGGCGTGTTCTGGCTGTCCTGGGCGCGGGCTGGGCTGGGGCGTGCAGTGCTCTTCTTGGTCCATGGCTAGTACCAGCAGGCTCAGGGGATTAGGGGGTACCTCCAGGACATGGTTGAGGTGAGAGGAGAGGTCAGGGTGATGAGTGGCATGGTGGAGTGGCATGGTGGCTCGGCATGGTCATGTCCTTGAGGATTTGCACTTGTGATCATTGGTGCAATGGCATGGCTTGGTCCAGGGGATGCAAGGGAACATCAAGGATGAAACCAGCAAGGATGGTTTAGTCTAAAATCCAAAGGATAATAGAGGGTGTGTTCATTCCAGATTGGTGCACACCAAGTGTTCGACAGAATGGCCGCATGAAATTTATTTTTGAATTTTGCCAAAAAATTTCATGGAGGTGATTCAAATAATGTTTGGCACTTAGTGAAGGTGTTGGTTTGCAAAATGGACAAGGTTTTGAAAAATCCAAAATGGATATGATCTAGTTTCTGTTTCAATGTTGCCACTTGGCATGCTTATATTAAGCAATTGAGACAGAGTCAACAATGTTGGTCAACACAAAAAGTGGGCACCATGATGTGATCTTGGATGAGGTGAAAAGAGTTGGGAGGGTTTGGTTTAAGATTTGCTTAATACAGGGGCTCAAAGTGGGTACCAGACTGAAATTGTCAAATGTGACCATTATCACATGTGACTTGTTTTTGAATTTTCTTTTGATTTGATTTGGGTTTCTTTGATTCAAAAGTGTTTGTTATTGGTTTATTGATGTTTTCCAACCATCCCCACAAAGTAGAAATGGCTTAGGCCAAAATTTGCAAAAATAGCCATAGGCCCATATGTGGTGTTATTTTCATTTTCCCTTTTTCTTCTTTGTCCCTCTTTGCTTCCATTTGGCATGGTTTAGCAAAAAAAAATATCAAGTACTTCAAGCACATATCATGGCAATGTCACACAAGCATACATTAATCCTATGCAACACAATTAAAGTTTTTGTTAGCTCCAAAATTTGAATAATTGAAAATTGTCTCTATTGATTTGAAATTTTTGGGATGTTACAAAAACCTAGGGAAACTAAAGAGACAAGCTCAAACAAGATGTGTGTATTCTATCTCAAGAACAGGGAGCTACACAACGTGGCCTCTGGCTAGAAGTTGAAGAAGTATGGCAGCTAGCCTACCTTCTACTGTAAACTGCCCAAGCCTCGATCCTCCCGCACAGGGGAACCCTCCTCTCCTTATATAGGGGAGAGGTGGCTTACATGAGAAGGAACCCTAGGGGTATCTTTGCTGATCTAAGCTACTTTATAAAGCTTCTTTGGCTCCAGGGTGACGCTCCCTTCTTTAATCATCGGCCTGGTGACCTCATCCGGTATCTTTTACGTCATCTTCCTCTTTTGCCTCAGGGCTTCGATTAAAGCTGAACTGCTTCGCTCATCTTGTCCTTTGGTCTTTGAGGGAATCTTGGACCAGGGTGCCGACATGCTATAGTTGAGCCAATGCTGGATCCCCGGTATCTTTACCTGTAAGAACCGGCCTCTTGTTCTTTGTACCTTCTGATTTCACATCTTGGGCGTATCTCCGGCCTAGATATCACCGGTTGCCCTTACTCCGGCATACCCCTCCTGGTATACCGGTTTGTATCAACTTAGCACTGCTAAACTGAGCTTTTAGAATCTGGATTAACCTTTACTCCAGTTTATAATCACCTAATCATGGCGTATTTGCCATAGTCTTGACCTACCGGGGGTCATCCCCCCGACACCGTCGTGCAATATCTGTGCCTTTGGGCGGCGGTTTCCCACGAGCTGCAGCAAATTGACAACACGGCTATCTCCGACGTTTTCAGGTGGAAGTGGACCACCGACAGGAGTTATTCATCGAGAGGTGCCTACCGCGCGCTGTTCCATGGCACCGTCGGTCTGCCCGTGGCCTCCTTGGTGTGGAACTCCTTTGCGCCGTTGAAGTTCAAGTTCCACGCCTGGCTAGCACTGCGGCGGCGCTGCTGGACTGCCAATCGACGGCTGCGGCATGGCCTGCCATCGCATACGCTCTGTCAGCTTTGTGACGCCTCCGACGAGACGCTCGATCACCTGTCCCTGCATTGCCCATATGCGCGCGCGATCTAGGCCGGGCTCATCGCGCGTCTTGGCCTGACGGACATCACTCCCACGGGCGACCTCGGCATCAACGTGTGGTGGTTGCAGGCGACTGCTAGGTTCACCAAGGTAGACCGCCGTTCGGTCAACTCTCTGATCATGCTCACGCTGAGGTCGCTATGGTTGGAACGGAATGCGCGTGTCTACGAGGATAAGCGCTTGCCCCATGCCGTGACGCTAGGGATCCTTATCGATGAGTGGCACGCCTGGGTTAGGACCAGGCGTAGTGGTAGGCTGCCGGGAGAGTGAGAGGTTTTCCCTTTTAGCTGGCACCAAAATGGCGCTTGGCACCTCTTGTTGTAAATTGGTGGCTTGGGACATCTTTGTCCGTTTTCCCTAATCTTAATGCAATGACGCGTAGATCTCCTGCGGGTTCGCTAAAAAGATTCTAAAAGGTAAACAACCGCTTATTAAGGCTGGAACTTCAACTAGTGTGGTAAAGAAGAAGAAGACACCTCGTTATAAGCCCTGTACGTAAAGCCTCCTGCTGGTTGGGTGAAACTTACGGTCGATTGTTCCTTCGGGAAGGAAGATGGCACCGCAGATTCAGGTTGATACTGTTGGATAATTAGGCACAATTTTCATGATTAATTCTAGAATATTAAACATGACGACAGCAACTACTAACATGTGAAACTCGAACATACTAGATGCATTAATCAACACGAATAGTAGCAGGGCAAACAACACAACATCTATCGCTAAATAGATCGAGATATGCTGCACGTACCGCTCCGGTGGAGGTGGCGGTGGAGGTGTAGCAGATGACGTCGCAGCAGTCCCGTTGTTGATGACGGGTCGAAGTAGACGGCGTTGAAGACGACGGTAGACTGCACCACCCGACTTGGACGGAAGACCACCCGTGATAAAGAGCTTGAGCAGTCGCGCAGAGCGCTTCCCAAAAAACCTAATTCGCCCTCTCCCGTATAGGATCGCAAAGGCGAGCGGTTCCGGAGACCTGCTTCCATTCATTGCACGCCGCAAAGGGATGGAGTAGGCTACGATGGCGGCGCAAGCAGAGAGAAGTGGCAAAACCCTAACTCGTGTATTTCATGTGTATCTACGGTAGTCGGGCAAGAGATTATATAGGCTCAGGAAACCCTAGGCAACGTGGGCCACGCCCACGTCACGCGCACGTTTCGAGTCGGTTACAGATAGCCCACGGTCTGGGATCTGCCAGGTTTTTGTCTGTTTGAATATACACAACAGTTATTACTCCGGAGTTTCACAATTTCCTGACAGACTTCAAACTTCTCTTTACGAGTCTTGACGACTTCGCGTTATCCTTAGAATTGTTCACTTTGACAATTACGGTTTGATTGTCACAATTCAAAAGGATTGTAGGAACAGGTTTTTCAACCACAGGCAAGTCCATCAAGAGCTCACGCAGCCATTCTGATTCAACAGTGGCTGTGTCTAAAGCAGTTAGTTCTGCTTCCATAGTTGACCTCGTCAATATGGTTTGTTTGCAAGATCTGCATGACACTGTGCCACCTCAAAAGGTAAATACATACACACTAGTGGCGTAGAGATCAGCTACATCAGAGATCCAATTCGAATCACTATATCCTTCAAGCACAGCTGGGTGCCCTGAATAGTGAATCCCATAACTCATTGTACCACATAGGTAGCGCATGATCCTATCAAGTGCATGCCAATGATCAGTACCCGGGTTTGACATGAATAGTGAATCCCATAACTCATTGTACCTACTCAACTTGCTAACAGCAAAAGAGATATCGGGTCTAGTCGCGCTCGCTAAGTACATGAGTGGGCCAACAATCTAAGAATATCTCAATTGATCTATGGCAATCCTCCGGTTCTTGCGTAATGTCACACTAGGATCATAAGGCGTTGGAGAAAACTTGCTATCAATATAGCCGAACCGGCTTAATATCTTCTCAACATAATGGGATTGCGTTAAAGTAATCCCACTCTCGTTCTTAATCAGCTTGATGTTCAGAATCACATCAGCTTCTCCCAGATCTTTCATATCAAAGCTCTTTGACAATAAAGTCTTGACCTCGTTTACTACTTTCATGTTTGTACCAATGATGAGGATATCATCCACATACAAACACAGTATAACACCTTCTCCCCCACCATGGCGATAGTAAACACACTTGTCAGCCTCATTAACAATAAAGCCTACTGAAGTTAAAGTTTTGTCAAACTTCTCATGCCATTGCTTAGGTGCTTGTTTCAGACCATATAAATATTTCAGCAACTTGCACACCTTTCTTTCTTCACCTTTTACTACAAACCTATCAGGCTGATCCATATAGATTTCCTCTTCCAACTCTCCATTAAGGAAAGATGTCTTTACGTCCATTTGATGAACGATAAGACCATAGGAGGCAGCCATGGATAGTAGTACTCGAATGGTGGTAAGTCTAGCGATAGGTGAATAGGCGTCGAAGTAATCTTCGCCTTCTCTCTGTGTGTAGCCTTTCGCTACAAGCCACGCCTTGTACTTCTCAATAGTACCATCAGGTCTTAGCTTCTTCTTGAACACCCATTTGCAGCCCACAGGCTTGCATCCATGGGGTCGTTCTGATAGCTCCCAAGTTCCATTAGAAAGAATCGAGTCCATATCATTATAGAGAGCTTCTTTCCAGTCATCTGCATCTGGAGATGCAGATGCCTCTGCAATGGATTTGGGAGTATCATCCACAAGGTACACAATGAAATCATCACCAAAGGATTTTTCAATCCTCTGTCTCTTGTTCCGTATAGGAGCTTCATTGTCATCCTTCTCAGTGATTGTTCAAAATACTCATTAGATGTGCTAGACTCAGGAATTATCTCTGTAGAAATCCTAGCAATGCTATGCATATCTTTCATAGGAAGCATATTCTCAAAAAATGTTGCATCATAAGATTCCATAATAGTATCAACACGCATATCAGGTACCTCAGATTGAACTACTAAAAATATATAGCCTACACTCTGCGGAGCATAACCTAGAAAGATACAATCCACTGTCTTTGGTTCGAGTTTGCGCTTCTTAGTAATTGGAATATTGACTTTCGCCAAACATCCCCATGTGCACAAATATGAAAGTGATGGTTTTCTACCAACCCACTCCTCGTAAGGGGTTTTATCTTTATTCTTGTTAGGAACTCTATTCAGGACATGACATGTAGTCAACAAAGCCTCCCCCCACCATGCCTTTCATAAACCAGCAGTGGCTAACATGGAGTTCACCAAGTCAGTCAGCGTGCGATTTTTCCTTTCGGCAACCCCGTTTGATTGGGGCAAGTAGGGAGGCATCCTCTCATGAATAATGCCATGTTCCTCATAGAATTCATCAAAGATTTTAGGAAAATATTCACCACCATGATCCGACCTAAGACGCTTGATCTTTCTCTCTAGTTGATTTTCAACTTCAGCCTTATAAATTTTAAAGTAGTCTAAAGCTTCATCTTTAGTTCGCAACAAATAAACATAGAAAAATATAATCGCATCATCAATCAATGTCATGCAATATATCTTTCCACCTTTTGTCAACACACCATTCATCTCGCATAGATCAGAATGTATGAGTTCTAGAGGTGCCAAGGCGAGGGCTTTGTTGCTTTGAACACACAACTATGGTGAAATTCGGAATTAAACTCAAACTGGATAGCCGAGACATTAAACCAAAATTAATGTGACATAAACGAGAATGCCAAACACTGGTATCATCACTAACATTGCCACAAATATGGTTCACAGACTTATTACTGAAATCAGAAAGCGAAAAGCGGAACAAGCCTCCGCACTCATAGCCTTTAACAATAAATTGTCCAAACTTGGAAACGACTACTTTATTTGACTCTAAAACAACCTTAAACCCATCTCTGTATAGAAGGGAGCCGCTAACGAGATTCTTGTTCATAGTAGGGACATGTTGCACGTTCCTCAGCTGCACGATCTTCCCCGAAGTGAACTTCAGATCTACCATGCCAACACCACAAATAGAAGCATGTGAACCATTCCCCATAAAGATGGAAGAATCCTGAGCGACCTGGTAAGAAGTGAACATGGATATGTCAGCACACACATGAACATTAGCACCCGTATCAATCCACCAGCATTGAGATTGAAGTACCGAAAGAACAGTAAAAAGATTGCCGTACCATCAAGTGCAAGCAATCACCGTGTTGACTTGCTTCGCCTTTTTTTCGTCTGCCCTCTCTGGACAGTCCTTAGAAAAGTGGCCAGCCTCTCCAAAAGCAGCTCCGATCTGCATCATCTTCTTCTTGAAGGTTGTAGTCTTCATAGGCTTATTGAAGGAGGGCTTGTTATTACCTTTCTTCTTGCTGTAGGGTTTCTTCTGCACCATGTTGGCGCTAAACTGACCCTCTCCTTTCTCAGTAGTATCCTTAGCTCGAGCTTTCTCCTCAACATCAAAAGACGCTATCAAATTTTCAACTGATATCTCATGTCTCTTGTGTTTGAGAGTTGTGGCAAAGTTCCTCCATGAAGGGGGCAACTTAGCGATGATGCATCTTGATACGTTGCAAACGTATCTATAATTTTTGATGCTCCATGCTTGTTTTACACCAATTCCTATATGTTTTGTTTACACTTCTTGGCATTTTTATGCATTTTCTGGAACTAACCTATTGACAAGATGCCACAGTGCCAGTTCCTATTTTCTGCTATTTTTGTATTTCATAAAAGTTGTACAAAATTCTCGGAATTGGACGAAACGAAAGCCAAAGTTCCTATTTTCCCGACCCGAAGACGGAGTCCAAAGCAGAGACGGAGGAGGGCGTCGAGGAGGCCACACCATACCTAGGCGCGGGCCCCCTCCTGGCCGTGCCTAGGGGTGGTGTGGGCCCCTCGGGCGCCCACCGACCTCGCCCTTCCACCTATAAAATGCCTCCCGACGCGAAAACCCCAAATTAACCAACCTCTGTCCACGAAAAGTTCTGTAGCTCCGCCGCCATCGAAGACAAGTTTCGGGGGATAGAAGTCTCTGTTCCGGTATCCTGGCGGGATGGGGAATTGCTCCCAGAGCCATCTCCATCGACTCCACCGCCATCTTCATCGCTGCTGCTGACTCCCATGATGAGGAGGGAGTAGTTCTCCCCCGAGGCTGAGGGCTTTACCGGTAGCTATGTGGTTTATCTATCTCTCCCATGGTATTATCTTTATGTGATCATGAGCTTTGTAATCTAGTTGAATAAGTAGATGTTATTCTTCAACTATTATTGTTGTGGGTATACTTCATGGGTGTACCGTCGACAGTGGCTAGATTCGGCAAGCCCAGGTGGCCCATAGACGGTGATGGTGGCATATGGCCCATCGGGCGGCCCAGTTGCTGTTGATCAAGATGGAGGAAGTCCAGCCCAGGAACAAGGAGCCGGATCCACCGACCTACTATGGAAGTAGGATCCGGCCTGGCCCATCAGGGGTAGCCGGATCCAGTACGGCGTATAAGGAAATGCGGATCCTTGACGTGCACGGCAATGTAATATTCCGTAGTTAGGCAACTTGTATTCCTAGGACTCTCCGTGTAAACCCTAGATCCTGGCGCCTTTATAAGCCGGATCCCGGGAGCCCTAGAGGGACAACTCATTGTAACAACGCGAAGCGCGAGAATTCCTGACAAGCAGCAGAGGCCCTGTCATCGCAACCTGGGTAAATCACGTACCACCGTCCCGAGGACTCTCCGCCCGATGGCCCCTACTTTCTCCCCCTCATGAGGATCCCTCCTCCGAGGTACCGTCGAATAGGCACGACAATTGGCGCCACCGTGGGGCCAGCGGGCGTTCGAGGCCGGAACCGGGAGGGTTCCGCCATGGGAAGCTTCAACAACTCCATCGCTGTGGGGCGTGTCCTTTACGCCGGGAACTTTCCGATCATCACTCAGGATGAGTGCTGGATTCTGGCTAAAACCGACCCCGTCAAGCTCTCCATTGTCCCAATCCACAGCATTCACATCTTCATCGGCGAGACCGTCGATTCCGACGGAAACGCCCTAGTAAGTAATCGACCACCGACGGCCGGAGCAGGTCGCAGTCGCGAAGATCCGATCGAGTCGCAGGAACTTCCTAAGGAAGATTCCGCCTTAGATCTGAAAATTTCAAAACCCACCCAATCCGAGCAGGAAATTACGGTGGAAGACCAATGCAGATCCGCCTGGGTATCCCAGGTGTTAGAGAAGCAATGGTGTCACTTCGTGCACTTTCTCGCACATACCGCAGGAACCGCCCCTCCTCCGGATGGAGCTGGACCCATGCAGGTTGAGGCTGCCGGAGACAACAATGCCCCGGATCAGCAAGGAGCTGCCGGAGACAACAATGTTCCAGACCAGCAAGAGGATGCCGGAAACAAAGAAGAATCGATACTCGAGAATCTAGGCCCATTATCTGAAGACGCATCTTCCATGGACACGGATGAGTACAACCGTGCTATGAAGGAGTTGGAGGACGAGGAGAAAGCTGAGGCAGGATCCGCTCCGCCAAAGCAGGTCCTTGCGATCATTACTGGGCTGGAGCAAGACGCTGACCCAGAAGCAACTCTGCCCAACGCCGGATACCCCACCTCGGGTTCGCCCTCGCATTGTTGTGGAGCCTGGACAAGGACGTGGCCTCGACTTCGGAGAAGAGATGTCCATAGAAGAGCTCGCTCAGGCAGCAGGCCGCGGTGGCATCGCACACGCGGAAATCCTCACCAAACCAATAACTCCAGGAGAAGCCGCAGATCTGGAAGCTCTAGAAGCCAAAAGGAAAGAACTGCTGGCTACCGCCGAAAAGTTCGCCAATACCGCAGTAGCAATGCTCGAGGAAAGGCAGGACGCGGAGGAACTGATAGAGCTGGTAGGGGAAAACGAGCGCAGAAGCACAGAGTGTTTGTAGAAGGCCAGGGCGCTCAGGGATCGGTGGGAGACGATAGTCAGTGATGCCAACAGGGAAGCAGAAAGGATCCGCAAGGAAGCCATTCGCCCCCGGAGGATCAATTTCGAAAGTCCCACCAATCATCAGCCGCTCGCAACTCCGAAGGACAACATGAAGAAGGCTGCAGAGCTCCTAGCTAAGAACGACGAAGAAATTGACATCAACCACCTCCGTACACTCGTCGCTTCAGCAATGAAGCAACAGAGCAAGGCGGATACTTCGCGCAGGATGGAATCCAACCCGGATCTATGCATATCTACCGCGCAGAATAACGCCTTAGGAAGGGAACGTCGTGACGAGCAATCGCGCACCGGATCTACGGAACGCAGAAGGAGAACCAGTGAACATCCAGATCCGATCCCCATACCCTCGGAAACTCCTCCGGCGGATAAGAACAAGGGAAAGAATCCAATGTGTACTGGCAGGGACAAGTACTGGAACCCGTCACCTCCGCCCCGGAACCCGCGTCCTCCTCCGCCACCTCCCCGATGAAGTCCTGCTGGAAACGCCAGACCCCATGGGCCTGGTGGAATTAACATCCGCGACAACGTCGTTCCACCGAGGAGTCGGAACAAGGAGCATACGCCTGAGCCCCGCAGGAGCCGGAACGAAGAACGTGAGCCTGAGCCCCGCAGGAGCCGGAATGAAGAACGTGAGCCTAAGCCCCGCAGAAACCGGAACGAGGGTGGCGACCGCCATCATGGCGAAGGCAGCCACCGTAGCCGGAGTCAGCACCATGAAGGACACGGAGAATCTGAAGGCGGAAGCAAAAGGTCCCATCGACCCCCTCGCAGATCTCCCTCCCCACCACCTAGTGGGGGAGGTGGAGGCGGAGGCGGAGGCCGACGATCTCGCTCTCGCTCAAAGTCTCCCGCCCGCAACGGCTCACGCGACGCACGGGAACGTCTCAACGAATACAGGACTGGGTACATAGGCCCAAAATGCTTCGCCAGGAGGATCCGAGAGGAACCAACGCCAAAAGGCTTGAACCTCAAGCTACCCGGAAATCTGAAGCACTATGATGGCAGTGAAAGGCCCGATACCTGGATCGATGACTACTTCAATGCAGTCAGCTCTGCCGGAGGGACCCCTAATATGGCCTGCCGCATGCTCTAGTTGTACCTTGTTGGTCCAGCCCGTACTTGGCTCAACGACCTCGACGAGAATTCTATCTTTTGCTGGTTTGACCTGAAGGTCGCTTTTGAAAAGCACTTCAGGGGCACCTACAAAAGACCCTCCACGACCAGCGATTTGCAGGCCTGGATCCAGAAGAAAAACGAAACCTCCCGAGCTTTCCTCTCTCGGTGGTTAGCAACAAGAAACGACTACGAGAACGTGGATAATCGCACAGCAATGCTAGCTTTCATAGGTGGCTTGCAAAGAGGGGGGCTGCTCCGGCACAAGCTAACTTGCCTTGTCAACGAGAATAAGCTGACGCTGGATGACATGATCGGCATCGCCAGCACTCACACCGTCGCTGATGACGACGCAGGTGGAGAACTCACGGCCACAGCCTTACCCTTACATCAGCAAAAGAAGAACCGTGATAACAGCGGTAATAACAACAACAAGCGGAAGAACCCCTCTGATGACCAGAAGAGCGGCGGATCCAACATGGTAGCTATGTCGTTCCAACGCGGAGGTCAAGGAGGCGGGATAGGCCGCGGCCATGGTGGCGGAGCCGGCAGGGGCCAGCAGCGCGCTGACGAGGTCACCGCCACTGGGTTCCGCGCTCCCCAAACCTACGAAGAGTACAGGGATATGCCATGTTTAGCCCACGTTGATCCGGCTACTGGCAAGTCCTCCCACACCAATCGCAACTGCAAGTGGGTCAACGATCTCAAGATTGACCCGGAAGCAGGATACAAGCGCGCTCGGAAGCACCGCCCGCGAGGCAAAGGAGGCAAGGGCAAAAACAACGAGAAGGACGAGGATAGTTCCGAGGCGATGGAAGAGGGTGAAGCTTCGCCAGATCCAAAAGAGGGTTCCGCAGCTAACAAATCCAATCCCTTCGGCAAAAAGAGTGCTGGCGCATACCACACCTTCCTCAGAACCCCAACCGTCCGGGCCAAGAAATCAGCCCTCCGGATCCTGAATGCCACACTTCCGGCTGTGCCGCAATACGTCAAGTGGTCGGAAAACCCATGCACCTTCGACAGGGCAGATCATCCAACCGTCATCCCCAAAGAGTTCTACGCTTTGGTTGTGAGTCCCCGCATCGACGGGTATGACTTCTCCAAGTGCCTCATGGACGGCGGAGCCAGCCTGAACATCATGTACCTGGAGACTCTGGAGAAGATGAACCTTACCAAGGAGCAGCTCAAGCACAGCACCACGGAGTTCCATGGTGTGGTTCCGGGTAAAAAGGAAAACTCTCTAGGCAGCATCAAACTCTCCGTGGCCTTCGGGGATGTTAATAATTTCCGCGAAGAGATGATCACGTTCGAGGTTGTGCCCTTCAAGAGCTCCTACCATGTCATTTTCGGCAGGCCCACCTACCACAAGTTTCACGCAAGGGCGTGCTACATCTACAACAAGCTCAAGATTCCGGGTCCTAACGGCATGATTACCGTATTCGGAGACTACAAGAAAGCACGAGAATGTGAGGAGGGCGATGCCGCCTTTGCAGAATCCGTACTATCTGGAGAGGAGCTGCAAGGCTACAGGGCCGCGGTGGATCCCAGTGAGATGCATACCACCAAGAAGCAGATCTCCGACCAGAAGACCTCATTCAAGGCCGTGATAGACACCAAGAAAGTTGACCTCAAGGAAGGCGACGCCACCAAGCAAGTGTCTGTCGGAGCTGGCCTGGACCCCAAATAGGAAGGCGCGCTCGTCGAGTTCCTCAGAGCTAACATGGATATCTTCGCATGGCAACCTTCTGACATGTCCGGAGTACCAAGGGAACTCGCCGAGCACTACCTCAACATAAATCCGGGTGCAAAACCGGTGAAGCAAGCTATGCATCGCTTTGGAGACAAGAAGCGTCGCGCCATAGGGATGGAATTAGCAAAGTTACTAGAGGCAGGATTTGTAGTAGAAGTTATCCATACCGATTGGGTCGCAAACCCCGTCCTTGTACCCAAAAAGAATTCTGAAATACTAAGAATGTGCATCGATTACTCGGGCTTGAATAAGCATTGTCCGAAGGATCCGTTCCCCTTGCCGCGCATTGACCAAGTCATTGATTCAACGGCAGGGGCGGAACTTCTGTGTTTTCTTGCATATTCCGGGTACCATCAGATCCGGATGAAGAAGTCCGACCAAAAGGCGACTTCATCACACCCTTCGGCACTTACTGCTATGTCACCATGCCTTTTGGTTTGAAAATGCAGGTGCCACTTACCAGCGTACGATGCAGCTGCCCTGAAGGACCAGATTGGCCGGAACGCACGCACGTCGACGACATCGCGGTCATGACCCGGAAAGGATCCGACTTGATCGCGACCTCAAGGAAACCTTCGAGAATCTCCGACGGTATAAGATGATGTTGAACTGAAGTGCGTCTTGGCGACCAGTGGAAAACTCCTTGGCCTCATTGTGTCTCACAGAGGCATTGAAGTAAACCCGAAAAAAATCAAGGCTATCCTAAACATCAAGATGCCAACTTGTCTCAAAGATGTGCAACGATTAACTGGTTGCGTTGCTGCAATCAGTAGATTTGTTAGCCGTCTTGGCGAGAAGGCACTACCTTTGTACAAGCTATTGAAGAAAATGGACAAATTTATCTGGGACGACGCAGCGGATACAACACTTCAGGGGTTGAAGGACATACTCTCTTCCCCACCTATCTTGGTGGCTCCGGAAGAGTCAGAGCCTATGCTCCTCTACCTGGCAGCTTCCAACAAGGTCATCAGCCTCATTATCGTGGTGGAGCGAAAGGAAGAAGGTCATGAGTACGGAGTCCAAATACCAGTTTACTACATAAGCGAGGTCCTGACGGAATCCAAGCAAAGATACCCTCACTTTCAGAAGCTAGCCTACGGAGTGTTCCTAGGTAGCCGGAAGCTGAGACATTACTTCCAGGAGCATCCCATGATAGTTGTGAGCAAGGCTCCATTGTCAGCCATCATCAACAACTCCGACGCAACAGGGCGTGTAGCGAAGTGGGGAATAGAACTTTCTGCCTTCGACATCAAATACAAAGCCAGATCCTCGATCAAGTCTCAAATTTTGGCAGATTTTTTCGTCGATTAGACTGAAGCGCCGGAGGGCACACCTGTGCCGGAACCTGAAGCTTGGGTCATGCACTTTGATGGATCCAAGCAGCACCAAGGCTCGGGGGCTGGAGTTACCCTGAAGTCACCTACCGGAGAAGAACTACAGTACGTTCTGCAGATTCACTACGAAGCTACAAATAACATGGCGGAATATGAGGCTCTACTACACTGCTTGCGCATCATATGCTGTGGAGACTCCGACTTGGTGGCACAACAAGTAGCCGGAACCTGGAACGCCAGAAACTCCATCATGGCGGCTTACAGAGATGAAGTTGACGAGATCGCCAAGTGCTTCCTCGGATACGAAGTCAAGTACGTCAGGAGAGATGACAACACAGCGGCAGATATGCTGTCCAAACTCGGATCTGGCAGGAAACCCATTCCTCCCGGAATTTTCCTTCAGCACCTACGGACACCCTCAGTAAAGGGCGCTAACCCGAAAAACCCAGACGTGGCAGTATCTCCGGCCAAGGAGGTGATGGTCATCACTCCGGCTTGGACTAAGCCTTTCCTGGACTACCTCATCGACCAGAAGTTGCCGGAGGATGAAGTCCTTGCATGACAGGTCGTTAGGCGAGCAAGATCCTACACAATAGTTGATGGACAACTCTACAAAAGAAGTGCAAACGGGATTTTTCTGAAATGCGTCTCAAATCAAGATGGCATCGAAATTCTCAGAGAGATCCACCTCGGTGATTGCGGGCATCACGCCGCTCCCAGGTCCCTCGTTGCAAAAGCTTTCCGGCAAGGTTTTTACTGGCTAACGGCTAAAGAAGATGATGAAAAGATAGTCAAAACATACCGCGGTTGCCAGTACTACACTACACAATCAAATGCTCCGGCTCAGGAGCTGATGACCATCCCTATCACTTGGCCGTTCGCGGTTTGGGGGCTTGACATGGTCAGAAAATTGAAGAAATCATCTCTTGGCGGTTCTGAGTACCTCTTGGTCGCTATTGACAAGTTCAGTAAGTGGATCGAGGCAAAGCCAGTGAGAAAAGGCGATGGTGCTACGGCACTAAAATTTGTTTGCAGCCTCGTAGTGAGATATGGCATCCCACACAGCATCATCACAGACAATGGCACAAACTTCACGCAAGGAGAACTGAAGGATTATTGCAATGACGTAGGGATCCGACTTGACCTTGTCTCCATGGCTCATCCACAGTCCAATGGGCAGGTCGAGCGAGCCAATGGCCTCATACTAGCCGGAGTCAAACCTCGCCTTGAAGAACCTCTGCGACGCGCAGCCGGAGCTTGGACGGAGGAGTTAGACTCTGTTCTGTGGAGTTTACGAATTACCCCTAATAGGTCAACTGGGTTTACACCTTTCTTTCTAGTATACGGATCTGAAGCTGTGTTACCCTCCGACATCATCCATGATTCCCCGCGAGTTTCTGCCTACAATGAAGAAACTGCTGACGAGGCTCGACAGCTATCTGTGGACTTGCTCGAAGAAGCTCGGAACTTGGCCGACCAATGTTCCACCATCTACCAGAGAAACTCCGACGCTACCAGCCGTCGAGTTCGGAATCGCTCGTTTAAGGAAGGTGACTTGGTCCTCCGCCTTCGGCAGGTGAAAGAACATAAGTTGCAATCTCCATGGGAAGGACCTTTTGTCGTCAACAAAGTGCTACACAACGGATCTTACTACCTTGTCGATTTCCGCGAGCTAAAGGATATACCTGACAATTGGCATCGGAAATGCAAGAGGGAGGATCCGGATGACATATACGATGAAACTGATCGTCCATGGAATATAGCACAGCTACGTCCTTTCCACACTTAGCAATTTTCGCATTACATACTTTGTAATAGTTATCATACATGACCGATGAAATAAAGCATATGGTTCACTCTTTGAGTCGTTTACCTCCTTTACTTGTTCATTTTTGGATCGTGTATGTTTTCCGACTAAAACCGCAGAGCTGGATGTTTCCGCCTAGGCGTCTATGAAAGTTGTGATTTTCAAAATCGTCCATTAGGACGTGAGCTTAAGTTTTCTGGTGGATGAGTTTTTTGTTGCGAACTTATGGATTCCTGGTAGCGACTTCCGGCACCTTGGCTGGGGGCTTGTTTCCGCGGTTATTGACGGATTGCCATTGGGCTTCGTCGCCGTCGGCGAGCGTTTCCGGCTAAAGGTCTTCCGGCTCGTGGAAGGTCAAATAAGCAAGCCGGAAAACTTAGAAACTAGCACTTGCTTTCAAATAACGAAACATGCATATATAATCAAACGGATAGCAGGATAAGTTTCTTCCGCCCATGATATGCATCTGTTTCATCCTAACTACTTCAAATGCTTAAGTTATATTACAAACCCTCGAAGGGGCCAAAATGATACAGCTCGTTGTTTTTCCAGGAATCATTCTGAAGATTCCGGCTTGTCATCTGAAGCTTTGTAGGTGCTGTCCTTGTCGGAACCGTCGTTGGAGGCGTCGCCTGACTGATGCGTGCTGGACCCGGAGCCTTCTACCTCCTCATCTTCTTCATCGTCGGTAAAGCCCTCCGGAATGTCATACTTCTTGTACCATGAGGAGTGATCCACTCGTTCAGCAAAAAGCGTGTCAAAGCCTCGGGTTTCCGCGATGGCCTGCTTGATGTTGGTAGACTTGGGGACTCCGCGTGCGATCATCGTGAAATCCATACTGGGAAAATGTGCTTTGCACATGGCCAAGACAGTGGACGCAGCTCCGCGAGCAGAGGACTCTTGCTAGTCCCCGATCAGCTCCGGCACCATGTTCATCAACTTGGTCATAGTATCAATGACAGTGGTGCGGGCTTTCTTCAGGTACAGCTTCCGGGCAATGTTCCGGCAAGCTTCAATGAGATCATCAATAGAGTTTCTAGCTTCTTCATATGCTTCAGTTTGGGGAAATACCAGCATCTTGTTTCCATTCAAATCCCAGACATGCTGATATACACGAAAAATCATGTGATCAGATTCCGGGTTGGGGCAAGAAAAGTACAATATACATGTCGAAAATGTGATGTTCTTACGGAAGATCAGCTCGTCGACGTCCGCCGCCTCCGCCTCAGCAGCTTTGAGCTTAGACGAGAGAGTCACTACTAGGAAATGCCTAATCAGTGGCGCACCACTATGGCCTGTTAGTGGCGCACCATGGTGCGCCACTACTATCACGCCACTGCTAACAATTAGTAGTGGCGCACTAGTGGTGCGCCATTGCTATCTGAAGTACCAATGGCGCACTTCGTGGTGCGCCATTGCTAACACATGCGGTGCGCCACTGTTGTTCCCAAGGAGTGCGCCACTGTTGTTCCGAAGCAGTGCGACACTACTGTCTATGGTTGGTGCGTCACTGCTGCCTTTTGTGGTGCGCCACTGTTCTCCCGAAGGGGTGCGCCATTGCTGCGTGTGAGGGTGCGCCACTGCTGGCTCGAAGACGTGCGACATTGCTGTCTACAGTGGTGCGCCACTGCTATTTCCGATGTGCATCACACAGCAGTGCGCCACTGATGTACATATTGGTGCGCCACTGCTCTTTAGTGGTGGTGCGCCACTGATGACTCCTTGGTGCGCCACTGCTAGTATTTCGAAATTATAAAATTTATTTGTATTTCTGGTATTTATACAGGTTGTAATATAGCATAGTATAACAGCACAATACAGGATATATAACGAATATAGACAACAACATAGTATATCAATACATAGTTCTTCACATTAGCCTCCATGATTCACAAGATTTCAAATATTAGACAAGTTACGGGGTTACAAGGTCATGAGCTAGGTTACAAGGTCAATCATCTAAACTACCATCACATAGAAGAGAGCTAGAGTCACTACTAGCATCATCCCGATGAAAGTGGTCTTCATCCGGTTCCTCCTCCGCTCCCTCCTCTCTCCCGCCAGATAGCGTGCGTATCTTCTTTGGCCTCCGCTCTAGTGGTGTACCCTTTGTAGTTGTTACCACTAAAATGGTGAACCTGTCTCCGACACTCCTCCCAGTCGTTGTAGACTCCGGGAACCTTGCCCTTGTACACGACATACCATGGCATCTCTGCATATATGCACAAGCCAATTGTTGGGGGGATGACCCCCGGTATGCCAAAGGCATGCCGAACCGGATGGTTTGAGCCATCAAAGTACCGGTTTAAAAGTTATTCCGGATAACAAGAATTGGTTCTATGCAAAGTGAATCATGCCGGTATCCTAGGAGGGGTATACCGGAACCGGCTAAGAAGGTACCGAGTACGGTATGGCTACACCGTAGCACGTCGGCAAGGCTGGTCAAAGATTCTCTCGAGAGCTAGAGGACAAGGATGAGCGAAGCACTTCAGCTTTAAACGAAGCCCTGGCGTCTAAAGAGATGATGACGTAAAAGGTACCCGGAGGATGTCACCGCTCTGATTAAAGACATCACCGCCACTTGTAGCCAAAGTGGCTTTATAAAGTAGTTTGTCTAGTCAAAGATGCCATTAGGTTTCCTAGGGTTTCTTCCCTGTAAGCCACCCTCTCCCCCATATAAGAGAGGGATCACCCCCTTGCGTGGGTACGTAGAAGAGGTGTAACGTGTTATGTGTCATATGCTATCTTGTATCCAGAAACCTGTAACCTCTTATGATCAAGGAATAGAGAGATCTGAAGGGGAAATAGTTCTTGTGTTCTTCTTCTTCTACCTCTGGCCAAGGCCAAGTTCTTGAGGAAAGCATCCGGAATCCATCCCATCCTTACCAAAAACCCTCCCCCGAATCCTCTAGCGCACATTCGGCCCCAACTTAAGCCATCCCATGGCATCTGTCTGTTCACCACGACGACAGTTGGCGCCCACCGTGGGGCGAGCAGCTGCGCTTGCGGAGTTCATATTCGGGCGGGCCTCCTCACCATCTCCGGCGAGAGTGTCGTCACTGCGCTCGTCGACCGCGTCCTCTCGACGGACTTCATCAACGACAACACCTGCTTCGCCAACGGCGGTAAGTTCCCAGGAACGGAGTCATCGAGTTCGGCAGCCTCCGCATCTACTACGGCACCGTCCCCGAGCGCCAGTGCCTCTCGCCGGTGCTGGTAGCTCCGGACCCGCCAAGGTCTGCAGTTCGCAGCGGCCACGCCGCCGGCAGCGTGGAGGTGCTGGTCGTTGGTGCGGCTGACGCTGGCAAGGAAGCTGCGGCGGAAGGCGCTGGACAGACAAGGTCTACGCGCACGGCCAAGCCACCGACCGAGCGTGACCAGGAGGTTGCGGGTGCATCTGCAGCGCCACCGGAGACTCCACTCCAAGCGGCCATGAACGTGCTGGCGACGCCCATCGCGCAGAACATCGATCCGGTAGCGGCTCAGGCGGAGCTGGAGGCGCAACGTCAGAAGCTGCTCTCCGGAGGCGCGGACATCATCCGGGCGCAGCGCGAGCTGAACCTAACCCTACGTGAGTATAATGCTGCCCATGGCTTTGCTTCTGTTAGCGCTCAGGCTGCTAGAGTACCGGAGAACCGGCTTAGAGCTCGCAATCTAAATCAGGATCTGCGTAAGGAGATTCTTACCGGAAAGAGTACCTCTGCATCTTTGAGCATCGTAGAAAAACCTAAGTACAGTAGTCCGGATAAAACCATAAAAGCTGCTAGGGCTGCTGTAGAGCTGTGTGACTCGCTTACCGGAGATGCTTTAGCAAAACAGCAGGATCGTGTTAGGGAATTGCTTGACATGATACAGGAACAAAATGCTGAGCAGCTTGCTAAGATGAACAAAGCTGCAGCGTCAAAATCTGTGCGTTCGGCAAAAAATGCCGGAAGCAAGTCCCATGGGCAGGCATCGTCCCCCCATCCGGACAGAAGAAAAGAAAAAGATGTGAATGCACAGCAAATGACTGTGTATGATCCGGTACTTGCCGGAAAACAACAAGCCGGGCGACACGAGGCCGGTAGAAAAAGCCATGGGGCAGTTCGTGGTTATGCCGGAAATGGCTACGCCGGATATGATTATGCCGGTAGAGGTGAAACCGGGCAAAATTATCGAGCAGCAAGAGCAGCTTATGTTGAGGAGGAAATGCCTCCGCCAAGGTGCTGGCAGGCAAGAGCCGCGGTACCGGAACGTTATGATGAAGCCGATTCAGGAACCGAAAGAATCGCAGCCTACCGGAACCCTCTGGGGGTACGAGTAGGGGAAAGATGCCTGCCAGACCGGGATGCGAGGCACAGGCTGGACAGGGTGTATTTATCTGAGATGATCGAGGCAGAAGGTCCTCCGGGCCCAAAGTGCTTTGGCCCACGAATCATGAAAGAGGAACCACCGGTTCGCAACTTCCAGTTGCCCCGTGACACAAAAACATACGATGGCACCACTAAGCCGGAAGACTGGCTTGCGGATTATGTAACCGCAGTGTACGTCGCTGGCGGCGGAGGAACCGTGACAGGAGGAGGAAACCGGCGTTGGGCCGTGAGAATCGTACCATCCTTCCTGGTAGGACCAGCACGCATTTGGCTTAACAACCTGCCGGCAGGAAGCATAAATGGCTGGTTGGACTTTGAGGAAGCTTTCGTGAGTAACTTCAGCAGCACGTACCGGAGGCCGAACAGACCGCAGCAGCTCGCCCTGTGTGTGCAGCGCTCAAATGAAACAGGCGGGATTACGACCCGGTGGAACTCCACAAGGAACTCCTGAAGGAGTGATCGAGGCACAGACCATTGCTTGGTTTTGCAATGGGTGCAGAAGAGGTTCACCACTGTGGCAAAAGCTGCAGAGAAACATGCCGGCAACTTTGGCAGAGATGATACGTGTGGCAGATAGCTACGCATTGGGAGACCCAATGCAACCGGCGGTTCAAACTGAACCGGCGCAAGCGAGCCAACCGCGCCAAGATCAATACCGGGACAACCGGCACAACAAAAGAAGGGAAGATTTTCCGGATCGGAGGTATGGTCCGCAGCAAGTAGCCGCGGTGCGGATAATTCGCGCCGGCGGAAGCCAGAGGCAAAAAACCGGATCGCAGCCATGGGCGGGTCCTAAAAAACAGTGGGTTGAAAAGAAGCCGTGGCAAAATGATGAGAAGTACATCATGGAATCCGCTATGGATCAGCCGTGCCGGTGGCACACACCAAATCCCGCAAGGCCTGCGAACCATTTGACAAAAGATTGCACTTGGACAAAAAGATTGATGGAAAGAGGCATGATGAAAGATGCAAGGGACCAGGGTACCGGAAGACTTCCACCACCACCCCCGCTTACCGGAGCAAATGCTCTACCGGTACAGCCTCAGCCGAACCGGCAGCAGCCGCAACAAGTTCACCAGGTGGCACAAGGTTTTAACCAACCACCACCGGCACCTTTAGGCCGGAATGTTTACCAGACCCGGATATGTGCTGCGTTGTGTTCGTTCGAGCCAACAGACAAGCAAAGCATGCATCGCCGTTCCATGGAAGTGAACGCGGTGATGCCGGCAGTTCCAAAATACATGCTGTGGTCAGATCAGGAAATTACCTGGTCATTCAAGGATCACCCCAAGATAATGCCAAATCCGGGTGGCTACGCTCTCGTTGTGGACCCAATCATGCATGGGCCAACGACTCGTGTCAAGTTCAGCAAAGTGCTGATAGACAATGGGAGCAGCATAAATATCATGTACCGGCACACCATGCATACGCTTGGGATAACAGAAAACATGCTTCAACCAACTCATACAACATTCCACGGAATCGTTCCGGGATTATCCTGTTCGCCCATGGGAAAAGTCCGGGTGGATGTATCGTTTGGAGGACGTGATAATTGCCGGGTCGAAAAACTTCTGTTTGAGGTGGTGGACCTAGACAGTCCCTACCATGCATTGCTGGGGAGACCGGCATTGGCGGCGTTCATGGCCTCAACTCATACGGCGTATCTCAAGATGAAGATGCCGGCACCTTGTGGACCCTTGACTGTGGTGGGAAACTATAAGGTCTCGCTGGAAACCGCTTCCGCCGGATCAAACCTGGCAGAATCGCTGGTGATTGCAGAGGAAAAAAGAAGGATACAAACTGCAGTTGCGCTGGCTCAGTCCTCACAGTTGAGCTTAGCGGCAATGAGTGGCAATTTGGGCACACCGGCATTTAAGCCAACCAAGGAGACAAAAGACATCGTGCTGGACCCGGCATACCCCGTACCGTTCGTATCGGTGCTGGCCTGAATGAGGCATAGGAAAGCGCGCTCGTCAACTTCCTCCGTGAGAATCGGAATATCTTCGCCTGGTCTACTGATGACTTGGTAGGTGTTCCGAGGGAGTTGGCTGAGCACTCTCTGAATGTCCGGAAGGATGCAAAGCCGGTACGGCAACCTTTGCGCCGGTTCGCTGAAGACAGGAGGAAAATCATTGGGGAAGAGGTAACAAAGTTACTGGTTGCCGGTTTCATCGTGGAGGTACTGCATACCGAGTGGCTAGCCAATCCGGTGCTGGTCGAGAAGAAAAAAGAGGAAGACCCAAAAGCTCCTAAGGTGTGGTGTATGTGCATCGACTACACCAACCTGAACAAGGCTTGCCCGAAAGATCCTTTCCCTTTACCGCGAATTGATCAAGTGATCGATTCTACTGCTGGCTGTGAGCTGTTGTCTTTCCTGGATGCTTATTCCGGTTTCCATCAAATTCCCCTGAAAAAGGAAGATCAAATAAAAACTGCGTTCATTACCCCGCACGGGGCTTATTGCTATGTCACTATGCCATTCGGTTTGCGCAACGCTGGTGCAACGTACCAGCGCTGTATGCAAAAGTGTTTGTTTGATCAAATTGGAAAAAATGTGCAAGTCTATGTGGACGATGTCGTAATAAAAACTAAGGTAAAAGAAACCTTGATCGACGATCTAAGGCAAACATTTGACAACTTGAGAAGGTTCCGGATGAAACTCAATCCGGCAAAATGCACTTTCGGTGTTCCTGCCGGCAACTGCTTGGCTTTCTCGTGTCAAGCCGCGGGATAGAGGTTAATCCGGTAAAAATCCGGGCCATCGAAAGAATGACTATACCGCAAGATCTCAAAGATGTGCAAAAGTTTACCGGAAGCTTGGCATCGCTAAGCCGGTTTATAAGCCGGTTGGGCGAAAAGGCTTTGCCGCTGTATGCTCTGATGAAAAAATCCGATACCTTCGTTTGGACCCCGCAGGCAGACGCTGCGTTCAAAGAACTAAAGAAAATGCTAGCAACTGCACCGGTATTGGCTTCGCCTTTGGAAAGGGAACCCATGCTGTTGTACATAGCAGCAACGAACCGGGTCGTGAGTGTTGTGGTTGTGGTAGAAAGAGAAGAGGAAGGAAAAACCGTGCAAAGGCCGGTATACTACCTGAGCGAGGTGCTCTCCCTCTCAAAACAAAACTACCCCCACTTCCAAAAAATGACCTATGGCGTGTTCATGGCCGCCACAAAACTCAAGCACTACTTTGAAGAGCACCCCATGAAGGTGGTGAGCGAGGCACCCATTTCAGATATCATGTGCAACAAGGATGCTAGCGGCAGGATTGCCAAATGGGCAATTCAGCTATCGCCATATGTACCGGTATACGAAAGAAGAGATGCCATTAAGTCGCAAGCTTTGGCTGATTTCCTGGTCGATTGGGCGGAAATGCAATACAAACCGCCGGAACAAAAAATAGAATACTGGAAGATGCACTTTGACGGATCCAAGCTCAAAGAGGGTCTAGGTGCCGGTGTAGTTCTTACTTCACAAGGAGATCACCTCCGGTATGTTCGCAGAAGTGCACTTCAGGGCATCAAACAATGTCGCTGAGTATGAGGCTCTGATCCATGGGCTTAAGGTCGCAAAAGAAATCGGTGCGCACCGGATCATTTGCTACGGTGACTCAGATCTCGTGGTGCAACAATGTTCCGGAGATTGGGATGCAAAAGATGCCAACATGGCCTCATACCAGTTTCATGTGCAAAAGATTGCCGGTTTCTTCGAGGGCTGTGAGTTTCACCATGTGCCCCGGGCGGAAAATGAAGCCGCGGATACGCTCTCTAAGTTGGGCTCCTCCAGGCAAGAAATCCCTCCCGGAGTAGCTTTGGCTCACCTAAGGGCGCCATCGATCAAACCAAGTCCGGAGTCTGAATCAATCTTTGTACCGGAGTCACACGTTGTGCCAATGGACATTGACGAAGGAAACCTGGGACTGTTCCGGTGAGCCCGGGAATGTTCCTAAACCCGACTGCCGGATCCAAGCCGGAAGAAGCTATGCTGGTGGATAGTATGGAGGTGGACGTGCCGGTGTTTCTGGTTCGAGAAGCACCAACTTGGGTTGAACCTATTAAGGAATTCCTGATCAACGGCACCTGCCGGTTGACGAAAATGAGTCAAGAAGGATCCAGAGGAGGTCCAAGGCCTATACCATCATCAACGGAGAGGTATACAAAAGAAGTGTTACCGGTGTCCTCCAAAGTGTGGAACCGGAAGAGGGAAAAGAGATGCTGGTGGAAATTCACCAAGGAGAATGTGGGCATCATGCCTCATCAAGGGCGCTGGTGGCAAAAGTGTTCCGGCACGGATTCTACTGGCCCACTGCACTGGAAAATGCTGAGGATCTGGTACGAAAATGCAACGGTGCCAGAGGTACGCCAAGCAAAACCATACCCCAGCATCCGGTTTGAAAACTATACCGTTAACTTGGCCGTTCGCTGTTTGGTGCCTTGACATGGTTGGCCCATTCAAAACTGCGAGGAGCAGCTTTACCCACATCCTAGTGATGGTGGATAAGTTCACTAAGTGGCTTGAGGTGAAGCCTATTGCCAAATGTGATGGGCATACGGTGAAGTTCTTGAAAGATGTTATTTTGAGGTATGGCTACCCGCATAGCATTATCACTGATAATGGCACAAACTTTGCTCAAGGTGAGTTCAAAAGATTTTGTGAGGATAACAACATCCAGCTGGACCTGTGCTCAGTCGCACACCCGCAAGGCAATGGCCAAGTGGAAAGAACCAATGCTTTGGTGCTTTCCGGTATCAAACCAAGGCTCATTGAACCGCTTGAAAAAACACCGGGGTGTTGGCTCGATGAGCTACCATCAGTGTTGTGGAGCATAAGAACGACTCCGAACCGGTCTACTGGATACACTCCATTCTTCATGGTTTATGGGGCGGAAGCCGTGATACCAACCGATATCATACATGATTCACCAAGGGTTCCTTGAAGTGGGATGGCTTGAGTTGGGGCGAATGTGCGCTTAGAGGATTCGGGGAGGGTTTTGTAAAGATGGGGACGGATTCCTGATGCTTTCCGGATGCTTTCCCGCTGAACTCAGCCAATGGCCAGGTGAAAGTACGGACTACAAAACCAAGTCTCTATTATCTCAGAAAACCCCCCGTTTACGGGGTGCCCCTCTCCTTATATAGGGGAGAGGGCTTACTGTGGAAGAAACCCTAATGGCATCTTTGACTAGACAAACTACTTTACAAAGCCTCTTTGGCAACAGTGACGCCGGTAGACCTTTAATCAGGAACGGTGACATCCCCCGGTACCTTTTACGTCATCTTCTGCTTTGGCCTCAGAGCTTCGTTTAAAGCTGAAGTGCTTCGCTCATCCTTGTCCTCTAGCTCTTGAGAGAATCTTTGACCAACTTGCCGACGTGCTACAGTGTAGCCCGTGCCGGTACTCCGGTACCTTCTTAGTCTATTCCGGTATACCCTTCTGGGATACCGGTATAGATTCACTTAGCCATAAACTTATCTTTGTTATCCGGAATAACTTTAAACCGGTATCTCATAGCCTAACTAGCAAGTTCGGCATGCCTTTGGCATACCGGGTCATCCCCCCAACATTAGTCCCCGAAGCTGGTATAGTCCGGCGGATCCTATCCGACGGACCATGCCAGGTTCCCATTTATTAATGTACCGGTTTAACTCTTCCGGAAACCAGTTCAAACCTTCCGGTGTCTCTGCCGGACCCATCTCATCATACCGATCTTTTCCGGTAGCTTTGCCATTTAACTCTCCTCGGCGAAGTCGAGAACTTCTCGGTCAGAGTGCCTGTCAGAGACATGCGCACCAACTGCGCGCCGGTGTCGGGTCACTTCCTTCACTTCGCGTCATAATGCGCCACACCGGATCCTCGCTGCCGTTCCGGATCCGTGTGGCATCCCTGTGGCTTTTGTTTTTTCGCGCGTGTATCTCCGCGCCACGTGGCGGCCCACGAGGCGAAGCGCCGCGGGCCCAGTGGTTTTCGGCCCACGATCGTCCTCCCTACTTAAGGGCGCGGCGGTTCCCACTTCTTCTCCTTCCTCGCATTCTCCACCTCCAGCGCACCTAGAGCCTCTGCCCTTCGCGCTCGCCTCGCCGTTGCTCGCCGCCGAAGCTTGCTTAGTCCCCGCAGAGCTCGCCCCAGAATTCACGCAGCCTCTTCGCCCCGCTCGCCTTCGGCAACTCCTTCTTCCTCATCGCCGTTCGTCGCCCTCGGCCGCTAGCTCGCTGAGTTCGGCGGAGCGTCGCCTTTTCGTCCGCCGCCCTCAGGTTAGTTTTGAGGACCTGCACCTTCTCCTTCGCCTCCTTGTTCTCGGGCCGGTAGGGTGTTTACTTCCTCTTTTCTTTTGTTTTTTCTCTTACTCATAGATCTTCGCGGGAAGCTAGATCCGGGGAAAACTGTTTCTGGGTAGATTTTGGACTTTTCAAGCCAACATGTCTTTCGGAGAGTATGCTTCGGATCCCTCTGCCGGCAGTCATCACAGCAAGACCCCCACCGCTTCTTCCGGGGAGGAGGTTTCGGTTGACCGCGTTTCTGACGGGCTCGAGACGGAGCTCGCCCAAAGTGAAGCAGGTACCGGCAGCTCCACTCAAGCTACCGGCAATCAGGGAGAAACCGGCAGCTCGAGCCAGGGCACCGGCATAGATTTGAACTCTTATACGCGCGGGGCCTGGATGGGCTCCGATGTGACCCAGGCCAAAATTGACTGGCTCTACCGCTCCCGGAGGATGCCGGAAGAAGTCTGGTGCCGCATCCCTGGCGAGGAGCGTCGGCCTGAGCCTCAGCCGGGTGAACGCGTGGTCTTTTCTGCTCATTTTGAGCGCGGACTAGGCCTTCCGGCTTCGGATTTCTTCCGGAGCTTTCTCGATTTCTACGAGCTCCAGCCCCATCACCTTCCGGGCAACTCCATCTTTTTTCTTTCTTCCTTCGCTACCTTCATGGAGGGGTATGTCGGCATGACCCCCTCAGTGGACAATTTCTCCTTTTTCTATTATCTCCGGAAGAATTCTATCCAAGATAAGAATCTTCCGCCCCCCAAACCGCTCGTCCGGTGCGGTGGGTGCATTCTCTCGCCCCGTCAAGGGAGCCCCTTCTTCAAACTCTCCGGTCTGGAGTCTGTCCGGACCTGGCAGAAATCCTTCTTCTACGTCCGGAACGGTGGACCGGAAGACTTCATCAACCTTCCGGAATATGTTCCCGGGCCACCCAGCACGAAGAACTGGCTACACAATCCTAAGGATGACAAGGAGTCCATCCGGATCGGCCTTTTCGTCCAGAAGAACAAGGAGGAGACCAATCTCTCTGCGGACGATCTGGTTATGACTTTCCTATCGCACCGGGTGCTGCCCCTTCAGCGCCGCGCTCACAAAATCTGCCAGATGCGAGGCCGGATGGATCCTGCCCGGATCACCACCCACCAGCTAAGCGCCTCTGACTTGGTCCTTAAGGCCAAGCAGATCTGCCAAAACTCTTTGAGGCCCAGCGGAAAATATGGGCTAGCTCCTTATAGCCGCAGCAACTCTCCTCCGCGCCAAGTAAGGCCTCGGGATCTCCGGAAGATCTTGCACCGGAATATTTATGATTTCTTTCTCACTGATTTGTTGTGTTGCAGAACTTCCGCCGGATCCGCCAGGAGGAGCAAGCTTCCTACGCCCCCAACCGGCGCTTCCAGGACGATTGCGATCCGGACCCTTATCTGAAGGGGAAACACACGATGGGCCCGACGTACACCAAGCACCCCGGTAACTTCTTATCCGGCATACTTGATGAATTTCGTTCACTAGTTTCCTTACCAACTTTTTCTCTATAGGCCTGCGCCCTGCCGGGGCAAACCCTGAGGTAGTGGAACATGCTGTTCCGGTGTCTGCGGAGGTTGGCCAGGAGTTCCTGGACAACTTGGCCTCCCGGGGCCGCAAGAAGAAAGCGCCGGCACCCGAAGCCGGTACGAGCGATGCTCCTCCTGCCAAGCGCTCCCGGAAGGAAGTTGTTGGCGGGAAACAGGTCACCGCCAAGCATTACCGGAAGCGGGAAATGCCGGTTGCTTCCGGGTAAGTTTCCGTTTCCACTTTCCTTTTGTTTCATGATTTTCTTTTTCCGGAAGTTTTTTCTGAACCTCCTTTTTTCTTTATCTTTTCAGCCCTGCGCTCAAGATTTCCAAGAGCGCCACCGGCATGAGGCCGGAAGGCTCTGAGGATGCCGCCAGGGCCTCACCTCCTCCTCAACCAAGTCCGGTACCATCTGGTGCCGGCAAATCTCCTGCCTCCTCTCGGGGAGGCAACACAAGTGCGGGGCGCGCGGCCCCCGAAACTTCCCATCACCGCGCGGAGGAGGATTTCTTTTCCCCTCCAGAAGCTGAAGACACCGGCGCCAGCAACATCGGCGCCGGTAGCGAAGATACCGGGCGGGCGGAACCTCTGGTTCCTCCCGTTCCCAAGAAAAAGGCCACTGCCTCGCCCTCAAAGACCGTGCCAGAAACTTCCGCGCCGGCAACCTCTCCCCCGGCTAAGGAAGTGCCGGAAGCCTCTGCGCCGACCAAGGACGCACCACCATCACCTCCGGCAGCTTCCACCGGCAAATCTGCTGCTGCCGATCCAGCTCGCCCGGAAGGCACAAAGCTCACCGCTCAGCAACTTGCTGTGGTGGTTACTGCGGCGACCTCCCCCTCTTCCGGCTCGCAGTCACTAGTGCTGCACGCCGGTCGCGCCGCTGTTGCGGCCAGTGGGAAGGCCTCAGCTCAGCTGGGCCGGATCACGAGCTCAACCGCGGCGAGGTCAGCCTGGGCCCGCTGCTGGTTACGCCGAGAAAGTGGAACCAGGCGGACTTGTCTCCGGCGACCCGCGGCTGGGCAAGGACAAGCTTCCGGTCGTTGACCCTTCCGGTCCGCGGAGCACGGCGCAGCATCTGAGCCGGCTTAAGCGCGCCGTCAAGGAGTTCGACACCGCGTGGCACGATGCCAGCGGCAACGTGGTGGTAAGTTGCACAAACTTCAAAGTTCTTTAAACTCATGCCGGTTTTCAATCTCCCAGATTATATATATATCCTCCCAGTCCCTGAGTTTCGGGTTGAGAACGCAGTTCTTAGCGCGAAACTTTCTTGGAAACAAAAAACCGGCATAGCCAGTCCCCGAGTTTCGGGTTGAGCACGCAGTTCTTAGCGCGAAACTTTCTTGGAACAAAACGCCGGCATAGCCAGTCCCCGAGTTTCGGGTTGAGCACGCAGTTCTTAACGCGAAAATTTCTTGGAACAAAACGCCGGCATAGCCTTACCGGAATCTTTTAACTTGAACAGGGGACCTTGGACACCCGGAAGCAACTCTTTGAGGAGCTTCTGTGGGAACACCGGTTCCTTTCCGAAGCCCACAGCAAGTGCCAAGGTTTGTTTTTCTGCCTCCGGCTTCTTTTGTACCGGTTGCCTCTTTCAATCTATATTCACAAGTTCTTTGCACAGCAGCGCTTCCGGAAGTCTCCTTCGAGGACCTCTCTGCCCAGCTCTCCACGCTTAAAGGTACCGTTTTGTTTTTTGTTTGTCTTGCCTCTTCTTGAATTTACCGGTTTATTTCTGTTAACCGTTTCTTTTTCCGGATCACAGCTGAAAAGGAGCAGCTCGTCGTCGAGCACCGCAAGGCCCTGGACGCTCAGGAGAAAATCTCCGCTGAGCTGAAGGACGAGCTCATGCAAGCTGAACTTCGGCACGCGCATGAGCTCAAGGACGCGCATGCTGCGGCTGAAGCCAAGCTGGATGAGTCGCTGAAGGAGTTTACCAACTCCAGCGCGGTGCTGCGGGCGGAGCTGGAAGAGGAGAGCCGGGCGCGGAAGGAGGCGCAAGACCGGATCGCCACCCTCACCACGGATCAGGCTGAATATGACCGGTTGGTCATTCAGGCCGATACACTGGCCCTCCGTAAGTCTCTTTTCTTCTTTTTGCTTAAAAGCTTGCACTTTCTGGCAGTATGTCCTTATACCGGTTCCTTTTTTCTTCTTTTTCTTTCCTTGCAGAGCTCTTCCCGGATTCCCAGCCCTTTGCGCAAAAGAGGGTAACGGAGCGCAGGGTTGAGCAAGCTCTCAGCAATCCGGATGCGCCCTGGGATCCCTATGATCATCTTGTAGCGCTGGCCGCCCGGATCTCTCATATGAGAGCTGTGGATCGGCATCTGGTTGAGCTGCCGGAGAGGGCCATTCAAATTTTCAAGGTGCTGTGGCCTGGGGAAGCTGTTCCGGCAAACCTGACGCTCCTCTCTGATCGCTTGAGGGATGCCGGAAGAAGGTTCCGGGAGTGGAAGTGCTCAGCGGCCCGTGCCGGAGCGGATGCGGCGCTACGCATCGCCTGCTCTTGGTACGAAGACTTGGATCTGGACGCTTTCCACAGCCTCCGCGGCGATGCGCCCACAGATAAAGATCCGGTCTTGACCGCCAAGCGCCAGGACCGCGCCTACCGGATTGCGGAGTTCGCCCCTACGCACACCTTCATCCCTCCTCCTCCCGGCGTTAGAGACGAAATCTCCGACGACGAGGAAGAAGACGTTGAGGACAAGGAGGATGAGGAATCCGCAGAAGGCGATGCCCCTCCGGAACAAGGCGATGCTCCTCCGGAAGCTCCTGAAGCCGGCGCGCAGCCTCCAGTTGCCTGAACACTCTCATCATGTGTTTGTCATACCTGTTATCTCGAAACAACGTCTGTTAAATTCTACCCCGGTATGCCGGGGTATCTGATGTAAGATAATACTTCGAAGTTCTTTTGGTTGTGCTACAACTCATTATACCGGTAACTTATTAAGTTATGTTTGTATGCTACCTTAGCAATTTGCCTTTATTATTTGCTTTGATCTTGCACTGTGAAGATTCCGGAATTGTTTCCGCATCCAATCCGATGCACACTTGGTTCTTTTGCTTTGGCTCTGCCTACCTCTCTGGGTTTTTTGGCGTATGAGTTCCAAAGTTCTTTTGCCAAGCAAGCACTTTCTTGAACTTAGGAATAACTCGAGATTTTTCACAAAAAACCGGTATAACCGGGGTTAGCTAAACTTTTCTCAGTTTGTTTGTTTTCGGTTCCTTTTTCGTTTTTCACGTGCTTAGACCCTTCCGGTTTATCTTGCTTGCCGTGAAGCCGGGTTTCGGACAGCAGCAAAGTCGAAGACTCCGGTAGGTTTAGCACGCTACTATACCGGAAAAAGAAGATGTCCAACAATCAAACCGGCGTACTGAAAAAAGATGAACATGTTGCATTGATTGAGGTCTAGAGTGGTAAAGACTCCGGATTCATTCCCGTATCCAATCTGATGCACGCTTGGTTCTCTTGCCAAGCAAGCACCTTCTTGAACTTAGAGAAAAAACTCGAATTCTTTTACCAAAAAACCGGTATAACCGGGGTTAGTTAAACTTTCTTCCGGATTGTTTGCTTTCGGTTTCTTTTTCGTTTTTCACGTGCTTAGAGCCTTCCGGTTTATCTTGCTTGCCATGAAGCCGGGTTTCGGGCAGCAGCAAAGTCGAAGACTCCGGTAAGTTTGACACACTACTAAACCGGAAAAGCGAACCTTAAGCAAACAAACCGGTATACGGAAAAAATAAACATATTGCATGCAGTTTCGGTAGAGGCAGTCCCCGAGATTCATTCGAGGTGCCGGCATTTTTATTCATAGCAAATAAGGTACAAAAAAGAACTCCTTACAGCACATCTTCAGGAATAGAAAGGACGCAGCAAAGCTATGTTCCATGGGCGCTTGGTCTCCTCTCCCTGACCTGTCCGCCTTTCCCTTCTTTGATTCCTGTGCATCGATCAAGTAGTAGGCATCATTGTGTAGAGCCTTGCTCACAATGAAAGGTCCTCCCACGGAGGTGAGAGTTTGTGGCGCCCCTCAGTGCGCTGCACTAAGCGTAGCACCAGGTCCCCTTCCCGGAACACTCTCGGATTAACCTTCCGGCTATGATAGCGCCTGAGGTTCTGTTGGTATATGGCTGTTCTTGCCAAAGCCAGCTCTCTTGCTTCCTCTAGCAAGTCCACATCATTTTCTCGGGCTTCTTTTACCTCTTCTTCGGTATAGAGCTGAACCCTTGGTGAATCATGAATGATATCGGTTGGTATCACGGCTTCCGCCCCATAAACCATGAAGAATGGAGTGTATCCGGTAGACCGGTTCGGTGTTGTTCTTATGCTCCACAGCACTGATGGTAGCTCATCGAGCCAACATCCCGGTGTTTTTTCAAGCGGTTCAATGAGCCTTGGTTTGATACCGGAAAGCACCAAAGCATTGGTTCTTTCCACTTGACCGTTGCCTTATGGGTGTGCTACCGAGCACAGATCCAACCGGATGTTGTTATCCTCACAGAATCGTTTGAACTCTCCTTGAGCAAAGTTTGTCCCATTGTCAGTGATAATGCTATGTGGGTATCCATACCGCAGGATAACATCTTTCAAGAATTTCACCGCCGTGTGCCCATCACATTTTGCGATAGGTTTCACCTCGAGCCACTTGGTGAATTTATCCACCATCACTAGGATGTGGGTCATGCTTCCCCTTGCAGTTTTGAATGGGCCAACCATGTCAAGGCACCAAACAGCGAATGGCCAAGTTAGCGGTATAGTTTTCAGACCGGATGCTGGGGTATGGTTTTGCTTGGCGTACCTCTGGCACCCGTTGCATTTTCGTACCAGATCCTCAGCATTTTCCAGTGCAGTGGGCCAATAGAATCCATGCCGGAACACTTTTGCCACCAATGCCCTTGATGAGGCATGATGCCCACATTCTCTTTGGTGGATCTCCTCCAGCATCTTTTTTCCCTCTTCCGGTTCCACACATCTTTGAAGGACACCGGTGACACTTCTTTTGTACACCTCACCGTTGATGATGGTATAGGCCTTGGACCTCCTCTGGATCCTTCTTGACTCGGTTTCGTCAACCGGCAGGGTGCCGTTGATCAGGAATTCCTTAATAGGTTCAACCCAAGTTGGTGCTTCCCGAACCAGAAACACCGGTTCGTCTACCTCCATACTGTCCACCAGCATAGCTTCTTCCGGCTTGGATCCCGCAGTCCCCGGGTTTACCGGAACAGTCCCCGGGTTTCCTTCGTCAATGTCCATTGGCACAACGTGTGACTCCGGTACAAAGATTGATTCAGACTCCGGACTTGGTTTGATCGATGGCGCCCTTAGGTGTGCCAAGGCTATTCCGGGAGGGATTTCCTGCCTGGAGGAGCCCAACTTAGAGAGCGTATCCGCGGCTTCATTTTCCGCCCGCGGTACATGATGAAATTCACAGCCCTCGAAGAATCCGGCAATCTTTTGCACATGAAACCGGTATGAGGCCATGTTGGCATCTTTTGCGTCCCAATCTCCGGAACATTGTTGCACCACAAGATCTGAGTCACCGTAGCAAATGATCCGGTGTGCACCGATTTCTTTTGCGACCTTGAGCCCATGGATTAGAGCCTCATACTCAGCGACATTGTTTGACGCCCTTAAGTGCACTTGTAGAACATACCGGAGGTGATCTCCTTTAGGTGAAGTAAGAACTACACCGGCACCTAGACCCTCTTTGAGCTTGGATCCGTCAAAGTGCATCTTCCAGTATTCTATTTTTTGTTCCGGCGGTTTGTATTGCATTTCCGCCCAATCAGCCAGAAAGTCAGCCAAGGCTTGTGATTTTATGGCATCTCTTCTTGCGTATACCGGTACATACGGTGATAGCTGAATTGCCCATTTGGCAATCCTGCCGCTAGCATCCTTGTTGCACATGATATCTGAAATGGGTGCCTCGCTCACCACCTTCATGGGGTGCTCTTCAAAGTAGTGCTTGAGCTTTGCGGCGGCCATGAACACACCGTAGGTCATTTTCTGGAAATGAGGGTAGTTTTGTTTTAAGAGGGAAAGCACCTCGCTCAGGTAGTATACCGGCCTCTGCACGGTTTTTCCTTCCTCTTCTCTTTCCACTACAACCACAACACTCACGACCCGGTTCGTCGCTGCTATGTACAACAGCATGGGTTCCCTTTCCAAAGGCGAAGCCAATACCGGTGCAGTAGCTAGCATTGTTTTTAGTTCCTTAAACGCCGCGTCTGCCTGAGGGGTCCAGACGAAGGTATCGGATTTTTTCATCAAAGCATAGAGCGGCAGAGCCTTTTCTCCCAATCTGCTTATGAATCGGCTTAGCGATGCCAAGCTTCCGGTAAACTTTTGCACGTCTTTGAGATCTTGTGGTATAGTCATTCTTTCGATGGCCCGGATTTTTACCGGATTAACCTCTATCCCGCGGCTTGATACGAGAAAACCAAGCAGTTTGCCGGCAGGAACACCGAAGGTGCATTTTGCCGGATTGAGTTTCATCCGGAACCTCCTCAAGTTTTCAAATGTTTGCCTCAGATCGTCGATCAAGGTTTCTTTTACCTTAGTTTTTATCACGACATCGTCCACATAGACTTGCACATTTTTTCCAATTTGATCAAACAAACATTTTTGCATACAGCGCTGGTACGTCGCACCAGCGTTGCGCAAACCGAAAGGCATGGTGACATAGCAATAAGCCCCGTGCGGGGTAATGAACGCAGTTTTTATTTGATCTTCCTTTTTCAGGGGAATTTGATGGAAACCGGAATAAGCATCCAAGAAAGACAACAATTCACAACCAGCAGTGGAATCGATCACCTGATCAATCCGGGGTAACGGGAATGGATCTTTTGGACAGGCCTTGTTTAGGTTGGTGTAGTCGATGCACATGCGCCACACCTTCGGAGCTTTGGGGTCTTCCTCTTTTTTCTTCTCGACCAGCACCGGATTGGCTAGCCACTCGGTATGCAGTACCTCCACGATGAAACCGGCAACCAGTAACTTTGTCACCTCTTCTCCAATGATTTTCCTCCTGTCTTCAGCGAACCGGCGTAAGGGCTGTCTTACCGGCCTCGCATCCTTCCGGACATTCAGAGAGTGCTCAGCCAACTCCCTCGGAACACCTACCAAGTCATCGGTAGACCAGGCAAAGATATTCCGATTCTCACGGAGGAAGTTGACGAGCGCGCTTTCCTATGCCTCACTCAGGCCAGCACCGATACGAACGGTGCGCTCAGGGTATGCCGGGTCCAGCACGATGTCCTTTGTCTCCTTAGGTGGCTTAAATGCCGGTGTGCCTAAGTTGCCACTCATTGCCGCTAAGCTCAACTGTGAGGACTGAGCCAGCGCAACTGCGGTTTGCATCCTTCTTTTTTCCTCTGCAATTACCAGCGATTCTGCCAGGTTTGATCCGGCGGAAGCGGTTTCCAGCGAGACCTTATAGTTACCCACCACAGTCAAGGGTCCACGAGGTGCCGGCATCTTCATCTTGAGATACGCCGTATGAGTTGAGGCCATGAACGCCGCCAATGCCGGTCTCCCCAGCAGTGCATGGTAAGGACTGTCTAGGTCCACCACTTCGAACAGAAGGTTCTCGACCCGGCAATTATCACGTCCGCCAAACGATACATCCACCCGGATTTTTCCCATGGGCGAACAGGACAATCCCGGAACGATTCCGTGGAACGTTGTGTGAGTTGGTTGTAGCATGTTTTCTGTTATCCCAAGCGTATGCATGGTGTGCCGGTACATGATATTTATGCTGCTCCCATTGTCTATCAGCACTTTGCTGAACTTGACACGAGTCGTTGGCCCATGCATGATTGGGTCCACAACAAGAGCGTAGCCACCCGGATTCGGCATTATCTTAGGGTGATCCTTGAATGACCAGGTAACTTCCTGATCTGACCACAGCATGTACTTTGGAACTGCCGGCATCACTGCGTTCACTTCCATGGAACGGCGACGCATGCTTTGCTTGTCTGTTGGCTCAGTAACGAACACAACGCAGCACATATCCGGGTCTTGGTAAACATTCCGGCCTAAAGGTGCCGGTGGTGGAGCTTGGTTAAAACCTTGTGCCACCTGGTGAACTTCTTGCCGCTGCGGCTGGTTCGGCTGAGGCTGTACCGGTAGAGCATTTGCTCCGGTAAGCGGGGGTGGTGGTGGTAGTCTTCCGGTACCCTGGTCCTTTGCACCTTTCATCGTGCCTCTTTCCATCAATCTTTTGGTCCAAGTGCAATCTTTTGTCAAATGGTTCGCAGGCCTTGCGGGATTTGGTGTGTGCCACCGGCACGGCTGATCCATAGCGGATTCCATGGTGTACCTTTCATCATTTTGCCACGGTTTCTTTTCAACCCATTGTTTCTTAGGACCCGCCCATGGCTGCGATCCGGTTTTTTGCCTCTGGCTTCCGTTGGCGCCGGAATTATCCTGCACCGCGGCTACTTGCTGCGGACCATACCTCCGATCCGGAAAATCTTCCCTTCTTTTGTTATGCCGGTTGTCCCGGTATTGATCTTGGCGCGGTTGGCTCGTTTGCGCCGGTTCGGCTTGAACCGCTGGTTGCATTGGGTCTCCCAATGCGTAGCTATCTGCCACACGTATCATCTCTGCCAAAGTTGCTGGCATGTTTCTCTGCAGCTTTTGCCACAGCGGTGAACCTCTTCTGCACCCATTGCAAAACCAAGCAATGGCCTGTGCCTCGATCACTCCTTCACAGGAGTTCCTGGTGGAGTTCCACCGGGTCAGGTAATCCCGGTCTGTTTCATTGGAGCGCTGCACGCACAGGGCGAGCTGCTGCGGCCTGTTTGGCCTCCGGTACGTACTGCTGAAGTTACTTACGAAAGCTTCCTCAAAGTCCAACCAGCCATTTATGCTTCCTGCTGGCAAGTTGTTAAGCCAAATGCGTGCCGGTCCTACCAGGAAGGATGGTACGATTCTCACGGCCCAACGCCGGTTTCCTCCACCTGTTACGGTTCCTCCGCCGCCAGCGACGTATACTGCGGTCACGTAATCCGCAAGCCAGTCTTCCGGCTTAGTGGTACCATCATATGTTTTTGTGTCACGGGGCAACTGGAAGTTGCGAACCGGTGGTTCCTCTTTCATGATTCGTGGGCCAAAGCACTTTGGGCCCGGAGGACCTTCTGCCTCGATCATCTCGGATAAATACACCCTGTCCAGCCTGTGCCTCGCATCCCGGTCTGGCAGGCACCTTTCTCCTACGCGTTCCCCCAAAGGGTTCCGGTAGGCTGCGATTCTTTCAGTTCCTGAATCAGCTTCATCATAACGTTCCGGTACCGCGGCCCTTGCCTACCGGTACCTTGGCGGAGGCATTTCCTCAACATAAGATGCTCTTGCTGCGCGATAATTTTGCCCGGTTTCACCTCTACCGGCATAATCATTTCCGGTGCAGCCATTTCCGGCATAGCCACGAACTGCCCCATGGCTTTTTCTACCGGCCTCGTGTCGCCCGGCTTGTTGTTTTCCGGCAAGTACCGGATCATACACAGTCATTTGCTGCGCATTCACCTCTTTTTCTTTTCTCCTGTCCGGATGGGGGGACGATGCCTGCCCATGGGACTTGCTTCCGGCATTCTTTGCCGAACGCACAGATTTCGATGCTGCAGCTTTGTTCATCTTAGCAAGCTGCTCAGCATTTTGTTCCTGTATCATATCAAGCAACTCCCTAACACGATCTTGCTGTTTTGCTAATGCATCTCCGGTAAGCGAGTCACACAGCTCTACTGCAGCCCTAGCAGCTTTTATGGTTTTATCCGGACTACTGTACTTAGGTTTTTCTACGATACTCAAAGATGTAGATGTACTTTTTCCGGTAAGAATCTCCTTACGCAGATCCTGATCTAGGTTGCGAGCTCTAAGCCGGTTCTCCGGTACTCTAGCAGGTTGAGCGCTAACAGAAGCAAAGCCATGGGCAGCGTTATACTCACGTAGGGTTAGGTTCAGCTCGCGCTGCGCCCGGATGATGTCCGCGCCTCCGGAGAGCAGCTTCTGCCATTGCGCCTCCAGCTCCGCTTGAGCCGCTGTCGGATCGATGTTCTGCGCGATGGGCGTCGCCAGCATGCTCATGGCCGCTTGGAGAGGAGTCTCCGGTGGCACTGCAGATGCACCCGCAACCCTGGTCACGCTCGGTCGGCGGCTTGGCCGTGCGCGCGACCTCGTCCAGCGCCTTCCGCCGCAGCTTCCTTGCCGGCGTCAGCCGCACCAACCACCAGCACCTCCACGCTGCCGGCGGCGTGGCCGCTGCGAACTGCAGACCTTGGCGGGTCCGGAGCTACCAGCACCGGCGAGAGGCACTGGCGCTCGGGGACGGTGCCGTAGTAGACGCGGAGGCTGCCGAACTCGATGACGCTGCCGTTCTTGGGGAACTTACCGCCGTTGGCGAAGCAGCCAGTGTTGTCGTTGATGAAGTCCATCGCGAGGACGCGGTCGACGAGCGCAGTGACCACACGCTCGCCGGAGATGGTGAGGAGGCCCGCCCGAATATGAACTCCAGCAAGCGCAGCTGCTGGCCCCACGGTGGGCGCCAACTGTCGTCGTGGTGAACAGACAGATGCCATGGGATGGCTTGAGTTGGGGCCGAATGTGCGCTAGAGGATTCGGGGGAGGGTTTTGGTAAAGATGGGACGGATTCCGGATGCTTTCCGGATGCTTTCCCGCTGAACTCAGCCAATGGCCAGAGGTAGAAGAAAGTACGGACTACAAAACCAAGTCTCTCTATTATCTCAGAAAACTCCCCCTGTTTACAGGGGGTGCCCCCTCTCCTTATATAGGGGAGAGGGTGGCTTACAGGGGAAGAAACCCTAATGGCATCTTTGACTAGACAAACTACTTTACAAAGCCTCTTTGGCAACAGGTGACGCCGGTAGACCTTAATCAGGAACGACATCCTCCGGCCTTTTACGTCATCTTCTGCTTTGGCCTCAGAGCTTCGTTTAAAGCTGAAGTGCTTCGCTCATCCTTGTCCTCTAGCTCTTGAGAGAATCTTTGACCAACTTGCCGACGTGCTACAGTGTAGCCTGTACCGGTACTCCGGTACCTTCTTAGTCTTTTCCGGTATACCCCTTCTGGGATACCGGTATAGATTTACTTTGCAATGGACTTATCTTTGTTATCCGGAATAACCTTTAAACCGGTATCTCATCAGCCTAAACTAGCCAAGTTCGGCGTGCCTTTGGCATACCGGGGCTCATCCCCCCAACACCAAGGGTTCAACTCTATACCGAAGAAGAGGTAAAAGAGGCCCGAGAAAATGATGTGGACTTGCTAGAAGAAGCAAGAGAACTGGCTTTGGCAAGAACAGCCATATACCAGCAGAACCTCAGACGCTATCATAGCCGGAAGGTTAAACCGAGAGTGTTCCGGGAAGGGGACCTGGTGCTACGCTTAGTGCAGCGCACTGAGGGGCGCCACAAACTCTCACCTCCATGGGAAGGACCTTTCATTGTGAGCAAGGCTCTACACAATGATGCCTATTACTTGATCGATGCACAGGAATCAAGGAGGGAAAGGCGGACAGGTGAGAGGAAACCAAGCGCCCATGGAACATAGCTTTGCTCCGTCCTTTCTATTCCTGAAGATGTGCTGTAAGAAGTTCTTTTTGTACCTTATTTGCTATGAATAAAGATGCCGGCACCTCGAATGAATCTCGGGGACTGCCTCTACCGAAATTGCATGCAATATGTTTATTTTTTCCGTATACTGGTTTGTTTGCTTAAGGTTCGCTTTTCCGGATTAGTAGTGTGTCAAACTTACCAGAGTCTTCGACTTTGCTGCTGTCCGAAACCCGGCTTCATGGCAAGCAAGATAAACCGGAAGGTTCTAAGCACGTGAAGAACGGAAAAGAAATCGAAAGCAAACAGTCCGGAAGAAAGTTTAACTAACCCCGGTTATACCGGTTTTTTGGTAAAAGAATTCGAGTTTTTTCTCTAAGTTCAAGAAGGTGCTTGCTTGGCAAAAGAATCAAGCGTGCATCAGATTGGATGCGGGAATGAATCCGGAGTCTTTATCACTCAATCAATGCAACATGTTGTTTTTTCAGTATACCGGTTTGCTTGTTGGACATCTTCTTTTTCCGGTTTAGTAACGTGTTAAACTTACCGGAGTCTTCGACTCTGCTGCTGTCCGCAACCCGGCTTCATGGCAAGCAAGATAAACCGGTAGGAATTAAACACGTGAACCACGAAAAGAGGGAGTGGGAATGAACAATCCGGAAAAATTTAACTAACCCCGGTTATACCGGTTTTTTGTGCAAAATTTCGAGTTATTTCTAAGTTCAAGAAAGTGCTTGCTTGGCAAAAGAACTTTGTGACTCATACGCCAAAACACCCAAAAGAGGTAGGCAGAGCCAAAGTAAAAGAACCAAGTGTGCATCGGATTGAATGCCGAAACAATTCCGGAATCTTCACAGTGCAAGATAAAAGCAAACGATGAGTAAAATGCTAAGATAGCATACAAACTTAAACTTGATAGATTACCGGTATAGCTTACCGGCATAAAATGTTGTAGCACAGCCAAAAGAGCGGCAGAGTATTATCTTACATCATAAACCCCGGCATACCTGGGTAGAATTTAATGAGCATTGTTTTAAGACAGCAGGTGTGGCAAATACATAGCAAGATATTCAAGCAACTGGAGGCTGCGCGCCGGCTTCAGGAGCTTCCGGAGGAGCATCGCCTTGTTCCGGAGGGGCATCGCCTTCTGCGGCTTCCTCATCCTCCTCGTCCTCAACGTCTTCTTCCTCGTCGTCGGAGATTTCGTCTCTGACGCCGGGAGGAGGAGGGATGAAGGTGCGCGTGTGGGCGAACTCCGCAATCCGGTAGGCGCGGTCCTGGCGCTTGGCGGTCAAGACCGGATCCTTATCTGTGGGCGCATCGCCGCGAAGGCTGTGGAAAGCGTCCAGATCCAAGTCTTCGTACCAAGAGCAGGCGATGCGTAGCGCCGCATCCGCTCCGGCACGGGCCGCTGAGCACTTCCACTCCCGGAACTTTCTTCCGGCATCCCTCAAGCGATCGGCGAGGAGCGTCAGGTTCGCCGGAACAGCTTCCCCGGGCCACAGGACCTTAAAAATTTGCATGGCCCTCTCAGGCAGCTCGACCAGATGCCGGTCCACAGCTCTCATGTGAGAAATCCGGGCGGCCAACGCCACAAGATGACCATAGGGGTCCCAGGGCGCATCCGGATTGCTGAGAGCTTGCTCAACCCTGCGCTCCGTTACCCTTTTTTGCGCAAAGGGCTGGGAATCCGGGAAGAGCTCTGCAAGGAAAGAAAAAGAAGAAAAAAGGAACCGGTATAAGGACATACTGCCAGAAAGTGCAAGCTTTTAAGCAAAAAGAAGAAAAGAGACTTACGGAGGGCCAGTGTATCGGCCTGAATGACCAACCGGTCATATTCAGCCTGATCCGTGGTGAGGGTGGCGATCCGGTCTTGCGCCTCCTTCCGCGCCCGGCTCTCCTCCTCCAGCTCCGCCCGCAGCACCGCGCTGTTGTTGGTGTACTCCTTCAAGGATTCATCCAACTTAGCCTCAGCAGCAGCCTAGGCCTCCTTGAGCTCTCGCGAGTGGCGGAGTTCAGCCTCCTTGAGCTGTTCCTTCAGCTCGGAGAAGCGAGTCCTCTGAGCATCCAGAGCTTGTTGGTGCTCCTTGGCAAGCTGCTCCTTTTCAGCTGCAATCCGGGAGCAAAGTGTTAACAGAAAGATAACCGGTAGATTAGAAAGACGGAAACCAACCGGAAAGGAAATGATACCTTTGAGCGTGGCGAGCTGAGCAGTAAGGGCCTCGACGGTGGCTTCCGGAACAGCTAGCGTGCAAAGAGTTGGTAAGTACTTAAAGGAAGAAGCAACCGGTAAAAAGAAGCCGGAGGCCCAAAAAACTAACCTTGGCACTTGCTGTGGGCCTCAGAAAGCTCCCGGTGCTCCCACAGAAGCTCTTCGAAGAGGTGCTTCCGGATATCCAGCGTGTTCTGTTCAAGATAGAAAGATTCCGGTAAGGCTATGCCGGCGTTTTGTTTCAAGCAAAGTTTCGCGCTAAGAACTGCGCTCTCAACCCGAAACTCGGGGACTGGCTATGCCGGTTTCTTGTGTTTCTAACGAAGTTTCGCGCTAAGAACTGCGATCTCAACCCGAAACTCGGGGACTGGCTATGCCGGTTTCTTGTGTTTCTAACAAAGTTTCGCGCTAAGAGCTGCGCTCTCAACCCGAAACTCGGGGACTGGGAAGATATATATAATCTTGAAAGAGTAAGAACCGGCATAGATTTAAAGAATTATGAAGTTTGTGCAACTTACCACCACGTTGCCGCTGGCATCGTGCCACGTGGTGTCAAACTCCTTGACGGCGCGCTTGAGCCGACTCAGGTGCTGCGCCGTGCTCCGCGGGCCGGCAGGATCAATCACCGGCAGCTTGTCCTTCCCCAGGCCGCGCGTTGCTAGGGACAGATCCGCTTGATTCCACTTTTCAGCGTAATCAGCGAGATGGCCCAGGTCGGCTCCTCCGCGGGTGAGCTCGGTGATCCGGCCCAGCTGAGCTGGAGCCGTTTCTCCGGCCACAAGGGCGGCGCGGCCGGCGTGCAGTACTAGTGACTGCGAGCCGGAAGAGGGGGCGCTCGCCGCAGTGACCACCGCAGCAAGTTGCTGAGCGGTAACCTTGGCGGCAGCTGGTTTGCCGGCAGGAGCGGCCGGAGGAGATGATGGTGCGTCCTTGGTGGGCGCAGAAGCTTCCGGCGTTTCCTTAGCCGGGGAAGAGGTTGCCGGCGCGGAAGGTTCCGGCGCGGTCTTGGAGGGGAGGCAGTGGCCTTCTTCTTTTTCTTGGGAACGGGAGGAACCAGAGGTTCCGCCCGCCCGGTATCTTCGCTACCGGCGCCGATGTTGCTGGCGCCGGTGTCTTCGGCTTCTGGAGGGGAAAAGAAATCCTCCTCCGCGCGGTGATGGGAAGTTTCGGGGGCCGCGCGCCCCGCACTTGTGTTGCCTCCCCGAGAGGAGGCAGGAGATTTGCCGGCACCAGATGGTACCGGACTTGGTTGAGGAGGAGGTGAGGCCCTGGCGGCATCCTCAGAGCCTTCCGGCCTCATGCCGGTGGCGCTCTTGGAAATCTTGAGCGCAGGGCTGAAAAGATAAAGAAAAAAGGAGGTTCAGAAAAAACTTCCGGAAAAAGAAAATCATGAAACAAAAGGAAAGTGGAAACGGAAACTTACCCGGAAGCAACCGGCATTTCCCGCTTCCGGTAATGCTTGGCGGTGACCTGTTTCCCGCCAACAACTTCCTTCCGGGAGCGCTTGGCAGGAGGAGCATCGCTCGTACCGGCTTCGGGTGCCGGCGCTTTCTTCTTCTGGCCCCGGGAGGAAAGTTTCTCCAGGAACTCCTGGCCAACCTCTGCCTCCAGCGGGGTGGCGTGCTCCACAACCTGTGGGTTGGCGCTGGCTGAGGGGAGATCTACAGAAAGACAGTGTATAAGGAAGCGAAAGAATAAAATACCTCGAGAACAGTGATCTCATCATCGGAACCGGAAGCTGCGGCTGAAAAGTTACCGGGGCGTGAAGTATGGGTCCTGCCCATCTTGTGCTTATTCCCAACCACGTAAGGATCTGGATCCTCCTCGTCCAAGGCACGCTTGCGGCAGGGGCCTTGTAGTACCTCCGCAGCAATGCGAGGAAAGCGCTCGCGGGCCTGAAAAAAGAGAAGAAAGATGGTTAGCAACACGTTAAAAGCTACCGGAACAACAATCCGGATTGCTCAGTTCTTACTTCGGCAGTTGGGGGATTCAGGGAGCAGAGGGGAAGGAAGCCCCACTCCCAGTCCATCGGCATGTCGGTTTGGCAAATTTGCCTAGCCTTGAGGACTACGTCCTCTTTGCTTAATCGGCAGCTGGTGATCTTGGTCGGATCATGGGGGCCGCACATCTGGCTCATCTTGTGAGCCCGACGCTGGAGAGGGAGCACCCGGCGTGAGATGAACGCGCGGATGATATCATCGGAACAGATGTCCGTGTCCTTCTTGAGCTTCTCCAGGAATCGAACAATCCGGTTGGTTTCGATATGGTTAGTCCCCGGATTGAACTTCCAGTTGGCCTTCGATGGCGTCCCCGGGAGGTAAGCCGGCAGATTGATGAAATCAGCGGCGCCCTTGTTCTTCACGTAGAAGAAGGTCTGTTGCCATGCCCGGCATGACTCCAGACCGGAGAGTTTGAAAAAGGGGCTCCCCTGGCGCGCGCTGATGATGCAAGAGCCGCACTGAACCGGAGGTTTAGGATTGGGGATGTTCTTGCCTTGGACCGAGTTGATCCGAAGGCCGAAGAAGCGAGCGAAAGCTTCTTTTGTAGGACGGAGACCTACGTAGGCCTCCATGAAAGAAACAAAACAACAAAGATAAAAAATGGCATTGCCAGGAAGATGATGAGGTTGGAGTTTGTAGAAGTCGAGGAACTCGCGGAAAAAATCAGAGGCCGGAAGGCCAAAACCGCGCTCAAAATGGGCAGAGAAAACTACATACTCTCCGGGTTCAGGCGCGGGTTCCACCTCGCCGCGCGGAATCCGGCAAGATACTTGTTCCGGTATCCTCCGGGAGCGGTACAGCCAGTCAATTTCCGGCTGCTTTACGTCGGAGCCTTTCCAGGCTCCGCGGGTGATCGCCGCCAAGTTCGCACCGGAAGCTTGGCTGGAGCTGCTGGCCTCCTGACCCCTTCCGGTTCCGGCCTCGGGAGCAGAGGAAGAGGCATTCATCCGGTCAATCTCTGCTTCGAGCCTGTCGGAGGCCCCGCTGTGGTGGCTGCTGCCGGCAGAGTCGGAAAGATATGCTTCGGAAGACATACCGATCAAAAGATGCCCAAGTCTACCTAAAAACAGTTTTCCCAAGATCTAGCCTTGCGCGAAGATCTACGAGTAAGAGAAAAACCAAAAGAAAAGGGAAAGTAAATCCCCCACCGGCCCAAGAACTGGAAGGCAAAAGGAAGAGAGCGTAGAGGCATTGAGGCTAACCTGAGGCGGCGGAGGACGTTGAGGACGACGGTCGCCGGAGATGCGGCGAAGTTACAGGCGGTGGAGATGAAGGGCGATGAAGAAGAGCAGAGGTCGTCGAGGGTCGCGCGGCGCGGCAACAGCGAAGGCGCTGCACAGAGCCTCTGCGCAGCGGAGCACGGTGGAATCGCTGCGGAGGTTCGTCGGAGAGAGGAGCTCAGGCGGCGAACGACGGCGGCGAGAGCGCAACGGGCAAGAGCTCTGGGCGCGTGAGAAGTGGTGAGTGCGGAGAAGAAGAGGGGAAGGAACCGCTCCCCCCTTAAATAGAGAGAAGAGGTCGTGGGCCGGCAACCGCTGGGCCACGACGGTTCACCTCGTGGGCCGCCACGTGGCGCGATGGTACACGCGCGGAAAACAGAAAGCCACAGGGAGGCCACACGGATCCGGAACGGCAGCGAGGATCCGGTGTGGCGCCATAAATGCTGGCGCAGAAGTCGAAGGGAAGTGACCCCTGACACTGTCGCGCCAGGCACAGTGCGCATGTCACTGACAGGCACTGTACCCGAGATATTCTCGACTTCGTCGAGGAAGGTCTTAATGACAAACATACCGGAAAGGTTTGGTGTTAACATAAGTTCGGCAAGGACGCCGGAAGGTTTGAACTGGTTACCGGAAGGATTAAACCGGTATCTTGATGTATGGGAACCTGGCATGGTCCGTTGGATAGGATCCACCGGACTATACCAGCTTCGGGGACTAATGTTGGGGGGATGACCCCCGGTATGCCAAAGGCATGCCGAACCGGATGGTTTGAGCCATCAAAGTACCGGTTTAAAAGTTATTCCGGATAACAAGAATTGGTTCTATGCAAAGTGAATCATGCCGGTATCCTAGGAGGGGTATACCGGAACCGGCTAAGAAGGTACCGGAGTACCGGTACAGGCTACACTGTAGCACGTCGGCAAGACTGGTCAAAGATTCTCTCGAGAGCTAGAGGACAAGGATGAGCGAAGCACTTCAGCTTTAAACGAAGCCCTGACGTCTAAAGCAGATGATGACGTAAAAGGTACCGGAGGATGTCACCGCTCCTGATTAAAGACATACCGGCGTCACCGGTAGCCAAAGTGGCTTTATAAAGTAGTTTGTCTAGTCAAAGATGCCATTAGGGTTTCCTAGGGTTTCTTCCCCTGTAAGCCACCCTCTCCCCTATATAAGGAGAGGGATCACCCCCTTTGCGCGGGTACGTAGAAGAGGTGTAACGTGTTATGTGTCATATGCTATCTCGTATCCAGAAACCTGTAACCTCTTATGATCAAGGAATAGAGAGATCTGAAAGGGAAATAGTTCTTGTGTTCTTCTTCTTCTACCTCTGGCCAAGGCCAAGTTCTTGAGGAAAGCATCCGGAATCCATCCCATCCTTACCAAAACCCTCCCCCGAATCCTCTAGCGCACATTCGGCCCCAACTTAAGCCATCCCATGGCATCTGTCTGTTCACCACGACGACACCAATGAAACATTAGTGCACACTCATAGATCTTTGCAACGAATAAGAGCAAACTCAAATACGATCCAAGTAGTATGAACTAAATGGCATGCCTCATACATTGTTGGTCGGAACAAATATTAACATTCAGGGGCGGCGTTAGTGAGACCAAGTAGGATGCACAAGAGATTGATATTTGTGCCATGGCACCAGGCTCACTAGCGCCGCCCCCGAGTGTAGTGACCGAACATTCTAATCATCGGCATTTTGAAATAACAAAGCAAATGGAATGACAAGGGCCTCATACATTGTTGGTCGAAACAAATATTAACATTCAGGGAAGGGGTAAGTGAAGCCAAGTAGGATGCACAAGAGATTGATATTTGTGCCATCGCACCAGGTTCACTTGCCCCTCCCCCAAGTGTAGTGACCGAACATTCTAATTAATCATCGGCATTCTGAAATATCAAAGAAAATGGAATGACAAGGGCCTCATACATTGTTGGTCGAAACAAATATTAACATTTAGGGAAGGCGTCAGCGAAACCAAGTAGGATGCACAAGAGATTGATATTTGTGCCATCGCACCAGGTTCACTGGCCCCTCCCCCAAGTGTAGTGACCGAACATTCTAATCATCGGCGAACTCCAATACGAGCGAAGTGGTATCAACTAGATAGCATGCCTCATACTTTGTTGGTCGAAATAAATATTCACATTCTGGGACGGAGTAAGCGAGGCCGGTAGGATGCACAAGACATTGATATTTGTGCCATCACACCAGGCTCGCTTGCGCCGCCCCCAAAGTGTAGTGACCGAACATTCTAATCATCGGCATGTGCAAATAAAATTAACGACCAAATCAAATGCGGAAAACGACTGTCGAAACTAGAGAGCCATATATATAAGTTCACAAACATAGCCGAACTAGTAATTAATAGCATCGATTACATATAAGTTCAACGACCATCGAAACTAATTAAACAGACATGCAAGTAAAGTACTGGATAAAGTTTATTACAACACAAGCTCGTCGATAGTTCAGAACTACATAACTAGGCTAGCACATCAAGACTTTCTACTCGGCTCAGGGCGCAGAGCGTGGATAAAACTGCCGCCTTTCTTCAAGCGCATCCATGAGCGGTAGTCATCACCCTGCATTTGGAGCATTGTGTCTATGTCACTGTTTGACGGCTGATAGCCGGCGTAGAACTCCTCCGAGCTTCTAATGACATCTTGAAAGATGATTTCACAAAACTCTACTTGGATGCGAAAGAAATCTTGCTTGAGGCCATCGTCCCGGATCCGCGACAAGCGTGTGGCCCAGTCTCTGAGATGGTTAGGTAGCGTAAGCTGCTGCTGGTCCCGTATGAACGCCTCCATGTGATGGAGGGCATAGTAGGCATCCCTCTTACTGGAAGGGGCTTCTTGATGCAGGGAAACTTTGTTATGTGCTTGAACACGTGCTTCCCGTACCTAACATTTGGCCTCTCCATGAGGCCTTTAGCTTTGACGTAGCCATTGAGAGCATCATCAAGTACAGCCTTGACATTTGTGTAGTCCGTGCTTGACTTACTATCCGCATCGAAGTATGTGGCCATGGAATGTTTCGGGGTTATGGAGATGAGTGTGCATGTATTGTCTCTGCGTAGAACACATAATGTTTAAGAACGGAACGATTGAAATCTAAAAAAATCACGTGTTAAGACCGGTGAGGGGATGACTTACTCGGGAAATACATGCAGGAGGATGTTATACTTCTTCTGGTTCGCTAGAAAGAAACCTTGGAGGTATGCACTCGCGACTTTCCGATCCCCAGCGCTGGCCAAGTGGACGGCACGCATGTAGAAGGGGTCGGCTATCGCGATGCCTGGGGTCTTGTCTCTAATGATCCGCATTGCCTTACTGAGCGAGTATAGGCGAATGAAGGTGTAGTGCAGCGGATAACTGTTCAACATGGCGAAGATGTCATCATACCGCAGGAAGATCTTCTGCGCGAAGGTGCTATCGACAAAGCCATGGCCCGAGGGCACCTTGGCCACATACACCGAGTATCCACTATCTTTCTCCCTGAGACGCCGCTCCTCCATATGCTGAACACCGTCAACCAGAGATCGCATAGGACCGGGTGCAGCATCGTACAATATTTTAACTAGCATCGGCACACCCGACACATGCACCCTCCACTCGATATTCTTGGGCACTGGTGGCCCGTCCTAAGCATGGATCGGTGCCGGCTGGCTGACAGACTTGTCATCCTTCTTCTTTCTTTTTTGTCCCTTCGGCTTCGGATTCATTACTTTAGCATTCTCCTCATCGCAAGCCTTCTTTAGTGTGTTAGGGCTGATAACACTTTTCACATCGGCTTTCCGCTGAGTCTCGGTGAAGTCGGCAGCTGGAGGCGACTCCTAAGAACTGAATAGACGCTTGTTGCAATTGGGTTTCCCCGCGGCGGCAGCTGGAGAGGGTTGGGCAAACAGATCGTCATCCATCCCAAATTGGAAGTTGCAGTCAAGGTTGGCAAATATACTGTCCTCGTTCGGACCATCGTTCGGATCCTGTGCCATCTGCATCTCCTCATCAGCTGACGGCAGCACCGTTGGGGTGGTCTTGCCATGGCTTGGCGCCGGCACGGCTGGGGGTGCTATCTGTGGGGTGGTGTCCCTCGCCCCCAAACGAATCTGGCTCTTTGGCCAAAGCATGGACCAATTGAAGCATTGGTTGAGGGCAAGGACCTCATCTTCGTCGGCACCATAGGGTTGAAAGGGAGGTAGCACATCGTCGCAGCCACTCAGCACCTGAACCAGTTGAATCCTATACACGTCGGGTTGCATGGGTATATTGTGGAACTGGCGGTTGCTCGGTTGAACGATTTTGGCCTTGGCAACATCGATCAACTCGCCGTTCACAAACTGCAGGAGAGTGCATGGGACGTCGTCGGCGCCCTGCGGAAAACATGTAGGGCGTTAGGGATGGCTAGTCAAAGGCAAGGATATGGAAGTCATCGGCCGAGGATTGGTTACCGTGATGGCGTCCAGCTCGGCTAAGGTCGAGGCACCGCCGACGGCGAGCGTGCAAGTGATGGAGTGGCCGCTTGTTGGCGCGGTGCTGGGCGGCGTATTATCCGCAGTGACGGGTGCATTGAGCTGAAGTAATGGCGCCGCCGGAGACAACAATGTTGGGTCCGCCGGAGCCACCAATGTTGGCGCTGCCGGAGCCACCAATGTTGGTACCGCCGGAGATACCATTGTTGCCGCCTGCGGAGACACCGATGGCTCCACGTTGTGCGAGTTGCTGCCCGTGAAGTCGGGAATTGGGGGAGGCCCCTTTTTTCCTCCCTTATACCATGCGTCCAGACCGGCAACCAAGGTAGGGATGATGGAGCTAAGCATCGTGCCCACTTGGTCCTCCACTTGCTATCGTTGCGTCCTCTGTTGGGTCTCCACGATATGTTGCATTTGTTGTCGCACTTGCTCCTCGACCAATGTTGGGATCTGCGCAACTTGTGCCTTGAGATGTGCGACCTCCTTCTCATCGATGGTGGCCTTTTTCTCCTTTCTCCCTGACTTGTAGTAATCCGACCATTTCATAGACAATCCTTCGCCGACCACACGACCAGCCGACGTTGGCTTACTCAACGGATCCCTCTTCTTGTGGATATTCAACGCCCTATTTAAAGGGTTGTCCCAAGGGGCACACTGCGAGGAGCTCGTGGACCCCGCGCCGCTACTGATTTCAGCTTCCTTAGCCTACGGGAGGAACATGCATGAACCATTTAGAAATTTGGATTCATCAATTAGAATGCAACCATAAAGGAGCTAATTAAGCGGGTGCATTCCTTACCAGAAGAATCTCAAACTGCTTCACCTCCGGATTGGTGGTGAGCTCCTTTGTTTTCGGGTCAATACGGTACCGGGCCAGGAGAAAGTTCCTGGTTTGCTTGTTTTTGTATTGTGAGAAGAGGGGTTCGAGGCCGTTCCTCACACGCTCCTCATCCTGGGCGTCCCATTTCGGTTGCGCCACCCTAAAACCGCCAGGACCAAGTTTGTGGGTGCCTAAGTTCAGTTTCCGCATGTCCTTCCCCCACTGACTAGAATCCGAGGTTGACTCGCTCTCGCACTTGATCTTGAAATCAGTGTAGTCTTTCTCGATGATCGAAGGATTTGCCTCCTTGATCTTCTCGTAACTCTCACCTTTATTAATCATTGACTTCACTCGGTTCCTCCAACTAGCTAGGGCGGTGCTCATCTTCGTGAGGGCGGCATTGTGCACTTTATTCCGCCCGAGACATTTATCTGAGCAGTCCACCGGGAACGAGTATCGTTCGTGCAGCTTCGTGAAGAGGAGGGAGCGCAAATTCGCTCGGTCAGGATGCCTGAGGTTCTCGGTGTTGATCAAGACCGTGCTCCGGAGGATGCACCCGAGTTGTGACGAGTACCCTTTGACTAATTCGGGGGGTGTCGTTGGAATCCCATTGGCGCCCACTTCGGTGAATGCCTGCTTCACGGTGCTGAGCACATTCGGGAGACGCTCGTTCCGTTGCCTCTTCGGTTGACCGCCATCCATGTGTTCGCTGCCGTCTGTGCGTTCGTCGCCATCCGTGGTGGCCTCCTCGGCATCACTATCAGTGGTGTCATCCTCGGCGGCACCATCGGTTCGGTACTCGGGATCGGCGCCATCATCCTCGCCGTCGTCGCGGTGAGGTTGTGACTCCATCACCTCCATTTCATCGGATAGCATCTAGAATGGCTTGCTGCCGCTGCCGCCGGCCTCATTGTTGTCGGCCATGTTCGCACTAAGTAGGAAAAAATGCATATATTTAGCGAAAAAATTCACGGAAAAATTGGGCATGACCTTTGCTAATTTATGGACATAGGAGTGCCCCATTTTCACCGAAACGGAAATGAATCAACATTTCGGCGATAGTAGGCAACTCATTTTATCCCTGCCCAAGAAAGTGACACCATAGGTGCACGACAGGGGAATCACATCTCAATTGTATTGATACCACCACATACACAGCAGCAGCTAGCAGCAGCAGCAACAGCTAGCAGCAGCTATCAGCAGCAGCAGCAGCAACAACAGCTAGCAGCAGCTAGCTAAGCTAGCTAGCAGCACAGCAGCAACATACATCAAACAGTAGGTCAACTCCACATACAGTTACCACATACAGATAATAATACAGTAATAGATACAGTAGGTCAGCTATCCCTCTTCCTCTTCTATGAATAGACCACATTAATTCAGACAAAACCTGTATATCGAAAGCAGGAAATTCTAAGGAGTTTCCATTGAGATAAGCTCCGAAGCAGGAAATTTTCTAACTAAATTCTGAGGAGTTTCCATTGAGATAAGCTCCAAAGCAGGAAAGGAGCAGGCTAGCATGACACACACATTTTAAATTTGAACTCATCCAATTTTTGAATGTTCTATGTCACATTTTAATTGGTTTGGGAGCAGGCTAGCATTCTAGTTTGTTGGTTGGTCTGTTTTTGGTGCACTTACACAGCAACAGCTAGTAGAAACTGACCAAGACTAGTACACGATACAACTCTAAATACTGCCAGTGTGCTCCACCGACTGACTCGAACACGATTTTCTAACTAAATGAGCTACCCCTCTTCCTCTTCTATGAACAGACCACATTAATTCAGATAAAACCTGTATATCGATATACACAACAACAAGATATACAGCAGCAACCAGCTAGCAGCAGTAGCAATCCACCAGAGCACACCATATACACAACAACAAGATATACATCAATATACACATAAGCTGCTGCTTGCATAAGCTAAATATTTTAGTTCTTAATGGTATATTTTATTTCTGATTAAGGGTAGCACACATACACAATTAACTGAACTAATGCTCTAGTTTACATGTACATGTATGATGACAGTATGAGAAGCATTAACAGCAAGCAGCAAGCATATGGAGGAGGAGGATCATAGGGAGCTCACCCTGAGCAGTAGGTTGGGGAGGTTTCGTGGTGGTCGCGACCGGGGGCTGGGGCGCGTCGAGGGGGTCGGTGAGAAAGAGGGGCGCCGTCGTGCGAGCTCTGGGGGCGTGGCGTGGAGGGCTCGAGGCAGAGGATGCAGGCGGCAAAGCGGATGAGGGGGATCGAGGTCGAGGGGATCTGCGTGGGGGAGAGAACGTGAGGCGGGTGGGGAGGTGAATCGAGGGGGGAGGCGGCCACCGACGGGGAGGTGAATCGAGGGGGACGTACCTGCGCGACGTCGCCGGGGTCTATGGTCGCTCGCGTGAGAAGGGGTGGCGTCGCTCAGGGGAGGGGTGGTGGCCGCCGGTGGGAGGTGACGAGGAGCGAGGGGGCGTCGCGGAGGAGAGGGAGGTTGCGTGGGATCTGGTCGGGACGGGGAAGAAGGGGAGATTTTGGCTAAGTCCCCGAACCCCTTAGCAATGGCGCACCACTAGGGGTGCGCCACAATGAGGCTTAGCAATAGCGCACCACTAGGGGTGCGCCACTGCCACTTTATGTCTGGGTCAAAATGATAACGCTGGGGGGATTGACATATCCCGATTAGTACCGCACTGGCTCTGTCCCTGGTTGGTTTGTGCCAAACCCTGCCGGCCAGGTTCGAACCCTGGCAGCCCCATTTTTCTCCCTTTTTTGATAAAATGATTTAACCATGTAATAAGTAGCAGAATACACTAAAATAAAAGGCATAAATAATTATAATTATGTAGAATATTTAAAATAATATAGAATCTAGAAAATCTCCAAAAATATAAATTATATGTCTATTTTGATCGGTACAATGTGTAGATTAACAATATGACATCCATTATTCATACAAAAAATGATACATAATTATCTTTTCACAATCTTCTTGCCCTTCTTTCTCGCGGTTGAATAATTTAGCCCCGGAACTCCTTGACTTCTTCTTTTGAATGGACGGCCTTTATTAGGTAGGGTGGTCCTGCTTCTTCTTGTTGTGTATGGTGCTTCATCGTCGTCGTCATCTTCCATCTTCGGGTCGCCGTACTGGTCGAAGTCTAGCTCGTTGGCGGCTCCATCCATTCCGATGATGCTCCTTTTGCCTCTCCTCACGACAACACGGCTGGGCTTTTGCGGGTCGGTAATGAAGAAGCATTGGTCCACTTGGGAAGCTAGTACCCATGGCTCATATTTCGCGGTGACCTTTGCGCCCGCTGTCTTGGATTTGGCTTCGGGTATAACCATGGTGGTGAAATGCCGGTCTTCTTTTACGACGTTCTTGGCCCACCTGACATGGAACATCGGCACATTCTCTCCGGCGTAGCTCAGCTCCCAGATCTCCTCGATCTTTCCGTAGTATCTCTGCTTGATGTCACCGGTGTAGGATTCCATCGTTACCCCGGAGTTCTGATAATCGCTCTTCATGTCCTTTTCTTCGGTGTAGAATGTGTAGTCGTTGATATCGTACGCCTGAAATGTCATCAGGTTGTGTTCGGCGCCCTGTGACAAGGCGAATATGAGTTTTTCTTCCGCAGAAGAATCCTCGTCTATAGGGTACGCCAGCATCTTGTCCTTGAACCACCGCGTGAAGGTTGAGTTGTGCTCTTTGATTATATCTCCGTCCGTCCTCTGTTGGCCCTGGTCATTGTACGTCTTTGCGATAAAGGTTTTGTGCTCTACCACCCAAGGATCGACCACGTCTATGTGTTGTAGCGCGACTAGGTTTGCTCTTTCAAAGTCGGTGATTCGACCCTTGAAGTCGACATGCATTTCACGGCTACCCTCGCGGTGACCCCATCCAGCGAGCTTCCCGAGGTGCCTGTTTACGGGCAGACCAACGGGGTTCTCGATTTCTAGATAACTCGTGCAGAAGGAGATGCACTCTTCGGTCAGAAAGCCCTTGGCTATGCTTCCGTCTGGACGTGCCCTGTTGCGAACGTACCCTTTGATGACACCATTCATCCTTTCGAACGGCATCATGCTGTGCAGGAACGTCGGCCCCAGTTGGATGATATCCTCCACGATATGTACCAGCAGATGCACCATAACGTCAAAGAATGCGGGCGGGAAGTACATCTCAAGCTCGCACAGTATCACCACGATCTCTTCCTGTAGCCTTTTGAGTTGCCTCACGCCAACAGACTTCCGAGAGATGACGTCGAAAAAGTTGCATAGGCCAAAAAGCGTTTCACGGACGTGCGCGTCCATGATCCCACGGATTGCAACCGGAAGTATCTGCATCATCAGCACATGACAGTCGTGAGACTTCATCCCGCTGAACCTCTGCTTCGCTTTGTCTAGGTACCTGCTTATCTTCCCCGCGTAACCGTAAGGAAGTTTTACTCCTAGGAGACAGTCGAAAAACTGCTCGATCTCCTTCTGACTTAGAGTGAAGCACGCGGGGGGGGCAGTAATATTCGATCTTGGCCTTTTTGCCCTTGCGACGACTTTGCGTGTCCTCCGCCTCATCATCGTCATCGTCATCGTCATCATCATTAGGGCGTCCCGCGTGAAGCTCCTCCCTGATCCCAATTGATAGCAAGTTGTACCTTGCTTTCGGCCCATCTTTGGTCCTCTCTGGCATGTTGAGGAGGGTACCAAGCAGACTCTCGCACATGTTCTTCGTGATGTGCATGACATCAAGGCTGTGAGGCACATGGAGGATCTTCCAGTACGGCAAGTCCCAGAAAATAGACCTCGTCTTCCATACCTTAAGCAGCGGCTCCGGCGCCTTTCGCTTCTTTCCCGGCGGTGGGCACTCTTTCCAATTTTTCAATAGCTCGTCTATTTGCTCGCCGCTTCTCGTACGTGGCCGTCTTCGGGGTTCGTCTTCACCATCGAATAGATCCTTGCGTTTCCTCCATGGGTCGTCGTCGCGAAGCCACCTTCGATGTCCCATGAACACCATTTTCGAGGACCCGGGATCTCTATCTAGCTGGCGGTACGTTGTGTCATCCATGCACCTGACGCATGCATTGAATCCGTGGACCACCTGCCCCGCGACATATCCGTAACCGAGAAAGTCGTGCACCGTCGTGAGCAGCGCGGCTCTCATAGGGAAATATTCTTCCGCGGCGGCGTCCCACGTATTGGCAGGCGCGTCCCATAGCGTGGCTAGCTCCTCTTTCAGAAGCCCCATATACAGATTGATGTCGTTCCCTGGTTGTTTCGGCCCTTCAATTAGCATACTCATTTGAATGTACTTCCTCTTCATGCACAACCAGGGGGAGGTTGTACATCCACACAAACACGGGCCAGGTGCTATGCGTGCTGCTCTGGCTGCCAAACGGATTGACTCCATCGGTGCTCGCGCCCAGCCTTATGTTCCTAGGATCGTCCCCAAATTCTGGGTACTCGAGGTTCAACACATTCCACTGGCTAGCATCCGAAGGGTGTCTCAACATCCTATCCTTTTTCTTTATCTCCGGATCATCTGTGTCATCTTCTCGCTTCCTCATCTCCGCGTGCCAGCGCATTAGCTTTGCTTGCTTAGGGTCCGCGAAATACCGCTGCAGACGAGGAGTGATCGGAAAGTACCACACCACCTTCCTGTAAGGGTATATTGCCCCTATGTGTGGTTTTGGTAATTAATGACAACCCCTATGGACTAATGTTTTCATTAAGTTTATATGAAGGAATATTCCATAGGTACTACTTGTAGTCCATGTGTTGGATTCAAGTATGGATGCCATGAAGATAAAGATATACCTTGAGTATTGGCATCAAGATCATCGATTTGAAGACATATATGTGATATGATCAAGAAGAAGAAATGAAGATGGAGTTCCTATGTGGAACTCAATATTAGCCATGCTCTAGCTTATGTGATAAGCAATGGATGATCAAGATCTTGAGTGCTTGATTCCAAGTGAAGAATTCAAGTTATGGCTCTAAGTTGGTCTCATGATAGTCTCATAAGTTGAGCTATGGTTGACTAAGATTTAGAGCATGCAAACAAATGAAGAATTCTTTATACACCTCAAGATATTATGATAGAGCATGAGAAGATACAAGGTTGACCAATACAAAGAGTGAAGAATAGATTCAAGTTTGGTCAACACATGAAGCATGAAGAATGTGCCACATGAAGTCATGTGGTATGGTAAGCCTTGTCAATTATGCTTTATGAACTAACCCATCATATATGTGCACTTGTGTTGTCCATGTGGGTTAGGTATCTTTCCATGGGCATGCATCAAAAGTGAGATCTCATATAGTCCATGAGAGGATGACATCAAGTGGTGATCGTCATCAAGGTTGAGTTGGGCAAGTTCAAGTTGAGCATCTCAAGAGGATCATATGCTTGAAGCTTGCCGTCCATTTGGATGATAATGGACATGTGAAGATGTGCATCAATGGAGCTTTCCCATCATGGTGTATGGGGAGCATTTGTGAGTCTTCACGAAGCAACAATGATCAAGTGAGGCATTCCGGCTTGAATGAAGATTGAAGCATCATCATCAAGATCAAGCGGAATGCGCAAGGCAAAGGTATGGCCTTGCTAGGTTTTCCTTTTACCGGTCTCAAGGTGGATGTTGGGAGACCGGATTATAGGATAGATAGCCGCACTATCAAGAGGGGCTTTCGGTTGGGTAACTTGATCGCATCGTCTTAGGGAGCTCAATACTTTGCATACTTTGCATATCCCTATTGCTTCTTGGTGTTTCTCTGTGTGAGGTTCTTGAGCTTGTTGCTAGCTTTACAACAAGCCCAAGTTCATCGAAAACGGAATCCGCATGCATCATCTATTGCGTTTTCAAGTTTGGACGACTTCACCGTTTCCTAACGGTGGGAGACTCCCTCTCTAGAATCATCTAAAAATATCCTGTGAGGAGTCTCCATATTTCCAGTTTTGTTGGGGTTCTATTTGTCGTTATCTTTCCAACAAAATTGGTTTCATGTCAATCGGAGTTCGGGAGCATTTTCTGTTTAAAGAAAAAGAAAAGGTTTTCGGTCCCGTATTCCCCCGGCCCACCTGCCGGCCAGGCAGCCAGCCGGCCGGTGCCATCGGCTCCAGGACCGGTGCACACCGGGCCTCCAGAAGGTCGGAAGCCCGGGCTGGCCGGCCCAGGCCGGTTTGGACAGCCGGCCCGCCGGCCCGGTCGGCCCCTGGCCCGGCCCGGTCAGGCCGGGTTGCCCGACTTTCTCGCCCGTTTTCTTCCCCAACGGTTATATTTCGGCTTGGGCTATAAATAGCCCTTCTTCCACCTTGGGCTGAACAAGTTCTTCCACTCTCTCTCCTTCATTGTTGCCTTTGAAGAACTTGCCCTATCTCTTGACTCCCCCCATGATTCTTGCTCATTCTTGAGGGATCTAAGAGAGGAGATCTAGATCTACAATCCCCACCAATCCATTTCTCCTCTAAGTGAGGGGAACTCTTTAGATCTAGAACTTGGAGTCATTCATTGATTTCCTCTTTGTTCTTCCTCTCTAATCTCATCCTAGCATTTGTTGCTTTGGTGGGATTTGAGTGTCAAGGATTTGAACACCTCTAGTGTTCTTGATTTGCATCATTGCATTGTGTTGAGCTCTCCACCATGATTAGTTCGAGTGAGAGACCGTGAGCTTGTTACTCTTGGAGGGAGACCTCCTAGTTGGCTTGGCGGTTGGTGCTCCGGTGATCTCTTCAAGGAAGATTGTGAAGAGGCCCGGGCTTCTCCTTCGTGGAGCTTGTGAAGTGGTTTTGGAGCTTGCCATCTCCGGAGTGGAGGAAAAGCTAACCATAAGGAAAGGGCCATTATCCTTCGTGGGTTTGGCTCGGAGAATAGGGTGAGCCTTCGTGGCGTTGGGGAATCCTTCGTGGGACCTCCACTCCTCCAAACGTGACGTACCTTCTTGCAAAGGAAGGGAACACGGGAATACATCCTCGTCTCTGCGTGCCTCGGTTATTTCTATACCCGAGCTTACTTTCCTTGTGATAGCCATCGTGCTTGAAGTACATATATCTTGCTATCACTTGTGCCACATATATCTTGTGCCTATCTTGCTTAGCTCTAGTTGTTGTTGTTGCACTTAGGTGAGCCTAGCATATTTAGGGTTTGTGCTTGTAGAATAAACATAGCTTAATTCCGCATTCTTACAAGCCAAATCCGTAAGAGTTTTTAAACGCCTATTCACCCCCCCTCTAGGCGACATCTCGTCCTTTCAATTGGTAGCAGAGCAAGGTCTCTCCTTGTTTAAGGCTTCACCGCCTTGAGAGTAAAGATGTCGGCTAGTAATATAGTGCACAATGACACAATCATCCTTGATGGCACAAATTATCTTTTGTGGAGAAATCGCTTGCTTTGTAATCTTCGGACCTTGTGTCCAAATATAGAGCGATTTCTAGATGTAGGTTTTTCTCCTCCGATGGATCCTCAAAATCTATCTTTAGAGGATGAGAAAAACTTACATCTTGAAGCTCAAGTATCTAATGAGCTTTTATTATCCTTGAGACCAGATTTTCGTAGGTTCTTGATATATATAAAGCGAAAGTCGTCTCATGAGAAGTGGATCAAGCTTAAGGAAATGTTTGGTGGATCCATTTCTCGTTTGGTCGGTGGTGTCTCCGAGGAGCTCTCTTCTCCTTCACATCATGAAGAGCTCCAAGTTGCTTCCACCTCCGGCCGTGATGTATTATCATCTTCATCCACTTCACCAACGTGTGGAAAGACACAAGGTAATGATATGGTGAGTGGTGAGGAAAATTGCAATGTTGATATTGTGCTCAATAATGATGATTCTTCATCTCTATCCCATTGTAATGTTTCCTCGTTGGACTTAAACACATCTAGCACTAAAAATAATCTACATGCTTGTGTTGATAGTCCTTGCATATCATGTGTAAATTGCTTACATAGATCTCATGATGATATGCTTGCCTTGTCTTGTTTCCATAATCAAAATGCTTCTATTTCCTCTAGTTGTTTGTTGACTAACAATGTAGAGGAAACCAAACACTCTATGGATCAAGACACGATTTCAAATGGGGATTCAAGAATATCCTCATCTTCATCCTCCGGTATGCACATGTGCCTTATGGCAAATGGATCAAAGGTATCTCCTACTTTGACTCCTAACACATCCTCTAACGATGAGAGTGATGATGATGATAATGATGAAGAATATAATACTTTGTTGCATGATATGGGGATGGTATATGCTTCTCTTCATGGTAATAAAGAAGCTCGTGCTAATCTCGAACACTCTATGGAAACCTTGAATAAATACAAGGAAACCATAGTGGAGTTGGAGTCCCATGTTGAAAATGGGAGAATGAGATTCAATCTCCTCAAGCACGAGCTGAACAATGAGAAGCATACTAATTTCCTTCTCACACAAAAAATTGAATCCCTTGAGCTTGAAAAGGAAAATCCTGTTGATGATGCTTGTGCTACTAACTCTACTTCTTGTGAAGCATCTACCTTAGAGGAGAATGTTGAGCTAAGGGCTCAACTTGAGTTGCTAACTAGCAATTATAGGAAATTGGAAGAAAGTCATGAAAAGCTCTCGGGCTCTCATAATGATCTTCTAATCTCCTATGATGGGCTAAAGTTAGCTCATGAGGCAAGTATCACTAAGGTAACATCTTGTGAGCCTCATGTGGACATTAGCACAATCTCTACTACAAATGCCATATTTCCATGTGCTAGTCCTAGTAATCCATCTAGTCAAACTATTAATACACCTTGTGTTGGATTACTTGCTTTGCCTTGTTGCTCTAACAATGAAGCTTCTACTTCCTCTAGTGCTTGTATTCCTACTAACCATGTAGAGGAAATCAAAGAGCTCGAGGCCCAAGTCCTTTCTTTGAAGAAAGACTTGGAAAAGCGTCATGAAGGGAAATCCGCACTTGATAAGATGCTAAGTGTGCAACAATCCCCCAATGACAAGAGTGGACTTGGATTCAACTCCAATAACAAGAACAAGTCGAAGAACAAGAGCAACAAGAGGAAGGGCCAAGAACAAGTCAAGGATCCGGCCAAAATTGTTTGCTTCAAGTGCAAGGTTGAAGGGCATCATGTTAGATCGTGCCCATTGAAGAAGAAGAAGCACTTGAGTGAGAAGCAACAAGGGAAACGGCCACAAGGTCAAGCTCAAGCTCAAGCTCGACCTCAAGTTGAAGATAGGCCACTTCTCAAGAAGAATCAAGATAAAGTTCCCCAAGAAAAGAAATCAATAAAGAAGAAAAAGGGGAACACTTGCTACTTATGTCGTGAGAAGGGGCACTTTGCCTCTTCATGCTTAAACGGTACCTTATCTAACCCTATAATTGTTGATGATGATTATTCTCTAGGGAAGGATAAGGATGGCAATGTGTTTACCAAGTTTGTTGGAACTCAAACTGGTTTCAAGAAAAGAACCATTTGGGTTGCCAAGCCTATTGTGACTAACCTTTTAGGACCCAACTTGGTTGGGGACCAACAAGCTCAAACTTGATCAATAGGTGCATGAGGAGGGCATTGGAGACTTGGCTACTTCATGAAGAATTAAGGGATCTTCATATATTTTATTTCATCAAGCCAAGTCATAAGGATTATCATCTATATCTTATATCCAATGTTCCTCTTTGCGGTAACTTATACTTCAACTCTTCATGTTTATTGTAAGTTACTTGCCCCTTTGCATGTTTGGTTTTGTACCAAATATGTGTGTGTATGTGTTGTGTCTTACTTGCCTATCTTGTGTATTCAAGTATGTTTGTTTGACTCATCATATACTTGTGTATTGTTTTGAGCCCAATGCATCTTGATGATATCTTATTTGGCTCTCTTTGAGTGATTAATGGAACATCCCATTTTGGGGGAGTGATATGCATTGTGCATCTCTCTTTCTTTAAAATGTGTGTACATGGGTACCACCACTTAGTATTGATATTGCAAGATTATCTAGTTACTATGTGGTGTGTCATACTCATGAGAAATTCAAATTCTAAATGTCCATTAATCATCTTTAGTCGATTTTTAATTGCCTCTTGATTAGAAGAAATGCTTTATCACATTATGGGGGAGTAATATGTTTTGTACATATCACAAGCCTAGAAAATGTGAACATATGAGGTTTTGCCACTTAGAGTTGATGCTCTTAATTATCTTGTTCCTAGGTGGCATGTTTGCTCAAACAAGCTCCATTTTTATTAAAAAGCTTTTATTACTCATCTTATGGGTTCTTGTTTGAGTAAGAAATTCTTGGTGCGGTTTTTCCTCAAATACATATCTCTATATCTTATTTGGGACACCGTTAGCTTCAAGTTATTATAATCATTGCCGTGCGTGATTGTTTGACTAGTTGAAGCTATCAAGAATCTTCATCCGTGCATAGTGCTTAATTCTATATATTTATCATATGCTTTTTATTGTGAAGTTGATCCTTACTATCCTTGAAATATACCACCGGAAGTTAATTCCAATATTCTCATTGTCTTTGACAATTGATAACCTTGTATGTGGTTGAATTTATGGATCATCTTCACCTTGGATTGCTTCTTATTGCCTTATTTTATTTCCAAGAAATCTTTGTTGCTCCCATGTGTCTTCCTTGTCCCTTTGAAAAATCTTTTGATAAATTCTCTTGATTCATATCAAGTGTTTGTTTTGGAAGACAAACCTTTTCTTTACGGTACATTGTGCCATTGTGAAAAGTGTAGAGGGTTTGGTTTATTTGTTCGAACCTTGCTCTTTTGGGAGTTTGCTATCTCATTCCTTCTTCTATGTTTTATTTGTTTGAATGAGATAAATCTTTGAGCATGTTTGCTTTATTCATCTTTTATGCTCAATGATCTTTACTTAGTTCATTCGTTGAACTTTGTTGAACAAATCTTTTGTGATTTGCGTCTTTGATATAATTTGGACAACAAATTTGTTTGGTCACACCTTTATGCCTTCTTCAATTCATTTGGTGTTTTGTCCAAAGTATATCTTTCTTGGATCTTTAAAGTCTTTGTGCATTCTTATATGTAATTTGTTTATATTTGTAGCATGCTTGCTTTCTTTGATCCATTATATTGGGTATACTCCATCAAATCCTAAATGGCTAAGATGTGCATGAAATTCAAATTTCATCTAAATATGCACATATTTATATGGAGTGTGTCCTATATATTGTGGTTAGTCTAACCATGTTGGACCCAATAAGTTTGGGGCCAAGATGTACTTGAATGTTGTTTTAGGTACATTGGAGATGCAATGGAGGCTTGTCTCATCTATAAGGAAGGTGTTGTCACCATATGAGAATTGGAGCCAAGCTAGGATGATCGATGAACTCTTATCTACTACATCATGCCATTGCTATCTCGGTAACAAGTATCTTATTCATGCATACTCATATAGCATCCAACCTCTTGTAGGTTGCATCTTGGCATGAAATTCTTTATTTCGAAAATATTGCGGTTCTTGAAAAATCCTTTTTAAAGAAAACTTCTTATTGTACATTTGAGTAATTTGAGAAGATGCATACGATGGGAATATATATAAATCATGTTTATGATTCACCTATCCCAAATATGCCCTCTAGCAATTTATTGCATATCAATTCCTCAAAGAACTCTTATGTGCAATTTTGATGAAATTGCGAAATAAATCCCTATTTGTGATACTTGTTGCCTCTCTCAAAACATTCCAACTAGCTTTACTTCCCTTATTGTTAGTTGTGATGTTTTCGAGATTTTCTTGGTTGAAGTTCATTCATATACCATAAGTGAAAATTGGAGCCATAGGCTATATATGCTTTTAAGCAAACATCCTTTGGTATATTTTATGACTTCATCTTGGATATCATGTCTTATTTATTTTTAACCTCTTGTGTGTGCATGTTTCTTTATGGATCATCTTGTCCACTTTAGAAACTTATATACATGAGAGCGTTAATCCATCACCTTGATATCCTTGTTCTTTGCCGACCATCCTTTTATTCTTTTGGTTTTAGTGGTGTTGGTAAGGACTTGATTTATGAGTGCTTGGTTTATTTGTTTTTCTTCATGCACTCATATCTCGTAATTGTTGGACTCAAGTTATTCTTGATAAGCATATTCTCTTTATCTTGGTTGTGTTCTAAATGATATAGAGGGAGTGAGGATTCCATGTTTGTGCATATTGTATTCAAATGCAAACATTATAAATTGTGCACGAACCTTGGGGAGCTTCCTTATTTTATTTAGAGTACTATATCTCTCTTATCATGATATCTTTGTTTGTCCAATTGGATCTTTGATTTCTTGCTTTATTTGTTGAAGCTTACTTCACCATGTTATCTTTATGCAATCTTTGGTCCTCAATATAGTTTGACTTCCTTCAAGTATTCGTCATTGGATATGTGCATTTGATTTCACTCAAATTATGAGAAGTGCACACCTTGGGGAGGAACTCACATTATATTGGCTTTCTAAATTTTTCACCCATTTTGGCACTTGATGCCAATGGGGGAGAAGTTTAGAGGGTTTAAGGGAAATGGTTTATACTTAAGTTTGGTTTGTGCTTAAGTGTTTTACCTCACATGCATTCCATATTTATATGTCTTGCATGGTTGTATATATATAGTGGAAACTGTCCCAAAGGTTAATCTTGACAATGTATGCAATGAATTCATGTTCATCACACGTGCATACATTGTGGGGGAGTTTGCTCTATATATGTTGGTTCTACTCACATCCCTTGCATTAGTTGTAGTTGTGTGAGTAGAGCTGGTTTTGATATGGACTAGTAGCTTCGTGTTACTTGACCATATCAAATACAACCTCTTGTATACAACTTATTCTCGGATAAGTTGCATACTTGTTTCTAATATTCATTATATAAACCCTCTTATTGTGATTGTCATCAATTACCAAAATGGGGGAGATTGTAAGGGTATATTGCCCCTATGTGTGGTTTTGGTAATTAATGACAACCCCTATGGACTAATGTTTTCATTAAGTTTATATGAAGGAATATTCCATAGGAACTACTTGTAGTCCATGTGTTGGATTCAAGTATGGATGCCATGAAGATAAAGATATACCTTGAGTATTGGCATCAAGATCATCGATTTGAAGACATATATGTGATATGACCAAGAAGAAGAAATGAAGATGGAGTTCCTATGTGGAACTCAATATTAGCCATGCTCTAGCTTATGTGATAAGCAATGGATGATCAAGATCTTGAGTGCTTGATTCCAAGTGAAGAATTCAAGTTATGGCTCTAAGTTGGTGTCATGATAGTCTCATAAGTTGAGCTATGGTTGACTAAGATTTAGAGCATGCAAACAAATGAAGAATTCTTTATACACCTCAAGATAGTATGATAGAGCATGAGAAGATACAAGGTTGACCAATACAAAGAGTGAAGAATAGATTCAAGTTTGGTCAACACATGAAGCATGAAGAATGTGCCACATGAAGTCATGTGGTATGGTAAGCCTTGTCAATTATGCTTTATGAACTAACCCATCATATATGTGCACTTGTGTTGTCCATGTGGGTTAGGTATCTTTCCATGGGCATGCATCAAAAGTGAGATCTCATATAGTCCATGAGAGGATGACATCAAGTGGTGATCGTCATCAAGGTTGAGTTGGGCAAGTTCAAGTTGAGCATCTCAAGAGGATCATATGCTTGAAGCTTGCCGTCCATTGGATGATAATGGACATGTGAAGATGTGCATCAATGGAGCTTTCCCATCATGGTGTATGGGGGAGCATTTGTGAGTCTTCACGAAGCAACAATGATCAAGTGAGGCATTCCGGCTTGAATGAAGATTGAAGCATCATCATCAAGATCAAGCGGAATGCGCAAGGCAAAGGTATGGCCTTGCTAGGTTTTCCTTTTACCGGTCTCAAGGTGGATGTTGGGAGACCGGATTATAGGATAGATAGCCGCACTATCAAGAGGGGCTTTCGGTTGGGTAACTTGATCGCATCGTCTTAGGGAGCTCAATACTTTGCATACTTTGCATATCCCTATTGCTTCTTGGTGTTTCTCTGTGTGAGGTTCTTGAGCTTGTTGCTAGCTTTACAACAAGCCCAAGTTCATCGAAAACGGAATCCGCATGCATCATCTATTGCGTTTTCGAGTTTGGACGTCTTCACCGTTTCTTGACGGTGGGAGACTCCCTCTCTAGAATCATCTAAAAATATCCTGTGAGGAGTCTCCATATTTCCAGTTTTGTTGGGGTTCTATTTGTCGTTATCTTTCCAACAAAATTGGTTTCATGTCAATCGGAGTTCGGGAGCATTTTCTGTTTAAAGAAAAAGAAAAGGTTTTTCAGGGGTCCCGTATTCCGGTATCTGGCTCGGCCAGCCGAGTGCTGCTGCCGGGCAGCTCGGCAGCCAGCCCGGCCAACCGGGTGCTGCTGCCGGGAAAGTCGGCAGGCAGCCCAGCCCACCGGGTGCTGCTGCCGGACTGCCGGAAAAACAGAAGCCCAGGAGAAATCGGCAGACAGCCCGGCAGGCCGGGTGCTGCTGCCGGGCATTTCGGCAGTCAGCCCGGCCCACCGGGTGCTGCTGCCGGGTAGCCCGGTATGTGGCCCGGTACCACCGGGTCAGCTGCCGGGTTGCCCGACTTTCTGCCCGTTTTTCTTCCCCAACGGTTATATTTCGGCTTGGGCTATAAATAGCCCTTCTTCCACCTTGGGCTGAACAAGTTCTTCCACTCTCTCTCCTTCATTGTTGCCTTTGAAGAACTTGCCCTATCTCTTGACTCCCCCCATGATTCTTGCTCATTCTTGAGGGATCTAAGAGAGGAGATCTAGATCTACAATCCCCACCAATCCATTTCTCCTCTAAGTGAGGGGAACTCTTTAGATCTAGATCTTGGAGTCATTCATTGATTTCCTCTTTGTTCTTCCTCTCTAATCTCATCCTAGCATTTGTTGCTTTGGTGGGATTTGAGTGTGAAGGATTTGAACACCTCTAGTGTTCTTGATTTGCATCATTGCATTGTGTTGAGCTCTCCACCATGATTAGTTCGAGTGAGAGACCGTGAGCTTGTTACTCTTGGAGGGAGACCTCCTAGTTGGCTTGGCGGTTGGTGCTCCGGTGATCTCTTCAAGGAAGATTGTGAAGAGGCCCGGGCTTCTCCTTCGTGGAGCTTGTGAAGTGGTTTTGGAGCTTGCCATCTCCGGAGTGGAGGAAAAGCTAACCATAAGGAAAGGGCCATTATCCTTCGTGGGTTTGGCTCGGAGAATAGGGTGAGCCTTCGTGGCGTTGGGGAATCCTTCGTGGGACCTCCACTCCTCCAAACGTGACGTACCTTCTTGCAAAGGAAGGGAACACGGGAATACATCCTCGTCTCCGCGTGCCTCGGTTATTTCTATACCCGAGCTTACTTTCCTTGTGATAGCCATCGTGCTTGAAGTACATATATCTTGCTATCACTTGTGCCACATATATCTTGTGCCTATCTTGCTTAGCTCTAGTTGTTGTTGTTGCACTTAGGTGAGCCTAGCATATTTAGGGTTTGTGCTTGTAGAATAAACATAGCTTAATTCCGCATTCTTACAAGCCAAATCCGCAAGAGTTTTTAAACGCCTATTCACCCCCCTCTAGGCGACATCTCGTCCTTTCAATTGGTATCAGAGCAAGGTCTCTCCTTGTTTAAGGCTTCACCGCCTTGAGAGTAAAGATGTCGGCTAGTAATATAGTGCACAATGACACAATCATCCTTGATGGCACAAATTATCTTTTGTGGAGAAATCGCTTGCTTTGTAATCTTCGGACCTTGTGTCCAAATATAGAGCGATTTCTAGATGTAGGTTTTTCTCCTCCGATGGATCCTCAAAATCTATCTTTAGAGGATGAGAAAAACTTACATCTTGAAGCTCAAGTATCTAATGAGCTTTTATTCTCCTTGAGACCAGATTTTCGTAGGTTCTTGATATATATAAAGCGAAAGTCGTCTCATGAGATGTGGATCAAGCTTAAGGAAATGTTTGGTGGATCCATTTCTCATTTGGTCGGTGGTGTCTCCGAGGAGCTCTCTTCTCCTTCACATCATGAAGAGCTCCAAGTTGCTTCCACCTCCGGCCGTGATGTATTATCATCTTCATCCACTTCACCAACGTGTGGCAAGACACAAGGTAATGATATGGTGAGTGGTGAGGAAAATTGCAATGTTGATATTGTGCTCAATAATGATGATTCTTCATCTCTATCCCATTGTAATGTTTCCTCGTTGGACTTAAACACATCTAGCACTAAAAATAATCTACATGCTTGTGTTGATAGTCCTTGCATATCATGTGTAAATTGCTTACATAGATCTCATGATGATATGCTTGCCTTGTCTTGTTTCCATAATCAAAATGCTTCTATTTCCTCTAGTTGTTTGTTGACTAACAATGTAGAGGAAACCAAACACTCTATGGATCAAGACACGATTTCAAATGGGGATTCAAGAATATCCTCATCTTCATCCTCCGGTATGCACATGTGCCTTATGGCAAATGGATCAAAGGTATCTCCTACTTTGACTCCTAACACATCCTCTAACGATGAGAGTGATGATGATGATAATGATGAAGAATATAATACTTTGTTGCATGATATGGGGATGGTATATGCTTCTCTTCATGGTAATAAAGAAGCTCGTGCTAATCTCGAACACTCTATGGAAACCTTGAATAAATACAAGGAAACCATAGTGGAGTTGGAGTCCCATGTTGAAAATGGGAGAATGAGATTCAATCTCCTCAAGCATGAGCTGAACAATGAGAAGCATACTAATTTCCTTCTCACACAAAAAATTGAATCCCTTGAGCTTGAAAAGGAAAATCCTGTTGATGATGCTTGTGCTACTAACTCTACTTCTTGTGAAGCATCTACCTTAGAGGAGAATGTTGAGCTAAGGGCTCAACTTGAGTTGCTAACTAGCAATTATAGGAAATTGGAAGAAAGTCATGAAAAGCTCTCGGGCTCTCATAATGATCTTCTAATCTCCTATGATGGGCTAAAGTTAGCTCATGAGGCAAGTATCACTAAGGTAACATCTTGTGAGCCTCATGTGGACATTAGCACAATCTCTACTACAAATGCCATATTTCCATGTGCTAGTCCTAGTAATCCATCTAGTCAAACTATTGATACACCTTGTGTTGGATTACTTGCTTTGCCTTGTTGCTCTAACAATGAAGCTTCTACTTCCTCTAGTACTTGTATTTCTACTAACCATGTAGAGGAAATCAAAGAGCTCGAGGCCCAAGTCCTTTCTTTGAAGAAAGACTTGGAAAAGCGTCATGAAGGGAAATCCGCACTTGACAAGATGCTAAGTGTGCAACAATCCCCCAATGACAAGAGTGGACTTGGATTCAACTCCAATAACAAGAACAAGTCCAAGAACAAGAGCAACAAGAAGAAGGGCCAAGAACAAGTCAAGGATCCGGCCAAAATTGTTTGCTTCAAGTGCAAGGTTGAAGGGCATCATGTTAGATCGTGCCCATTGAAGAAGAAGAAGCACTTGAGTGAGAAGCAACAAGGGAAACGGCCACAAGGTCAAGCTCAAGCTCAAGCTCGACCTCAAGTTGAAGATAGGCCACTTCTCAAGAAGAATCAAGATAAAGTTCCCCAAGAAAAGAAATCAATAAAGAAGAAAAAGGGGAACACTTGCTACTTATGTCGTGAGAAGGGGCACTTTGCCTCTTCATGCTTAAACGGTACCTTATCTAACCCTATAATTGTTGATGATGATTATTCTCTAGGGAAGGATAAGGATGGCAATGTGTTTGCCAAGTTTGTTGGAACTCAAAGTGGTTTCAAGAAAAGAACCATTTGGGTTGCCAAGCCTATTGTGACTAACCTTTTAGGACCCAACTTGGTTGGGGACCAACAAGCTCAAACTTGATCAATAGGTGCATGTGGAGGGCATTGGAGACTTGGCTACTTCATGAAGAATTAAGGGATCTTCATATATTATATTTCATCAAGCCAAGTCATAAGGATTATCATCTATATCTTATATCCAATGTTCCTCTTTGCGGTAACTTATACTTCAACTCTTCATGTTTATTGTAAGTTACTTGCCCCTTTGCATGTTTGGTTTTGTACCAAATATGTGTGTGTATGTGTTGTGTCTTACTTGCCTATCTTGTGTATTCAAGTATGTTTGTTTGACTCATCATATACTTGTGTATTGTTTTGAGCCCAATGCATCTTGATGATATCTTATTTGGCTCTCTTTGAGTGATTAATGGAACATCCCATTTTGGGGGAGTGATATGCATTGTGCATCTCTCTTTCTTTAAAATGTGTGTACATGGGTACCACCACTTAGTATTGATATTGCAAGATTATGTAGTTACTATGTGGTGTGTCATACTCATGAGAAATTCAAATTCTAAATGTCCATTAATCATCTTTAGTCGATTTTTAATAGCCTCTTGATTAGAAGAAATGCTTTATCACATTATGGGGGAGTAATATGTTTTGTACATATCACAAGCCTAGAAAATGTGAACATATGAGGTTTTGCCACTTAGAGTTGATGCTCTTAATTATCTTGTTCCTAGGTGGCATGTTTGCTCAAACAAGCTCCATTTTTATTAAAAAGCTTTTATTACTCATCTTATGGGTTCTTGTTTGAGTAAATAACTCTTGATGCGGTTTTTCCTCAAATACATATCTCTATATCTTATTTGGGACACCGTTAGCTTCAAGTTATTATAATCATTGCCGTGCGTGATTGTTTGACTAGTTGAAGCTATCAAGAATCTTCATCCGTGCATAGTGCTTAATTCTATATATTTATCCTATGCCTTTTATTGTGAAGTTGATCCTTACTATCCTTGAAATATACCACCGGAAGTTAATTCCAATATTCTCATTGTCTTTGACAATTGATAACCTTGTATGTGGTTGAATTTATGGATCATCTTCACCTTGGATTGCTTCTTATTGCCTTATTTTATTTCCAAGAAATCTTTGTTGCTCCCATGTGTCTTCCTTGTCCCTTTGAAAAATCTTTTGATAAATTCTCTTGATTCATATCAAGTGTTTGTTTTGGAAGACAAACCTTTTCTTTACGGTACATTGTGCCATTGTGAAAAGTGTAGAGGGTTTGGTTTATTTGTTCGAACCTTGCTCTTTTGGGAGTTTGCTATCTCATTCCTTCTTCTATGTTTTATTTGTTTGAATGAGATAAATCTTTGAGCATGTTTGCTTTATTCATCTTTTATGCTCAATGATCTTTACTTAGTTCATTCGTTGAACTTTGTTGAACAAATCTTTTGTGATTTGCGTCTTTGATATAATTTGGACAACAAATTTGTTTGGTCACACCTTTATGCCTTCTTCAATTCATTTGGTGTTTTGTCCAAAGTATATCTTTCTTGGATCTTTAAAGTCTTTGTGCATTCTTATATGTAATTTTTTTATATTTGTAGCATGCTTGCTTTCTTTGATCCATTATATAGGGTATACTCCATCAAATCCTAAATGGCTAAGATGTGCATGAAATTCAAATTTCATCTAAATATGCACATATTTATATGGAGTGTGTCCTATATATTGTGGTTAGTCTAACCATGTTGGACCCAATAAGTTTGGGGGCCAAGATGTACTTGAATGTTGTTTTAGGTACATTGGAGATGCAATGGAGGCTTGTCTCATCTATAAGGAAGGTGTTGTCACCATATGAGAATTGGAGCCAAGCTAGGATGATCGATGAACTCTTATCTACTACATCATGCCATTGCTACCTCGGTAACAAGTATCTTATTCATGCATACTCATATAGCATCCAACCTCTTGTAGGTTGCATCTTGGCATGAAATTCTTTATTTCGAAAATATTGCGGTTCTTGAAAAATCCTTTTAAAGAAAACTTCTTATTGTACATTTGAGTAATTTGAGAAGATGCATACGATGGGAATATATATAAATCATGTTTATGATTCACCTATCCCAAATATGCCCTCTAGCAATTTATTGCATATCAATTCCTCAAAGAACTCTTATGTGCAATTTTGATGAAATTGCGAAATAAATCCCTATTTGTGATACTTGTTGCCTCTCTCAAAACATTCCAACTAGCTTTACTTCCCTTATTGTTAGTTGTGATGTTTTCGAGATTTTCTTGGTTGAAGTTCATTCATATACCATAAGTGAAAATTGGAGCCATAGGCTATATATGCTTTTAAGCAAACATCCTTTGGTATATTTTATGACTTCATCTTGGATATCATGTCTTATTTATTTTTAACCTCTTGTGTGTGCATGTTTCTTTATGGATCATCTTGTCCACTTTAGAAACTTATATACATGAGAACGTTAATCCATCACCTTGATATCCTTGTTCCTTGCCGACCATCCTTTTATTCTTTTGGTTTTAGTGGTGTTGGTAAGGACTTGATTTATGAGTGCTTGGTTTATTTGTTTTTCTTCATGCACTCATATCTCGTAATTGTTGGACTCAAGTTATTCTTGATAAGCATATTCTCTTTATCTTGGTTGTGTTCTAAATGATATAGAGGGAGTGAGGATTCCATGTTTGTGCATATTGTATTCAAATGCAAACATTATAAATTGTGCACGAACCTTGGGGAGCTTCCTTATTTTATTTAGAGCACTATATCTCTCTTATCATGATATCTTTGTTTGTCCAATTGGATCTTTGATTTCTTGCTTTATTTGTTGAAGCTTACTTCACCATGTTATCTTTATGCAATCTTTGGTCCTCAATATAGTTTGACTTCCTTCAAGTATTCGTCATTGGATATGTGCATTTGATTTCACTCAAATTATGAGAAGTGCACACCTTGGGGAGGAACTCACATTATATTGGCTTTCTAAATTTTTCACCCATTTTGGCACTTGATGCCAATGGGGGAGAAGTTTAGAGGGTTTAAGGGAAATGGTTTATACTTAAGTTTGGTTTGTGCTTAAGTGTTTTACCTCACATGCATTCCATATTTATATGTCTTGCATGGTTGTATATATATAGTGGAAACTGTCCCAAAGGTTAATCTTGACAATGTATGCAATGAATTCATGTTCATCACACGTGCATACATTGTGGGGGAGTTTGCTCTATATATGTTGGTTCTACTCACATCCCTTGCATTAGTTGTAGTTGTGTGAGTAGAGCTGGTTTTGATATGGACTAGTAGCTTCGTGTTACTTGACCATATCAAATACAACCTCTTGTATACAACTTATTCTCGGATAAGTTGCATACTTGTTTCTAATATTCATTATATAAACCCTCTTATTGTGATTGTCATCAATTACCAAAATGGGGGAGATTGTAAGGGTATATTGCCCCTATGTGTGGTTTTGGTAATTAATGACAACCCCTATGGACTAATGTTTTCATTAAGTTTATATGAAGGAATATTCCATAGGAACTACTTGTAGTCCATGTGTTGGATTCAAGTATGGATGCCATGAAGATAAAGATATACCTTGAGTATTGGCATCAAGATCATCGATTTGAAGACATATATGTGATATGACCAAGAAGAAGAAATGAAGATGGAGTTCCTATGTGGAACTCAATATTAGCCATGCTCTAGCTTATGTGATAAGCAATGGATGATCAAGATCTTGAGTGCTTGATTCCAAGTGAAGAATTCAAGTTATGGCTCTAAGTTGGTCTCATGATAGTCTCATAAGTTGAGCTATGGTTGACTAAGATTTAGAGCATGCAAACAAATGAAGAATTCTTTATACACCTCAAGATAGTATGATAGAGCATGAGAAGATACAAGGTTGACCAATACAAAGAGTGAAGAATAGATTCAAGTTTGGTCAACACATGAAGCATGAAGAATGTGCCACATGAAGTCATGTGGTATGGTAAGCCTTGTCAATTATGCTTTATGAACTAACCCATCATATATGTGCACTTGTGTTGTCCATGTGGGTTAGGTATCTTTCCATGGGCATGCATCAAAAGTGAGATCTCATATAGTCCATGAGAGGATGACATCAAGTGGTGATCGTCATCAAGGTTGAGTTGGGCAAGTTCAAGTTGAGCATCTCAAGAGGATCATATGCTTGAAGCTTGCCGTCCATTGGATGATAATGGACATGTGAAGATGTGCATCAATGGAGCTTTCCCATCATGGTGTATGGGGGAGCATTTGTGAGTCTTCACGAAGCAACAATGATCAAGTGAGGCATTCCGGCTTGAATGAAGATTGAAGCATCATCATCAAGATCAAGCGGAATGCGCAAGGCAAAGGTATGGCCTTGCTAGGTTTTCCTTTTACCGGTCTCAAGGTGGATGTTGGGAGACCGGATTATAGGATAGATAGCCGCACTATCAAGAGGGGCTTTCGGTTGGGTAACTTGATCGCATCGTCTTAGGGAGCTCAATACTTTGCATACTTTGCATATCCCTATTGCTTCTTAGTGTTTCTCTGTGTGAGGTTCTTGAGCTTGTTGCTAGCTATACAACAAGCCCAAGTTCATCGAAAACGGAATCCGCATGCATCATCTATTGCGTTTTCGAGTTTGGACGACTTCACCGTTTCCTGACGGTGGGAGACTCCCTCTCTAGAATCATCTAAAAATATCCTGTGAGGAGTCTCCATATTTGTCGTTATCTTTCCACCAAAATTGGTTTCATGTCAATCGGAGTTCGGGAGCATTCTCTAAGTGAGGGGAACTCTTTAGATCTAGATCTTGGAGTCATTCATTGATTTCCTCTTTGTTCTTCCTCTCTAATCTCATCCTAGCATTTGTTGCTTTGGTGGGATTTGAGTGTGCAGGATTTGAACACCTCTAGTGTTCTTGCTTTGCATCATTGCATTGTGTTGAGCTCTCCACCACGATTAGTTCGAGTGAGAGACCGTGAGCTTGTTACTCTTGGAGGGAGACCTCCTAGTTGGCTTGGCGGTTGGTGCTCCGGTGATCTCTTCAAGGAAGATTGTGAAGAGGCCCGGGCTTCTCCTTCGTGGAGCTTGTGAAGTGGTTTTGGAGCTTGCCATCTCCGGAGTGGAGGAAAAGCTAACCATAAGGAAAGGGCCATTATCCTTCGTGGGTTTGGCTCGGAGAATAGGGTGAGCCTTCGTGGCATTGGGGAATCCTTCGTGGGACCTCCACTCCTCCAAACGTGACGTACCTTCTTGCAAAGGAAGGGAACACGGGAATACATCCTCGTCTCCGCGTGCCTCGGTTATTTCTATACCCGAGCTTACTTTCCTTGTGATAGCCATCGTGCTTGAAGTACATATATCTTGCTATCACTTGTGCTACATATAGCTTGTGCCTATCTTGCTTAGCTCTAGTTGTTGTTGTTGCACTTAGGTGAGCCTAGCATATTTAGGGTTTGTGCTTGTAGAATAAACATAGCTTAATTCCGCATTCTTACAAGCCAAATCCGCAAGAGTTTGTAAACGCCTATTCATCTCTAGGTACCACACCACCTTCCGAGGAGCTTTCTTCCCCTTCTTGTACCGAATGACACCGCACTCCGGACATATGGTAGACTCCGTGTGCTCGTTCCGATAAATGATGCAATCGTTCAAGCACACATGGTATTTCACGTGCGGTAAATCCAGAGGACACACGATTTTCTTGGCCTCCTCGATACTAGTCGGACACGTGTTACCTTTGGGAAGACGTTCGTGCCAGAATGACATGTTGTCGTTGAAGGATGTGTCGGTCATTTTGTGCTTTACCTTCATCTCCAGAGCCATGAGCGTTACTTTCAGGCGGGTATCCTCCGGCCTGCATCCTTCATACAATGGAGTAACCGCGTCTACCTCCAGTTGATCCATCTTGGCTTTCTCTCGGGCGGCAGCTCTTGCGTTACTCGTCTGCTTGAGAAGCAGCTCTTGAAGATAAGGGTCCTGCACCCAGTCCATCGACGATGGTCCATCTTGATCTTCCTCATCAGGTCCAGGATCTCCTACATTGTGATCATGATCATCTCCGAGATCTTCTACATTCTGATCATGTTCGGGATCTTCTACATTCTGATCATGTCCGGGATCTTCTACATGGTGCTCACCTCCTTCCTTATTTCTTGAAATCCCATGGACAAATTCATAATCATCTTCATCACCTTGCCACCGATAGCCATCCATGAAACCACGCACGAGAAGGTGGTCCCGCACCATATCGGCTTTAGGGTCCATAAGGCTCGTCAGCTTGCATCTTCGACACGGACATCTGATACGTCTCAAACGTATCTATAATTTCTTATGTTCCATGCTAGTTTTATGACAATACTCACATGTTTTATATACACTTTATATCATTTTTATGCATTTTCCGGCACTAACCTATTAACAAGATGCCGAAGCGCCTGTTTTCTGCTGTTTTTGGTTTCAAATCCTACACAGAAATATTCTCGGAATTGGACGAAACAAAAGCCCACGGTCTTATTTTCCACGGAGTCTTCCAACCGAAGAGGAGACGAAGACGGCCACGAGGCGGCCACACCATAGGGGGCGCGGCCCCACCTGGCCGCGCCGCCATATGGGGTGGGCCCCTCGGGCGTCCCCCGACTCTTCCCCTTCCGCCTATATATTCTCCCAGATGCGAAAACCCTAAGGAGATCGGTCTTCCGCCACGAAAAGTTACGTAGCCGCCGCCATCGCGAAGCCAAGTTCGGGGACAGGTCTCCGTTCCGGCACGCCGCCGGACGGGGAAGTGCCCCGAATCCATCTCCATCACCATCTTCATCGCCGTTGTTGTCTCCCATGATGAGGAGGAGTAGTTCTCCCCGAGGCTGAGGGCTCTACCGGTAGCTATGTGGTTCATCTCTCTCTCCCATGGTGTGATCTTTATGTGATCATGAGCTTTGTATCACTATTAATCTATGTGCTACTCTAGTGATGTTATTAAAGTAGTCTATTCCTCCTCCATGATGTAAAGTTGACAGTGTGTGCATCATGTAGTACTTGGCGTAGGTTATGATTGTAATCTCTTGTAGATTATGAAGTTAACTATTACTATGATAGTATTGATGTGATCTATTCCCCTTTCATAGCTATTGGTGACAGTGTGTATGCTATGTTAGTACTCGGTCTAAATTGCAACGGTCTATTATGCACTCTAGAGGTTACTTTAATATGAACTCCGGATTCACTCTCCACGGTGTGATGGTGACAGTGTGCACATCGTGTGTGATTCCTTTATGAAGTTGTGGAGCTTGTTTACTCCGGCTTGAGGTGTGCTTTTGTAGCCCTACACAATGAATGGTGTTTGTTATCCAACAAGAGAGTGTTTAAGAGTAGCATTTATTTATTCAATTATGTGATCATTGTTGAGAATGTCCACTAGTGAAAGTATGATCCCTAGGCCTTGTTTCTAAGCATTGAAACACCGTTTCCAACAAGTTCTGCTACATGTTCGCTTGCTGCCATTTTTATTTCAGATTGCAATTACTACTTATAATCATCCATATTACTTGTATTTCACTATCTCTTCGCCGAACTAGTGCACCTATACATCTGACAAGTGTATTAGGTGTGTTGGGGACACAAGAGACTTCTTGTATCTTGATTGCAGGGTTGCTTGAGAGGGATATCTTTGACCTCTACCTCCCTGAGTTCGATAAACCTTGGGTGATTCACTTAAGGGAAACTTGCTGTTCTACAAACCTCTCTTTGGAGGCCCAACACTGTCTACAGGAATAGAAGCGTGCGTAGACATCAAGCTATTTTCTGGTGCCGTTGGGGAGATCAAGACACGCTGCAAGGGGAGTCTCTCACATCCAATCTCTTTACTTTGTTTATTGTCTTGTTTTACTTTATTTTATTTTCTGTCTTGTTTGCTTTCTTTATATCAAAAACACAAAAAAATTAGTTACTTGCATTTACTTTATTTACCTTTTGTTTATTTCATCATGCTTCCCCCTAAGTTCACTTTGAAAGATATATCAGTAGGGCATGGGTCTATCATTGGAAGAGATAATATAGAAGAATTTTTCACTCATGTTAGTACAGTTAAAGATTTTGAAGATAGATCCTTGGTAGAACTTGCTCCTACTTATGAAATTGCTACTGCCTCTTTAGTACACATGTTGGAAGCTAGATTTGTTAATCTTAACCCTATAATGCAACATATGTTTCTTACACTCTCTGATATGGAAGAAGGAGAGAAGAAAGATTTTGTTTTAGAAACCCTTCTTAAAGAATTTGGTGATGTAGCTAGAGAAGCTAGAAAAGTCTTTATTCAACATAAGATGCTTGGCTTTTATACCAATTTTGCAAATACCCTTGAAAAGATGGAAAAAGATAGACTAAAGTACACTAATAAAGTCAATTGTGAGGGGGAGATTAAAGTACCAATACCTTATAAGCTCATAGGAATGCATGAGGCACTAGAAAAGAATTTTGATTGGATTGTTCCTGAAAATTTATTTGAGGAGGATAGTAAGCCTAAAAGTAATGAAAGAGGAGCCTCTGAAACTTACATAGATAAGATACAATGCATTGTTGAGAAAACTCCCAACTCCTCTGTTGATGCTTCTTCTTTTGATAATACTTGATTTACACTTTCTGCGCCTAGCTGAAAGGCGTTAAAGAAAAGCGCTTATGGGAGACAACCTATTATTTTATTTCTGCAATTTTTGTTTTATATTTGAGTCAAGGTGCTTGTTACTACTGTAGCAATACCTTTGTATCTTTACTTTATTGCATTGTTGTGCCAAGTAAAGTCTTTGATAATAAGGTTGATACTAGATTTGGATTTCCAGAAACAGTTTCTAGCTGTCACGAATTTGAGCTGTTCTCTCTGTAGGAGAATCTAAAAAATCTGAAAAAATTCGTGAGTAATCCTCAGATATGTACGCAACTTTCATTCAATTTGAGCTTCTTCATCTGAGCATGTTAAGTCTCGGGGGATTCAGGAGATCGCCTCCGGCACCCTGCCGGAGAGGGGAATCATCACCGGAGGGGCTCTACATCACCATGCCCGCCTCCGGACTGATGCGTGAGTAGTTCATCCTTGGACTATGGGTCCATAGCAGTAGCTAGATGGTTGTCTTCTCCTCTTGTGCTATCATGTTTAGATCTTGTGAGCTGCCTATCATGATCAAGATCATCTATTTGTAATGCTACATGTTGTGTTTGTTGGGATCCGATGAATATGGAATACTATGTCAAGTTGATTATTGATCTATCATATATGTGTTGTTTATGATCTTGCATGCTCTCCGTTGCTAGTAGAGGCTCTGGACAAGTTGATACTTGTAACTCCAAGAGGGGGTATTTATGCTCGATACTGGGTTCATGCCTCCATTGAATCTGGACAGTGACAGAAAGTTCTAAGGTTGTGGATGTGCTGTTGCCACTAGGGATAAAACATCAATGCTTTGTCTAAGGATATTTGTATTATTTACATTACGCACAGTACTTAATGCAATTGTCTGTTGTTTGCAACTTAATACCGGAAGGGGTGCGGATGCTAACCCGAAGGTGGACTTTTTAGGCATAGATGCATGCTGGATAGCGGTCTATGTTCTTTGTCGTAATGCCCTAAGTAAATCTCATATTAGTCATCATGATATGTATGTGCATTGTTATGCCCTCTCTATTTGTCAATTTCCCAACTGTAATTTGTTCACCCAACATGCTATTTATCTTATTGGAGAGACACCACTAGTGAACTGTGGACCCCGGTCCATTCTTTTACATCTGAAATACAATCTACTGCAATCATTGTTCTCTGTTCTTTGCAAACAAACATCATTCTCCACACCATACGTTTAATCCTTTGTTTACAGCAAGCCGGTGAGATTGACAACCTCACTGTTAAGTTGGGGCAAAGTATTTTGATTGTGTTGTGCAGGTTCCACGTTGGCGCCGGAATCCCTGGTGTTGCGCCGCACTACACTCCTCCACCAACAACCTTCACGTGGCCTTCATCTCCTACTGGTTCGATAACCTTGGTTTCTTACTGAGGGAAAACTTGCTGCTGTACGCATCACACCTTCCTCTTGGGGTTCCCAACGGACGTGTGCTTTACCGTCACAAGCAACTCTTTTTCTTGATACGTCTCAAACGTATCTATAATTTCTTATGTTTCATGCTAGTTTTATGACAATACTCACATGTTTTATATACACTTTATATCATTTTTATGCATTTTCCGGCACTAACCTATTAACAAGATGCCACAGTGCCAGTTCCTGTTTTCTGCTGTTTTTGGTTCCAGAAAAGCTGTTCGGGCAATATTCTCAGAATTCGACGAAACAAAAGCAAAACCTCCTATTTTTCCGAGGGACACACGGAGCCAGAAGGGCAAGCCAGGGGGAGGCCCATGGCCTCCTCCCCATGCAGCCGCGCGGCCAGGCCCACAGGCGCGCCGGTGTGGGGAGCCCACCTCGGGACTCCACCGACATCGCCCCTTTGCCTATTTATTCCCCCACGACGCGAAAACCCGAGACATATCGATCATACTCCAGAAAGACTCCCGGAGCGCCGCCTCCATCGCGAAACCTAGTTTCGGGGTCGAGTCCTGTTTCGGCACCCTGCCGGGACGGGGATCGACCCCGGAGCCTTCTCCATCGACGCCACCGCCTCCATCATGCTCCGTGAGTAGTTCCCCCATGGACTACGGGTTCTAGAAGTAGCTAGTTGGTACTCTCTCTCCCATGTACTTCAATACAATGATCTCATGAGCTGCCTTACATGATTGAGATCCATCTGATGTAATCGGTGTTGTGTTTGTTGGGATCCGATGAATTGTTACATTATGATCAGTCTATCTATAAAGTTTGTGAAGTTATTGTTGCTGCAATCTTGTTGTGTTTAACGCTTGTCACTAGTGCACGAGTGGCATGATCTTAGATTTAAGCTCTATAATTATTGCTTAGATTGTATCTACAAGTTGTTTGCACATGTCTATGTCCGGAACCCGAGGCCCCAGAGTGACAGCAACTGGGATAACTGGAGGGGATGGCTTAGATATGAGGATCACATGTTTTCACCAAGTGTTAATGCTTTGCTCCGGTGCTCTATTAAAATGAGTACCTTAATTACCAGTAGTTTCCCTAGAGGCCCGGCTGCCACCGGCTGGTAGGACAAAAGATGTTATGCAAGTTTCTCATTGCGAGCACGTATGACTATATATGGAAAACATGCCTACATGATTAATAAATTGGATGTTCTGTCTTAATGCTATAATAATTATGTCAATTGCCCAACTGTAATTTGTTCATCCAACACTTGTTATTGGAGAGTTACCACTAGTGTAGATAGCTGGGAACCCCGGTCCATCTTTCATCATCAAATACTCACTCGGTCCTATATGCCATTAGAAGTAGTATCAACTATTTTCTGGTGCCATTGCCTCTGTGTTACTGCTACTGCTGCTGTGTTACTGTTACTATTGCTCTCATATTACTGCCTTTCACATCACCCCTGTTACTAGTGCTTTTCCAGGTGCTGAATTGACAACTCAGTTGTTAAGGCTTATAAGTATTCTTTGTCTCCCCTTGTGTCGAATCAATAAATTTGGGTTTTACTTCCCTCGAAGACTGTTGCGATCCCCTATACTTGTGGGTTATCAAGACCATTTTCTGCGCCGTTGCCGGGGAGCATAGCTCTACTCATAAGTTCACCTGGGGAGTACACTCTACCTCTCTCTCTGTTTTTATTTTATTTTGTTTTGCTTAGTTTCCTTTTGTCTAGTTTGTTTGTGCTTAGTTTATTTCTGTCTAGTATTATTTTGCTTAGTTTATTTTTGTCTAGTTTGTTTTTGTCTTGTTTTATTTTTCTTATATACCCGAAAATCCATAAAAATTTGAAAAACCGAAAAATTAAAAACTGTTGTTATGGAAGAACCCACAACCTGTATGGAGCTTATAGAATTATATATGAATTATAGAGAATCAAGAAAGGGTAAAGTCATGAGTGTCGTGTTAGAAAAATTGAATACAATTGCTAAAATCTTGCTTAAACGCCATGATATAAACTGTTGCTCTAAACAGGATACTAAACATCTTAAATTCCAATGTGGCTTTAGTGAAGAAGTTTTAATTGTGAACTATCATTGGAATAACTATATTCATCTTGGGTTCGAAGAAGTAGAACAATTTGTTTTATTTATGGGAGCCTCTGAGATAGAATCCTTCATGGCTAAAAATTATGAAACTTGTATTGTTTGTAAGGACCTTAAAGATTATGTCTCTTCTATCCTTGATTATTGCATAGAATATTACAGCAATAATCCTTATATCATTGATTATAAAGAGAGACTCATTCATGCACAAGAATGCACTCACAATTTGCAGGAACCTGTGAAAGAAGAAATTGATGAACCTGAAAGCTCATTGGATGAAAAAAGAGGAGAGTGATGAACAAAAGGAGGAAGAATGGATTAGCTACCCATGCCAACCTTCTAATGAGAGTAACTCTTTATCTCTTACACTATTTGATTGTCCTCCATGCTTACCAAAGGAGGATGAATGTTATGTTCCTGTGGATTCTCTTGAAATATTCCCTATGAGTAAAACTTGTGAGAATAATTATGCTACTGTTATCTATGATAATCCATGCTATTTTGATAAATCTTATGATAATGCTTTGTTTGTGCCTGATATCGAAATGCATGGTACTAAAGAGTTTTGCTTAGCAAATGTTTATGATAAAGCTCTAGATGATGGTCCTATGTTACTTGATAATATTAATTGTACTACTAATGAAAATGGGATTGGAGAGATCTTGACTTTATCTAGGAGTCCCATATCTCTTGAGAATGATCAATCATCTTGTTATAGATTTTTAAAAAGTGGGTTTGAAAGTTTTGATCCCACTATTTTTGAGCTTGATAAAAATTATGTGTTTGTAGATCATGAAAAGCATGCTGTATGTGATAGTTATATTGTTGAGTTTGTTCATGATGCTACTGGAAATTATTATGAGAGAGGAAAATATGGTTGTAGAAATTTTCATGGTACTAAAACACCTCTCTACATGCTGAAAATTTTGAAGTTACTCGTGTTTTATCTTCCTATGCTTGTCACTTTGTTCTTCATGAATTTATTTGTGTACAAGATTCCTATGCATAGGAAGCGGGTTAGACTTAAATGTGTTTCGAATTTGCTTCTTGATGCTCCTTTTGCTTCATTTTCTATTTTCATGCGAGCATCATTAAAATCTTCTGCGCCTAGCTGAAAGGCGTTAAAGAAAAGCGCTTATGGGAGACAACCCATTATTTTATTTCTGCAATTTTTCTTTTATTTTTGAGTCAAGGTGCTGTTTACTTCTGTAGCAATGCCTTTGTATCTTTATTTTATCGCATTGTTGTGCCAAGTAAAGTCTCTAATAGAAAGTTGATACTAGATTTGGATTTCTGCGCAGAAACAGATTTTTAGCTGTCACGAATTTGAGTTTTTCTCTGTAGAAGAATCGTAAAATCCTGAAAAAATTCATGCGTTATCCTCAGAGATATGTACGCAACTTTCATTAGTTTTGAGTTTTCTGATTTGAGCAACGAAAGTACCTCGAAAAAATTCATGTTTACTGGCTGTTCTGTTTTGACAGATTCTGTCTCTGTTTTTTTTGCATTGTCTCTTGTGGACTTTAAGTAAGGCTTTCTAGACGTGGAGAGCTGTAGCTAATGTTTTATTGAGTTCTTGCAATGTGTCACTACAGAACTAAAGTGGATTAAAGTTTTTTGAGTACTAACCCCTCTAATGAAGTTTATGAGAAGTTTGGTGTGGAGAAGTTTTCAAGGGTCAAGAGAGAAGGGTGATATAATGTGATCAAGAAGAGTGAAGAGCCTAAGCTTGGGGATGCCCCCGTTCATCCCTGCATATTTCAAGAAGACTCAAGCAGCTTGGGGATGCCCAAAGCATCCCCTTCTTCATCAACAACTTATCAGGTCACCTCTAGTGAAACTATATTTTTATTCCGTCACATCATATGTGCTTTACTTGGAGCGTCTGTGTGCTTTTATTTTCGTTTTGTTATTTTTATTCTCTGATCATATCAATATTGGATCCTATCTATCTTGTTTGGGAGAGAGACACGCTCCGCTTTTTCATTTGAATACTCCTATTCTTCACTTATATTTGTTGAGTATTCAGTTTTCGCACTGTGTAGCTTCTAGCTCTTGGTTTTCATGTATCTCTTGTTCAGAGCTATTAGTTATTTTATAGAAAGTACTCTCTTACTTCACTTATATTTGTTTTGAGAGTTTCTTGCTATTTGGTTGGAAACAGAAAATGCTTCATGTGGTAGTTGGTATATTGTCTTGAATAATTTGATATTTGGCAATTGTTTTGAGCTCTCAAGTAGATCATGTTTAAGCTCTTGCATCATGTAGTTTAAACCTATTAGTGGAGAACTAAGAGCTTGTTGAAATTTGGTTTGCATGATTGGTCTCTCTAAGGTCTAGATATTTTCTGGTAAAATGTTTGAGCAACAAGGAAGACAGAGTCTTATAATGCTTGCAATATGTTCTTATGTAAGTTTTGCTGTACCGGTTCATACTTGTGTTTGCTTCAAACAACCTTGCTAGCCAAAGCCTTGTACCGAGAGGGAATGCTTCGTGCATCCAAAACCTTGAGCCAAAACCTATGCCATTTGTGTCCACCATAACTACCTTACTATGTGGTATTTTTCTGCCATTCCAAGTAAATACTTCATGTGCTACCTTTAAACAATTCAAAACTTTATTACTCCTTATTTGTGTCAATGTTTTATAGCTCATGAGGAAATATGTGGTGTTTTATCTTTCAATCTTATTGGGCAGACTTTCACCAATGGACTAGTGGCACATCCGCTTATCCAATAATTTTGCAAAAAGAGCTGGCAACGGGGTGCCCAGCCCCAATTAATTAACTTTCATTAATAATTCTCTTCACATGTTTTGCCCTGATTCATCAGTAAGCAACTTAATTTTGGAAATAGACACTCCTCCATGGTATGTGAAATGTTGGAAGGCACCCGAGGATTCGGTTAGCCATGGCTTGTGAAAGAAAAAGGTTGGGAGGAGTGTCATCCATAAATAAAACTAAAGTACATGTGTAAACAAAAGAGAAGAGGGATGATCTACCTTGCCGGTAGAGATAACGTCCTTCATGGGAGCCGCTCTTTGAAAGTCTGTTTGACAAGGGGGTTAGAGTGCCCACTACCATTCGTTGACAACAACAAACACCTCTCAAAACTTTAATTTTATGCTCTCTTTATGATTTCAAAACTTGAAAAGCTCTAGCACATGATTTAATCCCTGCTTCCTCTGCGAAGGGCCTTTCTTTTACTTTATCTTGAGTCAGTTTACCTACTTCTTTCTATCTTAGAAGCATACACTTGTGTCAACTGTGTGCATTGATTCTTACATGCTTGCTTATTGCACTCATCATATTACTTTGTGTTGACAATTATCCATGGGATATACATGTTGAAAGTTGAAAGCAATTGCTGAAACTTAAATCTCCCTTTGTGTTGCTTCAAAACCTTCTATTAAGAATCTATTGCTTTATGAGTTAACTCTTATGCAAAACTTTTTGATGCTTGTCTTGAAAGTACTATTCATGAAAAGTCTTTGCTATATGATTCAGTTGTTTAGTCATTATCTATTTGTTAACAAACTATAGACCATTGCTTTGAATCACTTCATTCATCTCATATGCTTTACAATAGTATTGATCAAGATTATAATGGTAGCATGTCACTTCAGAAATTATCCTTTTTATCGTTTACCTACTCGAGGGCGAGTAGGAACTAAGCTTGGGGATGCTTGATACGTCTCAAACGTATCTATAATTTCTTATGTTCCATGCTAGTTTTATGACAATACTCACATGTTTTATATACACTTTATATCATTTTTATGCATTTTCCGGCACTAACCTATTAACAAGATGCCACAGTGCCAGTTCCTGTTTTCTGCTGTTTTTGGTTCCAGAAAAGCTGTTCGGGCAATATTCTCGGAATTCGACGAAACAAAAGCCAAACCTCCTATTTTTCCGAGGGACACGCGGAGCCAGAAGGGGCAGGGGGAGGCCCACGGCCTCCTCCCCATGCAGCCGCGCGGCCAGGCCCACAGCGCGCCGGCAGTGGGGAGCCCACCTCGGACTCCACCGACATCGCCCTTTGCCTATTTATTCCCCCACGACGCGAAAACCCGAGACATATCGATCATACTCCAGAAAGACTCCCGGAGCGCCGCCGCCATCGCGAAACCTAGTTTCGGGGGTCAGAAGTTCTGTTTCGGCACCCTGCCGGGACGGGGATCGACCCCCGGAGCCTTCTCCATCGACGCCACCGCCTCCATCATGCTCCGTGAGTAGTTCCCCCATGGACTACGGGTTCTAGCAGTAGCTAGTTGGTACTCTCTCTCCCATGTACTTCAATACAATGATCTCATGAGCTGCCTTACATGATTGAGATCCATCTGATGTAATCGGTGTTGTGTTTGTTGGGATCCGATGAATTGTTACATTATGATCAGTCTATCTATAAAGTTTGTGAAGTTATTGTTGCTGCAATCTTGTTGTGTTTAACGCTTGTCACTAGTGCACGAGTGGCATGATCTTAGATTTAAGCTCTATAATTATTGCTTAGATTGTATCTACAAGTTGTTTGCACATGTCTATGTCCGGAACCCGAGGCCCCAGAGTGACAGCAACTGGGATAACTGGAGGGGATGGCTTAGATATGAGGATCACATGTTTTCACCAAGTGTTAATGCTTTGCTCGGTGCTCTATTAAAAGGAGTACCTTAATTACCAGTAGTTTCCCTAGAGGCCCGGCTGCCACCGGCTAGTAGGACAAAAGATGTTATGCAAGTTTCTCATTGCGAGCACGTATGACTATATATGGAAAACATGCCTACATGATTAATAAATTGGATGTTCTGTCTTAATGCTATAATAATTATGTCAATTGCCCAACTGTAATTTGTTCACCCAACACTTGTTATTGGAGAGTTACCACTAGTGTAGATAGCTGGGAACCCCGGTCCATCTTTCATCATCAAATACTCACTCGGTCCTATATGCCATTAGAAGTAGTATCAACTATTTTCTGGTGCCATTGCCTCTGTGTTACTGCTACTGCTGATGTGTTACTGTTACTATTGCTCTCATATTATCATGCTTTCACATCACCCCTGTTACTAGTGCTTTTCCAGGTGCAGCTGAATTGACAACTCAGTTGTTAAGGCTTATAAGTATTCTTTGTCTCCCCTTGTGTCGAATCAATAAATTTGGGTTTTACTTCCCTCGAAGACTGTTGCGATCCCCTATACTTGTGGGTTATCAAGAACTTTATCCTCCATAGTAGGTGGCACCAAAATACCACTATCATTATAATCATCATAAATGGGAGGCAAAGTATCATCAAAGAAAATTTTCTCCTCAAAACTTGGGGGACTAAAAATATCACAACCAGCTTCCCCAAGCTTAAATTCTTCCATAGCATTAGCAATAATAGTGTTCAAAGAGTTCATGCTAATAACATTGCTACAACTATTTTGCAAACAAAGTTCCATGGGTTTTTTAATTCTCTCTTCAAACACATCATGTCCTAATTCAATATAAATTTCATAAAGATCTCTAATTTTTTTGTTGTTTTCCATTAAGCCTAACTAGTGAAATAAAAACAAGAAACAAAAAGATGCAATTGCAGGATCTAAAGGAAATAGCTTCGAGCACTCACACACCGGCAACAAGTGCTAGGAAATAGCTTAGTAGTCGGAGGATGTGAATACCTTTTACCTTACCTCCCCGGCAACGGCGCCAAAATAGCTTGATGTCTACACACGCTTCTATTCCTCTAGACAGTGTTGGGCCTCCAAGAGCAGAGGTTTGTAGAACAGCAGCAAGTTTCCCTTAAGTGAATCACCCAAGGTTTATCGAACTCAGGGAGGTAGAGGTCAAAGATATCCCTCTCAAGCAACCCTGCAATTAAGATACAAGAAGTCTCTTGTGTCCCCAACACACCTAATACACTTGTCGATGTATAGGTGCACTAGTTCGGCGAAGAGATAGTGAAATACAAGTAATATGGATGATTATAAGTAGTAATTGCAATCTGAAATAAAAATGGCAGCAAGCGAACATGTAGCAGAACTTGTTGGAAACGGTGTTTCAATGCTTAGAAACAAGGCCTAGGGATCATACTTTCACTAGTGGTTACTCTCAACAATGATATCATAAAGGAATATAAATATAAGCACTTCACTATGCTATTCTGAACTACTCTCTGGCTGGATAACGAACACTAATTCACCGTGTAGGGCTGCAAAAGCAAACCTTAAAGATGTATTCCCAAGTACTAATAAACACCCCACGCTGTCACTTTGAGCATTCATAGGAGGTACTAACACACCACAATTTCATAGAGACATCCAACTCAAATCATAATTCAGTGAACAAGTATTCTGTGAAATATAGCCTAAGAGACCCACACGGTGCACACACTGTCACCTTTACACACGTGGGACAAGGAGTCTCCGGAGATCACATAAGTAAAATCCACTTGAATAGCATAACGACATCTAGATTACAAAGCTCATCATATGGATCTCAATCATGTAAGGCAGCTCATGAGATCATTGTATTGAAGTACATGGGAGAGAGAGATAAACCACATAGCTACCGGTAGAGCCCTCGGGGGAGAACTACTCCCTCCTCATCATGGGAGACAACAACGGCGATGAAGATGGTGATGGAGTCGATGGAGATGGATTCGGGGCACTTCCCCATCCCGCGGCGTGCCGGAACAGACTTCTGTCTCCGAACTTGGCTTCGCGATGGCGGCGGCTACGTAATTTCGTGGCGGAAGACCGATCTTGTTAGGGTTTTCGGAGATGGAGGAATATAGGCGGGGCGATGTCGGTGGAGTCCCGAGGGGCCCACCCCATATGGCGGCGCGGGGGCCGCGCCCCTATGGTGTGGGAGCCCCTTGGCCCCCTCCCCCTCTCTCTCTCTCGCTCTCCGGGTCCGTCTCGGCAAAATATTGACTTCTGTCTCGTGGGGTCCACCCGAGAATATTTCCTGTGTAGAATTTCTGAAACCAAAAACAGCAGAAAACAGGAACTGGCGCTTCGGCATCTTGTTAATAGGTTAGTGCCGGAAAATGCATAAAAATGATATAAAGTGTATATAAAACATGTAGCAATTGGTATAATATAAGCATGGAACATCAGAAATTATAGATACGTTGGAGACGTATCAAGCATCCCCAAGCTTAGTTCCTACTCGCCCTCGAGTAGGTAAACGATAAAAAGAATAATTTCTGAAGTGACATGCTACCATCATAATCTTGATCAATACTATTGTAAAGCATATGAGATGAATGAAGTGATTCAAAGCAATGGTCTATAGTTTGTTAACAAATAGATAATGACTAAACAACTGAATCATATAGCAAACTTTTCATGAATAGTACTTTCAAGACAAGCATCAAAAAGTCTTGCATAAGAGTTAACTCATAAAGCAATAGATTCTTAATAGAAGGTTTTGAAGCAACACAAAGGAAGATTTAAGTTTCAGCAATTGCTTTCAACTTTCAACATGTATATCTCATGGATAATTGTCAACACAAAGTAATATGATGAGTGCAATAAGCAAGCATGTAAGAATCAATGCACACAGTTGACACAAGTGTTTGCTTCTAAGATAGAAAGAAGTAGGTAAACTGACTCAACATAAAGTAAAAGAAAGGCCCTTCGCAGAGGGAAGCAGGATTAAATCATGTGCTAGAGCTTTTCAAGTTTTGAAATCATATAGAGAGCATAAAAGTAAAGTTTTGAGAGGTGTTTGTTGTTGTCAACGAATGGTAGTGGGCACTCTAACCCCTTGTCAAACAGACTTTCAAAGAGCGGCTCCCATGAAGGACGTTATCTCTACCAGCAAGGTAGATCATCCCTCTTCTCTTTTGTTTACACATGTACTTTAGTTTTATTTATGGATGACACTCCTCCCAACCTTTTGCTTTCACAAGCCATGGCTAACCGAATCCTCGGGTGCCTTCCAACATTTCACATACCATGGAGGAGTGTCTATTTGCAAAATTAAGTTGCTTACTGATCAGGGCAAAACATGTGAAGAGAATTATTAATGAAAGTTAATTAATTGGGGCTGGGAACCCCGTTGCCAGCTCTTTTTGCAAAATTATTGGATAAGCGGATGTGCCACTAGTCCATTGGTGAAAGTCTGCCCAACAAGATTGAAAGATAAAACACCACATACTTCCTCATGAGCTATAAAACATTGACACAAATAAGGAGTAATAAAGTTTTGAATTGTTTAAAGGTAGCACATGAAGTATTTACTTGAATGGCAGAAAAATACCACATAGTAGGTAGTTATGGTGGACACAAATGGCATAGGTTTTGTCTCAAGGTTTTGGATGCACGAGAAGCATTCCCTCTCAGTACAAGGCTTTGGCTAGCAAGGTTGTTTGAAGCAAACACAAGTATAAACCGTACAGCAAAACTTACATAAGAACATATTGCAAGCATTATAAGACTCTACACTGTCTTCCTTGTTGTTCAAACACTTTTACCAGAAAATATCTAGACTTTAGAGAGACCAATCATGCAAACCAAATTTCAACAAGCTCTACGGTAGTTCTCCACTAATAGGTTTAAACCACATGATGCAAGAGCTTAAACATGATCTACTTGAGAGCTCAAAACAATTGCCAAGTATCAAATTATTCAAGACAATATACCAATTACCACATGAAGCATTTTCTGTTTCCAACCAAATATCAAGAAACTTTCAAAACAAATATAAGTGAAGTAAGAGAGTACTTTCTATAAAATAACTAATAGCTCTGAACAAGAGATACATGAAAACCAAGAGCTAGAAGCTACACAGTGCGAAAACTGAATACTCAACAAATATAAGTGAAGAATAGGAGTATTCAAATGAAAAAGTGGAGCGTGTCTCTCTCCCAAACAAGGATTGCTAGGATCCGAATTTATTCAGAGAATGAAAATAACAAAACGAAAATAAAAGCACACAGACGCTCCAAGTAAAGCACATAAGATGTGACGGAATAAAAATATAGTTTCACTAGAGGTAACCTGGTAAGTTGTTGATGAAGAAGGGGATGCCTTGGGCATCCCCAAGCTTAGACGCTTGAGTCTTCTTGAAATATGCAGGGATGAACCACGGGGCATCCCCAAGCTTAGACTTTTCACTCTTCTTGATCATATTATATCATCCTCCTCTCTTGATCCTTGAAAACTTCCTTCACACCAAACTCAAAACAATCTCATTAGAGGGTTAGTGCGTAATCAAAAATTCACATGTTCAGCGAGGACACAATCATTCCCAACACTTCTGGACATTACCCAAGGTTACTGAAATTTAATGGAGCAAAGAAACCCACTCAAACACAGTAAAAGAGGCAATGCGAAATAAAAGGCAGAATCTGTCAAAACAGAACAGTCCGTAAAGACGAATTTTTTCGAGGCACTTAACATGCTCAGATGAAAAAGCTCAAATTGAATGAAAGTTGCGTACATATCTGAGGATTACTCACGAATTTTTACAGAATTTTTAGATTCTCCTACAGAGAGAACAACTCAAATTCGTGACAGCTAAAAATCTGTTCCTGCGCAGAAATCCAAATCTAGTATCAACTTTCTATCAAAGACTTTACTTGGCACAAAAACGAAACAAACATGATAAGGAGAGGTTGCTACAGTAGTAACAACTTCCAAGACACAACAAAACAGTAGCAAAATAAAATAAAAACATGGGTTATCTCCCAAGAAGTGCTTTCTTTATAGCCATTAAGATGGGCTCAGTAATTTTAATGATGCTCTCGCAAGAAATAAGAGTTGAAGCAAAAGAGAGCATCAAAAGCAAATAAGAAACACTTTTAAGTCTAACCCACTTCCTATGAAAAGGAATCTTGTACTGTAGACAGTGTTGGGCCTCCAAGAGCAGAGGTTTGTAGAACAGCAGCAAGTTTCCCTTAAGTGAATCACCCAAGGTTTATCGAACTCAGGGAGGTAGAGGTCAAAGATATCCCTCTCAAGCAACCCTGCAATTAAGATACAAGAAGTCTCTTGTGTCCCCAACACACCTAATACACTTGTCAGATGTATAGGTGCACTAGTTCGGCGAAGAGATAGTGAAATACAAGTAATATGGATGATTATAAGTAGTAATTGCAATCTGAAATAAAAATGGCAGCAAGCGAACATGTAGTAAAATAGTAAATAAACAGTGATTCGATGTTTGGAAACAAGGCCTAGGGATCATACTTTCACTAGTGGACACTCTCAACAATGATCACATAATTGAATAAATAAATGCTACTCTTAAACACTCTCTTGTTGGATAACAAACACCATTCATTGTGTAGGGCTACAAAAGCACACCTCAAGCCGGAGTAAACAAGCTCCACAACTTCATAAAGGAATCACACACGATGTGCACACTGTCACCATCACACCGTGGAGAGTGAATCCGGAGTTCATATTAAAGTAACCTCTAGAGTGCATAATAGACCGTTGCAATTTAGACCGAGTACTAACATAGCATACACACCGTCACCAATAGCTATGAAAGGGGGAATAGATCACATCAATACTATCATAGTAATAGTTAACTTCATAATCTACAAGAGATTACAATCATAACCTACGCCAAGTACTACATGATGCACACACTGTCAACTTTACATCATGGAGGAGGAATAGACTACTTTAATAACATCACTAGAGTAGCACATAGATTAATAGTGATACAAAGCTCATGATCACATAAAGATCACACCATGGAGAGAGAGATGAACCACATAGCTACCGGTAGAGCCCTCAGCCTCGGGGGAGAACTACTCCCTCCTCATCATGGGAGACAGCAACGGCGAATAGATCGGTCTTCCGCCACGAAAAGTTACGGAGACGCCGCCGCCGTCAATCCCATCTCGGGGGATTCAGGAGATCGCCTCTGGCACCCTGCCGGAGAGGGGAATCATCACCGGAGGGCTCTACATCACCATGCCCGCCTCCGGACTGATGCGTGAGTAGTTCATCCTTGGACTATGGGTCCATAGCAGTAGCTAGATGGTTGTCTTCTCCTCTTGTGCTATCATGTTTAGATCTTGTGAGCTGCCTATCATGATCAAGATCATCTATTAGTAATGCTACATGTTGTGTTTGTTGGGATCCGATGAATATGGAATACTATGTCAAGTTGATTATTGATCTATCATATATGTGTTGTTTATGATCTTGCATGCTCTCCGTTGCTAGTAGAGGCTCTGGCCAAGTTGATACTTGTAACTCCAAGAGGGGGTATATATGCTCGATAGTGGGTTCATGCCTCCATTGAATCTGGGACAGTGACAGAAAGTTCTAAGGTTGTGGATGTGCTGTTGCCACTAGGGATAAAACATCAATGCTTTGTCTAAAGGATATTTGTATTGTTTACATTACGCACAGCACTTAATGCAATTGTCTGTTGTTTGCAACTTAATACTGGAAGGGGTGCGGATGCTAACCCGAAGGTGGACTTTTTAGGCATAGATGCATGCTGGATAGCGGTCTATGTTCTTTGTCGTAATGCCCTAAGTAAATCTCATATTAGTCATCATGATATGTATGTGCATTGTTATGCCCTCTCTATTTTTCAATTGCCCAACTGTAATTTGTTCACCCAACATGCTATTTATCTTATTGGAGAGACACCACTAGTGAACTGGACCCCGGTCCATTCTTTTACATCTGAAATACAATCTACTGCAATCATTGTTCTCTGCTGTTCTTTGCAAACAAACATCATTCTCCACACCATACGTTTAATCCTTTGTTTACAGCAAGTCAGGTGAGATTGACAACCTCATTGTTAAGTTGGGGCAAAGTATTTTGATTGTGTTGTGCAGGTTCCACGTTGGCGCCGGAATCCCTGGTGTTGCGCCGCACTACACTCCTCCACCAACAACCTTCACGTGGCCTTCATCTCCTACCGGTTCGATAACCTTGGTTTCTTACTGAGGGAAAACTTGCCGCTGTACGCATCACACCTTCCTCTTGGGGTTCCCAACGGACGTGTGCTTTACCGTCACAAGCAGCACTTTTTCTGGCGCCGTTGCCGGGGAGATCAAGACACGCTGCAAGGGAGTCTCTCACATCCAATCTCTTTACTTTGTTTATTGTCTTGCTTTACTTTATTTTATTTTCTGTCTTGTTTGCTTTCTTTATATCAAAAACACACAAAAATTAGTTACTTGCATTTACTTTATTTAATTCAGTTTGCTTTACTTATTTTTATTGCTGTTAAAATGAATACTCCTGAGAACACTAAGTTGTGTGATTTCACTAGCACCAATAATAATGATTTTATATGCACTCCCATTGCTCCACCTGCTACTACAGCAGAATTTTATGAAATTAAACCTGCTTTACTAAATCTTGTTTTTCTGGTGTTAGTACTGATGATGCTGCTGCCCATCTTAATAATTTTGTTGAACTTTGTGAAATGCAAAAGTATAAGGATGTAGATGGGGATATTATAAAACTGAAATTGTTTCCTTTCTCCTTAAGAGGAAGAGCTAAAGATTGGTTGCTATCTTTGCCTAAGAATAGTATTGATTCATGGACTAAATGTAAAGATGCTTTCATTGGTAGATATTATCCTCCCGCTAAAATTATATCTTTGAGAAGTAGCATTATGAATTTTAAGCAATTGGATAATGAACATGTTGCCCAAGCATGGGAAAGAATGAAATCTTTGGTAAAGAATTGCCCTACCCATGGACTGACTACTTGGATGATCATCCAAACCTTTTATGCAGGATTGAATTTTTCTTCAAGGAACCTATTGGATTCAGCTGCTGGAGGTACTTTTATGTCCATCACTTTGGGTGCCGCAACAAAACTTCTTGATGATATGATGATCAACTACTCTGAATGGCACACTGAAAGGACTCCTCAAGGTAAGAAGGTAAATTCTGTTGAAGAAACCTCCTCCTTGAGTGATAAGATTGATGTTATTATGTCTATGCTTGTTAATGGTAGATTTCATGTTGATCCTAATAATGTTCCTTTAGCTTCATTGGTTGCTCAAGAAGAGCATGTTGATGTGAACTTCATTAAAAATAATAATTTCAACAACAATGCTTATAGGAATAATTTTGGTAACAACTATAGGCCATATCCTTCTAATAATAGTAATGGTTATGGTAATTCTTATGGTAATTCTTACAACAATAGTAGGAGTGTACCCTCTGGTCTTGAAGTCATGCTTAAAGAATTTATTAGTACACAAACTGCTTTCAACAAATCTGTTGAGGAAAAGCTTGGTAAAATTGATGTTCTTGCTTCTAAGGTTGATAGTCTTGCTGCTGATGTTGATCTTTTAAAACTGAAAGTTATGCCTAATGAAACTAAAGATATTAAGTCATTTGCTACAGCAAACGCTATCCAAGTTCGAATTAATGACAATATTAGAATGATGGCTGAATTGCATGCTAGGTGGGAAAGAGAAGAAAAATTTGCTAAAGAGAATAATATAGCTAAAGTTTGGACTATTACTACCACTAGTAATGTTGATGCTTCACATGTTGCTAAACCTCCTACTATCAATGGTAAAATAATTGGTGTTGGCAATGTTTCTACTTCTAATACAAAGCATGCAAAATTGCCTGAAACTGCTGAAACTGTTTGTGATAAAAGTGCTGAAATTTTTCAGAGTATTGGGGACAATGATCCCATTGCTTTAGATCATAATGGCTTTGATTTTGATAATTGTCATATCTCTGAAGTTATTAAGTTCTTGCAAAAACATGCTAGAAGTCCTAATGCTAGTGTTATAAACTTGGCCTTTACAAAACATATTACAAATGCTCTCATAAAAGCTAGAGAAGAGGAATTAAAACGTAAAGCTTCTATTCCTAGGAAGTTAGAAGATGGTTGGGAGCCCATCATTAAGATGAAGGTCAATGATTTTGATTGTAATGCTTTATGTGATCTTGGTGCAAGTATTTCTGTTATGCCTAAGAAACTTTATGATATGCTTGACTTGCCACCATTGAAATATTGTTATTTGGATGTTAATCTGCTGATAATTCTATAAAGAAACCTTTGGGGAGAATTGACAATGTTCACATTACGGTTAACAATAACCTTGTCCCCGTTGATTTTGTTGTCTTGGATATTGAATGCAATGCATCTTGTTGTTGCCTGCCAAAACCCACCGGCGAGCAGCGACGAGCAACACGAAGAGCCGGGAGGCTCCCAGAACTGCTGGTGGGCCCTGGTCCCTGGCGACGGCCCGCAAAACTCCGCACACGTCCTGGTCGTTGCGAGGCGTGCCACCTGACCTATACCTGGTCAGGAAGGTGATGGATTGCTTCGATTATTTTCTGCATGGCACGTAAACATTAAATCCGAGCCTCGATCGGCTCTCAGGTTACCCTGTGAATCGGCTCAAGGAGCCGATTGACCCATGGTTCGTATTGGATCTACGAAACATGGGGGCCCTGCTTTATCAAAACCAAGTTAAACTGACCTACGACAGTCTAGGGTTTTCACCGCATAATCGGAACGTCCTACACGTAGTTGAGCCTAGCAGATACGAAAGATAACAGAAACTAGTCCTAGAAAAGGCCTAAAAACCAACAAGGGTCGATTCTCGGAACAACTTCTCTAGGATCAAACCATACCTTATATACTACTGGATCATTCAACCCGTTTGCAAGGCCTAACCATGTGGATATCAAACTAATCCTTGGAGAACAAGGAACGACCATAACAGATCAGATCTACTAAATAAAGACCAAGCAAGTTGCTACATTTACACCTAAGATAAGTGCAAAAACAGCTAGATATGTAGGGGTAGCTTAACTAAGCAAAATACCAGGAAAGTATCGATGTTAGCCCCAACACACCCATGATAACGGTATCACTCGCCATCAACAAGGCTTCAGCACGAGCGACACAAAACAACGAATAAACTGATACTGCCCATCGCAAGATGCGATCTGGGCAGCGATGCGCCTAGATTGTGTTTGTTGTGAACGTGATCGTCCTCTTTCTTAATAACCCTAGGTACATATTTATAGTCCGTGGACTTTCCATCTTTGGAATAAACCTAACTGTGCATGATCTAAACTCTATCTCTTAATTCTACCTGAAACGTAATCTACCATAATGTACAGATACACGGGCAATCTAGCCCAAACTCCCGCAGGAGGCCGATTCGGAAACACTTTATGTGCATATCCTCTAAGCCCATCTCAATTACGGCCCAACTCCCAATGTGGCTAAAATACGGCTATAACACATGCCCCCCTGGTTTTGGCAATAATAATTCCAAAACCACTCTGCTTTTCTTCATCGGGTTACGCATTGCAGAGCAGAACCGCTACAGTGCCCTTCCATCATGATGCCTTGCCTTCTCAACTTCTCCGTTCTGCACGATTTGACGGTTTTGGCACCACGCCCTCGGAAACTGCCACAATATTGAATCATCTCCCACTATATCCCCTTTTATTTAACCGCATCCGATCAGTTCACCTCCTCATTCTCTTGCTCCACATTAGCAATCGAAACTCCCCTCCTCTGCAACCATGGACTCCTCCTCTGCCTCTTCAGGTCTTTCCTACCAATCTTCCCCCTCCCGTGAGCCGACGCCGGAGTACGACCCGATAGCGGCGCAGACGAGGCCCTCGCCCCACCGCATTGGGACGAGGCGGATTGGGATTTCTCCACTGGTCGAGGATGACGAATCCTTGACCAACGGGGAAGATGACCTCCAGTTCCTCATCGACGGGGAGTTGGAGGAAGGGCGCGACGACGCCTTCTCCGGGGCGAGGACATCTCCTCCGACGAAGAGGACGAAGCGGAGGACGACACCCTCCGATGAGTACCCGCCGGCGAGCGCTTCCGGCGGGTCGGAGGACGACGACGACGACGACGAAGAAGACGAAGAAGAAGCCCCTGCCGGCGGCTTCAACAGCAGCGACGAGGACATCGCCGGCAGCAGCGCCGACGGCAGCAAGGACGGCGACGACGAGGGTAGCGACGGCAGCGACGGCGTCGGCCCCTAGACTAGGGACTACTAGAATAGGGCTAGTAGTAGTACATTAGGTAGTAGATCTTCCTTTTGTGAGCAATCGGCTCTTCTTGTAAAAACCCCCTTCGTCAATGAAGAATGCTTCTCTGTCTAATTTTTCCGATTGTCAAAGTAGGTCAACGTACAAAGAGCCGATAGCACCACACCAGTCTGTTATCATAAAACGCCAGTAAGGCCAGACTTCAAACGGTAACCTGCGACCTTCGTCTAAAGGACCAAACTCAGATCCCCAATTGCTCATCGAACGGATTCAACTCGCGGCGACGCGAATCCTAGATCCCCAACTGCACAGATTCATATCCGCCAGCAAATCAGATGGCGGAATCGTCTAACACCAACGCAACAGTCTCTGGCCTGAAGGTAATCTTTAACTGCCCCTCGCCATCCGAGCATATTGCTAGAATTAATAGTAAACATCTGAATTAATGCCTTATTTCACCATTAATTTTAGGTATCAGACATTCTGTTGCCGCATCCTTCTCTTCCAAACTCTCTTTGTCTTGGCCCCCGGACTGTCGAGAGTCCTGCCCATCTGATTTCTTGCGAGGCTAATAGGATTCCCTTCGTGAACCATAACTTAGATCTAACTTCTTGGGCCGACTGCTTACGAGCCTGGCCTAACCCTCCTGAAGATTGGGTTTCCTGGTATAGTAGAGTATCCAAAACTTACCAATCCAAATGGGAAACCACAGGAATAGCCGATGCTCTGTCCTTATCATTGTCTCCCCTTGAGAAGCATGAAAATCTTCTAAAAACCATCGGCTACTTCTGGTCTGATGCCCTGAATTGCTTCATGTTTGGCCACGGCCCCATGACACCAACTCTGCTAGATGTGGTAATGATCACTGGCCTAGACATCACATCCCCCAGCCCCTCTGCTTTTATGCTGCCAAGGGTTCCTTTCAAATTATCTTCCAAAACAGAGTGCACAAACTGGGGTGCTTACCTTCGACGCCACATGAAACATAAAGGCCCTGTAACCGAGAAAGAACACACAGCTTTTCTGAATTTCTGGTTGGAACACTTTATATTCTGTGGCCCTTCACTTGCTCCAACCAAGAATTATCTTCCCTTGGCCTACGAACTTGCCAGAGGCACCCAACTTGGCATCGGCAAACTGTTCCTTGGAGAGGTCTATCGTTATCTCCAACTAATGTCTGTCAAATTATCCTCCCAACGGACAGTCAAAACAGGAGGTCCCTGGTGGTTTATTCAACTATGGGCTCAGCTGTATTTCCAGAACCATGTCCCAAACTTCCCACTTTCGGCCACTTGCACCTTTCCAGATGCTAACGGGAAGCAGATCCGATGCACTAGCTACGGCCAAGCCCTGTATAGCCTTCCAGGCAGTAAACTGACCCCCAAGGAAGCATCAAAGTGGTTCAGGATTTTCTTCCAAGGCCTGGATAATCCTCTCTTCTTCCCTTACACGGAATCTGAAAATTTTGAAAATCCAGTCTCCTTCAGGCTAGACAGCTTTGCCGATGACACCAGCACCCGGCAATTGTATTCCACCATGATCCGTCCCTGCTTCCTTCCAGTTGGCATGAGCACATCAAACAGAATAATCAAACCTGGTTATGAGTCCTATCAGCCGGTCGTAACAGCCCGACAGTTTGGTCTTGGGCAGGTGTCTCCTCACTTCTTCCTCCATTACTTAACAGAGAGCAGAGCTGATTTGCCCGATGTCCTCACCGGTCAGAAGTGTTACTCTTTCTTTGATGCTCTAGCCATCCCAATCCCCAATAACCTCTCTTTCACCTCATCAACCGATGGTTTTGAGACCTGGTGGTCCATGTGGAAAACTCATGCCTTCAGGAGAGCTCTGGGACCGTTGCTGAGACAACTCGATGCCGAATATGATATCCCCGCAGAACAGGTACTACCACTCGCAAATTTCCTTGAAGTGGCTTACAATGATTTTTTATAACCTTGCTCTGTCTCCTTTTTTTATAACCTTGCTCTGTCTCCTTGCAGCAACAAGATGGTCCAGAACCTACATATGATGACGGCTCCCCCTTTGAATTCCTCCCACCGGCTCCGGTGGTCCTCTTCTGCAAAAACTCACCACCTTTGAAAAAGGTCGTGATGCAGAGCCAGCCGATTTCACCAGAATCGGCTTCCAAGAGCAAAGCCTCACCACCTTTGAAAAAGGTCGTGATGCAGAGCCAGCCGATTTCACCAGAATCGGCTTCCAAGAGCAAAGCCTCTTCCAGGCCAGCCGCTCCCCGAGCCCCAATAAAGGCGAGAACGGCAGTGAGGAAAGTAGCCGCCAGGAACCCTTCTCCAGATCAAGAAAGCTTGCACGTACGTTGATCCATGCACTGACTGGTTTCATCTATCCTTATGGGCTTCTGCAAACATACTTGTGCTTACTAACTCTTCTTTTATAGGCCTCCACCGAAGACAACTCCAGCGAGGAAACACAATCCAGTCGAGGGGATTCGAGCTCGGGCAACTCTGGGAAAATTGCCACGCAGAGCCAGCCAGATTTGTCACCATCGGCTTCCAGGAAAAGGCCAGTTCCTGAACCTGTTGCCCCCCAAGCTCCAATCAGAGCGGGGCAGGGCGGTCAACGCACAAAGAGCCGATACATCAAGAGGGCTCGAAAGGAACCGCAAGCCCCTTCATCAAACCAAGAGGCCTCAAATGTAATTACCCTCCATACTCTCTCCGGCTCATCTTTCATACTAATCCATTGCTGCTCGCATCGGCTAACCACCTCCTTTGCAGACTGATGATCCAGCAATCCCTATAGGTGCTGTTGACAAGGTTGCCAATTTGGCCAAGCCCCCAGCAGAAACACAAGAGCCGATTACCTCATCATCGGCTATCCCCCTGGTCTTAGGAGAGGTATACTCCTTTCGTTTGGCTTACCCTTCCTCTGCTGCATACCGACGCTGTTTATGTTTGTCGTGCTGTGACCTCTCGAGCTTGTTGACGTTCGACCCTCGAATCCATCGAACCAGCTCCTTCTACGGCATGCGATGAACCACGACCCAGCGCGTCCAACGTCAATTCCAGCGTCTCAAAGCCCTGCTTTCCTCCCCGATCGAGACGTTGGTCGAAGACCCCGAGGAAGTGAAGAGTATTCTTGAAGAAATCCAGCACCACCTCCCGGTAACGTTGCAGGTGAAACTCTGGCCAGTTGTGACTCTGTCGAGGGTGAAGTTAGCTCGTCAGAGAATCGATCTACGCCACGCCCAACTTCCGTTGAAAACCGATATTGCAGACAAATGTCAGCGGCTCAATGAGAAAAAGGCGGCCTTAGATGCCAAAACTGACACCTCCGTCAGCACCGCCGAACTTGAGACCTTGCGAAAGGAATTGGAGGACCTTGAAGAGAGGGTCCGGGCAACCAAACAGCTTATTTCTAATAAGGAAGCTCTTATTGCCCGCTCCCAAGAAGAAGCAGAAGGCCTCAAAGCTCAACTGAAAACTGATCTGGCAGAAATACGTGACCTGCACAAGCAGCTAGTGACGGGCAAGGACGAAGATGATGAGGCCGAGATCGCCGAGGTGGATCTTGTCCGTGCTGACGCCCTCCGTGCCTTCGAGGCATTCCTTCCATAGAGCCTATCCATGTATCCTGATAACTGCTCGTAACAACTCGTACCTCTAGAGTCGATGGCTGCGCGTCGGCTTTTTAATCTAAAGTCGAAGTCTGTGCATCGGCTGTACCTTATGTCCTGTTGCTTTGTATTTTTCTAAAGTCGATGTCTGTGCATCGGCTATATATATATTTTTTACCGGCCGATTTCATTCATCGGCCCCCATATTTCATTGTCCGTCATCCCACATACTTGGGAAATATTTCTTGAGATGCTGACCATTGACAGCCACTGGGAACTTCACACCGCTCAGCTCCTCAAGCATGTATGCGTTACCCTTTAAAACTTGGTCGACCCTGTACGGCCGTGCCAATTTGGAGACCATTTACCATACACTTGCATCCTTAGTCCCCAATGGCAATACAGCTTCCCATACCAGATCACCAACGTGGAACTCCTTTGGTCTCACCTTCTTATTATATGCGCGAGCTACCTTGGCTTTGTTCTCTTTAATTTTCTCAAGCGACCAAAGTCTCAGTTCCGTTAGATCCTCAATACTATCACTCATCAGGGTTGCATATTCTTCAGTTGTTAGATCATTCTGAAACGTAACGCGCTCTCGACCAGCCGTGATTTCCCAGGGCAATACGGCTTCTTGTCCATAGACCAGATGGTATGGCGAGGTTTTTATCGCTCCATGACATGACATGCGATAAGCCCACAACGCCTCTGACAATACTTCGTGCCACCGCCTAGGGTGCTCGTCGACTTTCCTCTTAATCAGCTTGATAAGGCTCTGGTTGGACGCTTCAGCTTGCCCATTTGCTTGAGCATAGTATGGAGATGATCGGATCAACTTAATTCCCATGTCCTCGCAGAACTTTCTAAACTCGCGGGAAGTGAAGACCGAACCTCCATCGGTCGTGATCGTCTGGGGAATCCCGAATCTATGAATGACATGTTCCTTCACGAAATTGATAACATCTTGTGACGCCACTGACTTCATAGGGACGGCTTCCACCCATTTAGTGAAATAATCTGTAATGGCCAAAATCCAATTATGGCCTTTGCTCGATGGAGGATTGATTTTGCCGATCATATCCATACCCCAACCTCGAAATGGCCAAGGCTTGATGATGGGGTTCATTGCTGATGCGGGTACCGTCTGAATTTTCCCAAACATCTGACACGCTTGACACCCTTTATAGTACTTAAAGCAATCCTCAAGCATGGTGGGCCAATAAAACCCCGATCGCCTGATCAACCATTTCATCTTATGAGCCGATTGGTGAGTTCCACAGCGCCTTCGTGTACCTCGTGTAAGAGCCGATTTGACTTGGCTGGTCCCAAACATTTGAGAAGTAATCCTTCCAAAGTCCCGTAGAACATGTCATCTCCTATAAGGACATATTTCATGGCCTTGTACCTTATCCGTTTAGGTGCCCCCGAGCCGGATCTTTCAAGTAATTGAAGATATCGGCTCTTCAGTCATCCGGTTCCAGGAACTGTACCTGAATATCGGCTCCACCTGCTACCTCCTTGTAGCCTGACGCCATTTGTGCGAGATCGTTGGCCTCGGTGTTTTGCTCGGGATCCAACTGAAGTTTATGTACCTAAATTGTGTCATCAGCTCACGGCATTGCATCCATAATGGGAAGAGCAACTCGCTCTCGCATTTGTACTCTTCCGTGAGCTGGGAAATCACCAGTTTTGAGTCTCCAAAAAGTTCCACTGCTTCTGCCCCGGCCTCCAAAAGCAACTCCATTCCCTTGCGTATTGCCTCATACTCAGCGACATTGTTGGTGCAAGGGGTAGGTAGCCTGATGGAGAAGGAGTATGTTGCCCCCGGGGCGACACGAATAGAATGCCGATGCCGCAACCATCATCGCAAGCCGATCCATCGAAAAACATGGCCCATGCACGCACGACAGTGCTGCTATATCCGTGTTGATTCGTTCAGCAATAAGATCGGCCAACGCTTGTCCCTTGACTGCTTTCGCGGGCTGATACCGGAGATCAAATTCCGATAATGCAAACATCCACTTACCGAGCCGGCCTTTCAACACAGGAGCCGACAGCATATGTTTGATGACATCTGATTTGCATATGATGACAATTTCCGCTGACAGCAAGATGTGACGAAGCTTGGTGCAGGTAAAAAACAGGCAGAGGCACAACTTCTCGATCTCAGGGTACCTAGTTTCCGCATCCAACATCCTTCTGCTGAGGTAGAAAGCAACTCTCTCCAGACCATCATAAAGTTGGACCACCACTGAGGCGATGGAAGTGTCAGCTACTGACAAGTAAATATAGAATGGTCTGTCTTGCTGGGGCGGAACCAACACAGGTGGCTTCGTTAGATACTCTTTAATCTCGTCAAATGCTCGCTGTTGCTCTGCCCCCAACGAAACTCCTCATCAGATTTAATTTTTACCAGTCCCATGAACGGCTCGATTCGCCCTGACAGGTTGGAGATGAATCTTCTGACGAAGTTGATTTTGCCGATGAGACACTGGAGTTCCTTCTTCGTGGTAGGTGGCTTCATTGTTCGCACTGCCTCCTGACTTTTCAGGCCGATCTCAATTCCGCGTTCATGAACCAAGAAACCCAAGAATTGACCGCCGTTACACCAAAAGCACACTTCTTTGGATTCATTCTTAGCCCGAATTTTCTGGTTCGGTCTAGGATTCATCGCAGATCATCCAAGTGTCCTTTTACTGAAACAGATTTGACTACCACGTCATCAATGTAGATCTCCACCAACTTGCCGATCAGATCATGAAAGATGTAATTCATGGCTCTTTGGTATGTTGCGCCGGCATTTTTCAGTCCAAATGTCATGACTACATATTCAAACAAGCCCACTGAACCGGCATTGCCATCCATGAAACTTAACACCTTATGACCAGCAGCTGCATTGATCAATGTCTCTGCTACCGGCATTGGATACTCATCCTTTGGGGTGGCTCTATTGAGATCCCGAAAATCTATGGCGACGCGCCATCGGCCGTCCTTTTTCTACACACGATACTAGAAATCCACTCAGCGCCTGCATGGCCTAATGAACCCGGCGTTCAACATTTTCTCGATCTCTTTCTTGACTTCTTCTAAAATTTCGGCCATCATTTGCCGTGCTCGCTGTTGGAACGGCCGAAATCCTTTCTTAAGAGGGAGCCGATGCTCAATGATGCTCCTGTCTAAACCGGGCATCTCTGTGTAATCCCAGGCAAAGCAATCTGGGTATTCTTTCAACAGAGCTATCATCAGGCCCCTCAGATGTGGATCTAACTTTTTGCTGATAAATGTTGGTCGCGGCTTATCCCCAGGACCAATGTCAATCTCTTCTAGCTCATCAGCCGATGTAAACCCCTAGCTTTCCGTCGGCTGCTAGATCGATGCCGAACACAGGCAAAACGTATGGGGAGGATAATTTGGGCCGATTGCTGGAATCGGCCCCCCTTTTGATTGTATTGCTCAATGAAGGTTTACAACTTATTTGTGCTCTACTACGGGAGGGAGTCTCCCTACTACAACTATGTGACATGCTTGAAGTGAGATCATTGCTTTTTATGCTTTGGGGCCGATCGCAGGGATCGGCCTTGCCACGTACGTCCATTGGCTTTGCTCTTGCTACTCTGTCAGGCCGGTGGATAAGACCAGCCTCACTCCGTTTTTTGTAGCTTCGATGCGCTCACAACCGTCCAAACCGACTCCAGAGATCGGCTCTTGGTCGTCTGCGTCCCAAATATTCATGCCAGCTATTGAGATCTCGACTGAGTCATCTGCATGGACGACCTCCACTTCATCTCCATCCCACTGTATCAGGCATTGGTGCATCGTGGATGGAATGCAGCAATTGGCGTGAATCCAATCCCTCCCTAGCAGGACAGCGTAGGTGCTTTTGTTGTCGACGATGAAGAATGATGTAGGGATGGTTTTTCGGCCCACGGTTAGATCCCGTTCGAACGCCTTGCGTTTCTGATGCTTGGCCGTTGAAGTCGCTTAGTGTGTTGGTTTTGATCAGATCTGCGTTAGAGCGTCCCAAACGCCGTAGCATGGAGTATGGCATTATATTGACTGCCGCTCCCGTGTCAACCAACATCTTGCCGACAGGCTTCCCGTTGATATAACCTCTTAGGTACAGGGCCTTCAAATGTTTGTAGCTCTTCTCTCGAGGTTTTTCAAAGATAATCGGTCGTGGTCGCAACAAACTGTGCCACCGGCGCTTCTTCGATTCTTGGGGCACAAAACTCTGACGGAAGAATGAACACCATATTTGTGCCAGCCGATGCCTTCGCATCGGTTTTTTGTTGTTTAGGGCGCCATTCTTTCTTCTGTGGACGCCTCTCCGTGTCCAAGGTTTGCTGAATTTTCACGGCCAGATCGGGCCGCGCTTTCTCAACGTGTGCAGGTATTGCGCCTCGCCCTCCAAGCTACGAGCCGCTGAACCCTACGCTTTTGGAGTGACCGAGTCCATCGGCACCACCTTGCCGTGGTATTCTTCTTCATCTTCGACTCCTCGAAATCTTCCGCTCGAGACGACTCAGCTCGCCTGTTCTGAGATGGGAGAGGCCCTAGACGTTTGAACACTGAAACCTCACCCGTGTCCTCCTTCTGCTGTCTACATTCCGGGCAGTTGTCGATTGTGGGTAATCGGCTCATACCTGAATCCAGCGTGCAAAGAAAGGACAATCCCGTGTCGTCCATGTCTTCCGCTCTCTTAACTTCCCCTTAGCGCGACGCTCATACCTCTTCGTCGTCTCTATCGTACCGACGATATTTCCCATTGCCTACATCAGATCGACGTATCTTTCGTCATCTATATCGTACCGCCGCGCGATCGTATCGACGCTCATATTTGTTAAGGAGATGTGCGGAGAGCGGTCGTTGATACCGCACGCTTCTCACTTGTTCCTCGGTGAGGTACGTCATCACATCGGGGCCGGTCGCGTGGGCCGCCTCCTCCTTTTCCTTGCCACGGGGTGACCGCTTTCTCCTTTATCCCCGCCATGGTGGTATGCAGGCCCTGCCATGTTAACACCGAATGAGAAATCTAGCCGACGCCTCGTGGAGTGATTGTGCTCCACCATGTTGACGCTAGGAAACGGTGCGTGTCCACCTTCATGGCAAACTGACAAAGATCAAACGGCCTTGTTCTATCGCCGTTTGGATCTGCCGACGCTCATTGGTGATATGGGTGAACGAGTGATGCCACTTGCGTACGGTCTCCCGTTCATCTCTTGCGCCGTAGGGATTTTATGGCCTTCGGGTAACGTCAGCTGTTTTTCCTTAAGCAATAAGTCAAATATTTGCTCAGCTTTGCTTACATCGGTCGAACCTCTTTGGCCCTTGTTGTTTCACCCATTTGCAGGACACGGATCCGCTGAGCCCATTCACGCCTACTTCCTGGTCTTCTGCAGTCCCCATCTTCTTCTCGCCGACCAGGCCTATCGGCGTTTGAACTTGTCTTGGTACAACTGGGTGGCGCTGCTCGTACAATGTTAATTTCTGAGCCATGTGCGCTGAATTGTATTCCACTTGGAAAGCGATCTTGATCGGCGCCGCGAGGCCCAACACCCGCATCGATCGTTTCTTCTCGCTAGACGAGCCGAATAACATCGGTTCTTGACAGTTCTGAAACGCCGGATATATTCCGACACCGTTCTCCACGCTTCGCCGCACCCGCGCCAGATCGGCAATGCCAGCCTCGGAGCTTCGAGTGATATTGAATATGAAATTGCTCTTCCAGCTGCTTCCACGTCCAGACTGAATCTGGTGGCAACGAGGTGTACCACCCAAAAGCTGGTCCTGTGAGAGATTGTGCGAAAAACCTCACACGTAACGGGTCTGATGCTGAAATCATGCCCAACTGTGCCAAATATCGGCTCACATGCTCAATTGAGCTAGACCCTTCTGATCCATTGAACTTCGAGAACTCAGGGAGCCGATACTTGGGCGGCAGTGGAATCAAATCGTATTCGTTGGGGTACGGCTTGGAATAGCCGACCATTCTCCTCTTTGGCAGGATGCCGAACTGGTCTCTTAAGATTGTACTGATTTGTTCCATGGTATTAGCTGCAGGAGCTAAGCTCGTTCCGGTGGCATATTTAGCTAGCCACGCCGTTTATCGGCGTCCGCTCCAGAAATCCCTCCCGTTGCAATCTGGTTCGTGCGCGCCAGTTATTGCAGTCCGGTACGTATGTGCACACGTATCCATGCGGGATCTCTTTAGGCGGCTCTTGCAGAACCGGCATCGCTAGGATCGCTCCAATCTTGTAGATTTACGATGCCGTGAACCCGGCGGCTCTGGAGCTGCAAGCGCGAATGGCAGCTGTGGTCTGGTTTGGAACGGTATCTCTCCCTGGTGAGTTCCTAGGGCAGGCCCTGACGGAGAGTACTGATGCTTCATGATTTCCTGAACCACGTGAACCGCGATGCGCTCGAAAGCGTTTACCAGGCTCTCAGAATGACGGTGTAGAGAATGAGCCACCATGTAATTAACTTCCTGGCGCAGAGCTCTGGTGCGCTCTTCTGAAGGGGTAGACAGATCCACTTCATCAAGAACGCCTTCAGGTGAGAACCCTTTCCACCTAATGCCATGTTTACGGGTCCTCTCGAAAGAGCCGATGAGATCGGATTCGAAGACAGCTTTAATCTCATCATATTTCTTCTTGTGCTCCTCAGGCAGTTCTTCGTACGTGATTGGTACCTCCGCCATCTCAGCCACGCGACGCCGTTGTCGTTGCTGTCCCACCGGGCGTGCCAATGTGTTGCTCGCCAAAACCCACCGGCGAGCAGCGACGAGCAACACGAAGAGCCGGGAGGCTCCCTAACCGCCGGGCCTCCGGTCCCTCGGGCGACGGCCCGCAAAACTCCGCACACATCCCGGCTGTTGCGAGGGCGTGCCACCTGACCTATACCTGGTCGAGGGTGATGGATTGCTTCGATTATTTTCCGCATGGCAGACACGTAAACATTAAATCCGAGCCTCGATCGCTCTCGTGTTACCTCGTGAATCGGCTCAAGGAGCCGATTGACCCATGGTTCGTATTGGATCTACGAAAACATGGGGGCCCTGCTTTATCAAACCAAGTTAAACCGACCTACGACGCTCTAGGGTTTTCACCGCATAATCGGAACGTCCTACACGTAGTTGAGCCTAGCAGAATACGAAAGATAACAGAAACTAGTCCTAGAAAAGGCCTAAAAACCAACAAGGGTCGATTCTCGGAACAACTTCTCTAGGATCGGTAAACCATACCTTATATACTACTGGATCATTCAACCCGTTTGCAAGGCCTAACCATGTGGATATCAAACTAATCCTTGGAGAACAAGGAACGACCATAACAGATCAGATCTACTAAATAAAGACCAAGCAAGTTGCTACATTTACACCTAAGATAAGTGCAAAAACAGCTAGATATGTAGGGGTAGCTTAACTAAGCAAAATACCAGGAAAGTATCGATGTTAGCCCCAACACACCCATGATAACGGTATCACTCGCCATCAACAAGGCTTCAGCACAGTGACACAAAACAACGAATAAATCGATATCCGATCGCAAGATGCGATCTGGCAGCATGGCGCTTACCCGGAAGAAACCCTCGAAACAAGGGGTGGCGATGCGCCTAGATTGTGTTTGTTGTGAACGTGATCGTCCTCTTCTTAATAACCCTAGGTACATATTTATAGTCCGTGGACTTTCCATCTTTGGAATAAACCTAACTGTGCACGATCTAAACTCTATCTCTTAATTCTATCTGAAACGTAATCTACCATAATGTACAGATACACGGGCAATCTAGCCCAAACTCCCGCAGGAGGCCGATTCGGAAACACTTTATGTGCATATCCTCTAAGCCCATCTCAATTACGGCCCAACTCCCAATGTGGCTAAAATACGGCTATAACACTTGTCCTATTATTTTGGGAAGACCCTTTCTTCGAACTGTTGGTGCTATTATTGATATGAAAGAAGGAAATATTAAATATCAATTCCCTCTTAAGAAAGGTATGGAACACTTCCCTAGAAAGATAATGAAGTTGCCTTTTGATTCTATTATTAGAACAAATTATGATGTTGATGCTTCTTCTCTTGATGTTACTTGATTTACACTTTCTGCGCCTAGCTGAAAGGCGTTAAAGAAAAGCGCTTATGGGAGACAACCCACTATTTTATTTCTGCAATTTTTGTTTTATATTTGAGTCAAGGTGCTTGTTACTACTGTAGCAATACCTTTGTATCTTTACTTTATTGCATTGTTGTGCCAAGTAAAGTCTTTGATAATAAGGTTGATACTAGATTTGGATTTCTGCAGAAACAGATTTTTAGCTGTCACGAATTTGAGCTGTTCTCTCTGTAGGAAAATCTAAAAATTCTGAAAAAACTCGTGAGTAATCCTCAGATATGTACGCAACTTTCATTCAATTTGAGCTTCTTCATCTGAGCATGTTAAGTGCCTCGAAACAATTCGTCTTTACGACTGTTCTGTTTTGACAGATTCTGCCTTTTATTTCACATTGCCTCTTTTACCGTGTTGAGTGGATTTCTTTGCTCCATTAAATTTCAGTAGCCTTGGGTAATGTCCAGAAGTGTTGGGAATGATTGTGTCCTCTCCAAACATGTGAATTTGTGATTATGCACTAACCCTCTAATGAGATTGTTTTGAGTCTGGTGTGAAGGAAGTTTTCAAGGGTCAAGAGAGGAGGATGATATAATATGATCAAGAAGAGTGAAAAGTCTAAGCTTGGGGATGCCCCGTGGTTCATCCCTGCATATTTCAAGAAGACTCATGCATCTAAGCTTGGGGATGCCCAAGGCATCCCCTCTTCATCAACAACTTATCAGTCACCTCTAGTGAAACTATATTTTTATTCCGTCACATCTTATGTGCTTTACTTGGAGCGTCTGTACTTTTATTTTTGTTTTTGTTTGAATAAATTCGGATCCTAGCATTCCTTGTGTGGGAGAAAGACACGATCCGCTGTTTCATATGAACACTGGTGTTCTTAGCTTTACTTTTAATGTTCATGGCGAAGGTTGAAAACCGCTTCGTTTATTGCTATGTGGTTGGAAACAGAAAATGCTTCATGTGGTAATTGGTATATTATCTTGAATAATTTGATACTTGGCAATTGTTTTGAGCTCCCAAATGGATCATGTTTAAGCTCTTGCATCATGTAGTTTGAACCTATTAGTGGAGAATTACCGTAGAGCTTGTTGAAATTTGGTTTGCATGATTGGTCTCTCTAAAGTCTAGATATTTTCTGGTAAAGGTGTTTGAACAACAAGGAAGACAGTGTAGAGTCTTATAATGCTTGCAATATGTTCTTATGTAAGTTTTGGTACCGGTTCATACTTGTGTTTGCTTCAAACAACCTTGCTAGCCCAAGCCTTGTACTGAGAGGGAATGCTTCTCGTGCATCCAAAACCTTGAGCCAAAACTTATGCCATTTGTGTCCACCATAACTACCTACTATGTGGTATTTTTCTGCCATTCCAAAGTAAATTGCTTGCGTGCTACTTTTAAAATTTCATTCCTTGTCTTTGCAATATATAGCTCATGGGAAAGTAGCTTAAAAACTATTGTGGTAAAGAATATGTCGCTTATGTATCTTATTTCTTAAAAGTTGCTTGTTGAGCGGTAACCATGTTTCTGGGGACGCCATCAACTGTTCTTTTGTTGAATATCATGTGAGTTGCTATGCATGTTCGTCTTGTCTGAAGTAAGGGTGATTTGCCATGAGTTGAATGGTTTGAGTATGCATATTGCTAGAGAAGAACATTGGGCGGCTAACCAAAGCCATGTATCATGGTGGAAGTTTCAGCTTGGACACTAATCCTCAATCTCTTATGAGAATATTATCTGTTGTTGAATGCTTAAGCATTAAAGAGGAGTCCATTATCTGTTTTCTATGTTGTCCCGGTATGGATGTCCTCAAGTTGAGATTTATCAAAACTGAGAAATCAAATGCGATCTATCTCCTTGGACCTTTGTACAGGACATAGAGGTACCCCTTTGTGACACTTGGTTGAAACATATGTAATGCAATGATAATCCATGGAAATCCGAGCTAATTAGGACAAGGTGCGAGCACTATTGGTATTCGATGCATGAGGCTTGCAACTTATAGGATGTTTTATGCATAACACATATGAATTATTACTACCGTTGACAAAATTGTTTCCATGTTTTCAAAATAAAAAGCTCTAGCACATGAGTAATCCCTGCTTCCCTCTGCGAAGGGCCTTTCTTTTACTTTATGTTGAGTCAGGTTACCTACTTCTTTCCATCTTAGAAGCAAACACTTGTGTCAACGTGTGCATTGATTCTTACATACTTGCTTATTTGCACTCATCATATTACTTTGTGTTGACAATTATCCATGAGATATACATGTTAAAGTTGAAAGAAACTGCTGAAACTTAAATCTTCCTTTGTGTTGCTTCAAAACCTTCTATTAAGAATTTATTGCTTTATGAGTTAACTCTTATGCAAGACTTATTGATGCTTGTCTTGAAAGTACTATTCATGAAAAGTCTTTGCTATATGATTAGTTCTTTAGTCATTATCTTTACCATTGCTTTGAATCACTTCATTCATCTCATATGCTTTACAATAGTATTGATCAAGATTATGATAGTAGCATGTCACTTCAGAAATTATCCTTGTTATCGTTTACCTACTCGAGGGCGAGTAGGAACTAAGCTTGGGGATGCTTGATACGTCTCAAACGTATCTATAATTTCTTATGTTCCATGCTAGTTTTATGACAATACTCACATGTTTTATATACACTTTATATCATTTTGATGCATTTTCCGCACTAACCTATTAACAAGATGCCGAAGCGCCAGCTCGTTTTCTGCTGTTTTTGGTTTCAAATCCTACACGGGAAATATTCTCGGAATTGGACGAAACAAAAGCCCACGGTCTTATTTTCCATGGAGCCTTCCAGAAGTCCGAAGAGGAGACGAAGAGGGGCGACGAGGCGGCCACACCCTAGGGGGGCGCGGCCCCACCCCTGGCCGCGCCGCCCTATGGGGTGGGCCCCTATCAAGCATCCCCAAGCTTAGTTCCTACTCGCCCTCGAGTAGGTAAACGATAAAAAGGATAATTTCTGAAGTGACATGCTACCATCATAATCTTGATCAATACTATTGTAAAGCGTATGAGATGAATGAAGTGATTCAAAGCAATGGTCTATAGTTTGTTAACAAATAGATAATGACTAAACAACCGAATCATATAGCAAAGACTTTTCATGAATAGTACTTTCAAGACGAGCATCAACAAGTCTTGCATAAGAGTTAACTCATAAAGCAATAGATTCTTAATAGAAGGTTTTGAAGCAACACAAAGGAAGATTTAAGTTTCAGCAATTGCTTTCAACTTCAACATGCATATCTCATGGATAATTGTCAACACAAAGTAATATAATAAGTGCAATAAGCAAGCATGTAAGTATCAAAGCAACATCTTATCTCTGTTTGGTTATTTTTAATCATCTCAGTCGTCGCGGATTTCAAAAACCTAGCCACAACGCCTTCGCTCATCATGCGGACCATGGTCGCCTGGGGGTATAGAGAAAATGGATATTTTAGTATACCAAATTAAAAGAAAATTTTGGCATGACCTTCCCTAAAAATAGGACATATGTATATGCGTAGTATGCCCATTTTTCACCGAAATGGAAATGAATCAATGTTTCGGCAAAATATTGGCAACTCGATCGCATTTCAAATCCCTGCAAACAAAAACATGCAACACATGTGTGGAGGCTTCGCATATACAACACATGTGGAGGCTTCGCATACAACACATTATGCATGCACGTGACGCTTCGCGCATGCACAACACATGTGGAGGCTTCGCATAACATATATGCACACACACGTGTGCAAGACGATCGGAACCGGTCACACACAAAGCATAAAACTAACAAAGTTACCGATACGGCGAGACCGAGAGTGTTGGATGAGGAAAAAAGTTGAGATTGAGTAGGGTATTGAGCTAGAAAGCTTCACCCTTACTTACCTATCAAGAAAATTAAGTTTAACAACTTAATTTGGGTGAATGAAGAGGTGGAAATGAGGTGGGGAGGAGGAGCAACACGACCAGATCCAGATGTGGTGGGAGATGGTGGTGGAAGATTGTTGGGGAAAGTGGGTGGCACATGGGGAAAAGGCATGCAGGAAATGGTCCCAGGTTAGCAGTGGCGCACCCCTCAGCAGTGCGCCATTGCTAGGGTAACATAGCAATGGCGCACCACTAAGTGGTGCGCCACTGCTACCTAGTACCTGCACCCACGCCTACCCAACTTAGCAGTGGCGCACCTCTTGGTGGTGCGCCATAGCTAGTAGTGGCGCACCACAGCAGTGCGCCATTGCTAAGGTTCTTACCTGTAGAGGCCCCTGGCCACCTCCTAGCAGTGGCGCACCTCGTAGCAGTGCGCCATAGCTAGTCAAGACAGCAATGGTGCACTGCTACAGGGTGCGCCACTACTAAGTTGGGTAAGGAGCTGGGCTCGGGTCGCCCTTTAGTGATGGCGCACCACATAAGCAGTGCGCCACTACTAAATTTTTATCAGTGGAGCACCACTTTTCGGTGCGCCACTGCTAAGTAGTAGTGGCGCACTGCTTTTGTGGTGCGCCACTGACACCCATCTTACGGCTAGGCCTTTTCCTAGTAGTGAGTCTTAACTCTGTTGTTGCTGGTCTTGAGCTTCTCGGCCATCTCCGCCATCGCCTGAGTGTGCTTGTCCTCTAGCTCCTTTTTGGTTTTAGTTTCACGTTCGTGAGACTCCTTGAGGGATTGCTTGAGGGATTCATGCTCGGATTCCAAGACTTCAAGCTTGGCGGAAATTTCGTCGATGGAGGGGCGCTTGTCAAGCAGTTCTGTAAGGCGGAAAGCAAGTTCAAAAAAGTAAAAGAAATATTCAACTAGCAAGAGTGCGTTGAGGAACGTTTAGTAGGTCGGAGGCATACCCTCGTTGTTCTTCAAGCGAGTCTCGAGAAGTATGATTGCCTGCCGGTCCTCCTCCTCCTGCTTGTTCATCCTCTCAATCTCCGCCTTCTGCTCCTCCACGAGCTTGCGCATATCTTCGTGTAGCTAGCGAGTGTTCTGTGAAGCAAGTAGGATTGATTAGCCGGAAATTTAAAATCTGGGGGGGGGGGGGGGCTGGACGCGAAGTTCAAAACTCTTCTTCTGCTAGGAAATTTCAAATTTCCGCCAAGATCCAAACAAGATGGTACAGTTGAAGCATCGGCTTAAAATTTTTTACTCGGAAATATATAAACCAATGCTTGGGGGCTGGTGTTACCAGGCGCACGGCCTTGTGCTTCACGAAGAAAACACAGAGATTATCCTCCAGCGTGGCCAGTTGTTGCTGCTCTGTATCCGCCTCTCCCCACACTTCATTCATCAAGTGTGTCACTTCCTTGTGGCGCTGATGTAGAGGAGCTCTACGAAGAACCGGAAACAAGTGAGGGTGCGTTTGGGGCGTACCAGTAGCACCACTTAGCAATAATTTCTTTGTGGCATCATTAGCCGTAGCTTCAGCCGAGGTTGCTTCAAGTTCTTCAGGTGGAGGCTTGGAGGAAGAAGCGTCTTTGCCGGAATCCGCAAGGGGAGACGGAATCTCATCAAGGTTGATGACATCCTTCGGATCCTGAACTACAGAGGAAGAAGGCTTTGGCGGAATCTCCACTTCTGGAGTAATAGGCATAGAGGCAGGCAAGGGCTTGAGTTTCTTCTTCTGGGGCTTGCTTCCGGCAATTTTGCTGCAAGATAAAAGGAGCATGGCACTTAGCAAATTTGGATAAGTTGGAGAAAGAGCCAGTCGGAAGTTGAGTTATTACCTGGACTTGTTGAAGAATCTCTCGATGCTCCCCTGCGAGCTCTTGCCGGTGTCGATCTCCTTGAGGCGTTGTTTCTCTTTTTCAAGCTTCTTGGTGGCTGCGGCGCTGAGGGTCTCACGTGCACGTTTGGGTGCCAACCCGGAGGCTGCGCCTCTCTTCCGTTTCACGGGAGGAGGGCCCTCGGGAATTTCCGCGTCGAACGCGGCTTCCGAGTTCGTAGTGCCGGTGTGCGGGATCCAGGTCAAGGTCCCAAGATCCTTCTCCTCGAGGGAGTCGAGCTGAACACACAAGACAAAATCCTTATACAAATAAGTAGGCATAAAAAGGGAAATAATGGTCAGTCAGAAAACTTACTACAGGGTCGGCACCCTTCGTGTATATGTCAAAATGACACACGTGAGTATGAACGTCGCGCGGGATTTTGATCAAAACCCGGAGCCGCTTGTCCAGGGCATCGGAAGAAAGGTTATCCTTGGTGGCGCGCATGGTGTCATCGCGGCCGCTGTATTCGAACATCAGACGTTCGCGGAGCTGGAGGGGTTAGATCTGCTTGGTAAACCAAGAGAGCGTCAGGTCCTTCCCCGACAGCCCGGATTCCGTCAGCTTGCAGATCCGCCTAACCATCCTTGTCAGCGTTGGTGACTCGGAGATGTGCGGGCAGTTGGTCCAGGCGGGGGTCTCGCTGGCGGGTCCGTCTTTGAACGCCGGCAGAGTCTTGGGGCTGGCCGGATCCGCGATGTCCTTCACGTAGAAGAATCCGCCAGACCAGTACCTCACAGACTCGTGACGATCCGTGTGGGGGTAGACGCGGCCGAGGCGGATCTTGAAAGTGATACTTCCGCAGGTGGCGAGTGAAGAGGTCTGCGAAACCGTCTCTTTCTTGACGGAGAAAAAATATTGAAAGAGGGCCAAATCGGGTTTTACCCGGAGATGACCCTCGCATAGGGCGACATGGTTGGCGATGGCGAGGATGCTGTTCGGTGAGATGTTGTGGGGTTGCAGCTTGTAGGCCTCGAGGATTTCCGAGAAGAAATCGCTCGGAGGCAGCGAAAATCCGCGCTCCACCAACGCCCTTGTCAGCACCCATTCTCCAGCTTCGGGCGCTGGGCTTAGGGAACCCGGAACCACTCGCCAGGATCCGGGTTTAAGAAATCCTTCCGCCTCAAGGTTGCGGAGCTCATTTTTGGTGGTGGCGCAGGGCCACCATTGCCCCTTGACTTCGCCTTCGTGAGATCGGGCTTTAGACTTCTTGGCGGCGGCGACCTCCTCCACCTTCTTCTACATTTGTTCCTTTCCGGCTAGATCCGCCGGGTTAGGATTGGCTCCTTCAATGGTTTTGTCGGATCCTCTGGCAGGATCCAACTGGACGGGGATGAATGGCGGAGGGGCGGAGGAGATGGGCGTAGCCGCGATTGGCTCCGTTTGCGATGGAGGCGGAGTAGACGAAGACATCTATAGATGAATGGAAACTAACTTAGTCAGAACCATCACTACACACTAATCATCCCTACCAACGCCGATGAAAAGCTCGAGGCCAGAATACTTACCGAAGATGGATGCTGTGGCGGTCGGAGTTGCCGGCGATGAGGTTTTTGCTGCGGTGGCTCGCCGAAGTTAAGAACACGAAGAACACGGTGCGGCGGCGTGAGCTCCGGCGAAATTCCGGCAGACACCGGCACGGCGGAAGCAGAAGCTCGCTGGTGGCGCTAGGGTGAGAGGTGAAACGGGGAGAATGGGGTGATTAGAGTGTGCGGTGTGGATATTTATAGGCGCGGGATGAGATTCGTGCTCCGCATCTCGTGGTCGGAACGCAAGCGTCGCGCCGTTGGATGATGGACACGTGTCGAAAACCCTAGCGGTAAAAATGGCTAAGGATCAAGTTACCGTTCAAATTACCCGAAAATGGCGCCAAGATTGGCGGAACCGTTTGAACCTTTCAAGGTTCCGGATAAGATTTTTGAGTGATAAGCAATTATCTCTGCAGGGAAGTAACCCGGAGACTCGTTGTAATAATGAGGTCGACGGATGAAGTCCCGCGGGATGAAGGTTTTTACGGCATGCAAGCTGGAAAAGGAAGTTCATGAAGTCGGAGTTCTTCAAGTTTCCCCAAGATTCCGGGATGCTTGCCAGGCATGAAGATGGTTCGAGCAAGACGGAAATGAGAGGTGAATCTCGAAGAACTCTGGGGGCTACTGTTGTGGGTATACTTCATGGGTGTACCATCGACAGTGGCTAGATCCGGCAAGCCCGGGTGGCCCATAGACGGTCATGGTGGCATATGGCCCATCGGGCGGCCAGTTGCTGTTGATCAAGATGGAGGAAGTCCAGCCCGGAACAATGAGCCGGATCCACCGACCTACTATGGAAGTCGGATCCGCCTGGCCCATCGGTAGCGGATCCGACGGCGTATAAGAAAAGGCGGATCCTTGACGTGCACGGCAATGTAATATTCCGTAGTTAGGCAACTTGTATTCCGGCTAGGACTCTCCGTGTAAACCCTAGATCCTGGCGCCTTTATAAGCCGGATCCCGGAGCCCTAGAGGGACAACCACAACTCATTGTAACAACGCGAAAGCGCCCAGATAATTCCAGACAAGCAGCAGTAGGCCCTGCCATCGTGCAGGTGTTCCGAAGCTGGGTAAATCGCTTACCACCGTCCCGAGGACTCTCCGCCCGATGGCCCCTACTTCCTCTCCCCCTCGGGAGGATACCTCCTCCGAGGTACCGTCGAATAGGCAACGACAATTATGCTACTCAAGTGGTTTTATTATGTGATCTCCGGAGACACCTTGTCCCACGGTGTGAAGGTGACAGTGTGCACACCGTGTGTGTCTCTTAGACTAAACTTTACAGAAATACTTATAAATTGTGGTGTTTGTTAGTACTATCTTTGGATGCTTAAAGTGATAGAGCGGGGTGTCCCTAGATTTGGAACGCGACTTTAAGGAGTGCTTTTGTAGCCCTACGCGGTGAATTGGTGTTCGTTATCCAACCGGAGAGTGGTTCAGAGTAGCATAGTGAAGAGATGATATTTATGTATTCAATTATGATATCATTGTTGAGAGTGTCCACTAGTGAAAGTATGATTCCTATGCCTTGTTTCCAAGCATTGAAATACCGTTTTCAACCAGTTCTGCTACATATTTGCTTGCTTTCATTTTTATTTCAGATTACAATTACCACTCATAATCATCCATATTACTTGTATTTCACTATCTCTTCGCCGAACTAGTGCACCTATACACCTGACAAGTGTATTGGGTGTGTTGGGGACACAAGAGACTTCTTGTATCATAATTGCATGGTTGCTTGAGAGGGACATCTTTGACCTCTACCTCCCTGAGTTCGATAAACCTTGGGTGATCCACTTAAAGGAAACTTGATGCTGTTCTACAAACCTCTGCACTTGGAGGCCCAACACTATCTACAAGAATAGAAGTGTGCGTAGACATCACATCCAGCCACAAACTTGTCAGGTAAGGCACACTTAAGGAGTTCAAGATCTTTCGCAATGCACTGTATCTCATGAGCTTGTTCGACTACAGAACGGTTGTTCACCATCCTGATGTCATGGAAGCTCTCCATGATGTACAGTTCACTGCCTGCATCGGTTGCACCGAATTTAGCATTCAATGCATCCCAGAGCTCTTTACCGTCTACTATGTGCATATACACATCACATAGACGATTAGCAAGAATACTCAGAACGCATCGACGAAGAGAGTATTGTCTTCCTTGAACTTTTTCTGATCTTGGTCAGATATAGTTCCTTCAGGTAAGCCATTACTAACTTCGAACACTTTCAGATGAGTAAGCCAGAGCGTGGCCTTAATCTGCCACCTCTTAAAGTGCACACCGGTAAACTTATCCGGCCTCAGTGCATCAGCAAAACCAGCCATTGTTAACTCAAGAAATTGCCTACAATTAGGTTTTGGATTATTGGATAATTAGGCACAATTTCCATGATTAATTCCAGAATATTAAACATAACGACAACAACTATTAACATGTGAAACTCGAACATACTAGATGCATTAATTAACATGAATAGTAGCAGGGTAAACAGCACAACATCCATCGCTAAACAGATTGAGATATGTCGCACGTACCGATCCGGTGGAGGTGGCGGTGGAGGTGTAGCAGATGGTGTCGCAGCAATCACGTTGTTGATGACAACGTTGTTGACAACGGGTCGAAGTAGACGGCGTTGAAGACGACGGTAGGCAGTACCGGCGACTTGGACGGAAGACGACTCGTGATGAAGAGCTCGAGCAGTCGTGCAGAGCGCTTCCCAAAAATCTAATTCACCCTCTCTCGTATAGGATCGCAAGGACGAGCGGTTCCGGAGACCTGCTCTCCCGTTCGCCGGTGCACGCCGGCGGGTGGGATGGGGTAGGCTACGGTAGCGTTCGTGTATCAGATATGTTTCTACCGCAGCCGGGCATTATATAGGCTCGGGAAACCCTAGGCAACGTGGGCCACGCCCACGTCGCACGCACGTTAGCTCATGATTCGGGAATGACCCAAACCGACTAACTGCGATGCGTCCGTCTAGTACTCTGTTCGTTTTCCTGAACTGCAAAAAGAAAGGAAAATCTCAGCTCAAGGCTCAATCCGAGACGAGCGAGGAGGAGGAGGAGCGCGCATGTACCACTCATCTTCTCACTCATTTACTAGTGGCGGAACAACCAACGTTATAAGGTGATCTAACTTCCTCCTAAATTTTCATGTAAGACTAAACTTTTCACCTGTTGCCACTCCCTAGTGAGCTGCCACCAACTTGAACTCAAACTCACATGAGCTGTCACTGTGTGGGACTTAAGATTTATAGAAAAATCAGAAATCTAGTATGAACCACTTCATATAGACCCAATATTTCAACAGATCCAACATCTCATATGGGCCCAATATTTCAACAGATCCAACATCTCCTTTCTCCTCACGGGGATGCGTCGGCCTAGACGCCACCGCTGCTCCACTCTCCGTGCTTGCCCCGCCCGTCCAGCAGCCTTTGCCTATAGAAGGTATGCTAGCCTACAGTAGCAAAATTAGCCTGCCTCTCTTCAGTTTTTTCCGTGTATTTTTTTTGTTCGATTCTAGATGTGTATTTGATGTGAATTTTGAGTGCTAATAACAGGGAACTGCTGTAGGTCATCTCCCAGAACTAATGGAGGGAACAACCGATACCTTTATTTGGATGTTGGTGTGATGCAATGAGAAAGACTGTGTGCATGCCGAGCAATGATTTGTGTTACTATAAAATAGGTTCTGTATGGAAGCAAACTCAGAAGAGGCGATCGGGAGGCGACAACCTAAACCCATCTAGGGTTCCGTCTCTCTTGTCGGAGACGCCGCCGGTCCGCTCCGCCTCCGGTGGCCTTGGGCCTTGGAGGTGTGGCGGACCACGGCCTCTCGCCGGCAGGAGGTTTTTCGTTCTTTGTTCAGTCTATTTTTTAGTGTCTTCTTCGGGATGTTGAGACGGCGGCTACGTTCCGAAGTCAGAATAAGGTCCTCCCCGCTTTATCCTTGTTCTTGTGGTGCATCTAGCGCCGCTGGAGGGTGCGTGGAGTCGTATGTTCGGCGGATCTCGTAGGATCTAGCCGTTTTTCGTGTTCGTTTGTGTGTTTTCAGATCAGTCTCTTCCGATCTATGGTTATCATTAATGGTGATGGTTGCTCTGGTGTGCTGGTCCTTTGTGGCTTTAGCTCGACGACTTTCCGTCTGTCTGTTACAACAAGCTCTACTACGGCAAGCTTTGTCCGACTCCAGTGATGGAGGGACGATGACGGCGGCGCGCCTTCGGCGCGTGCTAGTGATTGTAGTCGTCGTTAGCTGGTCCAAAGACTTATTTGTAATTTCTATTACTTTTAGGTTTCTCTGTACTACTACTGTTGATGATTTTTAATAGATCGGTGGAATTTCGCAAAAAACATGATTTGTGTTACTATACACTATTTCTCCTCAGGTTTTGCATTTGCTCAAGTATCATGATTTTACATGGTCACAAGCCTTTGCAATTCTATCAGCTGCTCAAACTATGCACGACTAAGGCAACGAGATCTTCAAGATTGGTCCATGTTGAACATAGCTTATAACCTCCAAAACTCCTTACTGTGGTATTGAAGCCAGCTTGTTTACATGTGCATATTTTTCATGGATTAATGGTACTTACATGGAATGATGGTAGTTACTTTGTTTAGTGGATCTGAAACTTACGTTGAACAGTATATTTTTCTTAAAATTGATTAACTCTACCCGGTTACATTGACATGCTAATGAACTAATATCATAAGGAGGACCTATTTCATGTAGATGTCCTAGTGTTCATGGCCGTCTCTTCAGCGTTTGGAGTACCGAAACCTATTTACGGAGGTGTCTGTACGGTTGAAAACTACGGCGAAAGATTATATTACCCAACATGGGTGCAACATAGTTTTCGGATTGGGCCTCCATCTCCTTAGGGGTCGATTCAGATCCAAGTTGTGGCTATGTATCGACTTTGTTTTCTTTCCATCGACTGTGCAGCTGTGTGCATCTTGTTATGCAGGGGCCGGGTGTAATACTTAATCCTTTTAAGTAATGAAATGTCCATTATCGAAAAAAAATGTAGCCTCTATTGCAATCTTCATCTGAGCAAGGTTGAAAGTAATTCGTGTCTCACAGTTCAGTCTGCAGTTATGGGAAAGAACTCCACATACCTAAGTATTGGGTTTGGGACAATAGACCCCCTATGATAAGGGGTTGCCCGATCTTCTCAGTAAGCGACGGGTGGTGATGAACACACGATGGTAGCAGCGGAGATAACACGATGATATGAGGAGGATAACTTGTATGACGCCAACGAAGTCTCTCGATTGATTCCTGTCGCCAATGCAACAGCTCTCAACCCTGCAAGATATTCGCAACTCCACACACTTACGCACGTAGCCGCCGACCACGAAGCGGTAAATTGCAATCTTCTAATCCCCAATGGAACAACAGATCACACAAACTTTCAGTAGCATAAAACTCCAGATCGATGCGAATTGGAGAGTTGGTATCAATAGTTTTGCGTAGCAAACAACTATGAACTAGGGTTTATCTTAAACGTGGTCTAAAGCAACTAGGGGGGCGTCCTGGGGCTATATAGGCGTCCGGGACGACCTCAGGTCGAAAAAGTACGAAATAACCGACCCCGAATAGATCGGTCGAGACGACTCGGACTGGTCCGGTCGGAATCCGGTCAACCGGCGGGGACCGGATCGGCCGGTCGGTCCGGTCAACCGGGCGGCAACCGGATATTTGCGAGATTTCTTTCATCCGGTACGATAAACCTCGTCCGGTTGGCGCCCGGTCGACCGGGTCAGTGACCGGGTTGGCCGGTCTGGCGGCCGGTCGGACCGGGTGCTGGACCGGCCTGGACTTCTTCTTCTCCTCTCGCGCATGCCTCCCGCTCCTCCTCGCGCGTCCATGAGATATCTTCATGTCCAGCTCCATGTCCAGCTTCACGTCCATCTTGACGTCCGTCTTCATGTCCAGCTGCTCCTCTATTCCTCGTGCGATGCTCGTCTCCTCTTGATACCCGATGATACATAAGTAATAGGACTTAGGCAGTATAAAGTTCTCATCAATCAAAGTACCGTTTAGAAACAAGTTCACCTGTTGTTTAAGTAGCTTCGCACGAGCCCTTGTAATAGGTCCAATCCGAACTTCATTGGACTTGAGCTTCACAGCAGGTTCATCTTCATCTATCAATGACGGAGGTAGTGGTGTAGTAGGGATGTCCTCATCATCTCCCCCCTTCAAAAGGCGTCGACCCCGACGCTCCAAGGTCTTCTCCGTCATATGGTGTCAAATCAGCCACATTGAAAGAATTACTGACACCAAACTCATCAACCGGAAGATCTATCGAGTATGCATTATCATTGATCTTGGCAAGCACTTTGTAAGGACCAGCACCACGAGGCTTCAACTTAGACTTCCGCAGCTTCGGGAACCTATCCTTACGAAAATGTACCCAGACCATATCACCAGGCTTGAACAACATCTCCTTACGCTTCTTGTTTATCCGTGCAGCATTGCTCTTGCCTTTCTGCTCTATCAACTCTTTAGTCTTCACATGGATCTTTCGCACAAAATCTGCCCTCTTGGATGCCTCCATATTAACTCTCTCATGTATGGGCAAAGGCAACAAGTCAAGTGGAGTAATGGGTTTGAAACCATACACCACCTCAAAAGGACACAGCTCCGTGGTAGAGTGTACCGCCCTGTTGTAAGCAAACTCCACATGTGGCAAACACTCTTCCCACTCCTTCAGGTTCTTCTTGATCATGGATCTCAACAATTGTGACAATGTTCTATTCACCACTTCAGTTTGACCATCAGTTTGAGGATGACAAGTAGTGCTGAAAAGCAGCTTCGTCCCCAGCTTTCTCCACAGCGTCTTCCAGAAGTAGCTCATAAACTTCACGTCACGATCAGAAACAATAGTCTTCGGGACTCCATGTAGTCGCACAACCTCCCTGAAAAACAGGTTAGCAATATGCGACGCATCGTCGCTTTTGTGGCAGGCAATAAAGTGTGACATTTTAGAAAATCTGTCCACTACCACAAATATAGAATCATGGCCTTTTCTAGTACGCGGCAAACCCAACACAAAATCCATACTAATATCCTCCCAAGGTGTAGTAGGTGCCGGTAAGTATACAAACCGTGAGGCTTCAGCTTGGACTTGGACTTGTTGCAAGTAATGCACCTCTTCACATATCTGTCCACGTCCCGCCTCATCTTTGGCCAATAAAAGTGGTCAGCTAGCATGAGCAGCGTCTTCTCACGCCCAAAGTGACCCATCAAACCTCCAGCATGTGATTCCTGCAATAAGAGCAAACGCACAGACGATTCTGGAACACATAGTTTGTTAGCTCTAAACAAGAACCCATCATGTATGTGATATTTCTCCCATGCTTTACCAATAGCACACAAGCGATATGGTTCAGCAAAATCATGATCGTAGCATACAAATCACATAACACCTCTAATCCAGGAATTTTAACATCAAGTTGAGTTAATAGCATAGATTTCCTAGATAGAGCATCAGCAGCAACATTATCTTTTCCCTTCTTATGTTTAATAATGTATGGAAAAGACTCAATGAACTCAACCCACTTAGCAAGACGCCTATGCAAAGTAGATTGGGCTTTCAAATATTTTAAAGCTTCATGATCAGAATGTATGATAAATTCTTTTGGCCACAAATAATGTTGCCAAACCTCAAGAACTCTAATTAAAGCATACAATTCTTTATCATAGATAGGATAGTTCAACTTAGCACCAGAAAATTTCTCAGAAAAATATGCAATTGGGCGACCCTCTTGCATCAACACACCACCAATTCCAATACCACTAGCATCACATTCAATCTCAAATTGCTTATTGAAATCAGGAAGTGCAAGTAACGGTGCAGAAGTTAACAATCTCTTTAGTTCATCAAAAGCATGATCTTGGGCGACGCCCCACTCAAAAGCAACACCCTTTTTAGTCAATTCATTCAAAGGTGCAGCAATAGTACTAAAATTGGGCACAAAACGTCTATAAAACCTAGCTAGACCATGAAAACTTCTTACTTGACTCACATTCATGGGAGTAGGCCAATTTTGAATAGCTTCAATCTTAGACACATCTACTTCTACTCCATGCTTAGAGACAACGTAACCTAGAAATATGACCTTATCTTTGCAAAATGTGCACTTCTCAAGATTACCATAGAGTTTATTATCACGCAACACTTGCAAAACATGTCGAATATGCATAGTATGATCAGATTCATTGCGGCTGTAGATTAATATGTCATCAAAGTACACAACCACAAATTTGCCAATAAAATCACGCAAAACATGGTTCATCAGTCTCATGAAAGTGCTAGGTGCATTAGTCAAACCAAAAGGCATTACTAACCACTCATATAAACCAAATTTTGTTTTAAAGGCTGTTTTCCATTCATCCCCTTCTTTCATCCTAATTTGATGATAACCACTACGCAAATCAATTTTAGAGAACACAGCAGCACCACTCAATTCATCTAGCATATCCTCTAAACGGGGAATAGGGTGACGATATCGAATAGTAATATTGTTTATAGCTCTACAATCTACGCACATACGCCATGTACCATCTTTCTTAGGAACTAGAATAACAGGAACAGCACAAGGACTAAGGCTGATACGGATATAACCTTTGTCGAGTAGCGCTTGTACTTGCTTCTGTATCTCCTTCGTTTCTTCAGGATTTGTTCTATATGGTGCCCTATTGGGCAGCGAGGCGCCGGGGATCAAGTCAATTTGATGCTCAATACCACGCAATGGTGGCAATCCTGCGGGCACCTCCTCCGGAAACACATCGCTGAATTCCTGCAAAACATTAGAAACACCAAGAGGAAGAGGGGTCATGTCGTTAGAAACCAAAACCGTACCCCTGTACAAGAGCACAAGAGGCATGGCTGTAGGATCCTCATTAAATTCTCTCATATCTTCTTCGGTGGCTAAAAGCACTAAGGAATTCACTCTCTCACTTTTCGTTATATCACTCACGGCATTACAATTCTCTCGCCTATCTATAGGAGCATCTTCCAAGTTTACTTCAACTTTCTGACGAGATTCATTGACAATTTGCTGTGGGGACATCGGCTGTAAATTGATTTTCTTGCCCTTGAACTCCAAGTGATATGTATTGGCACGGCCATTGTGTTGCACAGAACGGTCATAGAGCCATGGCGGCCCAACAGAGGTGACACACCGTCATAGGAACCACATCAAAATCAATGGAATCCTTATACGGCCCAATCTCAAAATCAACACGCACCATGTGGCTCACCTTCATCTCACCATTATTGCTCAACCACTGAATATAATATGGATGCGGGTGCGGTAGATACTTCAGTTTCAGCTTGGCACATAACTCTTTGCTTGCTAAATTGCGACAACTCCCGCCATCAATAATGACCTTGCAAGCTTTATTTGGACCAACAAGTTCCTTTGTTTGGAACAAATTGCAGCGCTGAGTAGATGCACTTGGCTGCACATTGAGAATACGCTGAGACACAACAATAGTTTGAGCTTCAGAAGGATAAGCATCTAAACCATCGCTGTCATAATCATCATCTTCCGGAGCATCCGGATCAGCATCATCTCCAGTTTCATACTCATTGTCCTCATTAACAATCATAACTTTACGGTTAGGACAATCTTTCTTGAAGTGACCCTTGCCACCACATGTATGACAAGCCATATCGCGGTTGCGCGCCGTTGACATGTTAGAACTAGTTCCACTTGCTGCAGGAGCGGGCTTCTTTGTGTTAGACACATTGGAGACCGGCTTGCTAGACGAAGTAGAAACATCCGCAGGGCGCGAAGATGGCGCCGTTGAGGGTGGCGTCCTAGGCGTGTAGCGCCCAGCTCCCGTAGCACGGCCCCTCAGTTGCGCTTCTTCAGCCAACTGTGACTCAGCTTCTCTTGCATGATGTAGTAGCTCATTCATCGTAGTGTAATGGTGATGACGAACAATGCCTTTGATGTTATACTTGAGACCATTCAGGAATCGCTGCAATGTCATCTCTAGAGACTCACGGACACGGGCACGCTGCATAAGCATCTCCATCTCCATGTAGTAAGCGTCAACTGTCATCACACCTTGCTTCAATTGGGTCAACTTATCAAAAACTGATCGCAAATAATTGGTAGGAACAAAACGAGCTCTCAGTGCCGCCTTCATAGCACACCATGTGATTATAGGCAGCTCACCATCATCCTCTCGAGCATGAACAAGTCCATCCCACCAACGCAATGCATAGCCATCAAATTCAGAGGAAGCAAGCTTGATCTTCCTATCTTCAGTATAGTCATGTAAACGCCATAAGCGCTCAATTTTCAGCTCCCATGTTAGATATTCTTCAACATCAGTACCTCCTTCAAATCTGGGAATTGAGAACTTGGGTTTACCCAAACCATCATCCTGTGGCAGTGGAGGAACACGACGGGCTCCCAGTTCAACGAAACCACGACCACGGGGATGATCACCATGTCCCAAACCACGACCCATACCACGTCCTTGGGCAACAGCAGCTTCCGCATTGTCACCTTGGACACTGCCGTCTTCGTCAAGTGGTTGTTGTTGTGGTTGTACCATTGTACGTATCTCTCCAACGGCGTGAGTCAAATTCCGTATAGATTCTTGAAGAGTCGTCATCGATGTTTGAACGGTGTTAATAGCCGTAGTAGCTTCATCGACCTTCAAGTTGACACTCTGAATATCCGTGTCGAGTGCATCAGTAGCACCACGGATTTCTCGTTGCAGGTGATCACGAAGTGCCTCATACTCCCTCCAAGTAACCGGTGAGGCTGGATCCTTTTTCTGCATCACATCAACATTCTCAGAAGACATGATTAGTAGGTTAGTGCACTAAACAAAAATCTTTGGTGGTACTCTCACAACTCACTCAAAACTGATAAGAAAGGTAAATCTTACCGCTCCAAAGTGAATTAGTATTGCTTACCAACTTGGATTGACGGACTAGTGCACGGATGTAGCGAAGCGAATATCAAGGGTATAAGAACAATCACACGACAAAGCAGGATATATGTGGGGCTGTAGGTGGGCTACCTATTTGCACCAATAACAAGCTCTAGCGCTGACCGTAGACAACCAATGATACTCACACAAGGCGATAAATGTGGCAAAGCAACTATATGTAGGAAAGGTTGCAATGCACTAGAGAGACACTAGCAAAGCTCAACGAGACAGGCACAAGATTGCTCAACTACGGGTGCAGTTAAAGAAAACTCAGACCTTCACTTGATTCTACTAGCACTTCACTTTTATTCTTCTTTTTGATGTTCTCTCTTTTTGTTTTTTTTTTGTATAACACGCAGCTATGTAGCTCTTTTTGTTTTTTTTTTTCTATTTTCTCTTTTTTTTTTTGACTCAACTCCTTGATAACACGGCCAACAGAAATTGCAAAGCACCAAAAACCTAACGAGCAGCCTGTCGAGCGGTAAAACTAGTCTCCTTTGGGAAAGTTCCTAGTCACTTATATCGAAAGGCTGTGGCTATGGTTGGGAACAAGCAAACTGTAAGATATGTGTACTCGGAGCAACAAAAACTGACTCTAGATGATAGCGGAAACACAAACCCTAACAATACTAGATGGAAGAAAAGGGTACGCAAAAACAACTACGAAAAACAATTAAAGCTCGAAAGTAGTGCAATCTAAGGCTATGGCAAACTCTAACCCTAACTTTTTATGGCTTTTTCTGGATAGGAAACACTCACAACTCAACTATGGGGTGGATTGTGGATGGCTTACCGAGGAAACGCTGAAATCTGATACCAAGATGATAAGGGGTTGCCCGATCTTCTCAGTAAGCGACGGTGGTGATGAACACACGATGGTAGCAGCGGAGATAACACGATGATATGAGGAGGATAACTTGTATGACGCCAACGAAGTCTCTCGATTGATTCCTGTCGCCAATGCAACAGCTCTCAACCCTGCAAGATATTCGCAACTCCACACACTTGCGCACGTAGCCGCCGACCACGAAGCGGTAAATTGCAATCTTCTAATCCCCAATGGAACAGCAGATCACACAAACTTTCAGTAGCATAAAACTCCAGATCGATGCGAATTGGAGAGTTGGTATCAATAGTTTTGCGTAGCAAACAACTATGAACTAGGGTTTATCTTAAACGTGGTCTAAAGCAACTAGGGGGGCGTCCTGGGGACTTATATAGGCGTCCAGGACGACCTCAGGTCGAAAAAGTACGAAATAACCGACCCCGAATAGATCTGGTCGAGACAGACTCGGACTGGTCCGGTCTGGAATCCGGTCAACCGGGCCAGGGACCGGATCGGCCGGTCTGGGTCCGGTCAACCGGGCGGCAACCGGATATTTGCGAGGATTTCCGGTTTTCATCCGGTACGATAAACCTCGTCCGGTTGGCGCCCGGTCGACCGGGTCAGTGACCGGGTTGGCCGGTCTGGCGGCCGGTCGGACCGGGTGCTGGACCGGCCTGGACGTCTTCTTCTCCTCTCGCGCATGCCTCCCGCTCTCCCTCGCGCGTCCATGAGATATCTTCATGTCCAGCTCCATGTCCAGCTTCACGTCCATCTTGACGTCCGTCTTCATGTCCAGCTGCTCCTCTCCTCCTCGTGCGATGCTCGTCTCCTCTTGATACCGATGATACATAAGTAATAGGACTTAGGCAGTATAAAGTTCTCATCAATCAAAGTACCGTTTAGAAACAAGTTCACCTGTTGTTTAAGTAGCTTCGCACGAGCCCTTGTAATAGGTCCAATCCGAACTTCATTGGACTTGAGCTTCACAGCAGGTTCATCTTCATCTATCAATGACGGAGGTAGTGGTGTAGTAGGGATGTCCTCATCACCCTAAGTTTAGATTGGGGCACTTAACCCCCTAAGTATGAAATACCGGATGAAGACAACCATCTAGCTACTGCTATGGACCTATAGTACAGGGATGAACTACTCACGCATCACTTCGGAGGCGGGCATGGTGATGTAGATGTCTCTGGCGATGATCTCCCTTCCGACAGGGTGCCGGGAAGAGCTTCAGAACCCTCTCGAGCTAGGGTCTGCGATAGCGGCCGCGACGGAACTTTTCGTGGATGGAGGCTCGGGTGTTTAGGTTTTTCCCGATATCGTGAATAAATAGGCGGAAGGGCGAGGTCGGTGGCCACCTGGGTTGGCCACACCATGCCTTGGCATGGGCCTAGGCCTGGCCACGCCAAGGGGTGGTTTGGCCCCCCTGTGGCTCCTCTTTGACTCCCCTTCGGACTTCGTCTTTGTTACGGTAAAATATTGACTTCAGCTTTTGTTTCGTCCAATTCCGAGAATATTTCCTGTACAACTTTTCTGAAATACAAAAACAGCAAAAAATAGGGAACTTGCACTGTGACATCTTGTTAATAGGTTAGTGCCGGAAAATGTATAAAAGTGCAACGAAGTGTAAATAAAACATATATGAATTGGTGTAAAACAAGCATGGAGCATCAAAAATTATAGATACGTTTACGACGTATCAATACTGGATTCGTAAACGGCTGTGTGCATCTTAGCTATGCAGAGGCTGGGTGTAATGCTTGATACTACGAGTAATAAATCGCCCTTTATCAAAAAATGAATTCTCATCCCTGCTAGAAATATATATACAACTCGCTCTCATCTCCGGTGAGTCTTCTCTATTTCCCCTTTTGTTCAGTTAGGTTAGTTAGGTTTTTTATTGCTTAACCCTTTGCATATTGTCATATATCCATCAAGGTAGAGCAACCTTAGAAGGACAATGGATGATTGATAATTGTCTTGTTGGTAAGGTAAAGAGAGAGAAAGAAATCTTTCCCTCTACCATGGTGGGCACGAATCTCGAGAAATAAATGGACGGTGACGGAAACACCCACATCCATGTGTGTAAGTACAAAAGTATTTCCATGGGTAAGTACAAAAGTATTTCCATAAGGGAAATGATCTATAACTCTCTAAAAGGTGTGGCCTTCTCTTCTGTTCAATGACATGAACCAAATCATTGCTCGGTTTCAGTGACATCTGGTCTCCTAGGCAAGTTTTGTTCAATGCTAAATCTGATCTCACTGCGTGTGTGTCTGGATTAATTTTCTCTCAATTTGCGTATGATTTTTCATCTCTATGAATATTACTGAAAGGAAAATTTTCATAATGCACCAGTCCATTCCTTGTACTGAATTTGTTATTCACGTGGACTAAAGAATCAAACAAGTCCCCCAGTTTAGTTTCCGTTTGATTTGAGTCAAGGAAAAAGATTATGTGAATGATCAATCTTGCTCTAGGTTGAAGTTTGTGCAAATTTGCCAAAACCAGTGTAAGAGTCAACTTATTTTGAGATTATTCGTGTAGTTTACTATGGGGAGTGTGCTGATTTGGTGCACTCACAAGGGAAGAATTCGAAATGCCGAAGAACCCTACTACAAGTTTGATACATGTGTCTTCCTTTTTTAAGTTTACATATTATAACCAGTGCCATTCTTAATAATGTTTCATCTGCATGCAGGGAATCCTATGGGGCCTTGGCACATAGGTGGTCGTGTCTGGGGCCGCTAACCTTTGTCATAGTACCTTTGAAATTTTGCACCGCATGTTTCTGGGCAATGTAATCTTATTTCTTGTATTGAGGGTTTTCCTCTTGAAAGATTGTATTGAGGGTTTTCCTGTTGGAAGATTTAGATGGATCTTATCTTTTTTTTTTCATGATTGATTAGGAATGGTTCCTGCTGTAAAGAAACTTCGGGGCAACTTCCAGTTCAATATTGATCTGGATGTTTCGTCACCGGTCGTGGGAGAAGGTTTAGTATTTACTGCTGTCAACAAGTTAGCTGTGAGCATCGTTGTGTAATGTGGAACAATTACAAATGATAAGCAGAGAGTTACTGCTATCATCTTTATATTGCACTGTAGCATACTATCATATGAGTCCCGTTGATTTGTGGAGTTTCATGTTGGATTATATATTTAATTTTGCACCCTGAAACTTATGGACAAAAGCATGTTCTCGCCTTATCAGAAGAGGATTTTTACCCTGTACTCCATAACTATGGGGTGGAGTACCAGGCCCATCTAACCGTCCGTGATACTACTAGAGGACTTGCTTTAATATTATTTTTTTGAGAGTGCCAAAAGTGTAATTTCTACCAATTTCAACTTTAACCCTCCTTGTTGATTCCTCGATCGATTCCACACTGCTGCATCCCGTGATCAACCGAAACCCAACCCAATTCACCTAGGCCCAAAACTTTCGTCGACGCCGGAGCCGTTTCGGCGGTTTTCACCGCCATAGAAACTCGCGGAACCTGGCGCCGCCGCCTCCGACGTCGTGGTCGAAGGTCCCTTCTCCCCCTACGCGCGCGGCCGCACCGGCCGATCATCTCCGCTGATTACCGTCGCTGAGACGCCGGCCGCTTCTTTTTTTTTTTGGCGGCATCGTGCAGCCGCCTGCCCGATCCGTTTTGCTCTGAGCTAGTTAGTCGCGTTCATTACTATCAGAGGCCGTACAGTACAATTTCGTTGCCCAGATTTAAATTAATGATCCTGCTACTTCTAGTTAATTGATGATAGCAAGTTCTAGTTATTATTCTCTGAAATTGATCCGTGTAGTTCTCTGATGATTGTCATCAACAGATTTGCTAAAGTTTGACCATGCATAATCGTTAGTAATACCGACAGTATAATTGTAACATGCTTGGTACTGAATGGAGGTCACTGAATAATCTGTACTATCTTTGTCTGCTACCTTTTGCAAGTACATGCTGCTTCCAAGTTCTGAATCTTTATATCTGCATGCTGAAAAGGCAAAATGATGTTAGAAAAATTATATGAGTTTTCTGATTCTATTTGGAGCCAATAGGAAAAGTTGATGTTTCATGCTGTTTTAATTTATGAGTTCAGTTATAATTTGGGCAGATATAACATACAAATGTACCTAAGCATGGTGGTTTGATAATGGCAGGTTCGGATAATGGATGGTGCCGACAATGGAACAGGGGCGAGAGAAGAATATTTCATGATGGTCGGTCAATACTACAATAGATATGCCAAATAAAAGGGTTCAGTGTGAGATTGGATGAGAAAGAATATGTTGCTGGGAATTGAAAGGAAGACATTTTGTCTGCTCAAAAGAAGGGAACCGTTTGCAAGAAGAGTACCGTTTGGAGAAGTACTTTGAAGCTACTAAGCAAAAGAGGGAGTCACAGGCACTGACTCGTTGTGGGTGTAAAGCTATGCTTGAGATCCAGCATTGTTGGTACAAATTGGTGGTTTGTGAAGAAATTTGTCAATGACCATACCCATCCACTTGCCGACCCTAAACAAGTTGTTTACATGCGGTCTCACTCGACAAGGCCTCATAAGATTTTCTTCCATTCATGTAGAGATATAATTTGGTTAATTTCTTGTCTTATAGTAACAAGAGGATCTAAAAAATGGCAAGAGATATTGTATAACATTTTACATTGTAACAAAAAAATAAAAATACGGTACAACAATTCTAGGACACGACAGTATTTATAGATGATCTCTGTTTCATCCAGAAACCATAGACTCCGCAACAAAGCAGGGAGCCTTCTCTTCATCAGCGATTATCCCAGATGAAGAATCAGGCATAGCTGAACAATCAGGAAGCCTCCACAGAAAAAACAATTTCCCCTTCAGCAAAGAAGAAGCCGCCGCAATCTAGCCCTACAGCAATGAATTCATCCCCGCAATCTACACCTGCAGCAAAGAAGCCATCGCAGCGATACACCCTTCAGCAAAGAAGTCATCGCTGCAATCTACCTTGACCAACAAGGAGGTATGGAAGAATCTGCATTGACAAGCAAGGTTAGTAGATATGTCAATAGAGAGCACCGAATCCAAATCTATCAAGAGCAAAGCGCAAATACCTCATGTTCCAACAGCACCGAATGATTCCATGGAAAATACGGAGACAAGTGGGCAGACTATGATGTGCATCTTTGAAAAGAACTACTATTAAGAATCTACCAAAGCAGAAAGATCAGTATGCACATTCATCAGCATAGTGTAATCTCATTTCAATACGTCAACTAATGCAATCCTAACCAATTTTTCCTACTTGTTGCAAGAGCTCATGTGGCCTGTCTGTGCTTAGGTTCATAGAGTACTGGATGGGAGAAAAAACTTTCCAAAAAATTTACACATGTGCGCAATAATTACTGCATGTACTTCAAAATAACGTCCATGCATTCATTTTAACTTTCCACCATTTTCATATGCAGAAAGATGTAGACATTGACAGGAAGCAACTACTATGCGACATGCTCTACAGTGTGAAAAACAAGATCGAAGTACTAAAGATGTCAAAAAAAAAACAGATGCAGTTCCTGCTCGAAGATCTTCTCGCAGAAAAGGAAAAAGTCCAGAAGAGCATTTTCCCGGGAGTTCTAGTCCAGAAGAATAGATCAGCCTTATGGCACATCAAAGCAGTTTACTTCAAACATTTTTCCTATTACGAAATAAATTTTAGTTCGTGAGCAACTTTCATATATTTGTGAGACTCGAGGTTCATTGTTATATGGCATCATCATTCAGGTCAAGACATGGCTTAAGAGTGAGATTTATAAAAAAAAAATCAAGCTCTTTTACAGATATGTACTGTGTGTATTTTGTTTGAAGGTTTCCCATGATAAATGGGCAGGCTTCAATTTGGTTGTGCTACTGCCAAGGTTCAAGGGATTCTACTGGTAACACATGCTAAAAATTCCCAAAGTAAGCTTTCAAATTTTTCACAAATTAGTGACTAAAAAAAATTCAGGAGTGGTTACCAACTTATAAACAGTGAGCGATTTTTTTCTCAAAACGGAAAATTCACTGCTATTAGTCGAAACTCAAGATTGCGACCATGTTAAAATATTTGGAATCACAAATGAAACAATTCTGTGTGTTGTATGTATCCATTACATTGTTCTAAGGGAAGTTGATAACATCCCTGATTGCATGTATGTTGTTCCTTGCAACACCAATGTAAGAGCCATGATCTCAACTATGAATCTATAGACATAATACATGTTCCAAGTTTATCTTTACTGAAAAAAAAAGTTCAAAGATTATGCAACCTAACTCGCATAACAGCAATTCAATTCCAAGCTCAATTCTCTGCATCCAAACACAGCATTAGAGAAATTCCAAAAGAGGTGTTTCCGGATCTAAATCTAAATCTATAAGATTTATATATGTAACTGGCTGGATCTCTGGCCGGATCTCTCGATGTCGAATACGTCTCCGGGTCCTGGCCAGCCAACAAATAAGTCTGCAGCTCCACCACGGTAAGGACTTCATGGCCCGGATCCCGATGTCCAAGCCCAACCTCGACATCTCAGCTTCCCTACTGGCAACATCGACTGTAGGAGCACCCAAGTCTTCCTCGACGTCTTGGTCCACAGACGGCAGCGGCTTGGTGGGTTCGTTTAGGAACTTGTTGGCCTGCTCCATGTACTTGTCCATGCGTGGCGTCGCGAACAAGCGCATGATCTCAATGTCGCCGCCCCTCGCCGTGAAACGCTGTCGGTCGTGGGAAGACTCCGACGACAAGGCGTAGTGGCGGCCTCGCGTCTCGTAGGTTTCTCGCGTCTTCAGAAGCTGGAAGAGCTCCTGCAGCTCGGTCCTGAGTAACGAGCTGGACTGCTCCTCCAGCATGTTCTGTGCCTCTACTAGCTTGTCCCGCGCACCACCGAGCCTCCACCCGCAGTCCGCTATGGTTCTCGCCTCCTTTATCATCTGCACCGTCTGCAGACGGGCCTCCTCCGTCAGTAACCCCGTCGGCTCCTCCTCTGAGAAGTCCACACTGGTGCGCCACACGGTCAGCGTCTCAGTAGACGCAACGAACTTCATCCTCCCAGCCGAGCTGCATTGAAAGTAACTCGATCATCACAATCACGTCTGATTGATTATAAGATTGATGACGTATATATGCGATGTGAAAATTCATACCGGCTGTGAGAGTATGTGACATCGAGGATCTCTGCGCTACGTTCGCTCTGGATTTCGGGGAGGTGGAGTTCGACAATCACCTTGCGCACTTCTGTGCTGTAGAGGTTGCCAAACCTGACGGTGACCGAACCGTCTGGCCTATTGCCGACCTGCTCCTGTGGGTAGCTCCCGGCGGTCACCCTCACTATACTCGACTCGCCTCTGACAGGTGCCACTGTCAGCTCGAGGTCCTGAACCGCGACAGTAAGCAGCCCGGCGAGGCATTGAGAGAATGCCATGGTTAGACCGCCAATGTCGCTGTCCAGGACATGCGAGAACGTCCCCCCAATGCTCGTGGCCGCGACCAGGCTGAGCAACATGTGGTCGCTGTCTGCGCCCAAACCAAACGAGTAGACAGGCACGTCTCCGACATTGGCCGGAATGAGGTCGAGATGTTGGCCGCCAGATATGAGCATGATGGCAGCGACGCGGCCAACGGAGACACTTCGGTTTTTGAGGACATCCAACCCTACCATGAGACCTTTCCTAGCGTTACTGCCGCCGCTGGGCTCAAGCTTGTAAATGAGGTCCTGCAACACCCCCTGTGAGGCCTCTTTAATCAGCTGCAGCTGCCAGAGTACCGTGGTGACATCGGAGTACGTGATGACGGAGAGACGGTCCATGGAGCCGAGCTTCCGTATCACAAACTGCATGGCGGTCTTCACTTGCTGTATCTTGTCGCCCTGCATCCTGCCGCTTACGTCCACCACGGTAACTAGGTCCAGGCCTGGCCGGTCACTGCTGTAGTCGCCGCCAGTGATCTCCAGCATCACCTTTTTGTAACTCTCCAATTTTAGTGGAGCCACTGTGTTGCTCTTGATCACCAGCTGCACACTCCCGGATTTGATCTGCGTCGGCCTCGGCCTCGCCTTGGTATGCCGCAATTGCCCTATCAAATTAAGCAGCCAATTCAGAATACAACTTCTTGTTTGGGATGCCCATGACAAAGAATCTAATTAACTCTAATTGAGACTTGCTACAAAAAAACTCTATCCTGCAATCTATCGATCGTCCTTCAATCGTCTGTGTTGTCAAATAGGTGGGATTCTTTATTCCTATGTTTCACATTCCTTCAGTCAAAAGAGACCCTAAGCACATGATTTGCTTCGAAATAATGGACACACATCTAGTTTTAATGTGGTATACTCCTACATGGTGCATTCTAGTTGTTTTATTACTCTTCCTATTTTATATATGTGTGACGATTGCTCTTTGTTATTTGAATTGCATGGCAAAGCTAGGGTGATAAGTGTATTTTCCTTTTAAACTTCAACCTAAACATACATTATCCGGTAGCATTCGCCCCTGTTATCAATATTTGGCGATCAAACCTAGTTTAAACATGACATGGAAAATCTAGATTTGACCGAGGAATGCCACTTCAGGGACCAAATATATCCGGCATTGTAATTGTAGAGTGAAGTATTGATGAAAACTAGTTATGGATAAAAGATATACTACAACTTGAGAGGCAAAATATACATTTATCACGTGTTATAAAAATTTATCAAACTAGAGCAATTTCCTGCGCGTTGCAGCCAGGAACATCTTTAGAAACTTTATTTTGTATAAACGAAAGGGTATAAGACAAATGAAACTGTAACATTTTAACACGATATACACACTAAATTCCATCGACATGAAATGGTTAGTTATTTCATCAATTAAAGTTCGTCAAAATTCAGGGGTGTACCTGATTAATGTTGCATGCAAATTAATTAAAATTGTAGATAAGGTGAAATCAATGGCCCAGAAATAATGATGATGTTTTTTCCAAGGTTGTATAATGATGATGTGGATAACTTGGGTGAAAAGATACACTACCATAAATGCAGTTAGTGAGATTTTGTTTTACCAACAAATACATAAATACTGTACAACTCTAGCTAATTAGCTAAAGCTAGCAAATACATATACATACTTACCGGAACTTGCATTTTGTTTTTTGGCCCGCTTGCTTGGGTAATCCGTGACCTATAAAAGTTGAAAGCAAGAGTTCAAAAATAAGATTCTCATTTGCAAGGATCTATCTTAAAGTGAGGTTCTACAATAGTACTCTGATATTATATATCATTAGAGCATTTGGAACAGATCCCGCAAGAATCCATCCTGTAAAAGCAGTTTACGGTAAACAATAAACTATTTTTACGGTATGGCTCAGGCTCCACCAGAAACAGAAACCGTAAAACCCGAGTCTTAAAAGCCTATTTTGTTACGATTTGAGCTATGAGTATGCATATCTAATTAAGAAATCATGGCACGGAGGAAAACCTTGTAGGTGTTGGAAAAAAAGGTGGATGGAGTACCTCTTTATTGCATGATTCTTCAGAAATAACCGACAAATAAATCTCATCAACATGTTGACCCGTTATATGTTGATGAAACATATCTTCATTAATATCAGTAGTTGTGAGACCTTCATTCACTTTAATGCTCTGCACGATAAACCCCTTTGTGTATTGCTTGTAATTATGATCTTGTGTATTAGCTGCAGGCAATGTTATGCCCACAGTACATTTGGATCGTGGTTCCACAATGTCCTTGTTTGGCTCTATGGAGTATGGCAACGGGCATGTCGTTTGAATCTTGAAGGCAATCAAACTATCTGTATCGTTGCTTAGCTCAACTAAACATGATAGTTTATGATGCTTGTCATTCCTGGCATTGGCAAATTGCAGCTCCAGTGGTTCAACTCCAAGCATATCATTCTCCCAATAAGGCGGTTTTATCTGCATGTACGCGAGAAAATACAATATGCATTGCCTTAGTTCATATACATGTGCATGCAAAAGTACATTTTGTGCTGCTTCACCAAGAACCGGCATTTCAGGTGCCCCTAGCCACTAATGAAATGTTTTCACTTTTCAGGACTTCCTATAGGAAATACATATGTGCGCTGACTTAATTAATTAGGAAGATCAAATTACTTAATTTAAGTTGCACGAGGAAGTTGTATACAATCATCGCATGGATATAAAGGTTCTACGAAGCAATATATGTGAGATTATATTGTACCTGGCCAACCGGTGATTCATGGGAAACCGTTCTGCAATTATCCGTACTTTCCAATTCAACAAATTTGCTCATTATTTCTGAGATAAAAGGACGTGCATAGGGGTCAACCTTTTGGCAAAGTGACCCTATCTCTATGCATCTAGTTACTTGTTCGTGATATTTCAGTGATGTTTCCTTCGCTGATTTATTCCATCTATGCCTCCATCTTCTCAGTATCTGTAATACAAAGTGATTAAAGTTTAATGCCAAAGTATTTTGTCTAAACAATTTGCATATCTATAGAACAATTGTTACACAAATTTTTTTTTGCAAACATTAATGTGTATGAAAAAATAGAAAGTAAAGAATATCGTGCCAATAGTTCACATCCGCACTTTATATATGTGGTAGCTAGACAGAAACTAAAGAAAGGACCTCGGATGTCGATGCCTAAGTGGAGTGCTCCTCACAGTAATTTATTTTTTCTTCTGGTATTTACTACTTTGTGCAAATATATTTTCATTTTCATATTGAAATCAAATCAGCTTAGAAAAATTGTCCTTAAAGTTGATTTTAATAATGGGGCCTCAAGAATTTCTTTGATGTAGGGACTGCTATCGACTTTATAGAGTCACGATGCCTTCAGCCCCTTCTTCCATATAGATAACAAGAGATGGAGGACATAGCACTACTAGGAAACATGCTAGCACCGGCGGACCAAAATAGTTACCGTCGGAGAACCCGTGCGCATCAGTGGTAACACGCCGGCGGTAACAGCCTACCGTTGGCGCATCACACTGGTACGGCAACGGTAACATCATATATCGCGGGTGCAACCCTATGGTACGCCAGCTTTATTCTTTTTTAGTAAACAAAAAAAAGGCCGTGTGGGTTTGTGTACACCTTTACAACAAGAACCCCTGATAAGAAAAGGAAAAAAGCGATCGAGTCACGGGCATAGACTGCAAAGATCTGGACAAGATCGCAGCCCCTAGAGCACGCCGCCGCATGCCTCAATCCCGCCGCCAGTCGTCGTACCACGGAGAGCAGCTGCAGAGGTGAGCCTCCTCCTTGTGGCATTCACGAGAAGGTCCGCAGCATGGGCTGGGGCTGGAGGCGGCGGCAGCAGCGGCATCTCCCGCATCTTCACCACTGTCGAGGCAAAGAGGACAAGGGATCGAATGCAGAGGCTTGTCTTGGAGAGCCGCAAAGAAGAGGAAGAGAGGAAGAGGAAGAGAAGGAAGAGGAAGCACTACTAGGAAAACAACTATCTATCTGGACCCGGATGTGGTGCGCCACTGGTAAGTGGGGATCAAAATCCTCATCCCTAGATCGCCTTTCCAGTTTTGAAAAAAAACAAAATAAAATGATAGAAATTTCAATTTTAAAATTCTTTGAGATGTAGTTATGTTACGTCATCTACTTGCTAGGAAAAATAACAAACATGAATTTCGATATATTTTGCAAAATGGCGCCATGTTTGGATTAGGGTTCTTTGAGATGTAGTTAGAGCATCTCCACCGGCGCTCCCCAAATAAACGCCAAAAGCGCGCTATGGGGGTTGCCACCCCCGGCAACTGCTCCCCAATTTTGGGAGCAGTTGCACACACCAGCAACCCCAAAGAATCTCCCAAAAATAACTTTGAACAAGCAATCGCCGAAATTTCATTCAAATTTACATAAAATTTAATGAAACTTGAATTTAAAACTAATATGTTGGCCGTCTCTTGGGGCCGGGCCTGCCTCGTCGTCATTGTTCCCCTTTGCCACCTGCAGTCGTGCCCACCTCTCCGTCCTTGCTTCACGCATCTGGGGGTGGAGCATGGCCGCCGCCGGCGCTGCCCCCTCAGCGCCGCCAGCCACTGCCGAGACTCCTCGGCCTAGCGCTGAGCGTTGAGCTCAAGCAGTTTCTGCCACTCGGCCGCCATGAGGAGAAGACCCACCTCCTCCTTGGCCGCCCGTTGGCGCGAGATCTCGACAGCGTGCTCGAAGTTGGCATCGTTTACGTACTCGAGTTGTACCTCCTGCAGCCTCCGGTACCGATGCGTGTTGAAGGAGGCCAGGATCGCCGCCTGCTTCGGGTCACTGTGGACCTGCTTCTCTTCGCCCCACTACGCCATCTCCTCCGCCGCATCAGCTTTTGCGCATGCTATGAACGTCTCGTTCCACTCGTCGAACTGGGAGTCCTCGGAGTCGGAGTCGAAGTCCGGTAGCTCGAACTTGGCGTCGGGCTGCGGCGGGGCCACAGGCTCTGCGTCCGGCCGTTCCGGCCTAGCATCGAGTACGTGGACGCCAGCCGCTGCGGCATTGTTCTGGAGAGGAGAGCGTCGGTGGTGCAGAGGAGAGGCTAGTGCGGCGGAGGGGCTAGTCGGTGGTGCAGAGGAGAGGCCAGTGCGGTATAAATAGGCGGAGCCAACTCGCGGCAGAGCATCCGAGGCGTCGCATTTACGGTGGCGTCTGTGTTTAGAGAACCGGTGGCAGAGCATCCGAGGCGTCGCATTTACGGCGGCATCTGTGCGTGGAGAACCGGTGGCTTCATCGGCAACCGACAGCAGAGCATACGAGGCATCGCATTTATGAAGGCGCCGGCCGTTGAGTCGCTGACATGGTTGGCCCGCGGGCGTATTCCTATGTGGCGTGAGGCTCCGGCGCGCCGTTCGGCGCCCCGCGTGAAGGGACCGGCACGGGGTTGCCAGCAGTTTTATTGGGCTCAAAATGGTGCCGGTGCTTTATTGGGCGCGCCGGTTTGAGCCCAGTTTTGCCGTCGGCCCCCAAATCACTATCGGGGGCGCTATTGGGCTCCCCGGTGGAGATGCTCTTATGTTATGTCATTCTTTGAGATGTAGTTATGCCTCCTCTTGCTCTTCCTCCATGCCTCATCTTCCTCTTCCTTCATGCCTCATCCTCCTCCCTGCCTCCTCATGCCTCCTTGTCCTCCCCTTCCTCCAAACCCGACAACCTTGATGACTCGATGACCCGACGACCTGAGCACCCACCTCTGCACCACCTCTCCCCCCACCGGCAGCCCCACCTCCACACCACCTTGCCCTCGTCGGCCCGAGCCTCAACCTCGCCACCGCCCTGCCCCCTTCGCCCTGCCCCCCTTTGCCCTGCCCTGACCCCACCGCCGCCCTACCCCGAAGGAAACACCTTCGTCTCAACCTCCAACGCCTCCACCAAGATGCAGAGAAAGAATAAAAATTATAAGAAAACAAACACAACAAAATGAAAAAATTGCAAAAAAGGTATCAGTTTTCAAAAATATACCAGTGGCATATGGGCCCTAGTTCTGGCGCACTAGGTGGTGCGCCACTGGTAATTGCTACCAATGGCACGCTAGTAGTGGCACACCAGCCAGTGACACCAACTTGTAGCTATTTTCCTAGTAGTGGAGAGGAAGAGAAGGAAGAAGAGGAGAAGAGGGGAAAAGTAGGAAGAGGAAGAGAATGAAGAGGAGAAGAGGAGGAAAAGTGGAAAAGAAGGAGGGAAGAGGAAGTGGAGAGAAAAGAGGAAGAGGGGAAAAGGAGGAATATAAAGAGGGGGAAGAGGAAAGAAGAGGGAGAGAAGCAGAGAAGATGAAGAGGGGAAAAGGAGGAAAAGTGGATGCTTGATTAAAAAATTATTGTACTTTGTATCATTTTTGTAAGTGAAACACATAAAGTAACCAGAGGACCAGGGATCGACACTTGTTGCACAACATGACCTCTGAAGGGGTACCCCTAAAATGTATAGAGAACATAAATGAATAATACTTTTACTGTTCTACATAAATACTCTATCCGTCTCATACACCTGGCACATTAGAAGCCCTCTGACCATTGTGGTCATTGAAGCTTTCTTGGATGGATGGATCAAGCAAGATAAATTTGAAAGGAAGATGAAATTCGGAGAGGAGAAAAACTTCCCAAGTAATGTGTCTCAAAGGGAGGGAGCTAGAATTGCTTATTTGTTGTTTGTAAGTAATTAACTACATACGACACCCAATATACTATATATACGGACCAAATAGGAAAAAGAACAAGAATATGTTAAGGCAAAGGTTTCACATGATTTCATTAAAGGAAGCTATGCACTGTGAGATAACACGACTTACATTATGATTAGTATCAGGGACACCCTTATGTCCTGTGACTATTTCGATGATTATAGCACCTAAGCTGTACATGTCCGACTTGACAGACATCCTTCCACAACCAAAAAGATTTTCCGGAGCGCAATACCCACTGCATGAAATATGATAGTTTCAGTAAAAATGGCATGAACAATATATATGAGAGTTACATGCATATTTGTTGTACAAATTGGTAGCTCACGGGGTTAGAAAATTTGTTGTGCTCGTGGTCTGTGAGTTTTCTGTGGGTCTTGATAGACCGAAATCTGTAATCTTGGGTATCATGTCATTATCCAATAGTATATTAGCAGGCTTTAGGTCCATATGAAGAATACACTTTTCCATGTGTAGATAATGCAAGCCCGCACATATTCCTTTGATTATTTCGTATCTTTTATCCCACTCGAGTCCTCTTAATTCATCTGGAAGAAAAATCAGGATATTTATAAGAAATCTCTAATAAAATCGTTTCATTTCACGGTGACTAATTGAAAAGTAAAAGCAAAAAAAAAAAACAGGAAAAAAACAAAGGGGTGCATGGAGAATTGGCGTACCGGTAATTTTCTTATCGAGGCTCCCGTTACTGATATACTCAAAACAGAGCAACCTTTCTCTTGACTCGACATAAACATATCCTCGGGATTCAGGGATTTTCATTGGTGTCTCTAACGTATGAGAACATAGTCCAAGAAACCGGACTACATTTTGATGTTTAACTTCCATCAAGCTATCAACCTCGCCACGAAAAAACTTGTCATAGATTGTCATGCTGCTCTTAATCCTCTTCACGGCAACATTCCTATTTCCAACGGTACCCTATTTTATATTTGTCATGAGCATTTAGTTTCATCAATTTTGGCAGTGTACTATGTGGTTAGACGAATAACACGGGCAATACACAAAAATGGGTTCACGAAATGCATCACCCAAATACTAAGCTTTGATACTCAAGTCAATATCTTTAACTGCTAAGAAAAACGAAAAAAAATGGAATTTAATCACCTTATAGACCGTTCCAAATCCACCTTTACCGATTATTCTACTTGTTGAAAATCCGTCAGTGATCTCCCGTAAAGTTTCTAAGGGAATATATGTTGGCTCCATGCTCCCTTCAAGTATTTGGTCCAGAATATTTTGTTCCATTCTTCTATCTACAAAAAATAGATGAGCAATAAGGAGGAGGAAAGTTAATAAATAGCAACAGACCAGACCGTGAATGATGGGAACAAGGAGTTGAATTCCTACTTGAGAGTTGAGACTTGGCGCTGTATTCAGGTAGTCTTCAGAAAGAGCACGAACTGGAAACTTCTACATATATAGATCTGGGTCCAGCAACCCTGGTTCGAGCAACAGATGAAAAACTGTGTTATACGACCGATGAAGTAGACCAAAGATAGAGCTGAACATAGCATATAGGTTGAACAAACGCAAAGCAAATACAGCGCTGGCAGCTGCCGGTCAAGGTCGGGGACGGGAAGGCTGCTCGATGCGGGGCAGCGAACGAGAGATCGGGGCTCGGGACGAGAGAGGAGAGAGAGGGGGCTCGGGAGGTGAGAATTGGGGGGATTTCGGGGCGAGGCCAGCAGGGACGAGTAGAGAAGCTTGATCTGAGCTTCTGTCCTCAGCCTAGCGCATAGTATGTATGAGGTGGGAATATCTTAGGTAGACAAACAGATCCTAAATCTACGTTGACGATGAACTCAAAGTATGTGGGTCAACGCTAGCTTGTACATACCTGTAGCAATGGATCCGTCGCTCAGGTAAGCACGAAGAAGTGACTGTAGCTCCTTCTCCCATATAAGCAATGGAGCCTTGCGCTTCTCTGCTTCCTTGGTCTACCAGCAGGCCTTTCTAGTGGTGGAGGAACCACTTCAAAAGGCGCTGGGTCATTCCTCGAAATAGGCATTTCGCCCCGCTTTATAAATAAAACAACCACGTCCATATAAGGCTCAGATACAACACAGCTAGACATAGCAAACACCAACAGTTTGCTGGGCAACAGTCATGCCCAAAATAAAGAGAAATGCGAAACACCACCCCACAGAAGAGGGTCACTCAAAGACTGGACGACGTAGAAATGCGACGGGCTGCCGCAAGAAGATCCTCCAACATGCCATCCAGGCGCTCCCTGTCCCGCTGCCTACATAGCGGGTACCACAGCTGCAACAAAGCCAAGAAATAATAGATAGAGTCAGAAGCGCGTAGAGGTAAGATACGCTCTATGACCATCTTATTACGTACAGTCCACAAGGTCCAGGTCAAGGCCGCGAACAATAGCCAGAAGAGGTGCCTCCTCCTACCGGTATTGTTCGCATGGACCTGCCACTCAGGCCCCAGCACCTCTTGGAGGAAGCTCCAAAGGAAACAGGCCGCAGGGCAAGAGAACATGATGTGTGTCCTCGTCTCCGGGACCGCACATAATGGACAAAGCCTGTTGCCTGGCCCGTTCCGCTTCGCAACCTCCACCCTAGAGGGAAGGCGATCCCTAAGCAGCTGCCACAAGAAAATCTTCGTCTTAAGCGGGATAGGCGCTTTAAAAAGAGGGGATGTCCAAGGTAGAGGGGGTCCCCTAAACAGGGCCCTATAGGATGTTCTCACGGAGAACGAGCCAGAAGGCGATAAGCGCCATGAAGGCGAGTCTAATCCTCCCGGCAAAGCGTCCGGGAGGAGGTCCCGTAGCGAAGCCAGACTCAGGGCCTCTCCCTGGGTCAGGCCGCGACGGAACCGGATATCCCAGCCCCCCTGGGCAGCATCCGCCGCCAGAATAGGAGGGTCTGCGCAGATGGCAAAGAGATCCGGGAAGTCGAGGCAAATGGGACGGTCGCCAAGCCATGAGTCAAGCCAGAACATCGTCCCTCTACCATCGCCTATGGAGAGGGATAGTCCCACTCTAATCTCATGCTTAATGTCCTGGAGGGCTCTCCAAAACTGAGAACCCTCCCGGCGGTCACAAGCAAGGAGTGGCCGGCCCCGTAGGTATTTCGCCTTAATCAACTTAAGCCACAGTCCCCCGTCCTCACATACGATCCTCCACACCCATTTCAGCATGACGGCCACATTCATGTGGCGAGAGGAGATAATCCCTATGCCCCCAAGATCCTTGGGGGCGCACACATCGGCCCATTTGACCATGTGGTATTTTTGCCGGACTGTCTTGTCTTGCCAAAAGAAGCGTGAGAGCTCTTTGTCAAAGGCCGCATGTACCCCTTCAGGAAGGATGTACAAGCCCATGATATACATGGGGAGACTGGATAGGCATGAGTCGATGAGAACCGTCTTGCTACCCTTGGAGGTGAACCTCCCGCACCACGGTTCAGCCTTCGCTCTAACTCGCCCCACCAAGGGGGCGAGGTCTCTAATAAGGATCCTAGAGCCCCTAACAGGTACTCCCAGGTAGTTCACAGGGAAGGTTGACAACCTGCAGTTGAGGTTGTCTGCGATCCACTGTTGAGCTTCCGGAGGGTACCCCAAGACCACTACTTCACTTTTGTCAAAGTTAATTTTGAGGCCCGACATGGCCTCAAAACAGAGGAGTAAGAACTTGGTGTTCTGGATGTCCAGGTCCGAACCCTCGAACATAATCATGGTATCGTCCGCATACTGGAGGTGGGTCACCCCTCCACCAGGGATCAGGTGCCCGACCACACCAGTAATATGGCCCGAGATCCTGGCCCTCTCCAGGATCTCGGCCAGGGAGTCAACCGCAGCGTTGAAGAGGATAGGGGACAGGGGGTCGCCCTGTCGCACTCCACACGCCAGCCTAAAATAGGGACCCACTTCCCCATTAATGTTAATGGCTGTGCTGCCAGTCATCACCGTCTGCATAATCCAACCAATCATCCGGTCATCAACGCCCCTCCTCTGAAGGACCTGTCGGAGGAAGGACCAATCCAAGCGGTCGTACGCCTTCTGGAAGTCTAGTTTTAAGAAGACACCCCTCTGGTGTCGACTCCTGACCTCATGTACAATCTCATGAAGTGCTAGAATTCCATCGTGGATGTGACGACCCTTGAGGAAGGCGAACTGGTTTTGGTGCGTAATCCGCTCCATAACCGGAGCCAACCTCACCGCGCACACCTTGGAAAACAACCGTTGGATCACGTTGATGACTGTAATTGGCCTGAACTGGCGTATATCCGTGGCCCCCACTACCTTGGGGATCAGGGTAATAATGCCGTAGTTCAGGCGCCCCATATCAAGAGTTCCAACGTAGAACTCTTGAAACATGGGCAAGATAGTCTCCTGGAGTTTCTCCCAAAATTTCTAGAAGAAGACAACCGGGAGCCCATCAGGGCCAGGGGCCGAGTTGGCCTTCATGCCATCCAGTGCGCTACGGACTTCCGTTGAGAGGAACGGAAGGGTGAGAGCGGCATTCTCATCCTCGGAGACCCAGGCCCTAGCTGGCCATAGATCCGCCGCGAGGGCCACCCCTGTTCTGGGGCCGGCCGCAAATAGACCTTTATAAAAGGTATAAATATGGGTGGTGATATCACCGGCCTCCTCCAGTAGGATATCACCATCCCAGAGATAGGGGATGGAGCACTTCCGGCGACGGCCATTGGCTATCGCATGGAAGTATGCAGTGTTCGCATCACCCTGGAGGAGCCAATTCTGGCGGCTCCGCTGCCGCCAGAAAACCTCCTCCCCACGGTAGATCTCCATAAGCGAGTGTTCCAGGGCATAGCGTTGAAGCCACTCCTCAGCGGCTAGGCCCTCCTCGTCAGCGACGCGATCTAACTCCTGAATCTGGCGAAGGAGTAGGTCTTTCTTCTGGCGTACCTCCGCCCCGAGGTTAGCCCCCCAGCCTCTCATAAACTGGCGGGCGATCTTCGAGCAGTGATGCCAAACATCAACTGCATTGAAGACCCGTGGTGGGGAATCTGCCGCCCGCTCCCACTTGCAGCCAACCGCCTCCACGAACCCTGGCTGTCTGAGCCAGAAGTTTTCAAAGTGGAAGCGGTTTAGCCTCGGGGGGGGGGGGGCAGAGCCCCCCGAACATAGCAGAAGTGGAGAGTGGTCAGACCCAATCCTTGTAGCCGCCCTAAGCGAGCATAGAGGAAATTCCATCTCCCATTCAACCGACACAAAGACCCGGTCCAGCACACTCTGGACCGGTCCAGCAAACTCTGGACCGGGTCAATGCGGTTGTTGCTCCACGTAAACCAGGCTCCAACTCGCGTGATCTCTCTAAGGGCGAGATCCGCAAGGCAGTCGTTGAACATCCTCATCCTAGGGATGTCCACACGTCTCGAGCTCTTGTCCTCCGGGGAGCGAATCAAGTTAAAGTCGTCGGTCACCACCACTGGGGTGGCACACCGGTCGATCTTATTCCGCAGATCCTCCAAGAAGGACTGAGACCTCGAATGGTCTGCCGGCCCATAAACGATAATAACCTCCCAGCTAAGGTTAGATCGTTTATGAGTAACGGCCATACTCACGAAGAACTCGCCGTGGTCCATATCATCCACCTCGAAGGTATCCTCCTTCACGCCTAGGAGGATGCCACCGGAGTGGCCTGAGGCAGAGCACCAATGCCAGGCGAACTTGTGTCTACTAAGGCCTTCCAGCTCGTGGAGGAGGAACGACTCCTTAATCGTCTCTTGGAGCCCCACAATACCACGTTCCCGCGCCGCATGCATTCCTACAATTGTTGTTGGCGTCCCGGGGCCTCGAACCCCCTGATGTTCCAAATGAGTGAGAAGAAGGGAATACTCATTGGATAGCATCAGATTGGGGGGTTCCCCTACTGGGAACCGAACGAGCCCTACTACGCGTCGAGGGACCGGACGGGGGCCTAGGAGGTCTCCCTCGCGGCCCCCCAACTGAGGGGTCGCGTCAGAACCCTCCAAGGGGTTAGTGCCATTGGAAGCTCCGGACCAGGCCCAGGTGCCAACTGCACAGGGTCGGTCGGGGTAGCGCTGGTCGCCCTCTCGCGCTCCAGCTGTGCACGGGAGGCTGCGAGCACGCCATCGTAGACCTCCTTGGCCTGAATCGCCGCAAGCTGTTCAGCCCGAGGTCCGCGCTCACCCCTGAAAATCACACCACAATCCGACGCCACCTCGCCAAGGTGGTCTAGCGACGTCGTGGCAAGAACAGAAAAACGCGAGCCAGAGGGGGAAGAAGGAGGAACAGAGGGGAGGGACGAGAGGTAGGGCGAGTACCTGAGTCGAGGTTGCAGGCCGCAGCTCGCCTCTCTGCCTGCTCTGCCACAGTCGGCTCCACCGCCTCTGTTCCGGAGCGAGACCGAGCCAGCCTCATGCTGTGGCGGGACAGCTGAGTAGACTGGCGCTGGCGACACGGGGCCCTCGCCTTGGCGCCAGCCACGGGAGTGTCGGGGAAGACCGAGGCTGCCTCCAGGACGGCAGGGCCCGGGGTCGCAGGGCCCAGGGGCGAGGTGGGAGTAGAGCCCGGAGAGCGCGCGTAGCATACCACCCCTGGTGACCTAGGCGACTGCGGGGGGCACACGTCCAACCCCACGCTCGCTGATGACGTCTCCTGGGGGAAGTTGGACCCATACTCCATGATGGACAGGCCGCATGACTCCACGGTGACGGCTGGAGGGGCGCGGGGGATAGTCGTCCCCATCCTGGCCGGCGCACTTCTGTGAGTCTGCGCCGACCCAGGCAGCGTCGACTGCGCCCCAGGCGTGGCGTCCAGAGCTGCGGAAGCCCCGGCCCAGCCACCAGGGGCCTGTCCCTGAGAGGTCTCATCGCCGTCGCCACCCAAGTCGTCCTCAGAGTCTCCATCAGAAGAGTCATCATCATCCTCGGCATCGTCATCATCACGGTGGGACTGAGATGGGTCGAGGGGAGGAGTCGGAGACCCCGCCTGGGTCTCATCTCCCTCCACCTCAACCACCAAAGCCCGGCCACCCTTCCCAAAAAAGAAGTGGGGAAGAGTGCAGGTGAGCTTCGCGGGGTCCGGGCTAAGGATCAGCATGCGCACCGGCCCGACGCCTGGGAGGGAGAGAGGGTCCACGGTGACAAGCTTGCCAATGGCCTGGGAGACGAGCTCTATGATATGCTCACTCCTAGCCTCCTCAGGAATACCGTGGACCCGGACCCAAACCTCGGACAGTGTACCACAGTGTCGGGATCCACACAAGACGGCCTGACAGATACGCTGATGTTGTTGGCCGGTAGGATGGTCGTCTTGCTCCAGGAGAGAGCGCGAAGGAGCTCAGCCGAGGGGAACGCCACTGCAAACTCAGTGGGCGAGATCTCCCTCACGTTCCACACACAAGTCGACTCCAACTGAGCAAGCTCAGCGTGGATCATGTCGACTATCACCTCGATCTGCAGCGGGGGGTCCTGCTCTGGGAGCACGGTGATCACTGCAAGGTGCTGGGGAGTACTAAGCTCCGCCCCCCTAGGTCGATGTAGTAGAATCCTCCATCGATCCCGTGTCCCAGGTACTCGATGACCTCCCGCCTCCTTCTGCTGTTGAACCGCTCCTTGCAAGCCGCAGCTAGGTGAGCAGGGTCACCACAGAAGAGGCACTGCTCCGGCAACGTGCAGTCCGACCGAAAGTGCCCCATCTCCCCACAGTTGAAGCAGATGTTGGAGGTAGGGGATTTCTCCGGTGGCGCCGACACCACCACCTGGGTATCGGCACGGCCGTCGAAAACCCGTCCCTGCGGAGGTGCCATAGGCGGGTTTCCAACCTGGCTCCCACCCACGGCACCACCCGCGGCACCACCTGCTCCGGCCCTGTTCTTCTTCGGCTTCTTCTTCTTCTTCGCCGCGGTAGGGGCAGCGTTATGGGGCAGCTGCTCCTCGCGGCGCAGCGGCGACCGGCGGTCGAGCGGCGGCGAACGCCCCGCTCAGCACGCCACGGCGCCTCGTATCTGCCCCTCGACGTATACTGTGCGCGCGAAGCCAGCTCCTCCCACAGCACCGCCTCCCTGCGGGCGCCTCACGGCGAAGGCGCGCGGCGTGCCGGCGACCTCCGGCGCGAGTCGTGCAGCAGGAGGCCTTCCCCCGCGACCCGGGAGGCCGTGGTCTCTGCCCCGGGAGCGGTCCCTGCACGTGTCCGTCCCGCGCGCTTGGTCTTCCCGAGCCGGGCGGCGCGGGGAAAGGGGGCGTGGCGAGCTCCGGCGAGGGGAGGGCCGGCGCGGGGAGGCATCGCGGCGCGGCGGGGATCGCCGGGCCGGGGGGCGGTAGGGCTCCGGCGGTGGAGGGTGCGGGGAGGAGACACGAACCCTGCGGTGGTGCTATTCCGGCGGCGAGCGGCTGGGGGACGAACCGCGCGGCCGCTTGAGGACCATGGCGAGGAAGGATGCTGTGAGTGGCCGGCGGGTGGAGGTGAATGGAGCGCGCAGACGCAGCGTGGCGGCGGACCTGGTCGGGGCGAGCGATCATGGCTAGGGTTAGGTCCCGAACGCCTCATCGGATCCAAAGCCAACGTGGCTCACTTGAGGGCCGGGCGGGCCCTGCGAGCCCTGCCACGCGGACGTCCTAGCACCTCCAGGCCAGCACCGGCCCAGACGGCCCAGGCGGCCCATGCGTCGACGGCCCACCGTGGCGAGGAGGAACTCTGCGCGTCGTCTCCAACGAAGCCGTGGGGGGTGGCGGCGGCGACCGCGGCGGAGCCAGCTGCTCCACCCTGTTTGACAAGGTATTAACTTGTCAATGCCTACAAGTTGTAGACTAGGGTTTTCGTGGAAGTAGAGGGCAAGTAGATCTCGAGGGTTTCTGCCGGAAAAGTACTCGACTAATAGAAAACTAGGGTTGTGTTGACAATGAAATCGATCCTCTCTTTCTCCCTCGGCTCCCATTTATATAGGAGGCGGAGCCGAGGGTTTCGTGATGTACAAGTTTACAAAGATCAGGAAACTCTTTGAGTTCGTCCCGTAATAGTTACAAGCTCTTATTCCTAATACAATTCTATCTTTCCAAACCGACACTTAATTGGGCTTCCGGGCTTCATATTCTTCGAGTCATGGGCCTTCAGTAAATCCTGGGTACCTTCTTCGGCAGGCCCATTGGGGATGCCTATGTCAGTAGCCCCGAGATTTTGCTTGAATTGGAGAATCGAGCAAAATCTCCATCATTACAATTAACATATGACTTCTTCGAGTCACTAAATAATTGTCATAAAATAATCATATGTTGTACATGGATAATGGTAGATGGGGCTGGTTCATCGACGGATCGGTACGTTAACTGCTCTCGTGGCAATCCCACAAAAACCTACTTCAAGGTCAAGTCCCTGGACATGATCTCGGTATACGCGTAATTCCGCTTAAGGTCTTACCATATGCCGAACTCCAGTCATATTTTATACCTAACGCGTCCGTTAGGATTTTTCTTCGCATCTGTTGATACGGAAAAAGTAGCAGAGCGCATTCATGTGTTACCACGCCACACAGGACGGATCCGGGGTCTTACCTTCGTAAAGTATTACGGCATTCAGAGATTTAACCGGACTGAGGCGCTCTGAGAATATATTGTCGAGTGCCTTTTTGCTGGAATAGCACATTTATTCGAGTCATATGATGACTTATTATCTTGACCTCCCGATGGGAGTATATGAAGAGTTATATCATAACTCGAAATATACTCAATTTGACTCCTTCAGTTTCATCGGGTACGCGACCAGCGTTCCCGATGGGAGTAGCCCCCGAGGCTACAGCCAAGTGCTTGTACTTGGTTGTAGGCTCATATGTTTACCATCTTGTCACTATATTGTCAACTTTCCTATTTTTCCATCTTTATCGGGTGCGCGACCAGCGCTCCCGATGGGAGTAGCCCCCGAGGCTACAGCCAAGTGCTTGTACTTGGTTGTAGGCTCACCTTTTTATCTTTTTTTGAACCACCATATACTTACGTCCTTTGTGCCATCCTCTTATCAGAAGTTATCATTCAACTTCGGATAAGAGTAGCCCCCGAGCATTTGAACAAATACTTGTATTTGATCAAAGGCTCTCGAAGTTATCTTATTGGAAACCTCGACAATTCTTCTGCCGTTATTTTGAAATACTTATTCGAGATTTTCCAATGACAACGTCGATGCTGACGATAGCCACGAACTCTGTATTGGGAAGACGCGAATCCAGTCATGTCTCTGATATGTGGGTCCAAACCTCTGTGCCCTTGACACGCCGTGGGAGTGGGGGACACACGTCCTCCGCTTTTTCCGGCACGCGCGCTGCGGCGCCTGTCCAGTAACTTCTCAGTAAATATACGATTATACCCTCGATAACACGTGTAAGGCATCGGATTCATTTCCTTTTTATCCAACGGTGCGACGGTTCGGTGGCTTGCTATAAAGCTACCCCTTCTTCCTCAATCTCCCCCTTCGATGCGCCGCTCAACTTTCCCTTCTCTCTCCAAAATCGCCATTGCTGTCCCCCAAGCTTCGCGCGCTTCCGCTCATCTCCAAAGCTCACTTTGATGCCACCGCGCACGAAGCTTCTTAGACACACCGCGCCAAGAACCAATCCGTCGATGGAGCCTGCGGAGATTTCCGGGTGGGAGAGATCTAAAATCTCCAACCAAGATCTGAAGACCCTCAAGACATTGGGGCTGCTGAAGAAGGAAGAAGCACTACTCTTCCCCGGCGATGAAAGTTTCCCTACGCCGCGCATTGGATACCGGGTAACCTTCGTTGACCACCTCATTCGCGGCCTGTCCACCCCCATCCACGAGTTTCTTCGTGGGCTGCTCTTTGTCTATGGGATTCAGCTACATCAGCTAACCCCCAACTCCATCCTCCATATCTCGATTTTTATCACATTATGCGAATGCTTTCTCGGGACCCATCCTCATTGGGGCCTGTGGAAACGCATCTTTTATCTCCGGCGCAACAGCTCTCGCAGCGTCGCCTACAATGTGGGCGGCATTGTCATCTGCGTCCGACCCGAAGTTGACTACTTCGACGTCAAGTTTCCTGACTCCGTTCAAGGGTGGCGCCGGAGATGGTTATACATTCAAGAGGAGCATGTCGACTCGCAAGAATACAATATCGCTCCTTTCGATGGTGCCGCGAAAATCCTTCGGCGCCGGTCGTGGGATGCCGAAGCTTCCGAGGAAAAAACGGCGACAAATGCACTGATGAAGCGCATCTGCGAGCTTCAGAACACCCGCGGTAAAGAACTGTCGGGTGTTCAAATCACTGCCCACTTCCTTAGGATTAGGATGCAGCCTCTGCAGGCTCGCAAAAACCCCCTCTGGATGTATGTTGGCGAAGAAGATGTCGACCGCGTATCCAAGGACCTTTCTGTGAAGGACTTGGAGAAGCTTGTCCGACGTTTTTCGTCGCTAAGCAAGAAAGACAAGGTTCCAACCTCTTGTCGCGTGGAGCCATACAGCAGCACCAACGCCCTCCCCAAAGTAAGTAACTTCTCTTTTGAGTTAAATTTCTATTTTTTTGACTGCTGTCTTGCTTACTTTTCTCGTTGATTTTCCTTCTGCAGAACCATCAAATCCTATCTTCTCTTCCTCCCCTTCCTGAGGGTGGAGAGGTCGATGAGCGAATCGTCGTTACCGACGATTCGCAGGCTCCCTCTCGTCCTGAGAGTGAAGTCGCAGGATCTCACAAATCTGCGGCTTCCTCCGAAAGATCTGAATCGGAAGCTTCCGAATCAGTGCGCTCCCCTCCTTCCGCTGTTTCTCCCAAAAACAAGAGGAAGAGGGATGAAATCGAAGATTCTGGCACCTCCAAGGCCACAGAACCTGCTGTCGAAGAAACAACACCCGAAGAAGAGGGTGCCTTTAACCCTTACGACGACGCAGGCTCCGTTAGCTCGTAAGCTTCTTTACTGTTATTTCTTTTCCAACTTTATTTTTTCATTGTCGCTTATTTTCTGTATTGATAGTGGCGAAGAAGAGGAAAAAGAGGAAACCGAGGTTCATGGGACGGCTCTAACGAGTACATCCCACACCTTGGTTCTTTCTGAAGAACGCCGAGCTGCCGAGGAATCTTCGCCTCCTCCCCAACAAAATGTGGAAGCATCGACTCCTACAGCCAGCCCCCGAGCCCCCTCGCCGAAGAGAGCAAGGATCGAAGCTGGCGATGACCATCTGATTGTTGCGGGAGGTCCCTCGACTTCCGTTTTGGAAGATGTAAGTTTTCCTGTTAGTCTCACTTTACTATTTTGCTTTGAGTCTCTTTTGCTCCTCTGTCGAGTTTTTCCTCTTTTAAACTTTCACCCGACACTATGTGTAGCCTTTGATGAAGCACCTCATCAAAATCGGTACCCAATTTATTGGGTTTCGCGACAACGCTGAAGATCTGAGGGGTAATGTCTACTATACTCTGCGTGCTTCATTTTTTCCTCGGCCAAGTTATTTTGTATCAGAACTGATTTCTTTGGATCCTCCTCAGAGAGCCTTGATCGAGCCGACAAACATGCTGAGGATCTCGCCGCTAAGCTTGAGCGAAGCGAGAAGGCTCGTGAGAGGGCTGAACGAGAAGCCGCTACTGTTGAAGACCTTCGGCAAAGACTTCACAAAGCTGAAGAAGCTTTAAGTGACAATGTCTCTCAACAAATAGCACGCGAAAACGCCATCATAGCTCGGTTGGAGACTCAGAACCGATGGTTTGTCAGTAAGTTTTCACCCTTATCTCCCAAACTTCTGAAATTGGTTCTCTGCGTATTTTGATGAACTCGAATTTTGTTCCAGCAGGAAAAATGGGTGAAGATTTCACCTTGCATGAGGCTGAAGAGGATCGTCTTCTCGACACCCTCTCAGTCCTTGAGCTACACGGGGATTTGGCGCGCATCAATATTTCCGATGCACGGGCTGCGTTTACGCGCCTCTTCCCCCATTTCTTCCCCAAACAGACGCAGCCGCAAATCTTCTCCGAGCTTGCCAAGCGCTTCCTTCCTGAAGAGGACCTTGCGCTGGCTTATCGAGAGGAGAACTTGAAGGTCGGAGTCGAAGGAACCATTGCTCTGGTTGCCAACAGCCGCCAAGATGTCGACTGGGCAAAGGGTGGCGACCACAAGGGAATGAACAAGGAAAAATGGAAGACTTTGGTGAAGGCTGCAAAGCCTCACTCGAAGAAAATCCTTGCCTTCCTAGGGCACAAACCTTCTACATCTGCTAGAACTGCCAAACCGGAGGTCAAGTAGACCAACCTACCTCCTTGTATTTTCTTCTCTTTTGTAGTTGTTGCCATCCTTATGAGTTTGCGACTATCGTAGAAGCCATCTTTTGTAATGGACCCAACTGATGTAAATATCTCAACTATCAATGAAAAAGTGGAATTCCTGCTGAATGATTGATGTCGATATTTTCTTCTTCCAGTTCGTATTTGATAACTACTCTGAAGCTGGTGAACCATCCTCTACTTCTCCTGCCGCGTCTCGCTCCCAACGAATTCCTGGTGATGTTTTACTAGACGATTCTTCGTGTGCTGACTTAATTCAGCAAGAACTGGCTGAACTTCGACAACAACTTCAAGGCATGAAAAAACAAGCCATCGCTGTCATGGACCAATCCCGCAAGTCTTCCGAACGGGAGAAGATAGCTCTTCAGCAGGCTCAAGAAGCCTTAGAATTGAAAGAAACTGCGGTTGCCGAAGCCTTATGGGCAACCTCTCGAGAAAATTATATGCTTGAACTACTGACTGACGCAAGTCTGGATATGGCGGGTGAGTTTCGCCCTTTGTGTTCTCCTTTTATTTATCCGTGTATAATTTTGCAATCCTCATTGTATTTCCTGATATGGTTGGGCTCCTTCTTGGATGCTACTGCCGAGGATCAGCGTGTTGATGCAAGATCCGAGATCCTTCTCCAGCTTGCCAAACAAAATGACAGTGATTTTTGGGCTAACGAAGACCGCACCCGACGAATTGTCCGGTTTCAGGATCGTGCCGCTCAGGTCCGAGAATTTCTTGAGTTCTGTACTAGTACCTTAGCCATGGTGTACAGTGCTATGTTTCCTCGGAATCCTCAACCCGAAAATCTTCCTGCTCTGATGAAGAAATTCAAGAATGTTCATCAGATCCACGAGTTTGTGAAAGTTCAACTGATGGCCGGTGCCCGTTTCACTTTGATCATGTTGCAAATCTGCTACCCGAAGTTAGACATGGCCAACATTGTTGACCTCTGCCACGCCAAAGTGAGAAAAAGAAGAAGGAACGTCGACAAGATCAATGACGCGGTGACGCCCGTAGCGGAGAAAATGATTGAGGATCTTCTTCGGATGGATGCTGATTTCTTCAAGGAACACCATTATGCTGATACCATGGGTGCTTCTACGGAGGATGAAAGAATAAATATAGATGACTTAATATGAGCCCTGTCTTCTTTTTCCTGTTGTCGAGCTTTATCTGTATATTGCGAGAACCATGTATAGTCAAAGCTAGTTTGTTCTTTTTTTCTCTAGCCCCCGAGTGTTTTGGTGGGTATATGTATGTTTATTATTCGCGAGGTATTTGGACCAAGGCGAATAATTATTGAGTTGTATATTGTAAGGAGCAAGTATATATTGTTAAATTTGCGGGTTGTAAGCCCCCGAGCCTTGTCGAAGAAGATGTATATCACCAATATTTTTACTATATTGCAGCATCGCGAACCCGCCTCATTAAAAACCTTCCAGCCCCACTCGGTGCCCTGAAAGGAAAAAAGTGCGTCTGAAAACTCGCGAGCTTTTCAGTACATTGTATGTTTACATGCATATCTATATTTTGACTTCTATGCGTAAAAACGCCGAAGTTGTGCCACGTTCCATGGATTTGGCTCTGCGACCCCTGTCTTCTTGTCCTTTATTCTGTACGCTCCTCCTGCGATCACCTCTATGACGATGTATGGTCCTACCCATGGTGACTCGAATTTTTCATGACTGTCCTGGGTAAGTCGAAGAACTAGGTCGCCAACTTGAAAAGACCTTGGACGCAAACGTCGACTATGATAGTTTTTCAGGTCTTACTGGTACTTGGTAACTCTTGACAGCACCTCATCTCTAGCTTCGTCGAGTGCATCGACATCATCCTCTAGTGCCTTTCTTGAAGTTTCTTCATCATATTCCACCACTCTCGGGGAATTGTGTTCTATTTCTATCGGGAGCACTGCCTCGGCCCCATGGACTAAAAAGAACGGAGTTTCCTGTGTTGTTGTATTGGGTGTTGTCCGTATACTCCACAACACGCTAGGCAACTCTTCTGGCCAAGTGTGTCGAGCTTTCTCCAAGGGTGTTAACAATTGTTTCTTGATACCATTGCAGATGATACCGTTTGCTTTCTCGACTTGACCATTGGTTTGCGGGTGCGCAACTAATGCAAAGTGTAGTTTGATGCCTACCTCTACGCAATATGCCTTGAATTCCTTGGAGGTGAAATTGCTGCCGTTGTCCGTGACAATGTTGTGAGGGGCACCAAATCGAAAGACGATGCCCTTAACGAAGCTTACCACCGATGCTGCATCTGGCGAAGTTATTGGTTTTGCCTCAATCCACTTAGTAAACTTGTCAACAGCCACGAGCATATATGCGTATCCTCCTGGCCACGCTTTATGTAATTTCCCCACCATGTCGAGACCCCATTGTGCGAAAGGCCACGACAAAGGTATTGGCATCAGTTCTGCTGCCGGAGAATGAGGTTTTGCCGCAAATCTTTGGCACGCATCACAAGTGCGAACTATCTCTTTCGCATCTTCTACTGTAGTTAGCCAGTAAAATCCTGCCCTGAAAACCTTGGCTGCTATTGCTCGGCTGCTTGCATGGTGCCCGCATATTCCCTCGTGCACATCCTTCAGTATTACTCTCCCCTCTTCGGGTGTAACGCATCTCTGCAACACTCCCGATATACTTCGCTTATACAGCTCTCCCTTGACCACGGTAAAAGCTTTCGATCGTCGAATAACTCGTCTTGCTTCCACTGGATCTTCGGGTATCTCTTTCCTTAGAATATATGCTATATAAACTTGCATCCAAGGAACTTGCACCATCATAACCTCGTGTGGTTCTTCTCCCTCCGATGTGTCTGCTTCTAGCTCTGCCGGAGCCCCCGAGTCCTTCTCAGACTTCCCTTTCTTCTTTGGCTGTTTTGGTGCTTTCTTCGCCTTTGTTGATCTTTCATTTATCTCTTCCCAGAATATGCCAGGTGGTATTGCTAAACATTGTGACCCGATATTTGCCAGAACATCGGCTTCATCATTGCTGAGTCTGCTGATATGATTCACTTCACATACATCAAAGAGTTTCTCGAGTTCATTGTATACCTCCTTGTATGCTATCATGCTGTCATTGACTGCATCGCATTGGTTCATCACCTGTTGAGCCACTAGCTGGGAGTCGCCGAAAATTTTCAATCGAGTAGCTCCACACGCCTTCGCCATCTTCATCCCATGTATGAGCGCTTCATATTCTGCCTCATTATTAGATGCATTGGGAAACGTCATCCGCAGTACGTATTTCATCTTATCTCCTTGGGGTGACACTAATATCACGCCAGCTCCAGCTCCTTCTAATCTCTTGGACCCGTTGAAGTTCATAGTCCAAGTTCTCGACAAATCTGGAGGTCCCGTGTTTTGCAGCTCCATCCACTCTGCGACAAAGTCTGGCAAGATTTGCGACTTTATTGCTTTTCTTTTTTCATACGTGATGTCCCGAGGGGAAAGCTCTATTCCCCAAAGGGAGACACGGCCTGTAGCTTCTGGATTGTTTAGGATGTTTGATAAAGGCGCCTCATTGACCCCTATTATCGGATGCGAAAAATAGTGTCGCAATTTTCTTGCGGTTGTAAACACTCCATACGCTAACTTCTGATACTACGGTTACCGCTGTTTTGAAGGCGATAAAACTTCACTGATGAAATATACCGGCCTCTGGACTCCATGAAGTTTGCCTTCTTCTTCTCTTTCTACCACAAGTACCGTGCTGACCACCGAGGTGTGGCCGCGATATATAACGAGAGGTTCCTTTTCCTTGGGCGCCACCAGTATTGGAGGTGTCGAGATTGTGCGCTGAGGTGCTCAAACGCCCTATCTTTTTCGTTCCACTCGAACTTTTCTCCTTGTTTGATGAGCGCATAAAAGGGCAGCGCTTTTTCTCCTAGCCTGGCGACAAATCTGCTCAGAGCCACGACACGTCCTGTCAACTGTTGTATCTCCTTAAGCTTCGTCGGCTTTCTCATTGTCACGATTGCTTGTATCTTCTCGATTCGCCTCAATTCCTCTGGCTGATACCAAGTATCCAAGGAGCTCTCCCGCAGGAACGCCAAAGGAACACTTCGTCGGGTTTAGCTTGAGGCGAAACTTGTCGAGGTTGTCGAAAGTTTCCTTGAGATCATCGATTAAAGATAACCCCCGCTCTGTTGTAATTACGACATAATCGATATATACTTGAACGTTCCTGCCGATCTGCATGGCAAGACACTTTTGCATCATCCTTTGATAAGTAGCTCCGGCGTTTTTCAACCCGAAAGGCATCGTTTTATAGCAGAACACACCGTAAGGTGTTATGAAAGCTGTTTTGACCTCATCCTCTTCTTTTAAGCGGATCTGGTTGTAACCAGAATACGCGTCCGGAAGGAAAGACGTTCGCATCCCGCTGTGGAGTCGATAATTTGATCGATCCTCGGAGGGGAAAGTGATCCTTTGGACGGTGTTTATTGAGACACGTGAAGTCGACGCACATGCGAAGGACGTCGGTGTTTTTCTTCGGGACCGGACTGGGTTAGCAACCCATGTGGCTTCGTATGCAGCTCCTGATGAAGTTTGCCTCTCAAGTCGATTAATTTCCGACAGCATAGCTTTGCGGTTTGGTTCCGAAAAACGCCGCAAAGGTTGTTTAATTGGCCTAGCCATTGGATCCACATTAAGAGGGTGCTCGGCAAGTTCCCTGGTACTCTGGCATGTCAGCTGGACACCATGCGAAGATTTCCCAACGCTCACGGAGGAACTCGACGAGCGCGCTTTCCTATGCGCTATCCATATTTGTTGCGATAGCTGTCGTCTTCTTGGGATCTGTCGGGTGAATCTGTACTTCCTTCGAGTTCTTGGTGGTGTCAAAGGTTGGCTCCTTCAGTGGCCTCCCTCCGTCAGGCAACACATCATAATCAGTTGTTAACCTTGACTACATATATTCTGCTTGCATCCCGAAAGTTTCTGACAGCCGATGAAAATCCTTGTCGCACTTATCAGCGAAACTGCCTTTTACTGTGATTGGGCCCTTGGGTCCGGGGAGTCTCCACAATAAGTATGTGTAATGCGGTACCGCCATAAATCTGGCATAAGCGGGTCGTCCTAGCAGAGCATGATACTGTGACGGGAAGTCCACAACTTCGAACTCTAGTTTCTCTCTTCTGTAATTCTCTCGGGTTCCAAACTGAACGTCGAGATTGATCTTTCCCAATGGATAACTTGGCTTCTCCGGGGTGATACCATGGAAACGTGTGTCAGTTAGTTTTAAATTCGCCAAAGATATGTTCATCTTCCTCAATGTATCTGCATACATGAGGTTTAAGCTGCTGCCTCCATCTATGAACACTCATGAAACGTTGAATCCTGCAATCACCGCTGGCAGGATCAAAGCTGATTGCCCTGGTCGTGGAACTTGCTGCGGGTGGTCTGCTATGGTGAAGCCGATGTCCTGCCCCAACCAATTCAGGTACTCAATCGTTGGTGGGGGCATCTTCTCTGCCATATAAACTTGTCGCGAAATCACCTTTTGGGTCCTATTCGAAGGTCTACCCTTTTGAATCATCGACACTGCTCCCGTTGTGTCAATATAAGGGCCATTGTTGGCTGGGGTTGCCGCCAACTGCAATTGATGTCTATTTTCATCGGTAATTATGGGTGGAGGTGGAAGGTGAATCTCACTCCTTGGCCCCTGAGGGTTCCTGCCTGCTGCTTGTGCATTGGCGTGTCCCGCATATCTATGCAATGCTAGGAAAGTTCGGCAGTCCTTCTGAAGATGACCCGACTGTCTTTTCCCAGTATTATCGAGAAAGAAATGCATCTGGCATGGTTCATTCAAAAGGTCCTCGGGTGATACATACGGTCTTTGGAACCTTGGTCCACTATTTTGTCTGTTAGAACGGGGAGCATCCATGTAGTCGCTGCGCTGTTCATTACCCCTTTGATAGTCATCTCGATGATTTTCTCCATTATTTCCTCGGAAGCCAGCCGATATTTGGCCAGGACCATCATAATCTGAGAACTGTCGAGAAAAGCATCGTCTATTTTGATTATTTCGGTTGCGGTCGTCTCAGGCAACCTATGCCGTTTATTTTGAACAACATCCCGTCCCCAGCGATTTGCTATTTCCATGAGTGCTATTGTTTTCGGATTGGTCCTTCCCAAATCCTCGATTAGGTCCTTCCTTCTGATACCAGCAACAAACGCATCTATTGCTCTTTCATCAGATATGTTCTCTGCCGAATTTTTGATGATGTTCCATCTCTGGATGTACGTCCTCATTGGCTCATCGTACTTTTGCCTGCAGGCCCTCAGCTGCTCTATTGACGTGGGTTTCTTGCATGTGGATAGGAAGTTCTTCACAAACATGTCCTCGAAAGTTTCCCAGCTGTCGATGGATCCAGGTGGTAACTTTTTTATCCATGACCTCGCTGCTCCACTTAGGTGTACCTGAATACTCTGCATGGCAGTTGCTTTGGTTCCACCCATCAATTTTACTGTCTCCAGGTAGTCGACTAACCAGTCTTCAGGATCTTAAAGACCATCGAACTTCTTGTAGTTGTCGGGTAATTTAAACCCAGATGGGACCCGAGTTTTACGAACTCGTCGAGTGAAGCAAGGGAGCCCGCACATATCTTCCTCATCTACTTCTGGTGAGTGCCGACGTTCTCTCCTTTCTTGCCGCGCTCTATCGATCCGCGCCTGTGTCACTGTATTTCTCGCATCACCCGTTCTTGGAGGATCTTGCACTACCACCGTGGGTCGTGGACTATTTTGCCTTGGAGCATCTTCGGGAGGTGTACTTGTGCCCGCAAACGCTGTTCCCATGACTCCAACTCCTGCCATAGCCATATTGTACATCGTTTCTCTTGGATCTCCGGGAGGTGGCCTGGATGCCAGTATGTAAGCCTGAGTCGCCATGTATCCAGCTTCCGGTGTTTTGGGAATAATGTTTCCTCTTGTGTCTATCGACATAAAAGACATGTCGAGGTTTTGGACCGATGCCCTCTCGCTCAGGTATATGCTGCAGCCGAGATCTTCCTCTATTACGAGCTGCTGTGACTATCTCCCGAAGTTCCTGATTGTCGACTCAGCTCTGTCGCCTACTTGACGCGGAAGCTGCAGCTTTTCTCTGCTCAAGTATCACCCTTTGCTTCTCCAGTTCTAGCACGCGCGAGCCTATATTGGTATGCTTGCAACTCCTCCACCGTAGCGGTGGTGGTCAACGGATTTGTACCGTTCAAGGCTGTTGTCGCTCTGTCCCAAGCTGCTTGCGGTAATTGCAACCTCTGGCGTGGTGTAGTCCCGACATACTTGGAGCCTAAACCTCGCGTAAGATCAGCGGGATCGACGTATGGATTTCCCAAATCATCGAAAGCCTCTGATGTTTCGCCCTCCGGATGACTGGACTCGCCAATCACGTAGACTTGATGGTATGTTGGCCTTGAGTGGTCATCTTCTGGGTCGGTGACACCGTCGTAAGGATCAGCGAGGACCTCCCGAATAAGGGTAGATTTGTCGATGAAGCTGTCGATGCTTTCCGAGTCGCTGTCCAGATCGGAGTCCGTGAACGACCCGAAAGACATCCCGCCGAACAGGTTGGCGAGATCTCCGCCGACGGCGGGCGTGGCGCTGCTTGTCGACGAGGTTTTTCCGCTTGACTGAGTTGACGATGATGATCCCGAGAAATCAGAACCAACCGCTAACGGTCCCGAACGGATCGGTGCCGCTAAACGATGTGATCCTTCTCTCCCGACGCAAAAGTAGAAGCTCCCGAACTTCATCTCATTGGCTCTTCCAGATAGGCATATGCATCCAAACGGGCGGGAGGGTGAGGAACAAAATCAACGAGACCAGTTCGATCTGTTTACCTCCGTCCATCGCATTGCTTGCCACCGAAGATGTCGACGATGTTGAACGTGCCATCGAGATCAGCTCCTTGTCGCCTCTAATTCCCACAGACGGCGCCAATTGACAAGGTATTAACTTGTCAATGCCTACAAGTTGTAGACTAGGGTTTTCGTGGAAGTAGAGGGCAAGTAGATCTCGAGGGTTTCAGCCGGAAAAGTACTCGACTAATAGAAAACTAGGGTTGTGTTGACAATGAAATCGATCCTCTCTTTCTCCCTCGGTTCCCCTTTATATAGGAGGCGGAGCCGAGGGTTTCGTGATGTACAAGTTTACAAAGATCGGGAAACTCTTTGAGTTCGTCCCGTAATAGTTACAAGCTCTTATTCCTAATACAATTCTATCTTTCCAAACCGACACTTAATTGGGCTTCTGGGCTTCATATTCTTCGAGTCATGGGCCTTCAGTAAACCCCGGGTACCTTCTTCGGCAGGCCCATTGGGGATGCCTATGTCACCGTTCCCGACCACAGGCTCGCCTCCCAACGAGCCGAGACCTCCCGGGGCAGCCGTCGACGGCGAGGCGAGGGGAGGCCGCGTCGCCGCGGACGATGGGGCCGAGGGCTGCCACCTCACCGGGGGAAACCTAGCTAGCGGCGGCTGCCGGCGCCCACGCCCTAGGGTGCGGCGAGCCTGCGGAGGCGAGCGGCGAGGGCGACCACGACGCGTGACAGCGAGGTAGTCCCCGAGCGTCACCGTCCCCGGCGGCATGCAGCGAGCGATGGCTTCCGCGCGGGCGGCGTCCTCGGCGGCGGCCTCCTCCGCCACGTCTGCCCAACGTCGACCACGGATGCATTCGGGCATCTCCGCCGCCTGCGGGGACTCCCCAGAACGCACCGGCGTCATCGCCGAGCGGGGCACGGCGACGGACCTAGCACCGGCGGCGGCGGCAGCTCCCAAGGCGCCTCCTTTCGCTCTCGCTAGGCATCACCTGGACGATGCTCAACATAATCCGACTATTGAAGTCAAAAGGTGGGTCATTCCTTGGGCACTGAGATTTGTCACCCATTGGAGTGACCTGAAATTGATAAGCTAGCTTAAACCTTTGTACTGAATGGTAGTCGTCAACAAAATGTTCAATTTTTAGTTGGCGTATTTTCCCAATTAAAAATATAGCGTGAGTGCACGGTTTTCCGCACACCTCCCACTAACCACAGCCACATTTCCTTTTTGCAAGGTCAACACCATACCTCCAAGTCTTTCCTTCATTTGTTGTTCCTGAAATTTCAGCTGACAATGGTCCACTTCTGGTGAAATCATAGTGTAATCCTCTGCTCTTCATGTTCAACTCATGTAAGACACTTGGGAGGATACGCCCTTCAAGTTTCTCGGCTATCACTTTCCTTGTGGCTATCTTAACCATGATTTTCTCTCTTATTTTATCCATAAGATACACAGCTGGAAGCTCCTTTTCATCCTTAATCCAATTGTTGAAGCACTCGGAAATGTTAACGCAATCAACCTTGCATTCTTTGGAGAACTTTGATCTGCTCCAAACCAGATTATGGTACTTGTTTAACCAGGGTATTGCTTTAGGACAAGTTTGTGTAATTTTGTCCTTCAGTGCATCATGCCTACGGGTTGTACATGAGGACGTATCCTATGAAACGAGGGAACTCGTGCACCACATGCACCTGCTCCCATGGCCATCGAATATGAAAGGAAGGGACATGATGCAGAGCTTTGTGGGCTGATGGAACATTTACAAAACAATCTTATGGTTTTTCTGAATCACAAGAATCGTCCTTGCCAACATGAATCCCCATTGTCTCTCTTCTTATCTCCTTTACAACATCAATATGGGAGCTAGTTAGAAATTCCGCTCCAATATTCGTCTATGTACCAGTCGAATCTCTTGCCCCTATCTTGTATCTAGGTGATGATCTCTGACTCTGAATCTCCGGCCCTCTGAGCAACCGTGCCCATGGGAGCTTTGAGGATAATTTTCTTACAAAAAATTCTACCAAATTAAAGACATAAGAGCATCTCTAGCGGATACGGCATATCGGCCTGCAAACGCGGTGGCGGACCGATATGCGGGTTTCAGACGTTTTTTGGGCCAGACCAGACCCCGCATCGGTGGTCTGGCCCGGAAAAACTATCCAGGCCGCAGCCCAAATCACCAAAACGCACGCATATATAGCGGTCAGCGAGGCGGATGGGGGCCAAACCCCATCCGCTCCTCCGCCTCCCGCCGACGAGCAATCGACGCGTACAGTGTATATCCAGCGTCCCAACCTCCCGCCGGCGACGATGGTGGCAGGGCGCGGGCACGGGGGCGGCCAGGTGGGCCACGGCGGAGGCTCCACTGAGTGTGGTGGGAGCTCCACTCCTCCCGCCGGCGAGAAGACGGAGCGGGAGAAGGTGAAGTTCGACACGGCGCGCATTCGCGGTAGCTACCACTACCGCAACCACGGCGTCGCCGCGCCGCCCGCCTTCGCCAGGCGCGAGTCGGAGCGGTACCGCCGCGGATGCGCCGCCTCCTCTTCCGCGGCCTCGTCGTCCTCGGGCTCGAGCTCCCGCCAGCTCCCGCCGACGACGCTGGTGGTGAAGATGGAGGTCGAGCCGGAGCCGCCGGGCCTCACCCACTTCGCCGAGGGCGACTACCTCGACGACGAGCAGTTCAAGAAGCTCCTCCCGCAGCTCGGCGTCAACGCGGGCCTCACGCCGGAGTGGGAGATCGACACCACCGTCGGCCTCGTCGCGCGCTCCAGCCAGCAGGACGCAGAGAAGGCCGCCGAATGGAGGCGCATTGCCGTCGAGCAGGACCGCGTCTTCGTCGACCTCGTTAGCGACGAGGAGTGAGCCGACGCGCTGCCGCCACGGCACAGGGCTCCGGTGAGCCGATTTTGCTGCACTGTACTGTCGTGGCGGATTGTTTTACTTTTGTTGTAATGTAGTGCTGCAATGCAACTGAATTTAGGATGAACTGCAAGCATCTGAGCTGCAAGAATCGAACCGTTATTCTCTTGCGCGTATTTTTTAAATTTGCAGTTTCATATGCCATATCTGAACTGCGTGTGTGCTTTTCGAACCCCAAATCCGCGTTGGGATGCCCTAGATACGCGGATTTGGGGTTTGGGGTTTGCCGTATGTGTTAGAGATGCTCTAAGGGCATCTCCAACGCGGCAACCCATCCCGCGCCCGCGCGTCCGGATGGGTCGAACCGGACAAAATCCCGGCCCAGCGCGCGGACCCATCCCAAAAATGGATGGCCGCGGCGTCCGGGACGACCCAAAGCCGGCCCAAATTTGGGCCGAGTTTGCGTGGCCGCGGACTCCTATCGTTGGCCGCTCGCGTCCTCCCCTTGTCCGCCCCTGGCCCGCCTGTCTGCCTCCCAAAACACAGCCCCCTCGCACACATCTCCCACCGCTCCGCCGCCACCCCCTGACCAGCGATTTGGGAGCGCTGTCGACGCCGACCACCGTCGGTGAGACGCCGGCAAGCGGTGCGGAAGAATAGGACGTGGCCCTGCGCTGCTTTTGCGGCGTCGTAGCAGAGTCGGAGGACGCCGTCGCCGACGCTGTTATCGTCTCACCGTCGCGAGACCTCCCGCCGTCAGCAGCTTCGCCGTTGCCGCCAGAGGTGAGCTCTCGTGCACCGTGTTTCCAGGCCGCAAGTCGGCCGGGACCGCCATTGCCTGCAGGTCCCTACGGACGCGTTGGATGGCCTCCGCCGGCGAGGTGTTCGATGAAATGGGCGATCTAAAAAATTTCCCATTTCATCTGTAGATCATGGTGGACAGCGACGACGAGTACTTCTTCAATAACTTCATCGACACATCGTCAGACGAGGAGTCCGACGACGACTTTGTCACGGAGGCTACGCTGATCATCCACGAGCACAATGTCTCGCAGATCCCCGTGTTCCGGGGTCCTTGCCGGCGCGCGCGGCCGCCTTGGACCGCAAAAGAGAACGCGGCCACGACCAGCTCTTCCACGACTACTTCTACCACAAGGCATTGTTCACGCCGGCCATGTTTCGCCGTCATTTTCGGATGTCCAGACCATTGTTCACCCAGATAATCGAGGCGTCAAGGTCTACGACAACTACTTCTGCACCAAAGTGGATGCAATTGGTAAGGTAGGCCTCTCTTCGTACCAGAAATGCACGGCAGCGATTAGGATGCTCGCATATGGTGTTGCCGGTGATTTCCTAGATGAGTACACGCGCATGAGTGAGTCGACCTGCTTGGAAGCGATGTACAGGTTCTGCAGAGCAGTGATCGGTGCGTTCGGAGAACAATATCTTCGGCAACCTAATGCAGAGGACACAACTCGTCTGTTGTCAATCAACGATTCCAGGGGGTTTCCTGGGATGCTTGGCAGCATAGACTGCATGCACTGGGAGTGGAAGAACTGCCTTTGGTTAGCAGGGGGCGCACGGCCATTCCGAGGGGTGCACAGTGATTCTTGAAGCTGTTGCTTCACATGACACATGGATTTGGCACTCATTCTTCGGAATGGCTGGCTCGCACAATGACATCAATGTGCTGCAGCGCTCTCCGGTGTTTGATAGGCTAGCGTACGGTCAGTCCCCTGATGTGGATTTTGAGATCAATGACCACCACTACAACGAGGGGTACTACCTTGCTGATGGTATCTATCCACCTTGGGCTACACTCGTGAAGATAATTCGGCGTCCCAACTCAAAGAGGCAAGGTTTGCCAAAGAGCAAGAGGCAGCCCGAAAAGATGTCGAGCGGGCATTTGGCATCCTCCAAGTTCGTTGGGCCATCGTCAGACACCCTGCTACAGCATGGAGTGTGCAAACTCTGTGGGAGGTGATGACCGCTTGTGTAATCATGCATAACATGATTGTTGAGGTAGAGCGGGATGATTCACTGTTTGATAATGAGTGGGATAGCCAGGGAGAGTTGGTTACTCCTCAAGGTGGTCCGGCATCATTCCAAGATATCCTCCATGTGCACCACGAAATTCGGGATCTAGCTATACACAACCAGCTCCAGGCTGATTTGGTGGAGAACATGTGGCAGCATGTTGGCAACAATGCTGCAAACAACAATGAAGGAAATCCGGAAGAAAACAATGCCTAGAGCATTTGTATCATTTTTACATTTTTTTTGAATAATACTTTGTCATTGTATACGTGGACAATAAACTTATGTAATAAATCTTGAGTATTTAAACTCATTTATATATTTTTTTATGATTTTTTATGCTTTTATAGTGAATTTAGAGGTAAATAGCAACTTCTATGCGCCGCTACCCAAATCCGCCGCGTTGGGCGCAGCGCGCGACCCAAATGGACACGCGGGGCTCCGTCCGGGTGTCCGCGCAGCCACCCAAACGGCTCAAAACAGACGACCCAGCGCATCCGTTTGGATCGCCGCGTTGGAGATACCCTAAGGGCGCGTTTGGTTGCCTGTGAGCCTCTTGGCTCGCATCGGGCCAGCAATTTTCGGCCCGTTTGGTTGCCTGGGCCAAGCCGCGTTCTTGCATCGCACGGGTTTCAAAGCACCCCTGGGACAGGCCCTGGAGGAACGCCCGGAATGGCAGTTTCTCCAGGGACAGGCCCTGGCGATGCAAATCCCCATCTCCGCTGATGCAAACTTTGGCCCCGCGATTTAAAAGCGAGAACGTGCAGACAACGTGTGTTTCCAGGAGCCTCCTTAATCTCTCTCCTTAATCAACTCCATGGCTCCACGGGAAGAGCTCCTCGATGATGGCCACGGACTCCACGACGGTCAAGCCACGGAGGAGCTCCGCCACGGCCACAGCAAGGAGCTCCGCCGTAGACATGGTCGCGGCCATGGTGGAGCTCCGCCACGGCCACAGCAAGGAGCTCCGCCGTAGACATGGTCGCGGCCATGGTGGAGCTCCGCCACGGCCACAGCAAGGAGCTCCGCCATAGACATGGTCGCGGCCATGGTGGAGCTCCGCCACGGCCACGGCAAGGAGCTCCGCCATAGACATGGTCGCGGCCATGGTGGAGCTCCGTCATGGCCCCTCGCCCCTGCCGGCCTCGTCGTGCTTGGCCGCGCCGCACCTGAGCCGCGCCTGAGCCGCACCCACGCACTTCCCTGGCCGCGCCGCCCCTGGCCGCCCATCCCGCGCCAGGCTGCGCTCGCGCCGCCCCGCCCCCTAGCCGCGCACCCGCGCCCCGCGCGCCACCCTCGCCGCCGTCCGAGGCCGGCGCGGCGTCCGCCCCTGGCCGCCCGCCCCGCGCCGGCCGCGCCGCCCAGCCGTGCGCCACCGGCCGCGGCGTCCCGCCCTGGCCGCCGCCGCGCCCCGGGCCGCCCCGCGCCCGCGCCCCCTGGCCGGCGCGTCGAGCGCGCGGCGCCACGCCAGGCCGCGCCGAGCAGCGCCCGCGCGGGCCCCGCCAGCGAAGGTCCGCCGTCCGCGGTCCTGACAAGCCACGCCGCCCCTGGCCGCCCGCTGAAAGTGCATTTCATGATCTCTAAGGTTTTGTGTGTTTGTTAACAACACCGGTGACAATCTAACTGTGTGCTAAGTGAGTGACAGATAAATAAAAGATATCATCTGATAATCTCGATCCACTCGAAAAGGAAGAAAAAGGATGAAGCTGTAGTTTCCATGGCCGGCACTGCCGCTAGTTGGGCCGGCACTGCCGGTGGATGCACGGCCTGCCGGCGGTCCAACCGGCACGCCGGCCTGCCCTGTCGACCAGCTGAACCCTAAGTCCTGGCGGCACTGCGTGTCTCACGCACTGCCGCCGATACCGTTCCAACGGGCAGAAAAGCTGGTGGGGTATAAAAAGGACCCTTCCCCTACCTTGGAAGGTGGCTCAACCCCTAAAGTCTTCCTCCACCATTGCTGAGCCACCAAGAACACCAAAATCGTCAGATCTCCTCCCTCAACCACCCAAATCCCTTGTGCTTTGGAGAATCGAAGGAGAAGACCCCGATCTACATCTTCACCAAAGCGATTTGCATTTCCCCCTCATTTTGTTGAGGGTCCCCTTGCTAGTGTTCCTCTTTGGATCCCTAGTTGTTTGTTGTTGATGTATTCTTGTTGATTGTTGTGTTGTTACAGATTTGGGAGCCTCCAATTTGGTTGTGGATGTGTGCCCCAAGAACCTTGTAAAGGCCCGGTTTCCGCCTCGAGGAAATCCCTTAGTGGAAGTGTGCTAGGCCTTCGTGGCGTTGCTCACAGGAGACTGAGTGAAGCCTTTGTGGCGTTGGTCTGGCTTTCGAGCACCACACTCCTCCAAACGTAGACGTACATTCTTGCAAAGGAAGGAACTACGGGAATCATCTCTGTGTCTCCGCGTGCTCCACTCTCGGTTACCTCTATCCTATTATCTTTGCTATATATTGCCTAGCTATATATTGCTTAGTTGTTGATCTTGTCATATAGGTAAATTCACATAGTTGCATATCTAGAGAATTTACCTTTGTGTCAAGCCTAAATTGAAAAGAACTAAAAATTGGTTAGCACCTATTCCCCCCCCTCTAGGTGCGGCATACGATCCTTTCAATTGGTATCAGAGCCTCGGCTCTTATTTCGGGCTTAACCGCCTAAGAGTATGCCGAATGATGAGGTTACGGAAGGGGCCGCTAAGCCGGTCTCTATGGATGATCTCAAGTTGATGGAAACATCTTTGAGGTCCTCCATGGAAGCTCAAATGGAAAGCATGAGGAAAATGATTTCCGAGCTATTGCCGCGGGCTCCCTCCATCATCCCCGTCATAGAGGAAAGGGACAAGAGTGAGTTAGAAAAGGGAGATGCTTCGGGCTCACCCTCCTCTACCACACCCTTGGAGAGTGATCACTTAGACAATAATAAAATCCCCACTACTTCTCCTAGAGCAACAAGTGATGGTGTGAGCTACCACAACGTGGCTCCACCTTTCCGCTCTCCCGACATTCCGGTTCCCCATCCTCATATAAACATTCGGGGCGACCCACCTAAGTTTAATGATAAAGATTTTGATACATGGCAATTTGAGTTTCGCTCTCATGTTCGCAGTGCCTCCAATGAACTTTGGAGAATTATCTTGGAAGGCTACAAGCCTTACAACCCCGACAAGTTGACTAGAAGAGAAGAGGTTGATAATCAACTCAACGACATTGCCTTGCACATGATTCAAACTAGTGTGGGGACAAAGGACTTGTCCCTTGTTCGGAATTTCTCCACCGCCAAGTAAGCTTGGGAGGGCTTGGCCGCTAGCTGCATGGGAAGTGAAAGCATGAGGAGAAACAAGTATAATGCCCTTCGGAATCAAGCCGAAGGATTCATGAGGCTACCGGATGAAGATCATCAAGTCATGTATATAAGACTTATCACCGTTGCCGATGCTTTTCGGAATGTGGGTGCCAAACACATTGATGAGTTTTGGGTCAAGGATAAGTATATTGACTGCATGATGCCGTTTGAACCCGTTGATGTCAAGACTCTAGTTGGGAGAGAATGTTTTTCTTCTCTCACTTCTCAACAAGTGGTGCACGAGTTGCAAGCTCTCAAGGTGCTCGAGCAAAACTCTCAAGATTCTTGCAATCGAGCCATTGGGATGTCAAGAGGGACCAATCTTGCCTTGACGGCCAATACCATGGAAGAAGTGAACCCTCAAGAACCATATAGGACATCTTGGAGTATGCCCTATCCGGATGATTTGGAATACCACTACAATGATCACATGGCATTCCATGCAAAAACCTTTTGGGTTGATCCATCCAAGGCAAAGGAAGATAACATCAAGAGGAACTACTCAAGCGGGGTCAAGGGTTTGGGCCCAAAAACAAGATCGTGCTACAATTGTGGTGACAAGAATCACTTCATCGCCCAATGCCCCTATGAGCATAGGGAAACTCGCGGTGGAAGGCTCATTCCCAAGGACAAGAGCAAAGATTCAAAGGCTCCCAACAAGAAATTCTACAACAAGAGTAAGAAGGACAATGGGCCTCCAAGGATTGTGCTAATGACTAAGGAAGAGTATTCTTCCGATGAAGTTGAAAGTAGTTGTGATGAAGAAGAAACCTCAAAGGAAGTGGCCGCCATTGCCACCACCAATGTTCCCTCTTCCTCTCTCTTTGAATCCCCCAATGAGAACCCTCACATCAAGAATGCACATTGCTTCATGGCAAGGTCCTCCTTAGACACATCTATTGTGCTATCAACCCAAGAAGAATACACATCCGGGGATGATGATGATGAAGAAGAAGAAGAAACCTCCAATGGATTGGTGGCCCTTGCTTCCCTCCCCAACAACTCTTCATCACCAATTGAATCCCCCAATGAGGATATTCTTATGAGGGAAGAAAGTTGCCTCATGGCCAAATCTTCCGAGGTATCATCCCCTAACCCCTCTATGCCTATCATATCAAATGATCTAGGGGTTGACCATGCTAGTTTAAAAGTGAAACAAGAAATGCTTGATTTCGATGAGTTCATTCTTAACTTGAAAGGTGACACTAAAAAGCATGTTTCAAATCTCATGGTTCGTCTAGCTCAACTAGATGATGCTCTTGATAAAAAATGTAAAATAGAAAGAGAGGACTCTCTTGAAATAGCCGCTCTTAAAAATGCCCTTGAGGAAGGACAAGAAACTAGAGCTTCTCTTGAAGAGAGACTAGAAATTCTTGAAGAGCCTCAAGATGAAATTAATAAGCTTACTAAAGCAAGAGATCTTGCTAGGGCTAAAACAAAAGTGCTTAAAAAGGAAAAGGCCAAATTTGGTGTTGATCATGAGAAACTTGTGAAGGATCTAGATGAACTAGACAAGGCTCACAAAGCCTTCAAGAGTGAATACTCACTCCTCTCCAAGTCTAATGAGCAACTTCAAATTAGGCTTGCTAAATATGATGTGCCTAGCTCTTCTACCTGTACTTGTGATCATGCAAATATTATTGAGGAAAATGCTAGGTTGAAGGATGAACTTGCTAAGGCCACCTCTCCCCAAAGTAAGTTATCTTTGGATGATCTTTTAAGTAAACAAAGATCAAACAATGGAAAGGAGGGCATTGGCTTTAATGCCAAGGCAAAGAAGGCCAACAAGAAGAATACCAAGCCCGCACAAGAAAAGAAGGCTTTCACTAATGGTGAAGCCTCTAAGGCCAAACCATTAATGATGATGATGCGGGAATTGCTAACCCTCACTGTGTTTTATTTAAAGATTATTATGGTGATGTTTATGCAAAATATGTTGGCCCATATGATGGATATGTTGCTTGGTCTATTTGGGTCCCAAAGACCCTTGTTGCTAACAAAAGAGGACCCATTGAAAAATGGGTACCTAAATCCAAGATTTGATCTCATGTAGGACTATGCCGGAGGTGGTCAAAATGGGTGCTTGATAGTGGATGCACAAGTCATATGACCGGCGGCAAGAATCTCGTCAAGGAGTTGAGGCCCAACATTAATGATATCACCGTCTCCTTTGGCGATAATTCTACATCCAAGGTATTGGGTTTTGGCAAGGTTGTGGTTGCACACAATGTTACTCTTGTGGATGTCATGCTTGTCAAAACCCTTGGTTACAATTTGTTATCCGTTTCCGCCCTTGGCAAGATGGGTTTCGCCGTCTTTATTGATAATGATATTGTGGTCCTCTTGTGGAGCAAGACTCTAAAAGTCGCATTCGTTGGGTATCGCGAAAATAACTTGTATGTGGTGGACTTCTCGGGGTCCACCATGACAAGTGCGATGTGCCTATTCGGAAAGGCGGATGTGGGTTGGTTGTGGCATCGCCGCTTGGCCCATGTCAACATGAGAACTTTGCAAAGTCTTCACAAGGGGAACCATATTGTGGGTCTAATGGAAAATGTGTCTTTTGCCAAAGATCGTGTTTGTAGGGCTTGTGTTGAAGGCAAAATGCATGACTCTCCGCACCCAAGCAAGACTATTATCTCTTCCAAGAGGATCTTGGAGCTCCTTCATGTGGATCTCTTTGGTCCCACCACTCATGCAAGTCTTGGTGCGAAGAAACATTGCTTGGTGATTGTTGATGACTACTCAAGATACACTTGGGTCTACTTTCTCAAAAAGAAAGATGAGACTCAACAAATCTTCATTGACTTTTCCACCGAGGTGCAACGTCAACACAACCTCCTTATAATGGCAATAAGAAGTGACAACGGCTCCGAGTTCAAGAACTACACACTCAATGATTTTCTTAGTGATGAGGGATAAGACATCAATATTCCACTGCATACACCCCTCAACAAAATGGTGTTGCGGAGAGGAAGAACCGGACTCTTATGGATATGGCAAGATCTATGATGGCGGAGTACAAATCCCGCTATAATTTTTGGGCAGAAGCAATCTCCACCGCTTGCCACTCTTCTAACCGGCTCTATCTCCGTAAGGGCTTGAACAAGACTCCGTATGAAATACTCACCGGGAACAAGCCTAATATCTCATACTTCAAGGTGTTCGGGTGTAAGTGTTTCTATAAAATCAAAGGAGTCCGTTTATCTAAATTTGCTCCTAAATCTTTGGAGGGTATATTTGTTGGTTACGGTGCCGAATCTCACACTTATAGAGTCTTTGACGTATCCTCCGGGATTATCATCGAATCTTGTAGTGTGAAGTTCGAGGAAAATGATGACTCCCAAGTGGGGCAAGTTGATGTTTGTGCAGGTGATGAAATACCTCAGATGCCATAGTAAGAATGGGTGTGGGATTTTCCGCCCCATTGAGGGACACGGTGTGGCGTCTCGGGAAGGACTATGCTCTACCATGGTGGAGCCCTCATCTTCTCAACATCAACAAACTCCATCTCTTGAAGCTAATGATGCACCAACCCAAGAACAAGAACAAGACCCTCCCTCTTGTGTGCAAGATCAAGGACAAGATCAACCAAGGATTCATGATGGCTCCGATGAGTATCCATTTGATATTTGGGCCTCACCGAATGATGTCCAAGATCAAGCACATGATATTGAGCACTCTCAAGACATTGAGGAAGCTCAAGTTGAAGGTCAAGACGGGGACCCAAGCGATCAAGTTGATCAAGTGATACCTCCAAGGCCTAGAAGAACCAAGGAGGAGATCGAGGCCCGTCGTCTTGCAAGAAGAGATAGGAACTTGGAAATTCTTGAACACACTCATGAGAAGGTCCTAAGTGATGTAAGAGGAAGAGTTTCCACAAGAAGACAATTGGCTAACTTTAGCAATCATCATGCTTATATCTCCTTAGTGGAACCAAAGAAAGTATTTGAAGCTCTTGAAGATTCGGATTGGTTGGAAGCTATGCACGATGAACTCAACAACTTCAAGCGCAACAAAGTATGGACTTTAGTAGAGAAGCCAAAGGAGTGCCGCAATGTTATAGGCACTAAATGGATATTCAAGAACAAGCAAGATGAGTTTGGAATTGTTGTGAGGAACAAGACAAGATTGGTGGCTCAAGGTTTCTCTCAAATTGAAGGAATTGACTTTGGAGAAACTTATGCTCCCGTGGCTCGCCTTGAGTCCATCCGTATCCTTCTTGCATATGCATCACATCATAATTTTAAGTTACAACAAATGGATGTGAAAAGTGCATTTCTTAATGGTCCTTTGCATGAAGAGGTTTATGTTAAGCAACCCCCGGGTTTTGAGGATCCCGACTTTCCTAACCATGTCTATAAGCTTGAAAAAGCACTTTATGGTCTCAAACAAGCTCCTAGAGCTTGGTATGAGCACCTTAAAGAATTGTTGATAGACCGTGGGTTTGATGTTGGGCTAATCGATCCCACTCTTTTTACTAAGAGGGTCAATGAAGAGCTTTTCGTTTGCCAATTATATGTTGATGATATTATCTTTGGCTCTACTAACAAAGCTTTTAATGATGAATTTTCAAAGCTTATGACCGATAGGTTTGAGATGTCAATGATGGGAGAGATGAGGTTCTTTCTTGGTTTTGAGATCAAGCAATTGAGAGAAGGAACTTTCATCAATCAAGCAAAATATCTCCAAGACATGCTCAAGAGGTTCAAGATGACGGAGATGAAGGGTGTAGCCACTCCAATGGTTACTAAATGTCATCTTGCACTAGATCCCAATGGTAAAGAGGTGGATCAAAAGGTATATCGCTCCATGATTGGATCCTTGCTTTACCTTTGTGCATCTAGACCGGACATAGTGTTGAGTGTTGGTGTGTGTGCAAGGTATCAAGCTTCTCCTAAGGAGAGTCATTTGATGGATCTCAAAAGAATCTTTCGATATTTAGTTGATACCCCAAGATATGGTCTTTGGTATCCTAAAGTGTCGTCGTGGTGAACAGACAGATGCCATAGGATGGCTAAGATTGGGGCCGAATGTGCGCTAGAGGATTCGGGGGAGGGTTTCCGGAAGGATGCCCGGTTGCTTTCCTATGAAGAACTTGGCCTTGGCCAGAGGTAGAAGAAGAAGAACACCATGAGAACCTCTGCCTCAGATCTTTCTATTCATCGATCTCAAGAGATTACAGGTTTGTGGTTACACACAACAGCTCAACCCGTCGTCCCTTGATCGTCTAAAACGTGCCCGCATATGGGCGTGCCCCCTCTCCTTATATAGGGGAGAGGGTGGCTTACAGGGGAAGAAACCCTAGGAAACCTAATGGCATCTTTGAACAGACAAGCTACTTTACAAAGCCACTTTGGCTACGTGGCGCCGGTATCTCTTTAATCGGGCGCCGACATCATCACCTTTTCGTCATCTTACGCTTTGGCGTCAGGGCTTCGTTTAAAGCTGAAGTGCTTCGCTCATCCTTGTCTTCTAGCTCGGAGAGAATCTTTGACCAGCCTTGCCGACGTGCTACAGTGTAGCCTGTACCGGTACTCCGGTATCTTCTTAGCCGGTGCCGGCATACCCCTGCTGGGATACCGCACGATTCACTTAGCATAGAGCTAACTCTTGTTAGCCGGAACAACCTTTAAACCGGTATCTTGATGGTTCAAACCATCCGGTTTGGCATGCCTTTGGCATACCGGGGGTCATCCCCCCAACATTAGTCCCCGAAGCTGGTATAGTCCGGTGGATCCTATCCAACGGACCATGCCAGGTTCCCTTATATTCACGATACCGGTTTAAACCTTCCGGCAACCAGTCTGAAGGTTCCGGCCTCTGCCGATTTCAAACTTAGCATAGTCCAGCGGATTCTATCCGATGGACTACGCCAAGTCCTCATCCTGAACGTACCGGATTAATCCTTCCGGTTTCCATTTAAACTCATCCGGTTCCTCGCCAAATCTTTCCGGTAGCTTCGTCATTAAGACTTTCCTCGACGAAGTCGAGAATATCTCGGGTACAACGTTTGTCAGTGACATGCGCGCTGTGCCTGGCACAGCAGCGTCAGAGGTCACTTCCCTTCGGCTTCTGCGCCTCTATTAAATGCGGCATACCGGATCCGGGCTGCCGTTCCGGATCTGTGCGGTGAGCCTGTGGCTTTTTGTTTTTCGCGCGTGTATCCTCGCGCCACGTGGCGGCCCACGGAGCGAACCGTCGCGGCCCGACGGTTGCCAGCCCACTGGCTCTTTCTCCTATAAAAGGGGGAACCGCTCCTTCTTCCTCCTTTCTTCGTCTTCTCCAGTTCTTCGCGCACACAGAGCTCTTGCGCCCTTTGCCATTTTCGGCCATCGCTTGAGCTCCGCCGTCCGGTGAACTAGCGCCCCTGCTCCGCCGAACATCGCCAAGACTTGCTGCGTGGAGTATTGCTGCTGCGCAGCTGCTGTGGCCGTCGCATTCGTCCTCCTTCAGCCGCTTCTTCGCTTCCTCGTCGCCGGACTTCCCCAGCAAACACGAGCTCTCCGTTCCGCCGGTGACTCTCTTCCTCAGCATCTCCGCTGCCTCAGGTTAGGCTAGACTCGCCTTACCCATCTGTTCTTGGCTTTTCAGATCTTGGGCCGGTAGGATATTTACTTCCTTTTTCTTCTGCTTTTTCTCTTACTCGTAGATCTTCGCGCAAGGGTAGATTTGGGGAAACTTGTTTCTAGATAGACTCGAACTCTTTTTCCGGTATGTCTTCCGGCGAGTACGTTTCCGAGTCTTCCGGCAGCAGCCAGCACAGCGAAGCTACCGACAGGTTCGAGGCCGGAATCGAGAGGATGAACATCCCTTCTGCTCCTGAGGTCGGAGCCGGAAGAGGCCAGGAAACCGGCAGCTCCAGCCAAGCTACCGGAGCGAACCCGGCGGCAATCACCCGCGGAGCCTGGAAAGGTTCCGATGTGAAGCAACCGGAGATCGACTGGTTATACCGCTCCCGGAGGATTCCGGCGGAAGTAGTTTGCCGGCTTCCGCGCGATGAGGTAGAGCCCGCGCCGGAACCCGGAGAATATGTAGTTTTCTCCGCTCATTTCGAGCGTGGTTTTGGCCTTCCCGCCTCTGATTTCTTCCGCCAATTTCTTGATTTTTACGAACTCCAGCCTCACCACCTTCCCGGCAATGCCGTTTTCTATCTTTCTTGTTATGCTACCTTCATGGAAGCCTACGTCGGCATCCGCCCCACTCGCGAGGCTTTTGCTCGCTTCTTTTCTCTCAGAATTAATTCCGTTCAGGGCAAGGACATTCCCAAGCCCAAACCCCCCGTACAATGCGGGTCCTGTATCATCGGCTCCCGTCAAGGGAGTCCTTTCTTTAAATTTTCCGGTCTCGAATCATGCCGGTTGTGGCAAGAGACCTTCTTTTATGTGAAGAACGACGGCGACCCTGATCTCATCAACCTACCGGCTTTCAATCCGGCGCCGCCCAGCAAGGTCAACTGGAGCTACTCTCCCGGGGTGACTCATATTGAGACGAACCGGGTAGTACGCTTTATGGAGAAGCTGATGAAGGAGACCAACATCTGCTCTGATGATATCATCCGCACCTTCATTTCACGCCGGGTGCTTCCTCTTAAGCGCCGGGCTCACAAGATGAGTGAGATGTACGGTCCTGGCGATCCCACGAAGATCACCGGCCTCCCTCTTAGCAAGAAGGATGTAGTCTATAAGGCTAGGCAGATCTGCCAGTGCCATGCCGGAGTGGGGCTTCCTGCCTCTCAGCTCCACGAACCCTCCAACCGAGGAAGTAAGAGATTGTGCAACCCGGGTTCTTGTACCGGTAACTTTTGTGCTGTGACTAACTTGTTTTTCACATGTTTGCAGGCCAAGGACCGCTTCCCCCGCATCGAAGCGGATCGGCGAGGCCCTTGCCGGAAGCGCCCTCTGGACCGGGTGGACCCTGATCCATACATTCATTGGTCTGACCTCAAAATGGGCCGGACTCACACCTCGCGCCCCGGTAACTTTTCATCTGAGGCTCCTGGCTCTGTCGACGACCTCCCTATGCTTGAGGTAGCTTTCTTTTCATGTCTTTCATACTTTGCCATTATTCCTCCTCTGTAGATGCCCGCTCAGCCGGCACCCAACCGCAGGTCCATGAGCATGTTGCTCCCTTGGACGCCGAGGCCGGAAATGAGTTTGTGGAGAAACTCGCCCCCCCAGGGCAAGAATAGCAAGGCCCCGGCACCTGATGCCGGCACAAGCCAATCTCTTCCCTCCAAACGCTTCCGGACGGAAGTTCTTGCCGGGAAAGAGACGAGCAAGAGGCGCTACAAGGGCAAGCAGATGCCGGTAGCATCCGGGTAAGACTTTTGCTTCCCTTCGCTTGTTTGGCTCTTTTCCACTTTTCCTTCCGGTTGCTTTTTTCAACGTTTCTCTGTCTCTTGTTTAGCCCTGCGCTCAAGCTTGGCCCAAGGCCACGAGGAGCTCTGAGGGAACCGTAAGGACCTCATCTCTTTCTCAACCAAGCCCGGCACCGTCTGGTGCCGCTCGCTTCTGCCTCCCCACAGGAGGCACTTCAGGGTCGGGCGCGCGGCCCTACACCTCCAAAACACCGCGCGGAGGAGGAGCATGTCTCCCCTCTGGAAAACAAGATACGGGCGCCAGCAACACGGGTGCCGACTCCGAAGCTGCCGGGAGGCGGAACCTCTGGTTCCTCCGTCCCCAAAAAGAAGAAGAACAAGACCGCGGAGTCTTCCCCCTCGAAGCCGGTGCCGCCAGCCCCCAGCGCCAAGTCAACCGGGGCCACGACTTCCGGTACCTCCGGCGCCGGCCCGCAGCAAGTGACGCTGCACGCCGGCCGCGCTGCTGTCGCAGCCGGAGGCAAACCTTCCGGCTTCTTGGGCCGGATCACCGAGCTGAAGCGCGGAGGCCGCGACCTGGGGCCCTTGCTCCCCTATGCCGAAAGGTGGAACGCTGCGGATGTATCCGTAGCTGCACGCGGCCTGGGAAAGGAGCGGCTCCCGGCGCTGGAGCCGTCTGGCCCCCGTTGCACGGAGGAGCATTTCATGCGGCTACGGCGCGCCGTGCAGGAGCTGGGCGATGCGTGGCATGATGCCACCAACAATGTCGTGGTAAGTTTCTCCGAACTCTTTCCAATTTTTCAATTCATGCCGGTTTCTCTTTTTCCGGATCTTGTCTATCTTCCCAGTCCCGAGTTTTGTGTTGAGAGCGCAGCTCTTAGCACAAAACTTAGGTAGAAACTCAAAAAACCGGCATGTCCAGTCCCCGAGTTTCGGGTTGAGAACTCAATTCTCAACGCGAAACTCGGGTAGTAGCCCAGAGAAACCGGCTTCACTTTTCTAACATCTTTTCTTGAACAGAGCACGGCCGACACCCGAAAGCACCTCTTTGAGGAGCTTCTGTGGGAGCACTGGGATCTTGCTGAAGCGCACAGCAAGTGCCAGGGTGAGTTTTTGTGCCTCCGGCATCTTTTTACCGAAAGGTTTTCCCTTCTTAGTACTTATAACTTTTCTGCTTAGCAGCTACCCCGGAATCTTCCGTCGAAGCCCTCAAGGCTCAGGTCGCCATGCTCGAAGGTACCGTTACTTCTTTTCCGGCTTATTCTTCATTTTACCAACCGCAATTTTGTTGAGACTTTCTGTCCGTGCTCTAGGTGAAAAACAACATCTCCTCCGGCAGCACCGCGTGGAACTGACTGCCCAAGAGACCTACTCCCGTGGGTTAAAGGAGCAGCTGATCCAGCTCGAGCTAAAGCACAGCGAGGCGATGAAAGCTGCCGAAACCGCCGCTGAAGCTAGGCTTAACGAGGCCTTGGAGGATGCCAACAATTCCACCGCCGTGCTGCGGGCGGAACTAGAGGAAGGAGCCAGGGCGCGGCAAGCAGCCGAGGATGCATCCGTGCGCTTGAAAGCAGAGCAGCAGGAGTATGACCTTTTGGTCATGCAAACCGACGCGCTCGCCCTCAGTAAGTATCTTCTCTCTTTCCCGGTTTTGCTTATAAGCTTATCTCTGCCGGTAGCATGTACTTATCTTTTTCTTTTGTTCGGTAGGGCTCTTCCCAGATTCTCAGGCATTCGCCCTGAAGAAGGTGGCGGAGCGCCGGGTGGCACAAGCATTCAAGAACCTGGATGCGCCCTGGGACCCTTATGACCATCTGGTTGCGCTGTCAGCCCGCGTTTCCCACATGCGCGCGGTGGACCGGAATCTTTCCGACATCCCCGAGGTGGCGGTCCAGCTCTTCAAAGTGCTTTGGCCTGAGGAGGAGGTGCCGGCAAACCTGTCCCTGACCAACGACCGCCTGAAAGGTGCCGGTCGGAGGATCCGGGAGTGGCAGTGCTCCGCGGCTCGTGCCGGAGCGGATTCGGCGCTGCGCGTCGCCTGCTCCTAGTACCCGGACCTGAATCTGGATGCCCTCCTTGGCGTGCGCGAGAACGCTCCAACCGACCTGGATCCGGACCTTACCGCGAAGCGGCAAGATCGGGCCTATCGGATTGCGGAGTACGCCGAAGTTCGCACCTTCATCCCCCCTCCTCCCAACGTCAAGGACTACCTCAGCGAAGAGGAAGAAGAAGACGAGGAAGGTGAAGATGCCGGCGACGCGCCTCCGGAAGCTTCAGGAGCCGGTGCTACTCCTCCTTCTGCTTAAGTGCCTCTTGTACACATTTGCCTGTTAACTCAAGACAATACTTATCAAATTCTACCCCGGTATGCCGGGGTCTTATGATGTAAATAAAACTTAGCCTTTCTTTTGGTGTAAGACAACAATTTATGCCGGTATGTTATACCGGTATGTTATTAAGTTATGCTTGTCTTATCGACCTAGCACTTTGCTTACGTTTTGTCTTTTTTATCTTGCATTGTGAAGATTCCGAAATTGTTTCGGCATTCAATCCGATGCACACTTGGTTCTTTTGCCTTGGCTCTGCCTACCCTCTGGGTTTTTTGGCGTATGAGTCACAAAGTTCTTTTACCAAGGAAGCACTTTCTTGAACTTAGAAATAACTCGAAATTTTTCACAAAAAACCGGTATAACCGGGGTTAGATAAACTTTTCCGGATTGCTCGTTCCCACTCCCTCTTCTCGTGGTTCGCGTGCTTAATCCTTACCGGTTTATCTTGCTTGCCATGAAGCCGGGTTTCGGACAGCAGCAGAGTCGAAGACTCCGGTAAGTTTAACACGCTACTGAACTGGAAAGAAAAAATGTTCACTAAGCAACCGGTAACTGAAAAAAAATAAACATATTGGTTTGATTGAGTGGTAAAGACTCCGGATTCGTTCCCGCATTCAATCTAATGCACGCTTGATTCTTTTGCCAAGCAAGCACCTTCTTGAACTTAGAGAAAAAATTCGAACTCTTTTGCCAAAAAACCGGTATAACCGGGGTTAGCCAAATTTTCTTCCGGATTGTTTGCTTGCGGTTGCTTTTCCACTTTTCACGTGCTTAGAACTTTCCGGTTTATCTTGCTTGCCATGAAGCCGGGTTTCGGACAGCAGCAAAGTCGAAGATTCCGGTAAGATTGACACATTACTAAACCGGAAAAGTGAACCTTAAGCAAACGAACCAGTGTACGGAAAAAATAAACATATTGCATGCAACTTTGGTAGAGGCAGTCCCCGAGATTCATTCGAGGTGCCGGCATCTTTTATTTATAGCAAATAAGGTATAAAAAGGAACTTCTTACAGACATCTTCAGGAATAGAAAGGACGTAGCAAAGCTATGTTCCATGGGCGCTTGGTTTCGTCTCCGGACCTGTCCGCCTTTCCCTTCTTCGATTCCTGTGCATCGATTAAGTAGTATGCATCATTGTGTAGAGCCTTGCTCACAATGAAGGGTCCTTCCCAGGGAGGTGAGAGTTTGTGGCGCCCCTCAGTGCGCTGCACTAGGCGTAGCACCAGGTCACCTTCCCGGAACACCTCGGATTAACCTTCCGGCTATGATAGCGTCTGAGGTTCTGTTGGTATATGGCTGTTCTTGCCAAAGCCAACTCTCTTGCTTCCTCTAGCAAGTCCACATCATTTTCTCGGGCCTCTTTTACCTCTTCTTCGGTATAGAGTTGAACCCTTGGTGAGTCATGTATGATATCGGTTGGAATTACAGCCTCAGCACCGTAAACCATGAAAAATGGAGTGTATCCGGTTGACCGGTTTGGTGTTGTTCTTATGCTCCACAGCACTGATGGCAATTCATCTAGCCAGCATCCCGGTGTCTTTTCAAGTGGTTCAATTAACCTTGGTTTGATACCGGAAAGCACCAAAGCATTGGTTCTTTCCACTTGGCCATTGCCTTGCGGGTGTGCAACCGAGCACAAATCCAACCGGATATTGTTATCCTCACAAAATCTTTTGAACTCACCTTGAGCAAAGTTTGTGCCATTGTCGATGATGATGCTATGCGGGTATCCATACGCAAGATAACATCTTTCAAGAATTTCACTGTGTGCCCATCACATTTTGCGATAGGCTTGACCTCAAGCCACTTAGTGAATTTATCCACCATCACTAGGATGTGGGTAAAGCTGCTCCTAGCAGTTTTGAATGGGCCAACCATGTCAAGGCACCAAACAGCGAATGGCCAAGTTATCGGTGTAGTTTTTAAGCCGGATGCTGGGGTATGATTTTGCTTGGCGTACCTCTGGCACCCGTTGCATTTTCGTACCAAATCCTCAGCATTTTCCAGTATGGAGGCCGAGAATCCACGCCGGAACACTTTTGCGACCAGCGCCCTTGATGAGGCATGATGCCCACACTCTCCTTGGTGAATTTCCACCAACATCTCTTTTCCTTCTTCCGGTTCCACACATCTTTGAAGGACACCGGTAACACTTCTTTTGTATACCTCTCCGTTGATGATGGTATAGGCCTTGGATCTCCTCTGGATCCTTCTTGATTCATTTTCGTCAACCGGCAAGGTGCCGTTGAGCAGGAATTCCTTAATAGGTTCAACCCAAGTTGGTGCTTAACCAAATACGGCATGTCCACCTCATCATCACTGAGTATAGCTTCTTCCGGTAAGGATCCGGCAGTCCCCGAGTTTACCGGAACAGTCCCCGAGTTTACCGAAACAGTCCCCGGGTTTCCCTCGTCAATGTCCATTGGCACAACGTGTGACTCCGGTACAAAAATTGATTCAGATTCCGGACTCGGTTTGATGGATGGTACCCTCAGGTGAGCCAACGCTACTCCGGGAGGAATTTCTTGCGGGAGGATCCCAACTTAGAGAGTGTATCCCGGCTTCATTTTCTGCCCGCGGCACATGGTGGAACTCACATCCTTCGAAGAATCCGGCAATCTTTTGCACATGAAACCGGTATGAGGCCATGTTGGCATCTTTTGCGTCCCAATCTCCGGAACATTGTTGCACCACAAGATCTGAATCACCGTAGCAAATGATCCGGTGTGTGTGCATTTCTTTTGCAACCTTGAGCCCGTGAATTAGAGCCTCATACTCAGCGACATTGTTTGATGCCCTGAAATGCACTTGTAAAACATACCGGAGATGGTCTCCTTTTGGTGAAGTAAGAACTACACCGGCACCTAGACCCTCTTTGAGCTTGGATCCGTCAAAGTGCATCTTCTAGTACTCCATCTTTTGTTCCGGTGGTTTGTATTGCGTTTCCGCCCAATCGCCCAGAAAATCAGCTAAGGCTTGGGATTTTATGGCTTCTCGTCTCTCATACACCGGCACATATGGTGATAGCTGAATTGCCCACTTGGCAATCCTGCCGCTAGCATCTTTGTTGCACATGATATCTGAAATGGGTGCCTCGCTCACCACCGTCATTGGGTGCTCTTCGAAGTAGTGCTTAAGCTTTGTGGCAGCCATGTACACGCCGTAAGCCATTTTCTGGAAGTGAGGGTAGTTTTGTTTGGAGAGGAGAGCACCTCGCTCAGGTAGTATACCGGTCTCTGCACGGTTTTTCCTTCCTCCTCTCTTTCTACCACTACCACAACGCTCACGACCCGGTTTGTTGCTGCTATGTACAACAACATGGGTTCCCTTTCCAAAGGTGAAGCCAATACCGGTGCAGTTGCTAGCATTTTCTTTAGTTCTTTAAACGCTGCGTCTGCGGGGTCAGACAAAGTATCGGATTTTTCATCAAAGCATACGGCGGCAAGCCTTTTTCGCCCAACCGAAACACCAGCCAGCTTAGCGATGCCAAGCTTCCGGTAAACCTCTGCACATCTTTGAGATCTCGCGGTATGTTCATTCTTTCAATAGCCCGGATTTTTGCAGATTAACCTCTATCCCACAGTCGAGAAAACCAAGCGGTTCTCGGGAACACCAAGGTGCATTTTGCCGGATTAAGTTTCATCCGGAACCTTCGCAGGTTGTCAAATGTTTGCCTTAGATCGTGATCAAGGTTTCTTTTACTTTAGTTTTATGACAACAAACATAGACTTGCACATTTTTCCAATTTGATCAAACAAACACTTTTGCATACGCGTTGGTACGTTGCACGGCGTTGCAAACCGAATGGCATAGTGACATAGCAATAAGCCCCGTGCGGGGTAATAAATGCAGTCTTTATTTGATCTTCCTTTTTCAAGGGAATTTGGTGGAAACCGGAATAGGCATCCAGGAAAGACAACAGTTCACAACCAGCAGTGGAATCGATCACTTGATCAATCCGGGGTAAAGGAAAGGATCTTTTGGGCAAGCCTTTCAGGTTGGTGTAGTCGATGCACATGCGCCACACCTTTGGAGCTTTGGGGTCTTCTTCCTTTTCTTCTCGACCAGCACGGATTGGCTAGCCACTCGGTGTGCGTACTTTACGATGGCTTAGGAAACCAGTTTGTTACTTCCTCTCCAATGATTTTCCTCCTATCCTCGCAAACCGGCGTAAAGGTTGCCTTAGGCTTCGCGTCCTTCCGGACATTCAGAGTGCTCAGCCAACTCCCTCGGCACACCCACCAAGTCATCAGTAGACCAGGCAAAGATGTTCCGATTCTCACGGAGGAAGTTGACGAGCGCGCTTTCCTATGCCTCATTCAGGCCGGCACCGATACGAACGGTGCGCTCTGGGTAAGCCGGATCCAGCACAATGTCCTTCGTTTCTTTTGTCGGCTTGAAAGCCGGTGAACCGAGCTGGCCGCTCATTGCCGCTAAGTTCAGCTGGGAGGATTGAGCCAGCGCAACTGCGGTTTGCATTCTCCTTTTTTCTTCTGCTATCACCAGCGATTCGGCCAGATTCGATCCGGCGACGGTTTCAGCGAGACTTTGTTTCCCACCACGGTTAAGTCCGTTTGGTCCGGCATCTTCATCTTAAGATACGCCGTATGAGTCGAGGCCATGAGCAGCTGCCAATGCCGGTCTTCCAGCAGTGCATGGTATGGCTCTGGGTCCACCACCTCAAACAAGAGATTTTCCACCTGGCAATTGTCGCGTCCCCCAAACGATACATCCACCGGACTTTTCCCATGGGCGAACAAGACAACCCCGGAACAATTCCGTGGAACGTTGTGTGAGTGGGCTGAAGCATGTTTTCTGTTATGCCAAGTGTGTGCATGGTGTGCCGGTACATAATGTTTATGCTGCTCCCATTGTCTATCAGCACTTTGCTGAACTTCACACGAGTTGTTGGCCCCTGCATGATTGGGTCCACAACGAGAGCATAACCACCCGGATTCGGCATGATTTTCGGGTGATCTTTGAACGACCAGGTAATTTCCTGATCTGACCACAGCATGTACTTTGGCACTGCCGGCATCACTGCGTTCACTTCCATGGAACGGCGATGCAAGCTTTGCTTGTCGGTTGGCTCAGTTACGAACACAACACAGCACATGTCTGGATCCTGATAAACATTCCGGCCTAAAGGTGCTGGTTGTGGGGCTTGGTTAATACCTTGTGCCACCTGATGAACTTGTTGCTGCTGCCGGTTCGGCAGAGGGTGTACCGGTAAAGCATTTGCTCCGGTAAGCGGGGGTGGTGGTGGAATTCTTCCGGCACCATGTTCCTTGGCATCTTTCATCATGCCTTTTTCCATCAACCTCTTGGTCCAAGTGCAATCTTTTGTCAAGTGGTTAGCAGGTCTTGCGGGATTTGGTGTGTGCCACCGGCATGGTTGATCCATTGCGGATTCCATGGTGTACCTCTCGTCATTTTGCCATGGCTTCTTTTCAACCCATTGTTTTTTAGGACCCGCCCACGGCTGCGATCCGGTTTTTTGCCTCGGCTTCCGCCAGCACGGTGTTATCCTGCACCGCGGCAACTTGCTGCGGGCCATACCTCCGATCCGGAAAATCTTCCCGTCTTTTGTTGTGCCGGTTGTCCCGGTATAGCTCTTGGCGCGGTTGGCTTGTTTGTCTGGGTTCAGCTTGAACCGCGGTTGCATTGGGTCTCCCAATGCGTAGCTATCTGCCACACGTATCATTTGCCAAGGTTGCCGGCATGTTTCTCGCAGCTTTGCCACAGGTGAGCCTCTTCGCATCCGTTTACGAACCAAGCAATGGCTGCGCTCGATCACACCCTCACGGGAGTTCCTTGTGAGTTCCACCGGGTCAAGTAATCAGTCTGTTTCATTCGAGCGTTGTCGCACAAGGCGAGTCTTTGTGTTTTGGCCTCCGGTATGTCTTCTCTGAAGTTGCTTACGAAAGCTTCCTCAAAGTCCAACCAGCCATTTATGCTTCCTGCCGGCAAGTTGTTGAGCCAAATGCGTGCCGGTCCTACCAAAAATGATGGTACGATCCTTACGGCCCAGCGCCGGTTTCCTCCACCTCTCACGGTTCCACCGCCGCCAGCGACGTATACCGCGGTGACGTAATCCGCGAGCCAGTCTTCCGGCTTGGTCGTGCCATCATACGTTTTTGTGTCACGGGGCAACTGGAAGTTGCGAACCGGTGGTTCCTCTTTCATGATTCGAGGACCAAAGCATTTTGGACCCGGAGGACCCTCTGCCTCAATCATCTCGACAAGTATACCCTGTCCAGCCTGTGCCTTGCATCCCGGTCTGGCAGGCATCTTTCTCCTACACGCACCCTTCCGGTAGGCTGCGACTCTTTCTGTTCCAGAATCAGCTTCATCATAATATTCCGGTACCGCGGCTCTTGCCTGCCGGCACCTTGGTGGAGGCATTTCCTCCTCATCATACGCTGCTCTTGCCGCGCGATAGTTTTGCCCGGCTTCTCCCCTACCGGCATACTCATTTCCGGCATAGCCATTACCGGCATAACCACGAACTGCCCCTCGGCTTTTTCTTCCGGCCTCATGTTGCCCGGCTTGTTGTTTTCCGGCAAGTACCAGATCATACACAGTCATTTGCTGTTCATTCACATCTTTTTCTCTTCTTTTGTCCGGATGGGGGGACGATGCCTGCCCATGGGACTTGCTTCCGGCATTTTTTGCCGAACGCACCGATTTTGATGCCACAACTTTGTTCATCTTAGCAAGTTGCTCAGCATGTTGCTCCTGTATTATGTCAAGCAACTCCCTAACACGATCTTGTTGTTTCACTAAAGCATCTCCAGTAAGCGAATCACACATCTCTACAGCAGCCCTAGCAGCTTTTATAGTTTTATCCGGACTACTGTACTTAGGTTTCTCTACAATGCTCAAAGATGCCGAGGCACTTTTACCGGTAAGAACTTCCTTACGCAGATCCTGATCTAGGTTGCGAGCTTTTAGCCGGTTTTCCGGTATCCTAGCGGCGAGCGCTGAAGCAAAGCCATGGGCAGCGTTATACTCACGTAGGGTTAGGTTCAGCTCGCGTTGCGCCCGGATGATGTCCCGCCGGAGAGAAGTTTTGTCGTTGCGCCTCCAGCTCGCGAGCCGCTGCCGGTCGATGTTGCGTGGGCGTGGCCAGCACGTTCATGGCCGCTTGGAGAGGAGTCTCCGGTGGCGCTGTAGATGTACCCGCAACCTCCTGGTCGCTCGGTCGGTGGCTTGCCGTGCGCGTGGACCTTGCTTGTCCGGCGCCTTCCGCCGGTTCCTTGCCGGCGCCAGCCGTGCCAACCACCAGCCTTCCACGCTGGCGGCGTGGCCGCTGCGAAGCGCTGATCTTGGCGGATCCGGAGCCACCGGCACCGGCGAGGGGCAGCGCGCCGGGGACGGTGCCGTAGTAGAACGGAGGCGCCGAACTCGATGATGCTGCCGTTCTTGGGGAACTTACCTCCGTTGGCGAAGCATCCCGCGTTGTCGTTGACGAAGTCCAACGAGCCCGCTGGACGAGACCGGACACACGCGCTCGCCGGAGACGGTGAGAGGCCCTTCCGAATGTAAACTCCGAAGCGCATTGCCCCACGGTGGGCGCCAACTGTCGTCGTGGTGAGCAGACAGATGCCATAGGATGGCTAAGATTGGGGCCGAAGCTAGAGGATTCGGGGGAGGGTTTCCGGAAGGATGCCGGTTGCTTTCCTATGAAGAACTTGGCCTTGGCCAGAGGTAGAAGAAGAAGAACACGATGAGAACCTCTGCCTCAGATCTTTCTATTCATCGATCTCAAGAGATTACAGGTTTGTGGTTACACACAACAGCTCAACCCGTCGTCCCTTGATCGTCTAAAACGTGCCCGCATATGGGCGTGCCCCCTCTCCTTATATAGGGGAGAGGGTGGCTTACAGGGGAAGAAACCCTAGGAAACCCTAATGGCATCTTTGAACAGACAAGCTACTTTACAAAGCCACTTTGGCTACCGGTGACGCCGGTATCTCTTTAATCAGGGCGCTGACATCATCCGGTACCTTTTACGTCATCTTCTGCCTTTGGCGTCAGGGCTTCGTTTAAAGCTGAAGTGCTTCGCTCATCCTTGTCTTCTAGCTCTGGAGAGAATCTTTGACCAGCCTTGCCGACGTGCTACAGTGTAGCCTGTACCGGTACTCCGGTATCTTCTTAGCCGGTGCCGGCATACCCCTCCTGGGATACCGGCACGATTCACTTCGCATAGAGCTAACTCTTGTTAGCCGGAACAACCTTTAAACCGGTATCTTGATGGTTCAAACCATCCGGTTTGGCATGCCTTTGGCATACCGGGGGTCATTCCCCCAACATAAAGGCTCAAGTTTCTTTCTCAATGGATACACCGATGCGGATTGGGCGGGAGACAAGGATGATAGGAAATCAACCTCCGGGGCTTGCCAATTCCTTGGTAGGTCCTTGGTGTGTTGGTCTTCTAAGAAGAAAAATTGTATATCTCTCACCACCGCGAAGCCGAATATGTTGCCGCCGCAAGTGGATGCACTCAATTGTTATGGATGAGGCAAACTTTAAAGGAATACGGTGTCACTTGTGACAAAGTGTCTCTTTTATGTGACAATGACAGTGCCATCAAGATTGCTTATAATCCGGTGCAACATTCAAGAACGAAGCATATTGTGATCCGGAATCATTTTATTAGGGATCATGTTGCCCGTGGTGATATTGAGCTATGCTTTGTTCCTACCAAAGATCAACTTGCCGATATATTCAGAAGCCTCTTGATGAAGCAAGGTTTTGCTATTTGAGGAATGAGCTAAATATCATTGATTCAAGGAGTATAGCTTGACCATCTTGCAAACACACTTTTGTCTCAAAACTTTATTTGGTTTAGATGAGGGCATGGAAATAGGGGGAGTGCGGTTTAAACTATTGAGCTATCCCTCCCCCCATAATGCCGATAGTAAGAAATCATTCTCTTTATATCATACATATTGATATGTGAGCTTCAATGACGAGTATTGGTTTTGGGCCCAAGATATATCTTCGCGGTGCCAAACCATAACACTCCTACATGGTGGCCTAGGCCGCCACACTCTTCTTTGTGAAGAGTTGGGGTTATTTGGATCTTTTATGGATTTTATTTGACTGTCATTTGTTCTTATGGGAAATCACTCATGTTTGGTCTTTGTTTGCAATGTTTGCAAACATGGGTGATAACGTACCATCAACAGTGTGATCTTTCTATCCTAAGCCCCACCTCTCCTAAGAAACCATTCCAATCTTTATACACTAAAATTCAGAAAATCTCTAGGGTTTTGGGCTTGGGGCTGGCTTGCCGGCACTGCCGGTGGTTTCACCCCGGCACTGCCGGTGGTGCAGACCCGGCACTGCCGATCGCATCGGCACTGCCGGCCTCGGCTGAGCGGCACTGCCGCTGTCGGGTGGGGTCAAGTGACGGGCCCGGGGGGGGAGTTAGGGCAACTGCCTCATTTCCTTCCCCCCGCGTCCCTCTCCTCCCACACGACGACCCAGCCATCGCCGCCGCCGCCCTGCCCTCCGGCCGCCGTCCCGTGCCCTCCCTCCTTCCCTGGTCGGTTGGAATCGGGCAGGCCACCCTCCTCCATGGCTTCATCCTCCGGTGAGCTTCCTCTCCCTCTCTCTCCCTCTCTAGGATGGGTTGACCTACCTAGAAGAAAGACAGTTGGATGAATCACTCCGTAGTTTTTGCCATAGAGGTAGATGATCTCTTGCATCTCGTGTTGAAAATTTGAGGAACAATGTCTGAGTCTGCAGCAGATCTGGCATGTTCCAGGTTTGACCGGCACTGCCGGCCAATTCTCAGCGGCACTACCGCTGGGCCGGCACTGCCGCCCCCTACACACCGGCACTGCCACCCAAACCACCCCAGCACTGCCGGCGATGCTGTTGCCAGATCGTCTCTAGCCTCTTCTATTGTATCTCGAACATTTCATTCGCCATGCACTGATTGTCAGATTTTCTCTGTTTTAGTGTACCTTATCATCTTCTTCATCTATCCCGTGCTTTCTCAGGTGAAGGTGGTCCACGCCGTTCAGACTCGGGCAAACGGGTTGTCCCTAAAGAGTTTGAAGCTGAGATCTTACCGGTAAAGAAGGCATCACGTCGGGAGAAGGGCTTGGCTGAAACAGAACCTCGCACCGCCATCATCAGAAGGCTGCGAGGCACACCCATTGGGAAATGGCCTGATCATGAGTATGCTCGGCTACGTCAAACTAATATCTATACCTCACCCAAGGCCACCAATTGTTCTGAGCTGTTCTGGTCGAAATATCAAGAGAAGACCTATTTTGATCTTTATGCTGAGGCTGCCTATAGAGTTGCTCCTATGCACCATATTAACTTTGCTCACATGGACAAGCATGCTCAGTATTTTGCAGAAGCTCGGGAGGTTTGTGAGCAACTTGGTCTCTTCCCCCTGATGAAGTTTCATCATCCTTACTGTGTTGATACTATTGGTCAATTCTTTGCCACGGTGTATGTTGACAATGATGATGCCAAGACTATGACTTGGATGACCGAGGGTCGCATGTTACATGGCACCTGGGGTCAATTTGCAGCGTGTCTTGGCTATCCAGTGCTTTCTGACAATGAGGAAGGATACTTTCGGGCTCACAACACTCCCAAGCCCATTGAGAAGGCACTTCTTGCTGATCTATATCTTGAAGGAGAAGTGGTGTATGGCTCTCAGAAGTTTCTTCGCCCGGTTTATGACATCCTTCTTCGCATTTACAGAGAGGTTCTCAATCCCAAGGTTGGCTGCGTTGATCAGATCTATGGTTATCTTGGAAATCTTCTGTATCTCACTCACCAGCACCGTGACTCCGGCCTTCAGCTTGATGTGATGGATTTTTTGTGGAATGAGTTTTGGGCTTGCATCATGTATCGCAAGTCTCCGGTGTTTGCACCATACTTCATGCGTTTCATCTGCTCTCGCTGGGACAATGCTGGGTTTGGGAGACTCCTTGATGATGTTAACCATCTGCCTCACAAACCCAAGGATCTCAAGGTCAAGGCTCATCCCAATCCTACGCGTCTTCCCGGTGATGAAGATTCTGCTGAAGAGGACTCAGATGTGGAGTATGTTCCCCCTGCTGCTGACAGTGGATGGTTTGCTCGTATTGAGGCCAAGCTTGCCAAGATGTTTTGTCTCAAGTCTGACATCAACAGGCGTCAATACCAAGCTCATAGGGAAAGGAAGATGGAGAGGAGGAACACGAAGCTCATTATGCGCAAATTGGACATTCCTGTTGAGAGTGGGTCTGAAGAGGTCATTACTCCTGAGGAAGAGTGGCTGTCAAAGCATGGCAATGTGACTGAGTTTGAGCAGCTTGGGCTACCCGGCCCTTCTCGCCGACAGCGTCTTGCTAGTCCTGAACCCGCCGAGTCTGAAGACGTCAACGAGACGGAGGAATCCTCCGACTGAGCTCCCATGGGATGTTGTAGCATCGCTTCTTTTCTCCTTTTTGGTGTTTTTATGCCAAAGGGGGAGAAGAAGGTCTATTAGGACTTGCACGGGATTTGCTCGGGTTGAGGCACAAGCATATGCATTTACCATCTCTTTAAAGCTTGTGTCCTCCTTTTATCATTTGTGCTTATGTTGAACTTTATCGTTTGTGTCTTGGTGTTTAAAACTCTGTTCTATGTGTGGTGGCAAGACATATTAGTGTGTGTCTTATTGTTATGGCTTTCGGAATTCAATATGGTTGAGATTGTTCTTATGAAATGGTATGGTCAATATATATCTCAACTTGTCTGGATACATCTCAAATTGATGCATGATATGATTATGAGACTTGGAGTTCGAGATTATACATAGTTGAGTATATCTTTATGAAAGGGTATGATCTCTCCATCTCAACTTTTATAGTCCTCCTTCTATTATCTGTCATATTTGTCTTGTAAAGCATTGTGTTTACTACCTTGAAAGTTACAGTTGCTCTATACCTAATGTGTGCATCTATATTCAAACACAAATTTCATGTATGCACACATCTAGGGGGAGTTTCTCTCTTATTTCGAACACCATGCTAGTTTTGCTCATTACTTTGCGAAATCCCGGTATTGTCATCAAACACCAAAAAGGGAGAGATTGAAAGTGCATTTCATGATCTCTAAGGTTTTGTGTGTTTGTTAACAACACCGGTGACAATCTAACTGTGTGCTAAGTGAGTGACAGATAAATAAAAGATATCATCTGATAATCTCGATCCACTCGAAAAGGAAGAAAAAGGATGAAGCTGTAGTTTCCATGGCCGGCACTGCCGCTGGAGTTGGGCCGGCACTGCCGGTGGATGCACCCCGGCACTGCCGGCGGTCCAACCCCGGCACTGCCGGCCTGCCCTGTCGACCAGCTGAACCCTAAGTCCTGGCCGGCACTGCCGCCGATACCGTTCCAACGGGCAGAAAAGCTGGTGGGGTATAAAAAGGACCCTTCCCCTACCTTGGAAGGTGGCTCAACCCCTAAAGTCTTCCTCCACCATTGCTGAGCCACCAAGAACACCAAAATCGTCAGATCTTCTCCCTCAACCACCCAAATCCCTTGTGCTTTGGAGAATCGAAGGAGAAGACCCCGATCTACATCTTCACCAAGGCGATTTGCATTTCCCCCTCATTTTGTTGAGGGCCCCCTTGCTAGTGTTCCTCTTTGGATCCCTAGTTGTTTGTTGTTGATGTATTCTTGTTGATTGTTGTGTTGTTACAGATTTGGGAGCCTCCAATTTGGTTGTGGATGTGTGCCCCAAGAACCTTGTAAAGGCCCGGTTTCCGCCTCGAGGAAATCCCTTAGTGGAAGTGGGCTAGGCCTTCGTGGCGTTGCTCACAGGAGACCTGAGTGAAGCCTTCGTGGCGTTGGTAGCGACCACACTCCTCCAAACGTAGACGTACATTCTTGCAAAGGAAGGGAACTACGGGAATCATCTCTGTGTCTCCGCGTGCTCTACTCTCGGTTACCTCTATCCTATTATCTTCGCTATATATTGCCTAGCTATATATTGCTTAGTTGTTGATCTTGTCATATAGGTAAATTCACATAGTTGCATATCTAGAGAATTTACCTTTGTGTCAAGCCTAAATTGAAAAAGAACTAAAAATTGGTTAGCACCTATTCACCCCCCCTCTAGGTGCGGCATACGATCCTTTCACCCGCGCCCACGCTAGGCCGCGCGGTGCACGCGCCAGGCCGCCTGCCCCCTGGCCGTGCCGCTCACCATGCCGCGTTGTGCGCTCGGCCGCGCCGCCCACACCATGCCGCGTTGCGCGCCCGGCTGACGCTCGGCTGGCCTGTGGCGGCCGCGCTCGGCCCTGGCCTCGCCGGCCTCAGCCTCGCCGGCCTCGTCCTGTGCCGGCCTCACTCTTGTCGGAGCTATGGAGTTGACGTCAAGTTTGTCTAATTTGGGGTTTATTAGCTGGTAAGTAGAGAATTAGTAGATACGAGACAGTATTAGACACACTAATAGAGAGCAACCAAACGTATGTAGATTGTATCTGCTCAAATCTGCAGGCTAATACAGAGCAACCAAACAAAATGGTATTTAAGTGCCTAACGATGCGATGCAGGCAAACAAACGACGCACACTTTTTGCACCGGAGCTTGTCCGAAACGAGATGGGGATTTCTTCCCACTAGCGCAGTGGTGCAGGAATTGAATGCGGGCAACCAAACACGCCCTAAAAACATGGCCTGTAGCCCTATACGCTTGAGCATGAGCTGCAGCCTGTGCTGCACAGCTGACGTACAGTGGCATCTTTACGCTGATGCAGTCCTGAGCCGCCGGCCGCCACTGTCACAGCGATGGAGTTGGGGAGATCCAGATATATAGAGAGATTGATTCCAAACACAAATCAGCGATACTGAAAGGTTCCTTCCACGGCAGAGGATAGTGTAGACCATGTTCTCGTCCTATGCCCCTATGCGAGACAGGTTTGGTGCAGGGTGCTGCACAGTGCAGGGTTACGGATCGCCGACCCAGGAGGCACGGGTAACCTACAGAGATGGTGGACGGAGGCCCGCAAGCGAGTGAGGAGGATCGACAGAAAGCGTTTCGATTCCATGGTCATCAGCTCGGCATGGACGATTTGGAAGCAGCGTAATGCGAGGGCGTTCGGAAATGAGAGGGAGCAGAAGACGGTGGACCAAATGGTGATCCAGATTAGAGATGATTTCCACCTTTGGAAGAGGGCCAAGAGAGGAGGGAGGCTAGATATAGCGTGAGAGTAGGCCTAGGCGGAAGGAGGGAGGCGTGCGTGTGTTCGCAGTACCTTGGTGCTGTTCTTGTAATTTGTTATGCTCTTTCTTCTATAAAGATAAGGCACGCTTTGCGCGTGCTCTTGAAAGAAAAAAAGTTCCTTCCACATATATTCCAGCAGCCCAACCAGTACATAGATCTTGTCCTTCCATTTAACATCCGATGGACCCAACTACCATCGGTACAGCTGTTGCACGAGTTCTCCCGTTTCACGGGATACACTCTCAGTTGTACATGCCCATGCACAAGTCCACGTGTACTTCAGCATATCACCTTTGAACTTCTTCTAGATGTTAGCCATGAGGTGTCGTCTGTTTATTTGGGCTGTGGCTGACTGGCTGTGTAGGGAAAGCCGCTGTGGAGAAAAAGCTGCTGTGCAGGGAAAGTTGTTGTTCCAAGTTTCACTGTTTGGTAACTTGGCTGGCTGTCTGGCTGTGAATAGATGAATTGTCTAAAATACTCCGAGTTTCAAGAAAATGTATTTGTGCTTATACACAACAGTATACACATCAATAATTCGTCAAATGTATAGTTTTGTCCAAAATACCCTAGTCCATCTCGATCTCCACAGCCGGCTCAACAGTCCTCGCCGCCGCCTGCGCCCACTAAGATTCGGCAGGCACCCAAGCGGAAGCGTGACAAGAGTCCTGTCCGCCGACTGTCGCCCCTCCCAAGAGTACCAAAGGTTCCTCCCCCCGTGCTTACGATCGTACTGAAGAGGAAAATGAAGTCATCGCACAGAGCGAACTGCATGCACATTTTCATAAGGAAAAACCCAAGCCCCCAACGCCATACACCGAGAAGCAAAAAGCATATGCTCTTAATTTTCTGAACACACCATCGCAATATGACTTACACGAGAAAAAGGATGACTATACACGCACACTTGCGAAGGTAATTGAGCAGAGAAAAGAGAAGAAAAGTGCTAGCACGAGCAAATCATCAACTAAAAGTGCAGCCAGGAATAAATCAAGTACAAAAAGAAAGGACGTTTCCCAGCTCGGAGAACAGGCCAAACATTCGATCCCACCCCTCAGAGTGTTAGATATTCCCTTGGTGTACCAGGGACATGGTGGTTTTGATATGGAAGCAGCTGCGACGCTAGCGGCTCAAATGAATTGTACTATAGAGGAATTGCTGAGTTCCCAATATGCTGCACTACCCATTGCTGATATAGCCCCTAAATTTGTCTACGTGGCCGACTTGGTAAGCAGAAAGAGGCTGGAAGAACAGCCAATGCATATGCGCAATTTGCATCAGTGGTACCTTGATGCGTGCAAGGTGGACCAAAGATACATCTGAGCGAATATCCCAGAAGAATATTACTTCCGAAAGGAGGATCTCCATATTGAGATTTTCGAACTCTGGCAGTTATTCAATTTAGACGCCCTCGACAAATCTCTCATGTGTTGCTATTTCTTGTAAGTTGTTGACTACATATAAGTTCATGTTCATTCATTTGTTCCTGTTCATTGCATATACTCATTATATCCTTATGTACTCTCTTATGTAGACTGAAGATCGATGAATGCAGAAAAAAGAAGATAACCAATATTGGGTTTATTGATCCAGATAAAGTACATCATGACACAGTAAGGGATAAAGATGAAGAAACGGGGGGAAACCTACTAAGGTTTATAACGGAGCAACATTTCTGTGATTTAATATTGTTTCCTTACAACTACAGGTGAGAGTCTTACTCTGTTGTACACATTTAATTTTTCTTACTCGATGTTAAGTGTAATTCATGACGTATATATAAATATGTGCAGTTTCCACTGAATTCTGTTAGACATTCAAGTTGATAATGGAATAGTTGAAGTAAGGGACCCATTGAGTAGAGGCCTGGAAGGGTTCCGCAACTTGCAGAAGTTGCTCCAGAGGTAATTTCAATTATTGTCGCGCTATATCTTTCGTGAGATATCAATTAATTATCCGCTCATTCAATCATTTTTTTGCCTGGCAGAGTTTGGAGAAGCTTCAAGAAGGTGGTTAAGGGTAACTTCGCAGAGGAACTAACATTTACTCATGTATCGTGCGCTCAGTAGCCACAGGGGACGAATCTATGTGGATACTATGTTTGCGAGACCATTCGCATGTTAACCACTGAGAAAGATGATCATAGATTCAACGTAAGCAATAGCATTCACAACTTTAATTGATTATCGTCAATATTTCGTTATCAAGATTGATATAGTCATATTCATCTCATTTTTCTATATAGGTCGAGTTCATGCGGAAGAAGATCCAACCACACCAACACCTACTAGCAATTGCGGAGGAACTGGCGGAACTTCTGATGAGAGAAATGATAGACGACAATGGCTTGTTTAGTCTAAATAGGCGCTTCTGATGATCTCCGTCTAATAGTTCGAATAGATGACGGGCTCTAGTCCCGGTAGTCGTGAGCTTCATGTATATGTAAGGGGAATCTACGAATAGACTTTTGCTTCGAATATTTGTTTGCTCGATCTATATATAATGCATGAACGTGTACAGCTTGTAGTAGCGTACAAATATATGAAAATTTTATTTTGAAATGAAAAATGAAATAAAAGGGCGGGCGGTGGCGGGGGGTGCCTGCACCCCTTAAACCCTAAAGAAGCAGCGTCCTGTGCGCGCGCCACGTAGAGGCTCTTTTGTCCCGGCTTGTGTTACAAGCCTGAACAAAAGGGGGTGACCCCTGCGCGTCCAGCGGCGGCCGCGTGGCGGACTTTATGTCCCGGCTGGTAAATGGGCCGGGACAAAAGGGGAGCCTTTTATCCCGCCTTCGTTGTCCCGGGTGGCCAGCCGGGACAAAAGCCCGTTACGGGCCACGACATTAGGCCTGTTCTCCACTAGTGTGGTAAGTAACACCAAAATATGAAAACAAAAAGAAGGATGAATTTGTGTAGACATTATAGTTTGCCAGTTATTGGGGCACATGATATTTACACACAGTGGTATGGTCCATGTGTGCAATAGTTGCTCCCATCATAGCCTTCTTACTGCTAGTTTAACATCTACTAGCTAAATACCCATGCGCTGCAACAGATTAACAAATATTGTATAGTGGCTTCTAACTGCATTGCAGCCAACATGTCACTAGTGGAGAACATGCCTTTCGTCCCAAGCCCCTGGGAGCAACAGTCCCGGTTTTGAACCAAACCGGGTCCAATGAGGGGTACTGGTCCCGGTTCATCGTGGAAACCCTTTGGTCCCGGTCCGTTTGGGGTCTTTGTCCCGGTTCGTAATACCAACCGGGGAGGGGTCTCTGGGGCAAAAGCCTTTAGTCCCGGTTCGTATTACCAACCGGGACTAAAGTCTCCCAGTTCGTATTACCAACCAGGGACTAAGATTTTTTTTTTTTGCTCCCCACCTCTCCCCCCGTGGCGCCTTTTTTAACACTGTAAAATAGAAAAGAAAATGATAGAAAATTCAAAAAATTAAATATTTTCAGATTCTTGTATGTTATGCAACCTACTATTAGGGAAAATTAAAAAATTTGAATTTTCACTTTTTTTGCAAAAAAGGTTTGAAAAATGGTAAAATCGCATTAACTTTTGCATACGACATCGAAAAAAACCGTATAATATATCAAAATCATCGTGGGAAAAAGTTACATCCGAATTCACCGGGGTTTACCCGGTTAGCCAATTTTTAGATTCTCAAAATTCCAAATGAAAATATGAAAGCAGGAAGATTTTAGTTTTTGCCAGAAATTCAGGATTTATATTTTAAATTTTATAAATTAATAATTTCATCATGCATAAATTAATAATTTCATCATGCATAAACATTACCATAAAGTTAGCCAATTTTTTAGATTTTCAAAGTTTGGCAAAAAAATTATTAAAAAATTTAATATTAAAAAAATTATAATACAAATTAAAAAATTAATATTTTTTTAAAAAAATAAAATTATAATATAATTATCACAACATGTTATTACGTCATTAGTTTTGTTTATTAAAATAATTATTTGGAATTCGAACAATAAATAAGTGTGACATCGACCAACATGTTAATAGGATTGATATGATACTATTATCACAACATGCGCGCACTTGGAAGCGGGATGGGAAAGGAAATTGGAAGTTAAGCGTGCTAGTGTTGGAGTAGTGGGAGGATGGGTGGCCGAGCGGGAAGTTGGACCACGGGTAAGTAATTTGACTAGAGATTATAAGCGTAGTTAGAGATTAAGTGTAGTTAGAGACTAAACTAGTTAAATAACTGAAATACTAGAAATTCTGAAAAAATAGAAAAAAAAGGAGGAGCGAAAAATAATTGGGCATAACAAAATGGATTAAAAAAATTAACAAATAACCTTTAGTCCCGGTTGGTGTTACAAACCGGGACTAAAGGTCATTTTCTCGACGCGCGCCAGCAGCCCACGTGGCGGGACCTTTAGTCCCGGTTTGTTTTACAACCGGGACTAAAAGGGAGGGCCTTTAGTCCCGGATGATTGGTCCCGGTTCTAAAACCGGGACTAAAGGCCCTTATAAACCGGGATTATAGGCCATTTTTCTACTAGTGTGTGTATTCCTCTTCATTCGCCCTTTCCCTCTTCATCCTCATCATGCATACTTCACCACTCTTGGAAGAAAATAAGGCACAATCTTCCGAAAGCAAATTATGTGCACCTAGGTGCACGCTCACCATCTTACTTGAAACAATGAAAACTCATACGTGTAAGTTCAGAAAAGTCCGAAAATGTATGAATACATACTGTGGAGCTAATGATCAATATGTTGAGTTCTATAGGGGGAAACAAGAAAACAGTGTCTACAGAAAATACTTAATGTACTGTTAAGATTGTGCAGATTTTGTGTCACATATCTTTGGAGTCTCCCCAGCGCCATCCTCATCAAGCCTACTTCAAATCGTTTGAAGAGCTGATAGCACCCTCGTAGTAATGTTAACCTGTGCAGCAACCATCAAATAGACTTGACTTAGGGAGGTAAGGGAAGTAATTCAGTTGTTTAATGACCAAGTATTCCAGCCACTCAAGCTCAGCTCCACAGCATGAATGCTGGATGCAGGCATTTCATCGAGCATGTGCAGGGGCATTCCATGCAGATATGGTTGAGGAAAATAAATGGTTGAGGTAAAAGATTTCATATCAAACTGAAGTGTTGGAAGGTCGCCGCAGCTGGTCATTGGCAAGACCTCAATCCCGCCGCGGACCGAACTGGCGCCCAGTCACCGCAGAGGCGATGAACTGGACCCCGGCCATAAAATCTCGCCGGCGAGCGGCCGGCTATGGCCCATGGGGGATCGACCTCGGCCGCCGTGCAGGCCACCTGCGCCTGCTCTGACCTTGTAACGGCCCCGGGTAGGACCCCTATAGATTTTGTATGTTCTTTTTCTTTCGTGCATCATCATGGCATCATGCATCATATCATCCATGTTTTGTAAATAAAATTAATTTTCATAAACCCTAGCTTGATGTTCCTCTCCTCATATGTTTATCTAAAACCCTTTGTTCCTTATCATAGCTTCAAAATAATAAAACCCAAAATACTATTTTGGATATGTTGAAAAACTATTTTCAAACCTTGCTCTAGTATTTTTCAAATTTGCAAAAATAAAAATTTTCTCCTTTAAAAAATAAACCTACCTATTTTAACTTCCTCTCATATGGGTTAATAAAACCCTCTTCCTTTCATTTAAACAAACCCTAAAACCAACTCTACAAACAAAACTAAATGATTTCAGATATTTTGATAATTCAAAATAAAACTGGTTTTGTTTTATTTTGATTTTACAAAAGTGTTTAAAACAGTTTAAAATAAAAAGAAAACAAAACAGTTTTGAAATAGAAATAAAAATCATAACCCCCCTGGGCCCTCTCTCTCTCTCTCTCTCTTTCCTCTCTTCCCTCCTTGGTACCATTTCGGAGACGACGACCAAGTCTCCTTCCTCGTCGCTTTCCTTCGCACGCAGGGCGCGTGCTCGTCTCCTTCTGTCGCTGTCGAGGCCGCTCCCCACCTCCACCTCCCCTGCGTGATCCTCTCCCTCCTTTCTTTTCCTTCTTGACCAAGTTCCTCTCGCCTCCCCCTTTTCTTTCTCTGCAAGCGAACGGGAGAAGTTCTTCCCCCCCCACCGAGAGCACCACCGTCAAATTCCTCGTCACCCCATCGAATCCGGCCATCCCTTGCCGTTCTGAGGGCACCCAGGGCCCCGCCGCACCTCCTTCTTCATCCAGGTGTACCGAATCGAGCCGGGGAAGCTCCGGAGCCGTCGCCATCGTCGCCGTTCCCCTTTAGTACCGGCAGATGATTTCTTCGTTTCTGGTCGCCACCGTCGTCCTCCGCCCTCTCCGAGATCATCTCCGCGCTCCTGGTACCCTCCTCGCTCTCCAGGGTTTCTCCTTCGTCTTTCTTCCCCTCTGGTTCATCCTCCCGATGGTGACCACCGTACCTCTTCTCGCAGATGCCCGTCGCCGGCGAACTCCGGTGATCCCCCGCTCCCGGCACCGCTCCCTCTTGGTCCGCGCAAACCAGGCGCTTCCCCGACGCCCTTCAGCTCTTCCTGGAACACCCGCAAACGGCGGCGCCACGCTCGCCTCGCCGAGGTGGTCACCGCCTCTCCCCTCGCCGCGCGCGGCATCGCCCGCGTCGAGCACTTCGTGTGCGTGCACGCTTGGTTCGCCAGCGTGGCCGCCTCGTCAGCACCGGACCCACCTGTCAGCCGCAGTGGCTGGACCAACCCTCGGTGAGAACCGTTTTCCTCAGATCCAGATCTGGCCTCTTTTCACAGAGGCCCCTGCCAGCTTGGAATCCTCAACCCGCAGCCCCTGGCGCGGAAGGTTTTGCTGAAAACCCCCTGCAACTTCTTCAAACCAACCCGCAGCCCTCCCCCCTAATTCAAAATTATTTCTGGGTCCTTTTTCTATTTAAAATAAACCTGTTTATCTATTTTTAATTAATAAAAACCATTTCTTTAATAACTTTTAAACCGAACTCGAAATTAAAAGTGTTATATATCAATTTTGATCAGAAAAATGTGCTGAACATGATTATGCCATCCATACTTGCTTTTGCATAATGCATCATACAATCTCGTGATAGTTTGCAATAACACCTAATATGGAACATATGGAATATGAGGGATACTATATAAATGTTGTCCCGGTTCCATTTAACTTTGAAGTAGCTCACCCTTGCCATGTTATGCCATGCTAATCAACCATTAACTTTGCCGGTAGAAATGCAACTTCAACTGTAATTGCTTGTCCGGGATTCCGATCCCGCTTAATTGGATAATTAGCATCGCATCATCGTTGCCATGTCATGCATACCATCTTGATCATGCCGACTCTTTTGCCGTAGTAGTAAGTGTTGCACCCGCTGTTTGCTCCAGCATTTGCTTCTTCCCGGATAGGATCGCGAAGTGGTGTGATGAGATACGACGAGTTCCGACGAGTTCTCCGGATGTCCCTCGGCAAGCTCTAACAGGCAAGCATTTCCTAAACTCCTGTCTCTGCAGGAGTCGTTCACCTATTTTATTTTGCCTTCTCTCTTATGCTAGCCTTGAGTTGCGTTCTTGACACGTGTCCTATCCACTTGTTACCTCAAGCAGCCCATATTGCCACCACCACCTCCTACAGCTGTTGTTTGGTTATCGGGTCTGCCTTGCGAGTCGTAGTGCATGCTAGTGCTGTTTATATCTCGTTACCGTTATCGTTATCTTATCGGGTTATCTGTTGGGGAATCATGACACATGTTTTATGGATATGTTGTTGGATATAATCACACTTACTTTATTGTTAACAACTAAAATTGTAAGCAGAGGCATCTGTGCGAGACTTTGACTCGCTAATGTCCCCTAGGACCCGAGTTCTTGTTATCTGTTCCGAGATTGAGCGCTCTACCCGTACGTGGGGGAGTGGGACCCCCATCACCCACTACCTTTCCTCGAGTCTGTTTATTGGGAGCCACAACCTTGGTTTTTTTGCCTATGCCATGTATGCCATGCTTTACTTCTTGTTGCCTTCGGGTGTTTACATTCCTCGCCTTCGGTGGTTTATGTTTTGTACCGCTAGACGACTTCTAGTGCTTGCCGTAAGTGCCCGCCTGACGCCTCGCAACCTCTGGGTCCGTCTCGGAGTACGGCCGAACGTCACGGGTAGCTTAGTTGGGTGGCTCCCATTAAACTTTCTCTTGCATTGGGAACGGTCTTGTTGTGAGACTCCCTGTCATTCTTTGGGTCGAGCATGCGTATGGTTACATTTGGGCAACCCCCGGGTGTACATCTTATCGATAAGCCGTGTCCGCGGTTATGGATGACTTGGTGTATGTATCGATCATAGAACAACTTACACCTTTATGCTGATGTTAATAATTTGCTAATAACTTGTGTAGTAATATAGCATTACTACAACGGCTACCTAATAAAACTTGTCCACCGTGTGAATGCCTTTGTAAGTACAGGGGGGAACGCATCGGTTGTGTTATGTTTGCGAGTATGTTAGTTTATGCGCTCTCTCACCTTTTCTGTTTAGACGAATGTTGTAGAGTGTCTCTATAGGTTTTTTTTAGTGCTTGCGCGCTGCCGCTTAACCCCACCATATTGCCTATGACGTTCCTCTTGCGTCCTCCAAGTCCCCTGCGTGCCTCAAGTACAAAGGACGACTGGTTGACGAATGCTTATACGTCTTGAAGTCTTGTTAAGTACGAACCCGTACTTATTGCTGCTTCTTTGGGACATAACCGTATGAAGTTATGTTCGATGAAGACGACGTTAGCAAGGTTACCTTCCGGCTTGGCCAGGCAGGGTTATGGACGCCACTGGTTATCTTCAGGACTCTTAGTCCAATTTGTATCTTGTCCGTTTTCGATCTTCTGTATGATTCGAATCTTTGTATTGTATATTTGTATCTTGGCTCGTTGGAGTCGTTGTTGTAATATATATGTTTCTTGTGGGCTCTATTGTAAACCTGTTGTAATGTTACTGCTCGTGTTAATTCCTCTGGCATCACGTGTGTGATTCTTCGCGCACGTCGTGTCGGAGGGCGTCAGAAATCGATATCGTGCGGATCTCGGCGGGATCGCTGGAATCCTCATGGTACCGGTTGGGCGTCACAAGTTGGTATCGAGCCGGTTGATACCCACTAGTCCAGCCTGTAGGATAACCTTGCCAACGGACGTTGTTGTGTAGAGTGTCAAACCTATTTTCTAAAATTCGTTGGATAGTTCTAACTAGCTCTGATTTTTCTCCTTACCTATATTCTATCTCTTCTTACCTTTACGAGTTTTGAGTCTTCTCTCTTATCTGTTTCTCCGAGTCTTAGGCTCCGACGTGGGTTGGACGATCTTTGCCCCTCACCTATTAGGTCCGATCTTCGGAGGATCCCGACAGAAGCGCCTCATCATCGACAGCGGAACAACGACTTCTTGTTAGTGGTGTCGACCGATCAGCATGGAGCAAGAACTCTTGTTAGTGGTGTCGAGGATATCGACACGTCGCCAGAAGATCCGATAGTTCACCTCTCTTTCCCCGTACCATGGCGTGGGATCTCGGGGCGCGATCCCTTGTTAGTGGTGTCGATTGTAACGGCCCCGGGTAGGACCCCCTATAGATTTTGTATGTTCTTTTTCTTTCGTGCATCATCATGGCATCATGCATCATATCATCCATGTTTTGTAAATAAAATTAATTTTCATAAACCCTAGTTTAATGTTCCTCTCCTCATATGTTTATCTAAAACCCTTTGCTCCTTATCATAGCTTCAAAATAATAAAACCCAAAATACTATTTTGGATATGTTGAAAAACTATTTTCAAACCTTGCTCTAGTATTTTTCAAATTTGCAAAAATAAAAAATTTCTCCTTTAAGAAATAAACCTACCTATTTTAACTTCCTCTCATATGGGTTAATAAAACCCTCTTCCTTTCATTTAAACAAACCCTAAAACCAACTCTACAAACAAAACTAAATGATTTCAGATATTTTGATAATTCAAAATAAAACTGGTTTTGTTTTATTTTGATTTTACAAAAGTGTTTAAAACAGTTTAAAATAAAAAGAAAACAAAACAGTTTTGAAATAGAAATAAAAATCATAACCCCCCTGGGCCCTCTCTCTCTCTCTCTTTCCTCTCTTCCCTCCTTGGTACCATTTCGGAGACAACGACCAAGTCTTATTCCTCGTCGCTTTCCTTCGCACGCAGGGCGCGTGCTCGTCTCCTTCTATCGCTGTCGAGGCCGCTCCCCACCTCCACCTCCCCTGCGTGATCCTCTCCCTCCTTTCTTTTCCTTCTTGACCAAGTTCCTCTCGCCTCCCCCTTTTCTTTCTCTGCAAGCGAACGGGAGAAGTTCTTCCCCCCCCACCGAGAGCACCACCGTCAAATTCCTCGTCGCCCCATCGAATCCGGCCATCCCTTGCCGTTCTGAGGGCACCCAGGGCCCCGCCGCACCTCCTTCTTCATCCAGGTGTACCGAATCGAGCCGGGGAAGCTCCGGAGCCGTCGCCATCGTCGCCGTTCCCCTTTAGTACCGGCAGACGATTTCTTCGTTTCTGGTCGCCACCGTCGTCCTCCGCCCTCTTCGAGATCATCTCCGCACTCCTGGTACCCTCCTCGCTCTCCAGGGTTTCTCCTTCGTCTTTCTTCCCCTCTGGTTCATCCTCCCGATGGTGACCACCGTACCTCTTCTCGCAGATGCCCGTCGCCGGCGAACTCCGGTGATCCCCCGCTCCCGGCACCGCTCCCTCTTGGTCCGCGCAAACCAGGCGCTTCCCCGACGCCCTTCAGCTCTTCCTGGAACACCCGCAAACGGCGGCGCCGCGCTCGCCTCGCCGAGGTGGTCACCGCCTCTCCCCTCGCCGCGCGCGGCATCGCCCGCGTCGAGCACTTCGTGTGCGTGCACGCTTGGTTCGCCAGCGTGGCCGCCTCGTCAGCACCGGACCCACCTGTCAGCCGCAGTGGCTGGACCAACCCTCGGTGAGAACCGTTTTCCTCAGATCCAGATCTGGCCTCTTTTCACAGAGGCCCCTGCCAGCTTGGAATCCTCAACCCGCAGCCCCTGGCGCGGAAGGTTTTGCTGAAAACCCCCTGCAACTTCTTCAAACCAACCCGCAGCCCTCCCCCCTAATTCAAAATTATTTCTGGGTCCTTTTTCTATTTAAAATAAACCTGTTTATCTATTTTTAATTAATAAAAACCATTTCTTTAATAACTTTTAAACCGTAACTCGAAATTAAAAGTGTTATATATCAATTTTGATCAGAAAAATGTGCTGAACATGATTATGCCATCCATACTTGCTTTTGCATAATGCATCATACAATCTCGTGATAGTTTGCAATAACACCTAATATGGAACATATGGAATATGAGGGATACTATATAAATGTTGTCCCGGTTCCATTTAACTTTGAAGTAGCTCACCCTGCCATGTTATGCCATGCTAATCAACCATTAACTTTGCCGGTGAACTTCAACTGTAATTGCTTGTCCGGGATTTCGATCCGCTTAATTGGATAATTAGCATCGCATCATCGTTGCCATGTCATGCATACCATCTTGATCATGCCGACTCTTTTGCCGTAGTAGTGTTGCACCCGCTGTTTGCTCCAGCATTTGCTTCTTCCCGGATAGGATCGCGAAGTGGTGTGATGAGATACGACGAGTTCCGACGAGTTCTCCGGATGTCCCTCGGCAAGCTCTAACAGGCAAACATTTCCTAAACTCCTGTCTCTGCAGGAGTCGTTTGCTGACGTGCGACAGTAGCTTCCTTGTGACGGTAAAGCACTCGTCCGTTGGGAACCCCAAGAGGAAGGTGTGATGCGTACAGCGACAAGTTTTCCCTCCGCAAGAAACCAAGGTTTATCGAACCGAGTAGGGAGATGAAGGCCACGTGAAGGTTGTTGGTGAAGGAGTGTAGTGCGGCGCAACACCGGGATTCGCGTGCGTGGAATGCACAACACCAATAAATTGCCCCAACTTAACAGTGAGGTTGTCAATCTCACCGGCTTTCTGAAAACAAAGGATTAATCGTATGGTGTGGAGAATGATGTTTGTTTGCAAAGAACAGTGAGAACAATGATTTAGATTGTATTTCAGATGTAAAAGAATGGACCGGGGTCCACGGTTCACTAGTGGTGTCTCTCCAATAAGATAAATAGCATGTTGGGTGAACAAATTACAGTTGGGCAATTGACAAATAGAGGGCATAACAATGCACATACATATCATGATGACTAATATGAGATTTACTTAGGGCATTACGACAAAGAACATAGACCGCTATCCACATGCATCTATGCCTAAAAAGTCCACCTTCGGGTTAGCATCGCACCCCTTCATATTAAGTTGCAAACAGACAATTGCATTAAGTGCGTAGTAATGTAAACAATACAAATATCCTTAGACAAAGCATTGTTGTTTTATCCCTAGTGGCAACAACACATCCATAACCTTAGAACTTTCTGTCACTGTCCCCGATTCAATGGAGGCATGAACCCACTATCGAGCATAAATACTCCCTCTTGGAGTTACAAGTATCAACAGAGCCTCTACTAGCAACGGAGAGCATGCAAGATCATAAACAACACATATATGATAGATCAATAATCAACTTGACATAGTATTCCATATTCATCGGATACCACCAAACACAACATGTAGCATTACAAATAGATGATCTTGATCATGATAGGCAGCTCACAAGATCTAAACATGATAGCACAAGAGGAGAAGACAACCATCTAGCTACTCTATGGACCCATAGTACAAGGATGAACTACTCACGCATCAATCGGAGGGCATGATGATGATGAGTCCTCGGTGATGATTCCCCTCTCAGGTCGAGAGGTGATCTCCTGAATCCCAGAGATGGGATTGGCGGCGGCGTCCGTAACTTTTCTCGTATCGTGGCTCTCGGTACTAGGGTTTGCGACGGAGAGTATAAGTAGGCGGAAGGGCAGAGTCGGAGGCACGGGGGCCCCACCATAGGGCGCGGGCCCACCTTGGCCGCGCCGCCTTGTGGTGTCGGCGCCTCGTGGCCCACTTCGTATCCTCTTCGGTCTTGGAAGCTCCGTGGAAAAATAAGACCCAGGCGTTTGTTTCGTCCAATTCGAGAATATTTCTGTGTAGGATTTAAACCAAAAACAGCAGAAAACAGGAACTGGCGCTTCGGCATCTTGTTAATAGGTTATTGCCGAAAAATGCATAAAAATGATATAAAGTGTATATAAAACATGTGAGTATTGTCATAAAACTAGCATGGAACATAAGAAATTATAGATACGTTTGAGACGTATCAAGCATCAAGCTTAGTTCCTACTCGCCCTCGAGTAGGTAAACGATAACAAGGATAATTTCTGAAGTGACATGCTACTATCATAATCTTGATCAATACTTGTAAAGCATATGAGATGAATGAAGTGATTCAAAGCAATGATAAAGATAATGACTAAACAACTGAATCATATAGCAAAGACTTTTCATGAATAGTACTTTCAAGACAAGCATCAATAAGTCTTGCATAAGAGTTAACTCATAAAGCAATAAATTCTTAATAGAAGGTTTTGAAGCAACACAAAGGAAGATATAAGTTTCAGCAGTTGCTTTCAACTTTAACATGTATATCTCATGGATAATTGTCAACACAAAGTAATATGATGAGTGCAAATAAGCAAATATGTAGGAATCAATGCACTCAGTTGACACAAGTGTTTGCTTCTAAGATGGAAAGAAGTAGGTAAACTGACTCAACATAAAGTAAAAGAAAGGCCCTTCGCAGAGGAAGCATGGATTATTATTTTTGTGCTAGAGCTTTTATTTTGAAAACATGGAAACAATTTTGTCAACGGTAGTAATAATTCATATGTGTTATGCATAAGACATCCTATAAGTTGCAAGCCTCATGCATCGAATACCAATAGTGCTCGCACCTTGTCCTAATTAGCTTGGATTTCCATGGATTCTCATTGCATTACATATGTTTCAACCAAGTGTCACAAAGGGGTACCTCTATGTCACCTGTACAAAGGTCCAAGGAGATAGATCGCATTTGATTTCTCGTTTTTGATAGATCTCAACTTGAGGACATCCATACCGGGACAACATAGAAAACAGATAATGGACTCCTCTTTAATGCATAAGCATTCAACAACAGATAATATTCTCATAAGAGATTGAGGATTAATGTCCAAACTGAAACTTCCACCATGATACATGGCTTTGGTTAGCGGCCCAATGTTCTTCTCTAACAATATGCATACTCAAACCATACAACTCATGGCAAATCACCCTTACTTCAGACAAGACGAACATGCATAGCAACTCACATGATATTCAACAAAAGTTGATGGCGTCCCCAGAAACATAGTTACCGCTCAACAAGCAACTTATAAGAAATAAGATACATAAGCTACATATTCTTTACCACAGTAGTTTTTTAAGCTATTTTCCCATGAACTATATATTGCAAAGACATAGAATGGAATTTTAAAGGTAGCACTCAAGCAATTTACTTTGGAATGGCAGAGAAATACCATGTAGTAGGTAGGTATGGTGGACACAAATGGCATAAGTTTTGGCTCAAGGTTTTGGATGCACGAGAAGCATTCCCTCTCAGTACAAGGCTTGGGCTAGCAAGGTTGTTTGAAGCAAACACAAGTATGAACCGGTACAACAAAACTTACATAAGAACATATTGCAAGCATTATAAGACTCTACACTGTCTTCCTTGTTGTTCAAACACCCTCAGAAAATATCTAGACTTTAGAGAGACCAATCATGCAAACCAAATTTCAACAAGCTCTACGGTAGTTCTTCATTAATGGGTGCAAAGTACATGATGCAAGAGCTTAAACATGATCTATTTGAGCACAACAATTTCCAAGTATCAAATTATTCAAGACAATATACCAATTACCACATGAAGCATTTTCTGTTTCCAACCAAATAGCAATGAACGAAGCAGTTTCAACCTTCGCCATGAACAGTAGTAAAGCTAAGAACACCTGTGTTCATATGCAACAGGGAGCGTGTCTCTCTCCCACACAAAGAATGCTAGGATCCGATTTTATTCAAACAAAAACAAAAATAAAAGCACACAGACGCTCCAAGTAAAGCACATAAGATGTGACGGAATAAAAATATAGTTTCACTAGAGGTGACCTGATAAGTTGTTGATGAAGAAGGGGATGCCTTGGGCATCCCCAAGCTTAGATGCTTGAGTCTTCTTGAAATATGCAGGGATGAACCACGGGGCATCCCCAAGCTGACTTTTCACTCTTCTTGATCGTATTATATCATCCTCCTCTCTTGACCCTTGAAAACTTCCTCCACACCAAACTCAAAACAATCTCATTAGAGGGTTAGTGCATAATCAAAAATTCACATGTTCAGAGAAGACATAATCATTCCTAACACTTCTGGACATTGCACAAAGCTACTGAAATTTAATGGAACAAAGAAATCCATCCAACATAGCAAAACAGGCAATGTGAAATAAAAGGCAGAATCTGTCAAAACAGAACAGTACGTAAAGACGAATTTTTTAGCGGCACTTAACTTGCTCAGATGAAAACGCTCAAATTGAATGAAAGTTGCGTACATATCTGAGGATCATTCACGTAAATTGGCAGATTTTTATGAGTTACCTACAGAGGGGGCTACTCAAATTCGTGACAGCAAGAAATCTGTTTCTGCGCAGTAATCCAAATCTAGTATCAACTCTCTATCAAAGACTTTGCTTGGCACAACAATGCAATAAAGTAAAGATAAAGAGAGGTTGCTACAGTAGTAACAACTTCCAAGACACAAATATAAAACAAAAATTGCAGAAATAAAATAATGGGTTGTCTCCCATAAGCGCTTTTCTTTAACGCCTTTCAGCTAGGCGCAGAAAGTGTAAATCAAGTAACATCAAGAGAAGAAGCATCAATATCATAATTTGTTCTAATAATAGAATCAAAAGGCAACTTCATTCTCTTTCTAGGGAAGTGTTCCATACCTTTCTTAGAGAGAATTGATATTTAATATTTCCTTCTTTCATATCAATAATAGCACCAACAGTTCGAAGAAAGGATCTTCCCAAAACAATAGGACAAGATGCATTGCATTCAATATCCAAAACAACAAAATCAACGGGGACAAGGTTATTGTTAACCGTAATGTGAACATTATCAATCCTCCCCAAAGGTTTCTTTATAGAATTATCAACAAGATTAACATCCAAATAACAATTTTTCAATGGTGGCAAGTCAAGCATATCATAAAGTTTCTTAGGCATAACAAAATACTTGCAAGATCACATAAAGCATTACAATCAAAATCATTGACCTTCATCTTAATGATGGGTTCCCAACCATCTCCTAACTTCCTAGGAATAGAAGTTTCAAGTTTTAATTTCTCTTCTCTAGCTTTAATGAGAGCATTTGTAATATGTTTTGTAAAGGCCAAATTTATAGCACTAGCATTAGGACTTCTAGCAAGTTTTTGCAAGAACTTTATAACTTCAGAGATGTGACAATCATCAAAATCTAAACCATTATGATCTAAAGCAATGGGATCATTGTCCCCAATACTCTGAAAAATTTCAGCACTCTTATCACAAACAGTTTCAGCATTTTTAGCAATTTCAGGCAGTTTTGCACGCTTTGCATTAGGAGTAGAAACATTACTAACACCAATTATTTTACCATTGATAGTAGGAGGTTTAGCAACATGTGAAGCGTTAACATTACTAGTGGTGGTAATAGTCCAAACTTTAGCTACATTATTCTCTTTAGCTAGTTTTCTTCTCTTTCCCACCTAGCATGCAATTCAGTCATCAATCTAATATTTCATTAATTCGAACTTGGATAGCGTTTGCTGTAGCAAATGACTTAATATCTTTATCTTCATTAGGCATAACTTTCAATTTTAAAAGATCAACATCAGACAAGACTTAACCTTAGAAGCAAGAACATCAATTTTACTAAGCTTTTCTTCAACAGATTTGTTAAAATCAGTTTGTGTACTAATAAATTCTTTAAGCATGGCTTCAAGACCAGAGGGTACACTCTTATTATTATTGTAAGAATTACCATAAGAATTACCATAACCATTACCATTATTAGAAGGATATGGCCTATAGTTGTTACCAGAATTATTCCTATAAGCATTGTTGTTGAAATTATTATTTTTAATGAAGTTCACATCAACATGCTCTTCTTGAGCAACCAATGAAGCTAAAGGAACATTATTAGGATCAACATTAGATCTACCATTAACAAGCATAGACATAATAACATCAATCTTATCACTCAAGGAGGAGGTTTCTTCAACAGAATTTACCTTCTTACCTTGAGGAGTCCTAGTATGCCATTCAGAGTAGTTGATCATCATATCATCAAAAGTTTTGTTCACCCAAAGTGATGGACATAAAAGTACCTCCAAATGAATCCAATAGGTTCCTTGAAGAAAAATTCAATCCTGCATAAAAGGTTTGGATGATCATCCAAGTAGTCAGTCCATGAGTAGGGCAATTCTTTACCAAAGATTTCATTCTTTCCCATGCTTGGGCAACATGTTCATTATCCAATTGCTTAAAATTCATAATGCTACTTCTCAAAGATATAATTTTAGCGGAGGATAATATCTACCAATGAAAGCATCTTTACATTTAGTCCATGAATCAATACTATTCTTAGGCAAAGATAGCAACCAATCTTTAGCTCTTCCTCTTAAGGAGAAAGGAAACAATTTCAGTTTTATAATATCCCCATCTACATCCTTATACTTTTGCATTTCACAAAGTTCAACAAAATTATTAAGATGGGCAGCAGCATCATCGGTACTAACACCAAAAATTGCTCTCTCATAACAAGATTTAGTAAAGCGGTTTAATTTCATAAAATTCTAGTAGCAGGTGGAGCAATATGAGTGCATATAAAATCATTATTATTGGTGCTAGTGAAATCACACAACTTAGTGTTCTCAGGAGTATTCATTTTAACAGCAATAAAAATAAGTAAAGCAAACTGAATTAAATAAAGTAAAACAAGTAACTAACTTTTTTGTGTTTTTGATATAAAGAAAGCAAACAAGACAGAAAATAAAATAAAGTAAAGCAAGACAATAAACAAAGTAAAGAGATTGGATGTGAGAGACTCCTTGCGAGCGTCTTGATCTCCCCAACGGCGCCAAAATATAGCTGCGACGTGCGACGGTAGCTTCCTTGTGACGGTAAAGCACTCGTCAGTTGGGAACCCCAAGAGGAAGGTGTGATGCGTACGCAGCAAGTTTTTCCTCGGTAAGAAATCAAGGTTTATCGAACCAGTAGGAGATGAAGGCCACGTGAAGGTTGTTAGTGAAGGAGTGTAGTGCGGCGCAACACCAGGGATTCCGGCGCCAACGTGGAACCTCCACAACACAATCAAGATACTTTGCCCCAACTTAACAGTGAGGTTGTCAATCTCGGCTTGCTGAAAACAAAGGATTAATCGTATGGTGTGGAGAATGATGTTTGTTTGCAAAGAACAGGAGAGAACAATGATTGCAGTAGGTTGTATTTCAGATGTAAAAGAATGGACCGGGGTCCACAGTTCACTAGTGGTGTCTCTCCAATAAGATAAATAGCATGTTGGGTGAACAAATTACAGTTGGGCAATTGACAAATAGAGAGGGCATAACAATGCACATACATATCATGATGACTAATATGAGATTTACGTAGGGCATTACGACAAAGAACATAGACCGCTATCCAGCATGCATCTATGCCTAAAAAGTCCACCTTCGGGTTAGCATCCGCACCCCTTCCGTATTAAGTTGCAAACAACAGACAATTGCATTAAGTACGTGCGTAATGTAAACAATACAAATATCCTTAGACAAAGCATTGTTGTTTTATCCCTAGTGGCAACAGCACATCCATAACCTTAGAACTTTCATCACTGTCCCAGATTCAATGGAGGCATGAACCCACTATCGAGCATAAATACTCCCTCTTGGAGTTACAAGTATCAACTTGGCCGAGCCTCTACTAGCAACGGAGAGCATGCAAGATCATAAACAACACATATATGATAGATCAATAATCAACTTGACATAGTATTCCATATTCATCGGATCCCACCAAACAAAACATGTAGCATTACAAATAGATGATCTTGATCATGATAGGCAGCTCACAAGATCTAAACATGATAGCACAAGAGGAGAAGACAACCATCTAGCTACGCTATGGACCCATAGTCCAAGGATGAACTACTCACGCATCAATCCGGAGGCGGGCATGATGATGTAGAGTCCTCCGGTGATGATTCCCCTCTCCAGGGTGCCGGAGGTGATCTCCTGAATCCCCGAGATGGGATTGGCGACGGCATCTCCGTAACTTTTCTCGTATCGTGGCTCTCGGTACTAGGGTTTCGCGACGGAGAGTATAAGTAGGCGGAAGGGCAGAGTCGGGAGGCACGGGGCCCCACACCATAGGGCGGCGCGGGCCCCACCTTGGCCACGCCGCCTTGTGGTGTCGGCGCCTCGTGGCCCCACTTCGTATCCTCTTCGGTCTTCTGGAAGCTGCGTGGAAAAATAAGACCCTGGGCGTTTGTTTCGTCCGATTAGAATATTTCTGTGTAGGATTTCTGAAACCAAAAACAGCAGAAACAGGCGGCGCTTCGGCATCTTGTTAATAGGTTAGTGCCGGAAAATGCATAAAAATGATATAAAGTGTATATAAAACATGTGAGTATTGTCATAAAACTAGCATGGAACATAAGAAATTATAGATACGTTTGAGACGTATCATCGTTCACCTATTTTATTTTGCCTTCTCTCTTATGCTAGCCTTGAGTTGCGTTCTTGACACGTGTCCTATCCACTTTTTACCTCAAGCAGCCCATATTGCCACCACCACCTCCTACAGCTGTTGTTTGGTTATCGGGTCTGCCTTGCGAGTCGTAGTGCATGCTAGTGCTTTTTATATCTCGTTACCGTTATCGTTATCTTATCGGGTTATCTGTTGAGGAATCATGACACATGTTTTATGGATATGTTGTTGGATATAATCACACTTACTTTATTGTTAACAACTAAAATTGTAAGCAGAGGCATCTGTGAGCCCCTTTGCGAAAGCATCGAAACTTTGACTCGCTAATGTCCCCTAGGACCCGAGTTCTTGTTATCTGTTCCGAGATTGAGCGCTCTACCCGTACGTGGGGAGTGGGACCCCCATCACCCACTACCTTTCCTCGAGTCTGTTTATTGGGAGCCACAACCTTGGTTTTATTTGCCTATGCCATGTATGCCATGCTTTACTTACTGTTGACTTCGGGTGTTTACATTCTGTTGCCTTCGGGTGGTTTATATTCTGTACTGTACCCTGCTAGACGACTTATCTAGTGCTTGGCCGTAAGTGCCCGCCTAGACGCCTACGCAACCTCTGGGTCCGTCTCGGAGTACGGCCGAACTTCGTCACGAGTAGGTTAGTTGGGTGGCTCCCATTAAACTTTCTCTTGCATTGGGAACGGTCTTGTTGTGAGACTCCACTGTCATTCTTTGGGGTCGAGCATGCGTATGGTTACATTTGGGCAACCCCTGCAGGGTGTACATCTTATCGATAAGCCGTGTCCGCGGTTATGGACGACTTGGAATTGTATAGCTCGATCATAGAACAACTTACACCTTTATGCTGATGTTAATAATTTGCTAATAACTTGTGTAGTAATATAGCATTACTACAACTGCTACCTAATAAAACTTGTCCACCGTGTGAGTGCCTTTGTAAGTACTTCCTTGCGAGGGGGGAACGCATCGGTTGTGTTATGTTTGCAGAGTATAGAACTGTTAGTTTTATGCGCTCTCTCACCTTTTCTGTTTAGACGAATGTTGTAGAGTGTCTCTATAGGTTTTTTTTAGTGCTTGCGCGCTGCCGCTTAACCCCATCATATTGCCTATGACGTTCCTCTTGCGTCCTCCAAGTCCCCTGCGTGCCTCAAGTACAAAGGACGACTGGTTGACGAATGCTTATACGTCTTGAAGTCTTGTTAAGTACGAACCCGTACTTATTGCTGCTTCTTTGGGACATAACCGGGCAGGTATGAAGTTATGTTCGATGAAGACGACGTTAGCAAGGTTACCTTCCGGCTTGGCCTGGGCAGGGTTATGGACGCCACTGGTTATCTTCAGGACTCTTAGTCCAATTTGTATCTTGTCCGTATTCGGACGTTTTCGATCTTCTGTATGATTCGAATCTTTGTATTGTATATTTGTATCTTGGCTCGTTGGAGTCGTTGTTGTAATATATATGTTTCTTGTGGCCTCTATTGTAAACCTGTTGTAATGTTACCGCTCGTGTTAATTCCTCTGGCATCACGTGTGTGATTCTTCGCGCACGTCGTGTCGGAGGGCGTCTCAGAATCGATATCGTGCGGATCTCGGCGGGATCACTGGAATCCTCATGGTACCGGTTCCGGGGCGTCACAGACCTCTCCGCCTGGTGCGGCGCCGACCGCCGCCTAACGCGAACGCCTTACTGGTCAATGGACTAGCCATGGGGATGGTGGCCTCGTGAGCGGCCCAGGTCGGACCAAGAATTTTTCTTTTTTGTGTCAAACCATTTTTTACTTACTGGTGGTTACCGTCGGTAATTTCTTGCAACTTTGAGGGCAATTCAAGGTTGTACCATCACACTGGAGAACGCTTCGCACGCCCCCGCGTCGTCCTCGCTCAGGCGACACGGGAGGCGATTAGGGTTCCCTCACCAGCGTCGCCTCCTCCTTGCGCCCCTTCCTCGCCGCCACCGCCTACGGTGGCGTCAGGCCTCCTTCGCCTCCTTCAGCCTCCAGCTTGCTTTCCCTCTCCTCACCTCTCCTCCCAATTGCAACGAATCGAGTTTCAATCTGTTCTCCATGGTGGTGCTGGAGGTCGTGATTCGTCCTGGTGGTGCCATCTCCGACGCTGGAGCCTGCGAGTGGGGCCTTCCTCTCGTTGGCTTGGGACTGGTAGTCGGCAAGCCGCCGGTTCTGACCTGGGTCAGTCCGCGGCCAGATCTGACCAGGGGGTCGATCTGCGGCCATTATTCTTGACCTTCGAGCTATTTTGTTGGGCGTGGCCTCTCTAATTCATGCAGATCTGTGCGGAGCTCGACTCGCTAAAGTTTGGAGGGTGGTGTTTGGGGCGGCATGTGCCGGAGGTGCGTTCGTGCGGCAGTGGGGTCGGCCGACTGCGCGCGTGCGGTTCGTTCTCCAGAGGGAGACATGCTAGGGTGGCTCTTTGGTATCCCAAGCAGCGGCTCCTTATGGTGGGCACGGCGGCGCTTGGCGGCGGGTGCCTTCGTGCGGGTGTTGGTCGGCAGTCTCAGCTGTGTGGGCAGTGGGATGGTTCGCGTGGGAGGCATTCGTGGTGCAGGAGATCCTCATGCTCCTTCCCAGATCTTGGCGTATTCCGTGGGACGGTGGTCGCTATTCGGGCGAAAGCCCTGCCGACGTTGTCGGTGCTAGTACGTCGACGCTCTCGAGCGCCGAGTCCCTCCTTGGAGGCGTCATTGAGGATGGCGCTCCTCCACCATTGGCTCCGGGTGAAAATCCTCTGTCTGGTTCGCCGGACGGGGCAGCGACGACGCCTTGGCGCCGCTTCCTTCTTGAAGGCGCTGCCTTTGGAGCCACTGGTCCCTATCAACTGGTGGTTGCGGTGTGGTTCTTTGGATACGACTGAGTGGCTTTCGGAATGGCGGTCTTCCCCGTGGGGAGAAGGCTCAGAATCTCTTCTTTCTCGGTCGCCTGGCTATCGGCTACAACTCGAGCTCTAGGGTGAGCGTTCCATCATCTGATGGTACAGCGCCCTCGAACCTGGGCGAGGGGGCAGGGGCCGATCTTCGGCGATGGACGGGTTTTTTCCGTGATGCAATGTGTCCGTGTTTGGAGCAGATGAAGGCATTCTTCCGTTGGTGTGGCGTTCTCCTCCTCTGCTTCGCTTCCTCTACCTTGATCAGCGTCTGTTTCGACATATGAAGACCTAGGCGTTTGCAGGCTGTGTATCTTGTTTCATTTTGTGTTGCCCTGTAATAGTTCTGATTTTTGTTGTTGTTCTTCTTAATACCCTGTAATTCTAGCCGTTGGTGGCTTTATTAATTTAAAGCTGGGTGTAATGCCTTATGTTTAAAAAAATCATCACAATGTATTTCAATTCATTAAATAGTAAAATATTTTTTTAATTATTTAAATAACAATGGATTCTAAAAATGAAAGAATAATAATAACAACGGCAACTACAAGGGAACCTGGCTCTATAATTCCTGCACCTAGTTAGCATTGTTTACAAGGTACCCTACCGACATTGCGATTGCAACTTGCAGATAAATTCTGAATTTTATCCACATCACCAAATTGCGGGAGCGGCTTTAACAAACATGAGCATTTGAATCTATCATTTCATTTACAACCGCAGGTGAAAAATAAAATAGAAGAGGGTTGAGGTGGGGCTAGTTGTTATATCTAAACGCGTCACATGAACACGTCATGGTCTACCCACGATGTCCAAGGAGATGCTTCGCAATTCGCACTACAAAAGGCCAACTAACAGCATGATATGCAAAACAGCGAGCTGACGTTTTCAGGACCCGAAGCCCTAGCTTCATGGGAGAGACCTGTCACAGGTTTCTACGACTTCGTGCTCGGTCAAGTTTTTTACATCGTTGGATTTCCTTCGTGGTTCGTGTTAGTCACCAATTGCAACATGAGTTGCAACTTGCAGCTGAGATTTGATGGTAGCATCTGACCGAGAACAAAGCCAGTTCTCAGTCGACGACCGAGAAATAATCACACCCTATTTGTTTAACATCTATATTGTGTCTATCATATTCCCACCGGCCGGAAGTGCAAACATGTCGCGAAATCTTCAAAATGAAGCCACGCGTTAGCTTCCGGGAAATTCAATGTACGAGTAGGCGAATCCAGCCCATTTTGTTAGGGTGGGGCAGACCTTACTTAGATGGGTTTTTCTATTTTATTTTTATTTTTTTCTATATAAGACATATGGGCTGGGCCAAATCTTAGGGTGGAGCTGGCCCCACCCTTCCACCCTGTTGGCTCCGCTAAATATGGCTAGATCATGCATGCAGCTCTTCATTAATCTGGCCTCTACGTTGTTTCACAGCACGCACCATGCTCGGTTTTGAAGAAGCTTGTCGAGCCATTGAACCAAAAAAAAAAAAAAGGCGGGGGGGCCCTTCAGCCATGTTTCCAAAAATAAATCGAAGGCTGGTTATGGTTAACCACCGTAATCTGTCGTGGTCGGAACCAAACGCGCGCGGCTTGATTTGCGAGCACAGTGGCGGAAAGAAGGCAGGTAGAGTTCGGAAGGCACTGTGTACAGTCATCAGATGAGAAGATAAAAAAAGGACAAGCTGGAGACGTACGTCGACGGATGAGCCGGGCGGTGCCTACCGCCTCGCCGCCAACATCCATCCATCTCCCTCCGGCCGGCGGCAGGCCGACACTACGTGCGTTCCGCCGCTCGCATTTGGAGGATGTTTTTTGATCGCTTTCTCTTCCGCCGAAATACGATAGACACGATATAGATGTATTTAACATCTACCGTGCCCATCATATTTCCGCCGGAAATGCAAACATGTCGCGGAATCTTCAAAATGAATACAAGTTAGCTTCCATATATATTTTTCCAGAAAATTCAGTGTAATTGGCATGAAAGCAGACAGTGTGTTCTGTCAACACGATGAGGGACAATCAAACACTTATTCTTCCATTGCCGCTTTGCCAGGTCTATGTGGTCATGCATCCAAGTAGCTTCGGACCTGTATCTTCCGACTAGTGTAGCTAATATCTTTGGGAATTGGCTTCATGGTATCGATCACAGGTTTAGAACGATTATTAGGGTGGGCCGTTGTATGGACGCTTTGGCTGTGTAGAAATGACAAAGTTTTTAATGATAAGAATTGTTCCCTCTTGCAGGTTATCTACAGATGTACCGGTACTCTTCGTTCATGGTCTGCTCTACAGAAAGTGGCGAATCGCGATCTGTTTATGAAGGTCTGTACACGGTTGGAGGCCACGGCGAGGGATACTTTTTTTCCAACATGGGTGGCAGCATAATCTACGGATCGAGCCGCCACTGGTTACCTAGATGTTTGCACAGTTGCTCATCATTCATATGTACAACGCCTTTTTTATACTTTTAGAACTTCTGCTTCCTCAGACTTGGACGGCTGTGTATATCTTGATTGTGCGGAGGCCGTGTGTAATTGCTTATTTTAAGTAATAAAAGCACCCATTATCAAAAAAAAAAATTGTGTATATGGGTTGATCATACAGCTCTTCATTAATCTGGCATCTGCGTTGTTTGTTTCAGAGCACGCACCATGCTTGGGCTTTGGAGGATATAACCGAAGACACTCGCCGAGCCCATAGAACCAAAACAAAGCGGCTTTTGACATGTTTCCAAAAATAAATTAAAGGCTGGTTAACCACTCGTCGGAAACAGACGCGGCGAGCACAGTGCCGGAAAGAAAGCGGCAGGCCGGTGTTCCCAATAGGTACTGTGCACAGTGGTCGGATGAGAAGATAAAAAAGGACAACCAGTTCACGACGTGGCCAAAGCTAGCTGGAGATGGTCGACGTCGACGGCGACGGCGACGGATGCGACGGGCGGTGCCTACCGTACCGCCTCGCCGCGAGCATCCATGCATCCGTCTCCGGCAGGATGACACGTGCGTGCGTTCCGCCGAGATCTCGCGTCTGGAGGATGTTTTCTGGTCGCTTTTTATTCCACCTAAATCTTTGTATGCCGATCGACGTCGTGTCCGTCTTCCGGGGGTGCAAGACAGAGGCCGGCGTCACGTGTCCACACCCCTTTGCCACCATTCTTCTTCGGGAAACGTCACGAGGATCGGGATTGTGCCCGTCCTTGTCATCATGGCTTTGCAGTACGTCGTGCGGTCTCGGATTAGCTCACCTGCTTCCGATGGAATTCTTTAATAATGGTAAGTGCACTATAATTATGCGTACAGTATGCTGGCAGCTTAAGTAGCTTCAAAGCGAAATGACGTATAATTGGTTTTGTTTTACTCACACAAGTCACCGTATGTGGGGACTTCGACACGTACGGTTGGCCATCCTGCACGACTGAAAACGCTAGTCGGCAACGCCTGACTCAATCGGGAGACATCTCTAACGCAAGTTTTCTGTTTCTTTTGGTTGCTTGTTGCACCTAACACGGCCACGTCAATTAAATCTGTAAAAAATAATTAAAACAACATTAAAGTATTCCTTCTACTCCATGAAATATATGCATGTCTTAATTTTATCAAAAATTGGATGGACATAAACATTATTTGGTGTCAATATATATTTAAATTTACATATATTTAAATTTACATAAAATTTGACATCTTTCGTAAGACGGATAAAGTAGCTAATTAGGTTAATAAAATAGATAATACCATATAACGGGCGAGTTTTTACAAAAGAGGACAACGCTTTCGATCCCATTTAATATGACCCGTGGGATAGCTCTACCGCCGATAGGTAGCCCTGGGAAGAAGAACATGCAGACGTGCGAAGACACGCCTCCTGTCCATTACCATCTATGGCCACGCAAAGCAGGCCTAGACATATGCAGGCTTTGGGTCGCAACGGACAGCCACCCAGATGGGTCATCGCTAGCTCGATGAGACCAAACACGGGCAATCTTAAGCGCTATCGAGAAGCCGGCCACTAGAGGCTCTACATGGACTATTTTCACTCTACCAATCTATCTGGATGTCAAGAAAGTTGTCCTTTACTATTCTGGAAGATGTCAGTGTCTACGACTTGTACTTCAGACGCAAGCTAGATGTCGTCGGTAAGCCTGGCTTCAGCTCTTAACAGAAATGTTCCGCAGCTATTCGCATGCTTGCATAAGGAGTTTCTGGTGCTCTTGTTGATGAGTACTTGCGGATGAGCGAGACCACATGCGTTTAACTCAATGTACAAGTTTTGTAAAGTCATGATTGCGGTGTCCTCATGGAAAGTGTGCCTGAAAAGCATTTCCACTCGTGCCTCAAAGGCCTATAGGGGGGCCTTTGGGGAGTGTCGGCGCTAAAATTCGCGTCCAACCGCGGTCCTTAAAATAGTTTTTCAGCCGGCGCGGCCCAATTATCCATCCGGCGCCCCAGGCTGAACCTAGTAGAAAGGGAGGCTAGCGGAGGCGCCGGCGCGCCGCGTGTTGGCGGGAACGACACGGGAAGAAGGCATGGGAAACCCCTCCTGGCCGTGGACCCGCCCGGTAAGTGTCAGCCGAGTCGTCTTCCTCCTCGCCTTCCACGGCCGTCAAAGACTGCTCTCCTTCAGCGCCTGCTCGCCTTTCGTGTCGGCGTTAATGCTTCTCGTCTTCAGTGCCTACTCGTATTCAGCGGCGGTGTTAATGCTCGCCAACGCCCCCTCGGTGCCATATAAACCCCCGGCGGCGCTCCCTCGCCGCACATTTCAGCCAGCACCCTCGCCATCTCGTCCAAAACTTTTCTAGCGCCCTTGCCATGGACCGCCAAGAACAAGAAGGCGCTGCCGCCAACGGTTTCGGCCGTCGTTGGCTCCGAGGTGCGCGCCTCTGGAATGCGCGCTACCCCGTCTTGCCGGCGGGAGTACAAGGCGGCGGCGGCCATCGTCAAGGCGGAGGATGACCCCGAGGAGTTGGCCGCGACGGACGAGTTCGCGGAGGCATGGAGCGCGGCCGATCAGCACGGCGCAGAGAAGGAGCGGCACCGTCGCCTCGGCCTCGTCTTCAACCTGGACAGCGACGATGACGCTGGCTACCTCCCGCAGCAGAAGGAGGAGCCCAGCAGCGGCGTCACTGCCGGTGGGTCCCCGGCGAACCAGCACACACCACGTTGGCACGTTCCCCCGGCACCCGGCAAAAGCCTCCTCTTCCTCCTTCCCCTATTTTACTCCGTGATAGTAATTTATCTGTGTGTATTTATTCCGTTGCTTACCAAAACAGAGTACTACTCTAGATGGACTTCCGAGGAAAAAGAGGAACAAAACTCCCGACTTCAAATCCATCAACTCCTCTCGCTCGAGCAACGACAGCACACACAACGGAGGTCGGCCGCCCGCTCCAATCCCCGGCTTCGACCATCCCGCCCTCCATCGCCGTCCCTTCCGCGTCGCCATTGCCGCGCGCGCTCCTCGAGGTGCGGCTCTCTCCCGCCGACGCTTCCGGTCAGCCTGGTTTCGCCATCTTCTGATTCTGCTGCTCGCTTTGATGCTGCAGGGGCTTCTGCTCGCTCCCTTGCTTGATTCCGCCTGCCTTCGTGCGTGCCTTCGCGCGTGCAGGCCCCCGTCGTGCCGGAGGTAACCGATTTCAACTCCTCCTATGTATGTGCTCTGCTAATTTTCAGTTCGTCAGATTGGATTCCAGTTCGCGCAACAATCCGCCGGTTCTTTTCGGTTACTTTCTACTTGTTCCATAAGAATAATGAGTTCCCTCCCCGGTTTTCATTCGCACCCCACCATTACGTTCCTCGAGGATCGGTTCCCAAGTTCGGAAGCTTGATTCTGCAGTTATTAACACATATATTTCGTTCTACTCCTATCTAGTGGAGTAATGATTTCCGTCTAGTGCCTTTCAAGGTGTTGCGGAATACTACTAGCCTGTTGTTGCTGGTGCGGGCACGCAAACCAATCCCCCGCAGATCGAATCTGCCCTACCTGTTGCCGCCAACTGAGCCGGACAGCTCGGATTCGTCCAACTACACTTTGCAGCGATGCTGCTGACGGGCGGTGATCCTCCACCAATCCTATCTGGAAATTTCCTAGTACGGCCAAGCTTTATCTGGGCACAAGAGCTCATGAGCAGACCAACTTTGCAAACCCACTTTGCAATTATTTATAGAACCTGCCAAAATTGTACAATTGCCAAAGTTTTTTTTTTTTAAAAGGATTTGTCAAAGCACTTTAGGTAACAAAAATTACCACTCATATATGATTTTCATCAAGTATCGGTGGCATCAGACTTCATGGGTTTGACTCCACCTGTGTCCAGAAGGCAGCTTTAAGACAACTGGAGGGTTTGTTCAAAAAAAAAAAAAGACAACTGGAGGGAATACTAAAAAACACATGTACCACTACCAATGCTCCAATTCAGTCAGGGCTAGTTTGTGGTTGCATTGCTTCGCCCTCAGATTCTATATCTATTGCTTACTTATATATGGGAGTCTTTGGTAATTCCAGCAAGATATGTTGCTACTTCTCGAGAAAAAAGGACTCCAACGAACTGATACAGCCTACAGTAGAAATACACATGTGCTACCACCGCGATGCTAAACACAGCCTAATCCATGCTCCTTTTGTCTTCTTCCACTTACACACAAAGTATAACTGCCTCCATTTGGGATCTGATGTAAATGGGGCAAACTTGTGGAGCACATTTCGAATGCCACCGTACAGTTTCCAGTTCGGTCTGTATGCTAAACACGCAGTATCTGACCTCCTCTTCCTGAACCTGTAGGCGCCGAGGTCACCAACGACCATGCTTCTGCGTGCTGTTAGATGACATATGCTGTGCTGTGGGTGACTGACTCGGTAGGAAGCCATGAAGATCAGCGCGCTCCTCACCTCTGCGGGCATCAACGTCGGGCTCTGCGTGCTCTTCCTGTCGCTCTACTCTGTTCTCAGGAAGCAGCCGGCCAACATCAGGGTCTACTTCGGCCGGAGGATTTCCGAGGACCATAGCCGGCTCCGAGGGGCTTTCATTTTGGAGAGGTTTGTCCCGTCGGCGGGCTGGATCGTGAAAGCCCTGCAGTGTGCCGAGGAGGACCTCTTGGCAGCTGCGGGGCTGGATGCTGTGGCTTTCAATCGGATGCTAGTGTTCAGGTAACACCCGGTTTCGTCTTCACATCCATGCGTCCCTTTCGTATCATAATTCTGTTGGTTCGAACTTAGAAGACGTCCACATCTGATTGGTGAGCTTGTTAGCATGTGCATGTGATCTGAATCAGTAGGAGGCGAAAACTTGCAACTCTAGCAGCTGCCTTTATGATAGCACACCTTTTAATAATGTTACGCAGAATCGTAGATCAGTTCTGTTTATTGTTCTCTGTTAGGCTCCTTTTTTTCTACCAGTTTAACCTCACAATCCAAAATTTTCTCACTTGTACATTCGCTTTTCTGCAGCATACGCATCTTTTCCCTAGCGGCCCTTTTGTGTGTGCTTGGAATTCTTCCACTGAATTATTTTGGACAGAATATACAACATCATCGGATTCCTTCAGAACAATTGGATATCTTCACAATTGGGAATGTGGAAGTGCAATCAAGATGGTGAGCTGAGCAATTTATTTTAAGTGTATCATAAGGTGGTTTTGTCAAGGTTGAATTTGTGGTATGATGCATTGATTATTGGTATTTATAGTGCGCTGAGCTTCCGTACGCCCCCCTTACAAAAATTATCTAGTCCACTTTTAGTGTGTAGGTTCACTTCTTTTGGTTTGTATCTACTCTACTTTAAAAGTGTCTAAAACATCTTATATTAGTGCACGGGGGGAGTAGTATAGAACTGAGGAAATATCCTCAACAAGCAAAAAAGGCTAAATTAGAATACATGTATCATGTATGTACAGATCTATATTGCAAGTAAGGGTAAGATAGTGCACAACAAACTATTTAGTGCGAACCATAATTATTAGGATGTCGTGTGGCATGTTCTAGCTGCGGAAAACCAAAGGCCAAGAAAACAGGGATTTATGTGTAGAATCTGAACACACCGCTCATTAGATACAGCGTATTTCTCCACTCTACAAGACATGAGAAAATTACCTGGTAGCACTAGACGTTATTCTGTAATAATTTTATGTTCTGATTGCATTGCAGGCTTTGGGTTCATTGTTTAGTTCTCTACATAATATCTGGAGTAGCTTGCATTCTCCTATATCTTGTAAGTTCTTTGCTCACAGATAGTACAGAGTATTATATATCCTCATATTGAGAAGCACAACTAATGTTGTCTCTACTCGATCTGATAGGAGTACAGGCACATTGCTAGGCTGAGGCTCCTGCACCTTAAACGTGCAACACCCAATCCAGGCCAATTTACTGTGCTTGTTCGTGGAATACCAAAGAAAACAAAAGAATCATGTAGCAGTGATGTTGATGATTTCTTCACCAAGTATCATGCATCAAGTTACCTATTCCACCAAGTTGTTTACAAAGTTGGGAAAGTTCAGAAGATAATGGTAAGCAATTCTCATACAATATTTCTATTTGTTGGGAGGACGGGGTGACAAAGAATGCAACATACTTGCTAAGGTACTATTTTTGTGATTTAATGTTCTTAGTCTGGGGGTTTTTTTTGCAGCTCAATAATCACTATGGTTATAAGGGATAGATATTTATGATACTACACATTCATTATACGATTTTTTTTCTTATCCATGAAAGTGACATGATCTGAAATTCTTGGAGTTAGATTTATGCTTTTTTATCTGCAAAGGTATTTGTGATATTGCATATTCCTATTCTTGGAATTAGTGAATTGATCTCAAATCATTTGTTTGGATCTGTAACTTTTATCTGCATATGAGTAGTTTGCTTTCTGATTTTTTAGTAAAACTGTTTAATATGCTGCAGACTGGTGCGAAGAAGGCATGTAGAAAGTTGAAACAATTCACGGACACTACGGTAGATCAGAGCTGCAAAGCGGGTACATACCGGTGTTGTCTTTGTGGAGCTTCTTCGAATTCATTCCAGTTGTTGCCCACTGATGAAGTTGTACAGAGCAGTGGGAAAACTGACCTGAAAGATTCTACCTTGATCACAGATAATGAGGTCCGCTTAGTAATCTAGCAGACATTAATTCTTTTATTGCAATTCATCAATAAGTCATTGTGAATTAGTGATTATAACTGTGGAACTATACACAGGAATGTGCTGCTGCTTTTGTATTTTTCAAAACACGGTATGGAGCACTTGTTGCATCAAAAGTACTTCAGACATCGAACCCTACGAAGTGGGTTACTGATCTAGCTCCAGAACCAGATGATGTGTATTGGTCAAACATTTGGCTTCCCTACAAGCAGCTTTGGATTCGACGGATAGCTACGCTTCTCGGATCTATTGTTTTTATGATCTTATTTCTGGCACCGGTGGCATTTATACAAGGTCTAACGGAGCTGGAGCATTTGCAGCAGAAGCTTCCTTTCCTTAATGGGTTATTGACGAAGTAAGTACCAACATTGTTCTGGAACTGAACTCTAGTAGTACTCCCTCCGTCTAAAAATAGGTGCCTCACTTTTGTCTAGATACGGATGTATCTAGATGCATTTTAGCTAGAGATCTCATTTAGATTTAAAACTTAAACGGCATGCAAAATTGTTGATATTTAAACTGATCAACACATTCTAGTTTGGTGTATCTTGTGCTTTCAGATTCTTGAGGCACCATTCAGCATAGACATATGGCCTTTGTTTCACCATTCAGCATAGAGATGTTGCCTTTTGTTCATTTGTAGGTGGCTTCTATTGACTTATGTTTCGTGTGCAGGAAATACATGATCCAGCTAGTAACTGGATACCTTCCCAGTGTTATCCTGCAAATATTTCTGTACACCGTTCCACCAATAATGATGTTATTTTCTACATTGGAGGGGCCTACATCTCACAGTGAAAGGAAAAGGAGTGCTTGCTGTAAAGTGCTGTACTTCTATATTTGGAATGTATTCTTTGTTAATGTCGTATCTGGGACCGTCATAAAGCAATTGAATTTTTTCACAAGCCCGAAGGACATCCCTGTTGAGCTCGCTAAGGTTATACCTGTGCAGGTAAATCAAGTCTAAAGTCTAAACTCTATCGGAAATTCAATTCGGCTCCCGGGTGCGTATGCTCCCTCTACCAAAAAATCATATTACGAACTGTCCAAAAAATTTGACAAAAAATTCTACATGTACATCTGCATAATATATGTGCGTTCGTCAAGTTTCCCAAAAAACCAACATTTTTTGTGGTCTATGCAAAAAAGAGAAAATTTATCTTGTGAAAAGCAATATTTTTTGCACTGAAATTTGTCTTTTTTACACACGTCACATAATAAGTCGATTTTTTATGAAACAACTTTGTGAGCGCGTAGCACGTGAAGATGTACGTACAAATTTTTCGTTTCAATTTTTCTGAAGTTTAAAATCTGTGTAACATGCATTTCAAAATAGTGGGAGCATATGCACCCATGTTCCAAAACACCACTCCCAAACTCTATCCTGGTCTTGATGCTGCAGAAATACCATTTTGCTTTGGAAAGATCAGTCGTTTTATATTCACAAAAGAGATGTTTGTTGCAAAGTATTACTATATTTATCCTTTCTAAGAATTGCTGTTAATACGTGGCTGCTATTAACTCTGTTTTCATTTTAGGCTACCTTCTTCGTCACCTATGTTCTGACTTCAGGGTGGGCCAGTTTGTCATCTGAGCTTATGCAACTCTTTGGTCTGATATGGAACTTTATAAGGAAATATATTCTGAGAATGAAAGAAGATACGGAGTTTGTGCCCTCATTTCCCTATCATACAGAAGTACCAAAAGTTTTGTTGTTTGGACTATTGGGCTTCACATGCTCTGTGCTGGCACCCTTGATCTTACCTTTCCTGCTAGTGTACTTCTTCCTTGGTTATGTCGTCTACCGCAACCAGGTGAGAAACTAGGGATGGTAAAGTCCAAAACAGTTATTTTGTTCCATTTTACCTTTGTAGAACACACCTGTGTTGTAGCTATAGGTGAACATCGTGTAGTAGCTTTACATTGCTATTCTCGTGAATATAAAATACTAAGAAACATGAAGTACAATTCTTGTCAGCGAATGCATGATCTTGCCAGTTATAGATACTGATAATCTTTATATGTTTTCAGCTACTGAATGTGTACCGCACAAGATATGACACGGGTGGTCTCTACTGGCCAATTGCACACAACACAGTGATATTCTCTCTCGTGCTCACCCAGATTATCTGCCTCGGCGTATTTGGGCTCAAAGAATCACCGGTAGCTGCGGGCTTCACCATACCTCTTATCATCCTTACTCTGCTGTTCAATCAATACTGCAGAAAACGACTTCTTCCACTGTTCAAAACATTTCCAGCGCAGGTTGGTATTATTTCTGTAATGATAGCCTATAGTGATTGAACCCAGGTGTACTGGAAAACTAGGAAACAACCCAGGACTAGTCAGTTGTGGTGCCTTGTGAGCTCTTGTCACTTTTTTGTTGATCGCGATGTTTGGACCGTGCAGGATCTAATCGACATGGATAGGGAGGACGAGCGGTCGGGAAGAATGGAGCACATTCACGGCCGACTCCATACTGCGTATTGCCAGTTCCCTGACACTGAAGACATACAGCTGGAGAAAATTCAGATTGATGGGAATGGTGGGGAGAAAAACTGTAGCCCTGGCGAGTCCAAGGGCAAAGAAACCCGCGAGGAACAGCAGCCCAGAAGGGATGAACTGTCTCACCCAACGCTGAAGGGACTCCCTGTTAGCCGTCTTCAGAATGCTGTGAGATCCATCACTTTCCTCATTAGATTGCAGAAAAGAGGTTTATCGCGATAACAAAACCGGATAACTAACTGACTGACTCTCCACGTGCCGACTCATGTAAATGTATAGATAGCAACACTGGTCATACGAGTATAGAGGAACTGGGTTTTAGGTAGGAACATATAGATAAGTGAAGCATCATTATACGTGTAGACATGCATGACTTGTATGGTTTTCATGCCTGGCTGGTTAGCTCTGTCCACGGTGTGTGCACCTTTGTTGAATGAAGTTGAATTCAACCATATTTGTCAAAAACATGTGGTATCATTTTTGTATTTGGTGGCAGCTCTTGACATTTATAGCATTGAGACAATATCTCTTGCTGTGCCGGGAAATCATATTCTCCCTAAAAATAAATTCAGGGGAGAATTTTCTTTTGAGTTGTCCATCCTGAGCCTCGCTGATCTCAGAGAGTTTTTCTTTCTTGCTTCTTGTTTGGACTAATATTTTTACTGCTCCTTGCAAAAAGGCCAAAAAGGAAACTGAGTTTTGCTGCTGTCAGTGCATAGATGATACATGCCCATTTTTTACCTTAATCATGTTAGTATGACATTCCAATTGCAAATGACCATCTTTTTTTGAAAGGTACAAACGGCCATCGTTTCTTTACATATTTTAGGACGTCCATTGTTGGTAAAACTACGGTTCGGCCCAAGAATAGCATTGGCCACTAATCCACAGCGAAAATAGCAATCTCCCTCTCCTTCCAATTTCCCGTCTACATAACCACGCATCAATTACCAAAAACTAAGCGCAAAAGGTTAATTGAGCCACCATGCACGCCGAAAAGCTAGTACCGGCGGTGATCGCCGCCGTGGCCGTGGCGTGCCTGCTATTCGCTGGCCGCGCCCATGGCCTGGAGGGATACGTTCCGGCGGCGGCGAGCCAGCAGCAGGTGGAGGAACCCCTCGCCATTAACAAGAACGACGAGTTCCTCCCGCAGCCGGAGCTGATGCCGGTGCCCACCCAGCTGTTCAGGAGGCCGGGCTTCGCCGTGTACGCCCCACAGAGGGAGGCGGAGACGACGCAGCCGGGCGCCGACGCCAACCTCGCCGGGTCGTTAGACGGTTACTTCCGGCAGCCAACGATGACCGAGCCTGAGCCGGCGGCAGAGATAACGACCGAGCCGGAGGCGGAGCCAGCGCCCGAGACCACGACCGAGCCAGAGCCAGAGGATGAGCCGGCGGCACCGGCAACGGCGACCAAGCGAGAGCCGGTCACGCCCACGGCGCCAGGGCAGGGAGACTTCTACCGCACCGGCGAGACGCCGACCACGCCCGAGCCGCCCGCGAAGCCGTCTTCTCCGGCCAGCGACGAGAAGAGCTCGTACAGCGGCGGCGGCGGTGGCGGCGACAACAAGCAGGTGGACGACGACGGCGAGCCGGTGGACGGGCTGAGCCCCAAGGCCATCGACAACATCCTCAAGGAGCACAACGCGTTCCGCGCCCAGGAGGGCGAGCGCCCCCTCACGTAATTAAGACGACCTCTGCATTGCATTGCATTGCATGGCCGGAGACGACGACGGCACCACCCATTAATAGCTAACTCCGGCGGCCGCGTGCATGTGTGAGCGCAGGTGGAACGCGACGGTGGCCAAGTACGCGCAGCAGTACGCGGAGCAGCGCAAGGGGGACTGCGCGCTGAAGCACTCGACGGGGCCGTACGGGGAGAACCTGATGTACGGGGACGGCAAGTCGTGGACATGGCGGCACACCGTCGACGAGTGGAGCGAGGAGAAGAAGAACTACCACTACACCACCAACACCTGCGACGCCGGCAAGATGTGCGGACACTACACGGCCGTGGTGTGGAAGGACACCACCAGCGTCGGCTGCGGCCGCGTCACCTGCACCAGCGGCAACACGCTCATGGTCTGCAGCTACTACCCGCCAGGGAACTACGACGGCGAGAAGCCATACTAACTTTCCGATCATCATCCATCTCTCTATTCCATGCATGAAGAGGTCGGCCGGGGGCTTCCCCGGCCCTTTCCGAAAACAATCTCTCTCTCTCTCTCTGATCCACACTAGCTCATCATGGTTAATTTTCAACATGCCGGAGCTGCAACCGGCTTCTGACTTAATTGGTGTATAATTCTTCAAAAAATGATGTACAATTTGTATCATAATTAGTACTTTCGACTCTCGGAGGGAAATCTATGCAACCACTTACCATTCTGTTCGTTTGGTCCGTATGCGGCGGCCGGTGAATATCGAAGAGGCTCAGGTTTGCGCATGGTAGCTGCCCCAACGACGGCCCTTAGTTGGTCTGCAAATCCGTGTCCACATTTTAAAGCAAAGTGAAAGGAAAAAAATGGCAAACAATTCAAATTTAGTGGAACAAGATCTGGCCTTGCCAGCATACACGAAGTCCAAAATAATGTAGACACAATAAGTTCAAAATAATGTAGACACAAATGATAGTGCGCTCGAGTGAATCACACATCTTGATCACAGATCATCATCTTCTTCTCCAACCATGCACGTTAAGTTGGATCCATGGCGTTCGGTCAATGGGGTTGCCATAGCTTGGCCTCCTCGGTGAGTAGGGAGAGCTACAATTCCTCACGCTTGTTGCAGGCGTTGATCTCTTCAACTGCGAGCTTCTTGTGTTGTATGGCAATGTAGCTCTTCACGGCCTCCTCTTTTTCTCGACGCTTCCTCTCGTCCCTCTTCTCGCTTGACACCTCCTTATCGGCTAGGAATGTCTTGATCTCCATGACCGCTTGCGAGGAAGCATTGTGCTTGGCCTCCACCTTGGAGCTTGTCCGTCCCCTCGGCCTCTTTGATGCACTTGCCTTACTTGCGGCGGAACCATCAGCATCGATGACATTGAATTGTCCGAGCATTGCGTTGGCATCATAGGATGCATAGAGCTTGTGCCACTTGGGACAATCTTTCACCCTCATCCAACAATGGACCATATTGAAGTTCTTCACCTTATTGCGACCTTGAAGTGGCCCATAGCTTGAGTCATCAAGTCCGCAAAGCCAAGGCCACTGACTTTTCGAGTCTTCATCATGTTGTAGGCGGTGTTGAACTTGGTGCATTCTCTTGGATACAATTCCACCTTTTTGTGAGAGAGGCCTCACTCCGATCACTCATGAAAGGGTGATCACCCGTGCTTATGCTCGCGGAAGTAGTTGTAGATCTTCCTCCAATGTGCCACCCTTTTGTTGGGAACCACAAATTAGATATTGTCCAATCTCCATCCACGCCTCACAAAGGCACATGTCCTCGAGCTTGGTGTAGCCTCCGGTCCTTTTGTCCTAAGATCACTTAGGCAAGACTTCGAGTATTCATTTAACTGTTGTGTTACCAGACCAATGTTTTCTTGTGTAAGGTTGTGTATCGATGATTGGAGATAAGCCTAGGCTTGAGGTTCCTCCTGCAGCTGTGCGTTAGTAGATGAGATTTAAAAGATAAAGTGAAGCACCCATGTACAATATCATAGTCAAGGTAAAGGATGCAATATTGATGTGGGTGAGGCTTCCTAATGTGCACCGTGATACCGCATCCGTGGCTTTCACGAATCAAGTTTCCACTCCGAATTCCTTTGCATGCCACGTGGAGTCGTGGTATTATGATAAATTAGACAATTGCTTTAAATTTTGTGACGTCATCATTACTCCCTAGATGTTAACCGCACTATTGAATCATACTGTCACATGAGCATAGTGTGGAATCATGCAACTTAACTGTACTCAAACCTTAATATGTTTAGTCGTTTAATGGTCTCATTGGTTTGGGTACCTGTGAAACCTTCAAGATCGAGATAAACAGATCTAAGACATAAAATGAATCTCTACTCCCACATTGCATAATATCCCATAAGAAGTTAGATGTTATGAGGATTAGGCCTCAACCCATAACACACGTGGACTACTCACACGTAGTTGGATCAACAATAGTAACCTTGTATAACAAATCTCAAAGAGATGAATGATGAGTATTACAATGCCGCGAATCATGTATCAAATCTATATGGAGAGGGGATGAAGATGGTGATGATGTCAATGAAGCATTGAAGTCGATAGCGGTGGCTTCGAGGTTTTGGTGGAGATGAGATCTGATCTGGCAGCGGAATAGGGTTTTTCTCTGCGTGTGTTCGTTCAATGCCTAGGTTCCCTTCACGTTTTATATTGAGTTTGACGAGGCGGAGCCACCAACACATGGTATAGTCAGGCCAAACGGTGGGCCTCGCTGTATAAGTGATTTTAAGTGTTGAAAGGACGAGATGTCGCCTAGAGGGGGGGTGAATAGGCGTTTAAAAACTCTTACGGATTTGGCTTGTAAGAATGCGGAATTAAACTAATGTTTATTCTACAAGCACAAACCCTAAATATGCTAGGCTCACCTAAGTGTAACAGTAACAACTAGAGCTAAGCAAGATAGGCACAAGATATATGTAGCACAAGTGATAGCAAGATATATGTACTTCAAGCACGACGGCAATCACAAGGAAAGTAAGCTCGGGTATAGAAATAACCGAGGCACGCGGAGACGATGATGTATTCCCGTGTTCCCTTCCTTTGCAAGAAGGTACGTCACGTTTGGAGGGGTGGAGGTCCCACGAAGGATTCTCCAACGCCACGAAGGCTCACCCTATTCTCCGAGCCAAACCCACGAAGGATAATGGCCCTTTCCTTATGGTTAGCTTTTCCTCCCTCGGAGATGGCAAGCTCCACAACCACTTCACAAGCTCCACGAAGGAGAAGCCCGGGCCTCTTCACAATCTTCCTTGAAGAGATCACCGGAGCACCAACCGCCAAGCCAACTAGGAGGTCTCCCTCCAAGAGTAACAAGCTCACGGTCTCTTACTCGAACTAATCGTGGTGGAGAGCTTAACACTATGCAATGATGCAAAGCAAGAACACTAGAGGTGTTCAAATCCTTCACACTCAAATCCCACCAAAGCAACAAATGCTAGGATGAGATTAGAGAGGAAGAACAAAGAGGAAATCAACAAATGACTCCAAGATCTAGATCCAAAGGGTTCCCTCACTTAGAGGAGAAATGGATTGGTGGGGATTGTAGATTTAGATCTCCTCTCTTAGATCCCTCAAGAATGAGCAAGAATCATGGGGGGAATCAAGAGATAGGGCAAGTTCTTCAAAGTCAACAATGGAGGAGAGAGAGTGGAAGAACTTGTTTTGCCCAAGGTGGAAGAAGGGCTATTTATAGCCCAAGCCGAAATCTAACCGTTGGGGAAGAGTCTAGCTCAGCACAGCTTTGAGGAGCCTGGCCACCCGGCGCAGGGGCCGGTCCAACCGGGCCACAGGCCGGACCACCCGGTCCAAACCGGGCCTGGCGCCGGGCCGTGACCGGGGCGGATCAGTGACATATAGAACATGGCCCCGGTAGTCACCGGAGCAGGAGCCGGCCCGCGCCGGGGCATCCGGTCCACAGCCCAGTCGGACCGGGCGTGAGACCGGACGAGGCCGGTCCAAACCGGGCGCCAGGCCAGGCCAAAACCCTTTTTCTTTTTCTTCAAAATAGAAAATGCTTCCGAACTCCGATTGACATGAAACCAATTTTGTTGGAAAGATAACGACAAATATGGAGACTTCTCACAGGATATTTTTAGATGATTCTAGAGAGGGAGTCTCCCACCATCAAGAAACGGTGAAGGCGTCCAAACTCGAAAACGCAATAGAAGATGCATGCGGATTCCGTTTTCGGTGAACTTGGGCTTGTTGTAAAGCTAGCAACAAGCTCAAGAACCTCACAGAGAAACACCAAGAAGCAATAGGGATATGCAAAGTATGCAAAGGATTGAGCTCCCTAAGACGATGTGATCAAGTTACCCAACCGAAAGCCCCTCTTGATAGTGCAGCTATCTATCCTATAACCCGATCTCCCAATAACCACCTTGAGACCGGTAAAAGGAAAACCTAGCAAGGCCATACCTTTGCCTTGCGCATCCCGCTTGATCTTGATGATAACTCTTCAAGTTCCACTCAAGCCGGAATGCCTCACTTGATCATTGTTGCTTCGTGAAGACTCACAAATGCTTCCCCATACACCATGACGGGAAAGCTCCATTGATACACATATTCACATGTCCATTATCACCAAATGGACGGCAAGCTTCAAGCATATGATCCTCTTGATATGCTCAACTTGAACTTGCCCAACTCAACCTTGATGACGATCACCACTTGACGTCATCCTCTCATGGGCTATATGAGATCTCACTTTTGATGCATGCCCATGGAAAGATACCATACCACATGACTTCTCGTGGCACATTCTTCATGCTTCATGTGTTGACCAAACTTGAATCTATTCTCCACTCTTTGTATTGGTCAACCTTGTATCTTCTCATACTCTATCATACTATCTTGAGGTGTATATAGAATTCTTCATTTGTTTGCATGCTCTAAATCTTAGTCAACCATAGCTCAACTTATGAGACTATCATGACACCGACTTAGAGCCATATCTCGAATTTTTCACTCGGAATCAAGCACTCAAGATCTTGATCATTCATTGCTTAACACATAAGCTAGAGCATGGCTAATATTGAGTTCAACATAAGAACTCCATCTTCATTTCTTCTTCTTGATCATATCACATATATATCTTCAAATCGATGATCTTGATGCCAATACACAAGGTATATCTTTATCTTCATGGCATCCATACTTGAATCCAACACATGGACTACAAGTAGTACCTATGGAATATTCCTTCATATAAACTCAATGAAAACATTAGTCCATAGGGGTTGTCATTAATTACCAAAACCACACATAGGGGCAATATACCCTTACAAGTGTTCCGTGAGATGTCTCGCTACCCTGGTTGACTTGGTGTTGACTCCAGCCCATGATTTTTCGTTAAATGCCCTTGATATTTTCATGATTTCTCCCATTTTTGCACAAAACAAATAAAGTAGAGGATTTGCATATCTTGGCATTGATTAGCATTTATTAGTGGGTCTGGGAAGATATTCGATGTATATTGTAACTAGATATGCCGGTTAGATGGAGATAATGTGATCGTTTTCATGAGACATCAACGAGGTGATGTGATCATCGACCAATGAGTCATGTTGGTGGAGCTAGAGTCTAATGAAAGATTCCACTCGGCTTACGGATGGGAATACATCGCAATTATGCGCAGATTCAAAGCCTATTTTAGTGGGAAGGCGAAATGCACGTTGTTCGGACTGGAGCTTAAGGCTCGAGGGATGCGTGGAACTCCAAATCTGTTAGGTATGACTAATGGTTATCTACAATGGGGCCCCAGGTGTTGTGGTTAGCAACCCGGTAGATTTTGGCCAATATTGTAGATGCTCAACATGGTATAACAATATTAAGGCATGCAGTAAGAATGGGAGACAATGACATACTAAGGCAATAGCCGCCAGACATGTGTGCATGTGTGCTATATCAGCATTGGCGAGTACCATGTCCAAGTTAGTGACTCTTTCTATTGGGGTTGACATCAAGTGATGGACATGAGTTGGCCATGGGGAATTTTCGAGAGTTTTGACGAGACAAATGTGAATTTGACTCAAGGTGCTCAAAGGAGACATGAAATTCCTTTAAGTTATATAACTCTTAGAAAAATTAGTGATCAATGTGTGATAGTGTTGAAGGAAAGAACAATGACTATAGTTACAGGTGGAGTCATGTGTAGGCTAGTAGAACTCATGGATGAAAGCACGAGTCCGAAGTACGTGGAAGTTTGTCACTTGAATGACTAATAATGGCTGAAATAGTCGCCAAGGTGGAGTTTGTTGTGTTTGTGTCGAATATTATGTACGAGTTGGTTTATGTTTGGACTTTGAGTAGTCTTAGGTGTGGATAGGTACAAGTAGTGTTGGACTCACGACTTTGGTAGTCTTGGCCTCCTAAATAATGTGGTGGTGACACATAATTGTAACCTATAATGATTTGATAGCAACAAACACATTGGGAAGCCGACAGTTTAGGCTGGTACCTAGGACGGCCAAGTGTTGAAGTATCAGAGGTAAGGAGCATCCGTAGAAATCCCCGTAGAGTAGGCGAGTTCTCCAAACTGCGTTAACAAATCTCGATGCTATCACCGTGTTGTGATTATTTGGTTTCATACTCTGAAGATTTATTGTGCGTATACAACGCTTATCAACTAAAGGTTGTAAATTCTCCCTTTTGAACTTATCAAAATGCAGGGAAGACCTTGCAGATAGATATTTGTTTCCTTGTTGAAGGCATTATCTAGAGTTTGTTCGAACTTTCTTTGGGGTGAAAATCAATGATCTGATGAGACAATGAGGATGTTTTGTCCCACAGCATCGTTCGCTTCCTTGAGGCGCTATTTATAGGAGAACCTTTTTATAGTCCAGGTGTGGCCATTAGGGGTGGTAGTTCCTGGTGTTTATTTGTTGAGTTTGACGGGTTTTTAATCTTTGTTTGGTTGTGTGCATTCTTAGGGCTTCAGACACCATGTTTAATTCATATATGATGGTATAGAAACGCTCAGGGTGCAGAAAAGTTATTTTGTACCCAACATAATTTTACGTTGTTACATTCATAAAATTATGTTCGCGTATACAAATAATTATGTTCATGTTGAGTCACAACAACAAAAATCAACATAAAAACGCACTGTGTGAGTCATTATAGGTAAAAACATAAAAAAATATGTATTTTATGCCATTTTTTACGTCACATAAATAAAAACAAATTACCAACTATATTTTTTCTTATGTTCTACTCGTTTTTTGAAGTAATTAATACAAAATTTATGTGACGTAAAAATCATCTACGGTTGCAAAGATATAGGGTGGGTGTACAATAACTATTCTGCACCACGAGGGTCAAATAGCGCGACTCTCTCATGGTAATAATATATTTCTTTTTATCGAAAAAGTTATCATGGCAGGGAGGGAGGGGATACAACCTCGATGGAGGCGCCACTAGGTTTTAGAGGCGGCGACAGTTATGTTAAAAATGTTTCTCCTACTCCCTCCGTCTCAGTTTACTAGTCTTTCCCGTATCTCTAGGTTGCCAATTTGACCTATATAATTTAAATTATACAATGTAAAAATTATATCATTAAAAATAGGACATCTAAACTTTCTAATGATATAATTTTTATAACATATAACTAATTCTAATTTGATCAAATTTGCGACCTAGGGATACGCGCACGCCTAATAAACTGTAAGAGATGGAGTACGTTCAATTATTTACCTAGTTAATTAGTTCAATGGAAAATGCCCATCATTTGCTGGAGATATTTTTATACCGGTACATTTTTCCTTGATCTATGGGTGTCATCTCAAGGTCCGGCCCGATGGTCGATGGAGCTACACATAGTCGATGCAAGCAATGCATGCATGCTGTAGGTCTAGCTGTAGGCTTTTCGATCCGTAGATCGCTGGTGAAGTGACACGACGCGCGCAGCACCGGCGTGAAAAGATGAGCTAGCTGTCTATCGCTCGTGCGTTCTACGTGCAGTAGCAGCACGTCGCATCTAGCAGTGGTACATATCTGCGAGTCCAGCCGCGGCCACCAGGTCCTCTCTCCTGCAGCTTCACACTTTTGTTCTGCTGCCTTCCCAAGTTCCCATCTTCCTCCTCGCGCCGCGCCCTCTAGAGGTAGAGCTAGAAGCATCCCGAATGGGCCGCCGCCGGCGGGTCTTCCTCCTCCTCCTATTCTTCATTTTCTTGCTGGCTGTTATTTTGATCCTCGCCTCAGCCGCCACCGCCACCCACAGCAGCCATGCCAATGCGCAGGCTGCCACTACCGAGGTACGTACGTGGCCAATCTAGCTAGCAGCTGCGACGTACAGGTTGATGGATCACGCATGGTCGGATTTGGTTCTGCAGGGCGGCGAGGAAGGCGTTGGCGTGCAGGCCATGATGCTGAGGAAGGCGATGCTGGGGTCCCGGCCGCCGAGCTGCGAGGGGCGGTGCCGGTCGTCGTGCGGCCGCCGGTGCGAGGCCGTGCAGGTGCCCGTCACCCCGCACGACCTGCTTCAGATGCTGCGCGACAGGAGGAAGAAGAAGACGCTGCAAGAAGCCGGAGCAGGAGGCGGCCGCAGCAGTGGCGGCGTGTCGCTGCCTTCCTCCTACGAAGACCACTCCAACTACAAGCCGCTCGGCTGGCGATGCAAGTGCCTCCACTCCTAGCAGCATCCCTCATTCTCTCCTTGCCCAAGTATCCCAGAGCTTGGCCTCTTGATCATTCACGGCTGCTGGTGCTGGCCTCCCTCAGATTAGTATCTCCTGTGCATATCCATATATTTGTAGTACGTACGAAGCACCTCGTTGCAAGATCGGTGTAGGGGGGTTAAGTCGAACGAAAGAGAGGTTTTGCTTGTCTTGCTTATTTTCTAGCTAGCATGCAGCTTGTTCATGACGCCTGGGATACATCGATCGGGCCTCGTTTGCTCAATGCGCTCTTCCATTATCCCCCAATCAATCCCACTGATCTCGTAATGATCTTGTTTGTAATTAACCAGTACAAAAAAATCTAGTACTACTAGTAGAGCTACCAGATTGTATTTACTACTAAGCTTAAGTTTTGCCTTGTTGATTCATGATCTCGGGCTATTTGGCTCGTTTCTCCTTCTCCCTCGCGCTATATAACAAATTCTATATGAAAAAATAGGTTATCTCATGAAAAAAAAGCGGGAGCAGGAGTGTAAATTCTATATGAAAAAATTAGGTTATCTCATGAAAAATTACTTTGCTACGATTAAACATACTTCGTCTTTCCTTAAGATTTAAGTTGACATAACATATGTCTTCTGCTTTAATTATTCCTATGCTTCGTCTCTATCTTATATTTTAACTATTTCTATGTTTTTCTATTCTATGGATGAGTTTAAGCGAGGGCCAAAGAACATTTAGGTTGAGAAACACTAAAACTAAGCGCTATTGCAGTTTTCGGTGTCAACTGATCTTGCTCCTCTCCTCACGCTGTCAATCGGAAATGCTTACGGTCGGCAGACAGTCATGCAAGCAAGAGACAGCGAGAGAGACACACGGCATCGATCGATACAATACCCGAGGAGAGGATCGGAATTGTCACGTCCAATCCAATGAAAGCTATCCTGTCTTTTAACTCCACTGGAAAAGCCCACCAGCCGCTCTATCTCCGAGGATCCAAAATCTGCGCCAAAATCTTGCACTCTCTCTCTCTCGCATGGCAAAGCTAGGTAGGACTGCAGTAAAGATTTTGTGTAATGTACTGCATGCCAGCCAGGCCCTGCAGCGCACAGTATACTTGGCTTGAAAAGAGTAGACTAGCGCCTAGGCAGAGCTAGATGCCTGCCCTGGAGATGTGCGCAACATGGACAGATATGGATCGATCGCAGGGACATATATGGAGGTCATGTATGACTGTGTATGCACAGGGACGGATCCAGAAATATAAGTTTGGGTGCTCAAATTTTTAACAAATACAAAACACAAAGGTGAAAAGCTAAAACACAAAGAACCCCCGCGTACCCCCTCGCGTCGTCTCCTCTCGGCGACCGAGGGGCCGAACCCTAACCCCCGCCACCGCCTCCTCCCCCACTTCCCCTCTCTCCCCTCGCCGTCCCCTAAGGCCGCTGCCAGCGAAGCCCAGTAGAGTTGGTGATAGGGGCGGTCGGGATCTACGCGCGAGCAACCCTGGCGCAGTGGCATGGAGGCTGGTTGTCGTGTGTGGAGGGCATGGCCTCCTCTGGCTGCTCAGTAGCCCTCCTCCCCCACGTCCTCCTCTCCAGCTCGGCCTCGCCGATGCTTGACGATGGTGGCCGGAGGCTGGTGTGTCGTCCGACGTGGCCTTGACTGGGTCCATGGATCTGGGCGGCGGCCCTTAAGGCGTGGCGACGACGTGCTCGCGGCAGGTGTCGTCGCGGGTGTCTTTGGCCGTCTTCCTCGATCTCTGGGGAGATGCGATCGCGGCGGGCGGTGGCTGCGGCATGGAGGTCTTCCTCCTCGTCAGATCTGGTTCGTTTCTACCCGTTCGGATCTCTCTCCTACACCAGTTCTAGCTGATGGCGGTGGTGCTCCCTGACTTGGAACGTGGTGGGTGCTGGTGGTATGCTTGGGACCAGGGGAAACCCTAGTTTGGTTGGCTCGGCCCAGCGGCGGCGACGCATCCGAGCATTGTTCTCCCTCCTTGGAGGTGTGGCTGAGGTCCCCTGTTTACACCTCGACGTACCTCTCGGACGAAAGCCTAAAATCCCGCGCATTAGGCAACGTCGACGTGTTGCACGACGTGTCCTTGTTGGAGATGCCGCATGGGGAGTGTGGTGCTCGGGGAGAAGAGTTGAAGGCAGTAGCTTTGGCCTGTGCAGTTGCCTCCAGTTGCTTTTCTGCCTCTCTCAGGCTCTCCAAGGGAGGCAGTGGTTTGGCCAATGTGGTGTGTTCCCTTGCTTCGGTGGTCCTAGTTTGGGGCTGTCTCCGGGCTCGAGTGCAACATCTCTCCATCTCTCGGGTGAGCTGATCTCATATCCGATGGTTCGACGCCTTCGTCGTGAGAACATGAGGGTATCTCGTGCTTGCAGTCCAGGGTGTGTTCCTCTAGCACTATCGCCATTCTGCTCCATGGCAGTGCCTCGTCGTGCCTTCTTTGCTTGTTGTCTTGTCGCCGTAGCATGGTAATCATCACCTTGCAAGTTTCTTTGGTGCTTGCCTGTAGTGTTGAGTTGTAAGATGTTCATGGTGCTCCCATATATCGTTCGGTCGTTGTGGTGTGTGGTGTGTGGTGTGTGGTGTTGTGTTGTGGGTGGATCCCCTTATGTAATTGCTGGCGGGTTGATGACTTTGTTAATTTAAAGCTGAGCTCCTCCTTAGCCTACTATTTCAAAAAGCTAAAACAAAAAGGTAAAAGATGAAAACGGGTCACGCCTTCACGTCAATAGAAGTACAAATTGGATGAACATTAGATGTTATTTTTTTGACAAAAGTAATATATTAATATCGCGAAGATACTAATTACACTCAGCCTCTGCAACAAATCAGTGCCTATTAACAATATAAATGCACAGATTCAAGAAAAGAAAGAAAAATTGTAGAAAAAAAAGTCCCGCTACAGTGATCTATTTCTTGTAACAGCGGAGCAAACACCACCAACACATCATCAGAAATCCATCATATCCAAAAGTGACGCCTTCAAGAAAAAAAACAGTGCACAGACGTTGTCATCATCCTGATCAATGATCATAGGTTTTCACACCGGAAAAAATCCGCACGCACAAAACAATACCGCCAAGTTGGCTCTCTCATGATGTTAATAAAACCAAACAAAAAAGTTACCAAAAATCAGGGGTATGAACCTACGCGCGTTCTTTCCAGAAAATAAAGAAAATTACAATATAAGTATATAGCCATACAATCTGAGATAACTGGGAAGTGAGTCGTAGGTTGGTCGCTGCTTTGCCCTCACTCGATTTGGGCTTGTTTGCTTCGGCTAGTTGACGGTTCCTTCTAGTAGTTGGGTCGCATTTGATCAACGTATGAGGGCTATTTTGTAATTCGAGGTTTGATTTCGATTTGGAAAAGCAAATGCACGCTAGACGTGCCAACAAAAAATACCAGAAGTGACAGCATCATTAGCGTGGACACCATCATTTGCATATAGGATTTTTTGAAGAAACAAACTTGAACCGATAATCCATGGACGTGGATTCCACACACGATGAAATCGGAGGAGATGTGTCAAGACGATGGATACTCGCACTGCTCTGCCGCCTGCATAAAAGCAGGCAGGCCCTCATGTCATGTCTGCTCCGGCCTGCGCGGCACGTTCCGTCGAATTTAACAAAAAGGATATATGGATGCAGCGTAAAACAACAAATGTGCTCCTGTCCTGCGCGCGGTAGCTGGTCAAGTCGCACTAGCTGCAGCATGCAGGTTAGTCAGTGTCCAATCCATCACTCAGGTCGGGTCAGATCACTGCATGTGTGCTTGTTTTGACGTGCGTCCGTCCCGTCAGATCGAGCAGCATCTTTTCCTGCATGCCCTTTTAGGAGGCGGTGCGAACTATTTCCTCCGTTCATGCATCTCTTCACTTCAATTATTTCACCTCTAATAAGCTAAGTGCTTGTAGAAAATAAAAAAAACATGTGTTTAATATTGGGTTTGATTTTCATGCGATGAGAGAGAAACAATTCAAGTGCATTGGAAAGATAGAAGTACATTCTTTTATGGACAAAATTTAGAGCTAGATGTCCACTTATTTATGGACGGAGAAAGTAGTAGCCATTTGGCTCTCCATGCGCTGCAACGCGTGTGCGCGCACCTTCGTCGACCGATTCGATCGTGTCACATGGATATATGGGATTAATATTTTCTTGCAAGAATTCTGGGCGGGGCATGGGCCAGTTTTGCTCAAACGAAGCTTCATGAAATAATGATTGAACGTTTGTCACATGGAAGAACACATATTTGAGCTTGTTATCTTGCTGCATAGAAGATCGAGCTTTCTCTTATTTAGAGCATTTTCTTATTTTATTTTACTTTACTGCAAACTGGAAACCCAAAAACACAATTTTTTTTTGCAAATTTTATTGTGTTACTTGTCAAATTAGTTAACCAATACATTCGGTTTCTCGTGGGTTTGACAATTTTTTCTTTATTGAAAGGTATTAAAATAGATCTTATGCACTTGGAAGACATCAAGATACTTTTCAAACACCGTTGCGTAGGAGCATCCCCCTATTGATATGTTTGTTTGTTAAAAAACTTGAAAGCTGTTTATACTACTTACTGTTTAATTTACTATTGTTATTATGGGTTCTGAAGTTATGAAGATATCTTTATATAATTATGTTCACTCTGTTAAGAATAAGGTTCATAGACCACCTAATCCGGAAAGGGAGTACCAAATTTTCATTGGCCATGCTTAAAAAGTTATCAAACAAGCTTTTTTACGGGATGGAAGTAAGACTGCCTAGGATCGTTTGCAAATGATTGAAGATATATGATCTCTATTTAAGCTTTCTTGTATTCCTCAAGAAGTGAAAATGAAGTTATTATATTTGCCTCTCTATTGAGATGTTTGCAAATCATTTAAATCACTAAATAAATAATACTGTCTTGATTGGAAATATCTGCAAAGGCTTTTTATTTTAGATATTATACTCCTATCGAGGCTTATAATGATCTTTTCATATTTATAATTTTAGCCTCATGTTGGAGAAGGTATTACTCAAGATTGGGGAGATTAAAGGATCTTCTTTATAAGAATCCTTCTCATTTTTTTTCCGATAAGGGACGTTTTATTACTTAATTTTTTTTAAGCATTACACCCAGCCTCTGCATAACCAAGATTCTCACAGCCGTTCAGAAGTCTAGTACCAATCCACATGAGATACAAAAAACGATATAGAAAGCCAACTACTATGACGCTCCGTTGGCTTCAATCCTCCGACTATGCAACCACTCATGTTGGGAAATACACTCCGTAGCCGTGTTCTCCAACCGTGTAGACACCTCCATAAAGAGGTCGCGATCCTCCAAATGTTGAAGTGGCGACCATGAACGGAGCAAAGCCGTACACCGGTAGATGACCTGCATAAGAGATGAACTTTTGTCATTAAAAACCTTGTCATTTCTACATAGCCAAAGCGACCATGCAACCGCAATCGCTCCCACTCTGATAATCATTTTGTACCTAGAATCCATCCCATTTAGCCAATTGCCAAAAATGTTTGCAATGCTACGAGGAGGGTATAAGGTAGAACCTATCTGAATGATTGACCATATAGATCTAGCAACTCAACAGTTGAAGAAAAGGTGTTTTATTGTCTCTTCTTCGTGACAGAACACACATTTCGTACAACCTAACCAGTTGCGCTTTACAAGGTTATCTTTAGTAAAAATCACACCTCGATAAAGATACCATGCAAAAACCTTTATTTTGAGAGGTATCTTCATCCTTTAGATGGATTTATTATTTAGTACCGGTTGGGTTGATAAGCATAATGCTTTGTACATGGAGCTAACCGAAAATATGCCATTTTTGGTGAGACTCCAACGAAATTCATCCGTACCCTGAACCAGCTGGATTGAACCTAACCTCTCAAGCAGTTCATTCCAAGAAACTAGTCGGGGACCGACAAGATCACGTCTGAACGTCATCGAGGGGGGAGAAGATTCCAACACCTTATGCAAGGTATCCCCTTTATGACGTACTATACTGTACAAAGCCGGATACTATTCACGAAGAGTGGTTGTTCCCAACCAACGATCCTCCCAAAACCGTATCTCCGCCCCATTCTTGATGGAGAAAGAACCAAATGAGAAAAAGTGCTTCTTAGTTGCCATGATGCCAGCACAAAAATGCAAATCCCCTGGTTTCCAAAAGACCTGAGAGATCACCTTTAAACCAACATACTTTTTCCGCAATAGTTGTTGCCATACCCCATCCTCCGTTAAGAACATGGCCAGCCATTTACCAAGCAAGACCCTATTGTTAACTTTAAGATCATGAACACCAAGAATCCTTCTCATGGTTTATCTAATAGTTCTATATTGATCAATTTCTATGTGGGACTCTCTTATTATCAAAATGACTTTGTTGATAATTTTTTTGGAGGAAGTTTCACTCATAAGAGTGATGATCGAGGAAGCATGGGACTTATTAAATACAATATATGAGAATACTGATAATTGGAATTTTGAGAAAGGTAATAAAGCTAGGTTAGAATATGAATATTCATGCCTAGAAAATTTCTCTACTTCTATTTATTTGAAGAATTAAGCAATAGGATTTTTCTTGGTCCATATGTTTTAGTAAAAACTGCTAAATCTTTTGCTACTCATATTATTGTCCCTAAACAAGGATTTGATGTATCTGCTGAGCCCTTTAAGCATTCCATTATTGTGACTAAAATCATTAAGATTCCACTAAGGTAATTAAAGGAAACACCACTAAGGTGGGTAAATCAATTATAGCATGTTCTATAGGAACTTCATGTTATGATGATATTTTTGATATTGGATCAAGTATACGTATTATACCATATTCTTTATATCTTGAAATTAAGTCTGATATTGATCCAATACAAATGGAAGAGGCAGGTATGACTATCCTACTTGCTAATATTGAATATATTTGTTCTCTTGATATGGTTAGGAATGTTAAAGTGATTATAGAAAAAATTAAATACCCACCAAATTTTATATTAGTTGGTTGTTCTTAAGATTTATTTTGTCCTATTATATTTGTGTTATCACCAGATTTTGGCCAAATCAGGAGATGGGCGTAAGTGAAGATGGGCTTAAAAGATATACACGTGGAGCATCTTTGAAGCGGCCTTGCACGAAGAGTTTGGGCTAGATTGCCCGTGTATCTGTAAATATAGTAGATCGCATCTTAGTTTAGAATTAAAAGATAGAGTTTAACCCGTGCACGGTTAGGTGCACGCCCGAATTAGAAAGTCCCTTGGACTATAAATATGTATCTAGGGTTATCGGAAAAGGAGACAATCACGTTCACAACAAACACAAATCAGGCGCGTCGCCACCCCTTTCGAGGTTTCTCCCGGGTAAGCATCATGCTGCCTAGATCGCATCTTGCGATCTAGGCGTCGTTTATTCGTTACCTTGTGCTGCTCGTGCTGAAGCGTTGTTGATGGCGAGTAGCACTATTTATCGTAGATGTTTTGGGGCTTGCATGGATGCTTTTCTTATGCATATCTGCTTAGCTATGCCGTCCCTCGATATCTAGCTGCCCTTACACCTATCTAGGTGTAGCGCCTTCTTGTTCGTTGTTTAGTAGATCCGATCTGTTATAGTTGCTCCTTGATTCTTCAAGGATTGGTTTAATATCTGTATGGTTAGGCCTTGCAAACGGGTTGAACGATCCGGTAGTGCGTTAGGTATGGTTTGTTAATCCCAAGAGGGATGTTCCGGGAATTAACTTAATGTTGGTTTTTAGGCCTCTTTTAGGGTTAGTTTTCCATTATCTTTCGTGTCTATTAGGCTCAACTACGCGTAGGATGTTCCGATCATACGGTGAAAACCCTAAACTGTCGTAGATTGGTTTAACTTTATATTGATCAAGCGGAGCCCCATGTCATCGTTAACCCGACGCAAACCATGGGGCGATCGACTCTTTGAGCCGATCCACGGGGCACCAGAGCCGATCGGGCTCGTATTTAATGTTTACGTGTCGCCATGCAGGAAACTAATCGAAGCAATCCAACACCTTCCTGACCAGGTATAGGTCAGGTGGCACGCCTGCAACCGCTGGGACGTGTGCCGGAACATTTGCGGGACGACGTCGAGGACCAGGGCCCCCCCAGTCTTGGAAGCCTCCCGGCTCTTCGTGTTGCTTAACCTTGCTAGGTGGGTTTTGGCAGGCAACACATTCTGGCACGCCCGGTGGGACCATCTTCGCAACAACCACGTCAACATCCGAGATGGCGGAAGAACCGGTCAAGTACGAAGATCTGCTGAGCACAAGAAGAAATATGATGATCTCAAGGCCATCTTGGAAGCCGATCTCATCGCCTCTTTTGAAAGGACCCATTCGCACGGCATTAAGTTTAAAGGGTTCCAACCCGAAGGCGCGTTAGAGGGACTCGATCTATCTCTCCCTTCGGAGGAACGTACCAGCCCTGCGACAGGAAGTTAACTATGTCGTGGCTCATTCTCTTCATCGGCATTCTAAGAGCCTGGTGAACACTTTGGAGCGTGTTGCGCTTAATGTGGTGCAAGAAATCATGAAGCATAAGTATTCTCCGTCAGGTCCTGCTCTAGGAACTCACCAGGGAGATACCGTTCTATACTAGGCCACCACATACACGTTTGCAGCTCCACATCAACAAGGTTCACCGGCGTACGTCGTCTACAAGGTTGAGGCGATCCTGGCGATTACCAATTCCTGTATGAGCCGCCCAAGGAGATTCCGCATGGATACGTGTGCACGTACATGCCGGACTGCAACAACTGGGCGAACCATGTTACGGCAGGAGTAGTCGCTGGAGCAGGAGGTAGTTCTGGAGCAGATGTTGAGAAACAGGCGTGGCTAGCTAAATATGCCACCGGAACAAGTCATGAACACTCAACCTCTGCAGCTCCTACAGTGGATCAGATCACTGCAATCTTGAGAGATCAGTTCGGCATCTTGCCGAAGAAGAGAATGATCGGCTATTCCAAGCCGTATCCCAACGAGTATGACCTAATCCCACTACCGCCTAAATATCGGCTCCCCGACTTCACGAAATTCGGTGGATCGAAGGGACCAGCTCAATTGAGCACGTGAGCCGATATTTGGCACAGTTGGGCATGGTCTCAGCTTCAGACGAGCTACGTGTGAGATTCTTTCACAATCTCTCACGGGTCCAGCCTTTGGGTGGTACACCTCGTTGCCACCAGATTCGGTTCGAACGTGGAAGCAGAAGAGCAGTTTCACATACGAGATCATTCGAAACTACGAAGCTGGCATTGCCGATCTGACACAGGTTCGGCATAGGCGAGGAGACGGTGTGAGTACATCCAGCGTTTCAGGACCGTCAGAACCGATGTTATTCGGTTCGTTTATCGAGAAGAAGCCGAAGTGGCGATAGCGGCCTGTCGGCGCCGCCAAGGATGTGACCTTCCAAGCAGACTACAATTCAAGCGCATATGGTTCAGAAATTGACATTGTATGAACAGCGCCAGAATTATACCAAGACAAGTTCAAGCGCGTCGCCGTGATCGAGACAGACGAAGATGAAGATTACAGAGATCAGAAATCGCGTAGCTGAATGGACTCGGGGCAAAGCCCGTGTCTTGCAAGTGGGTGAAACAACCAGGGCCTGCAAAAGGGTTTGACTTTGATTTGAGCAAAACGGAGCAAATTTTTGATTTGCTGCTGAAGGAAAAACAGCTGAAGTTACCCGAAGGCCACAAAATCCCCACGTTACAAGAGATGAACGGCGGCCATACGCAAATGGCATCACACGTTCACTCATGCCACCAATGTTGCAAAGTCTTGCGCGGACAGATTCAAATGGAGATAGAACAAGGCCGATTACTCTTCGGTCAGTTTGCCATGAGAGTTGACACGAATCCGTTTCCTGACGTCAACATGGTAGATCTCAGTCACTGCATAAGACGCGAGCCAGGTTTCTCTTTTGGTATCAACATGGCAGAGCTTGCAGATCGCCATGGGATAAGCCAGAGCAGTCACTCCCGTGGCAAAGATGAAGAGGAGGCCGATCCACGCGATTGGCCCCAAAAAATAAAAGGCTGTGAACCCTCATTAAGCATTGCAATGACAAAGGAGGCCGATTCTAGCAATCGGCCAAAATTAGCCTCAACATGCCTTCTCCTGTGTTCAACATTGATTTAGCGGCGATGGAAAGCTGGGGTATGGGTTTACATCAGCTGATGAACTAGAGGAGATTGACATTGGTCCTGGGGATAAGCCACGACCAACATTTATCGCAAAAAGTTGGATCCACAGCTGAGGAGCCGGTTGATAGCCCTGTTGAAAGAGTACCCAGATTGTTTCGCGTGTGATTATACAGAGATGCTGGGTTAGACAGAGCATCATTGAGCATCGGCTCCCTCTGAAGAAAGGATTTCGGCCGTTCCAGCAGCGAGCACGAGAGATGAAGGCCGAAATCTTGGTGGAAGTGAAGAAAGAGATCCAGAAGATGTTAGACGCCGGGTTCATCAGGCCATACAGATACGCTGAATGGATTTCCAATGTCGTACTGTGGAGAAAAAGGATGGCCGATGGCGCGTCGCCATAGATTTTCGAATCTCAACAGTGCCACTCCAAAGGATGAATATCCAATGCCGGTAGCAGAGACTTTGGTCAATGCAGCTGCTGGTCATAAAGTTTTAAGCTTCATGGATGGCAATGCCGGCTACAACCAAATCTTTATGGCTCCGGAAGATATAAACAAGACTGCGTTCAGAGTGCCAAGCTCGGTGGGCTTGTTTGAATATGTAGTCATGACATTTGGACTGAAGAATGCGGCAACATACCAAAGAGCCATGAATTACATCTTTCACGATTTAATCGGCAAATTGGTGGAGATTTATATCGATGACGTGGTGGTCAAGTCTGTTTCGGTGGACAGACACTTGGAAGATTTACGACACGTCCTGGACCGAACTAGGAAGTTCGGACTAAGAATGAATCCAAAGAAGTGTGCCTTTGGTGTGACGGCCGGTCAGTTCTTGGGTTTCTTGATTCATGAACGCGGAATTGAGATCGGCCTGAAAAGTCAAGAGGCAGTGCGGACAATGAAGCCACCCACCACGAAGGAGCTCCTTCTCATCGGCAAAATCAATTTCCTCGAAGGTTTATCTCCAACCTTTCGGGACGAATCGAGCCGTTCATGGGACTGGTCAAAATCAAGTCTGATGAGGAGTTTCGCTGGGGGCAGAACAACAGCAAGCATTTGACGATATTAAGAGTACTTGACGAAGCCACCTGTGTTGGTTCCACCACAGCAGGACAGACCCTGCTACATTTACTTATCAGTAGCTGACACCTCCATCGCGTCGGTGGTGGTGCAGGTTTATGATGGTCTGGAAAAAGTGGTTTTCTACCTCAGCAGAAGGATGTTGGATGCGGAAACGAGGTACCTCGAGATCGAGAAGTTGTGGTTCTTTACCTGCACCAAGATTCAACACATCTTGCTGAAAGCAGAAATCATCGTCATATGCAAATCGGATGTCATCAAGCACATGCTGTCGGCTCCTGTATTGAAAGGCCGACTCGGCAAATGGATGTTTGCTCTATCGGAATTTGATATCCGGTATCAACCCGAAAGCAGTCAAGGGACAAGCGTTGGCCGATCTTATTGCTGAACGAATAAACACGGATGTAGCAGCACTATCCGTGCGTGCATGGACCATGTTCTTCAATGGATCGGTCTGTGAAGATGGTTGTGGCATCGGCATGCTCGTGTCGCCTCGGGGGCAACATACTCCTTCTCCATCAAAGTTATCTACACCTTGCACTAACAATGTTGCTGAGTATGAAGCGATATGCAAGGGAATGGAGTTGCTATTGGACGCCGGGCGGAGGCAGTGGAGATCTTTGGGGATTCCAAATTGGTGATTTCTCAACTCACGGAGGAATAGAAGTGTGAGAGCGAGTCACTTTTCCCATTATGGATGCAATGCCGTGAGCTGATGGCCCAGTTCAGGTATATCAACTTCCATTGGATCCCAAGGACGCAACCAGGCAAACGACCTCGCACAGACGGCGTCGGGATACAAAGACGTGGTCGAGGAAGCCGATTTTCAGGTACAACTCATGGAGCCCGATGATTGGAGAGCCGATATCTTCAATTACTTGAAAGATCCGGCTCGGGGCACCTAAACGGATAAGATACAGGGCCATGAAGTACGTCCTGATTGGTGATGATATGTTCTACAGGACTTTGGAAGGGTTACTTCTCAAGTGTTTGGGACCAGCCGAGTCCAATCGGCTCTTGCATGAGGTACATGAGGGTGCCCGTGGAACTCACCAATCGGCTCATAAGATGAAGTGGCTGATCAGGCGATCGGGATTTTATTGGCCCACTATGCTTGAAGATTGTTTCCAATACTATAAAGGGTGTTGATGCGCGTAGATGTACACGTCCGTTGGGAACCCCAAGAGGAAGGTATGATGCGCACAGTGGCAAGTTTTCCCTCAGAGAAACCAAGGTTTAATCGAACAGGAGGAGCCAAGAAGCACGTTGAAGGTTGATGGTGGCGAAATGTGATGCGGCGCAACAACAGGGATTCCGGCGCCAACGTGGAACCTGCACAACACAACCCAACTACTTTGCCCCAACGAAACAGTGAGGTTGTCAATCTCACCGGCTTGCTGTAACAAAGGATTAAGCGTATCGAGTGGAAGATGATTGTTTGCAAGAAAACAGTAAAACAAGTATTGCAGTAGATTGTATGCTATGTAAAGAATAGGACCGGGGTCCACAGTTCACTAGAGGTGTCTCTCCCATAAGATAAAAGCATGTTGGGTGAACAAATTACAGTCGGGCAATTGACAAATAGAAGGGCATAACAATGCATGTACATGATATGGTAAATATAGTGAGATTTAATCCGGGCATTACGACAAAGTACATAGACCGCCATCCAACTGCATCTATGCCTAAAAAGTCCACCTTCGGTTATCACCCCCTTCCAGTATTAAGTTGCAAAGCAACAGACAATTGCATTAAGTATGGTGCGTAATGTAATCGACAACTACATCCTTAGACATAGAATCAATGTTTTATCCCTAGTGGCAACAACACATCACAACCTTAGAACTTTTTGTCACTGTCCCAGGTGTCAATGAAGGCATGAACCCACTATCGAGCATAAATACTCCCTCTTGGAGTTAAGAGCAAAAACTTGGCCAGAGCCTCTACTAATAACGGAGAGCATGCAAGATCATAAACAACACATAAACAATAGATTGATAATCACCATAACATAGTATTCTCTATCCATCGGATCCCGATAAACACAACATATAGTATTACAGATAGATGATCTTGATCATGTTAGGCAGCTCACAAGATCCAACAATGAAGCACAACAAGGAGAAGACAACCATCTAGCTAGCTATGGACCCATAGTCCAGGGTGAACTACTCACTCATCACTCCGGAGGCGACCATGGCGGTGTAGAGTCCTCCGGGAGATGAATCCCCTCTCCGGCAGGGTGCCGGAGGCGATCTCTGAATCCCCGAGATGGGATTCGCGGAGGCGCGTCTCGTAAGGTTTTCCGTCGTGGCTCTCGCAGGGGTTTCGACGGAGGCTATAAGTAGGCGAAAGGGTAGGTCAAGAGGCGGCACGAGGGCCCGGGGGCAGGCGGCGCGGGGGCCTGGGCCGTGCCGCCTATCACCTGGCCACCTCGTGGCCCCACCGACTCTCCTTCGGTCTTTGAAGCTCCGTGCAAAAATAGGACCCGCGGTGATTTCGTCCAATTCCGAGAATATTTCGTTACTAGGATTTCCAAAAACAGCAGAAAACAGCAACTGGCTCTTCGGCATCTTGTTAATAGGTTAGTTCCGGAAAATGCGTAATCGACATATAATGTGCATAAAACATGTAGGTATCATCAATAAAGTAGCATGGAACATAAGAAATTATCGATACGTTGGAGACGTATGCTTGCGTCCCAGCAGGTAAAACGATAACAAAGATAATTTAAGTGACATGCCATCATAATCTTGATCATACTATTTGTAAACATATGTAATGAATGCAGCGATCAAAACAATGGTAATGACATGAGTAAACAACTGAATCATAAAGCAAAGACTTTTCATGAATAGTACTTCAAGACAAGCATCAATAAGTCTTGCATAAGAGTTAACTCATAAAGCAATAAATCAAAGTAAAGGTATTGAAGCAACACAAAGGAAGATTAAGTTTCAGCGGTTGCTTTCAACTTATAACATGTATATCTCATGGATATTGTCAATGTAAAGTAATATAACAAGTGCAATATGCAAGTATGTAGGAATCAATGCACAGTTCACACAAGTGTTTGCTTCTTAAGGTGGAGGAGATAGGTGAACTGACTCAACAATAAAAGTAAAAGAATGGTCCTTCAAAGAGGAAAGCATCGATTGTTGTATTTGTGCTAGAGCTTTTATTTTGAAAACATGAAACAATTTTGTCAACGGTAGTAATAAAGCATATGAGTTATGTAAATTATATCTTACAAGTTGCAAGCCTCATGCATAGTATACTATTAGTGCCCGCACCTTGTCCTACTTAGCTTGGACTACCGGATCTTTGCATGCCATGTTTCAACCAAGTGTCACAAAGGGGTACTCCATGCCGCATGTACAAAGGTCTAAGGAGAATGCTCGCATTTTGGATTTCTCGCTTTGATTATTCTCAACTTAGACATCCATACCGGGACAACATGGACAACAGATAATGGACTCCTCTTAAATGCATAAGCATGTAGCAATGATTATTATTCTCATACGAGATTGAGGATATATGTCCAAACTGAAACTTCCACCATGATTCATGGCTTTAGTTAGCGGCCCAATGTTCTTCTCTAACAATATGCATGCTCCAATCATTAAGGTGATAGATCCTTCAGACAAGACGGACATGCATAGCAACTCACATGATATTCAATAAAGAGTAATTGATGGCGTTCCCCAGAAGCATGGTTATCGCACAACAAGCAACTTAATAAGAGATAAAGTGCATAAGTACATATTCAATACTACGATAGTTTTTAAGGCTATTTTGTCCCATGAGCTATATATTGCAAAGGTGAATGATGGAATTTTAAAGGTAGCACTCAAGCAATTTACTTTGGAATGGCGGAGAAATACCATGTAGTAGGTAGGTATGGTGGACACAAATGTCATAGTAGTTGGCTCAAGGATTTTGGATGCATGAGAAGTATTCCCTCTCGATACAAGGTTTAGGCTCGCAAGGTTATTTGAAGCAAACTCAAGGATGAACCGGTGCAGCAAAACTCACATAAAAGACATATTGTAAATATTATAAGACTCTACACCGTCTTCCTTGTTGTTCAAAACTCAATACTAGATATTATCTAGACCTTAGAGAGACCAAATATGCAAACCAAATTTTAGCAAGCTCTATGTATTTCTTCATTAATGGGTGCAAAGCATATGATGCAAAAGCTTAAACTGTTGGAGATATGCCCAAGAGGCAATAATAAAGTGGTTATTATAATATCTTTGTGTTTATGATAAATGTTTATATACCATGCTATAATTGTATTAACCGAAACATTGATACATGTGTGTTATGTAAACAACAAGGAGTCCCTAGTAAGCCTCTTGTATAACTAGCTTGTTGATTAATAGATGATCATGGTTTCGTGATCATGAGCATTGGATGTTATTAATAACAAGGTTATGTCATTAATTGAATGATATAATGGACACACACCCAAATGAGCGTAGCATAAGATCAAGTCATTAAGTTCATTTGCTATAAGCTTTCAATACATAGTTGTCTTAATCCTTCGACCATGAGATCATGTAAATCACTTACACCGAAAGGGTACTTTGATTACATCAAACGTCATTGCGTAAATGGGTGACAATAAAGGTGGGATTAAGTATTTGGAAAGTGTGAGTTGAGGCATATGGATCAACAGTGGGATTTGTCCATCCTGATGACGGATAGATATACTCTGGGCCCTCTCGGTGGAATGTCATCGATTAGCTTGCAAGCATATGAATAGTTCATAAGAGATCACATACCACGTACGAGTAAAGAGTACTTGTCGGTAACGAGGTTGAACAAGGTATGGAGATACCGATGATCAAACCTCGGACAAGTAAAATATCGCGAGACAAAGGGAATTGGCATCGTATGTAAATGGTTCAATCGATCACTAAGTCATCGTTGAATATGTGGGAGCCATTATGGATCTCCAGATCCCGCTATTGGTTATTGCTCGGAGAGGAGTCTCGACCATGTCTGCATAGTTCGTGAACCGTAGGGTGACGCGCTTAAGGTTCGATGTCGCATAAGTAGATTTGAGTATGGTATGGAGACGAAGTTTGTTCGGAGTCTCGGATGTGATCCAGGATGTCACGAGGAGGTCCGGTCCGGAGAATAAGATTCATAAGGGAAGTTGATTTCTGGTTTTCGGAAATGTTCGGGATTGTTCCGGTGTTGACTGGAAGGTTCTAGAAGGTTCCGGAAGGTTCCATCATGGGGCCCACGACCCGGGAGGCCCACCGTGGGCCGAGGGGATGCTCCCTGGCCTAATGGGCCAGGGGCACTTGGCCCCCAAGGCCCAGGCCGGCCAACCCCTAGGGTTTCCCTAGGGGGGATCAACTTGGGGAGGGGAAAGCCCCTCTCCCCTTGGCCGCCGCCCCAACCCTAGATGGGAAGGGGGCCACCTTGGCCGGCCAGCCCCTATATAAAGAGGGGAGGGGGTGGCGGCCACACCATCCCCCATTGCCTCTTCCTCTGGCCGCCTCTCCCTCCCACCATACGCTGTCGGGCTTAGGCGAAGCCCTGCGTTTTCTTCCTCCACCACCACCACCACGCCGTCGTGCTGCGGGACGTTGGAGGAGATCTACCACACCTCCGCTGCCCGCTGGAACGGGAGAGGAAGGAGCTTCATCGACACCGTACGCGCGACCGAGTACGGAAGTGCTGCCGGATTGCAGCACCGGGGACGATCGTCTACACCAACAACGAGATTAATCTCGTAGGCTTTGGAATCTTCGAGGTTAGTCTCATCTCCATCTCGTTGCTTAGATCTAGTAGATTGGATCTTGGGTGTTCCATAGATTAGATCTGTTGGTTTTATTCGCTTTGCGGTAGGAAAATTTTTGTTTTCTATGCAACGAACCCCATCAGTGGTATCAGAGCCACGTCTATGCATAGATCTGTTGCACGAGTAGAACACAATGGTTTGTGGGCGGTGATGCTTTTGTTGCTTTAGTTTGTGTACTTTGCTTCTTGCGGGATGGTGGGATGAAGCGGCCCGGGCTAACTTTACATGACCGCGTCTCATGAGACTTGCTCCACGCTTGACATGCAACTTGTATTGCATAAGTGGCTTTGCGGGTGTCTGTCTCTCCCACCATAGTGAAGATTGTAATTTGCACTTCTATTGTCAACACTAGTATCACCGTTGTGGTTCATGTTCGTAGGTAGATTGGATCTTACTCGAAAACCCTAAACCACGTAAAAGATGCAAACCAAATTAGAAGCGTCTAACTTGTTTTTGCAGGGTTTGGTGATGTGATATGGCCATAATGTGATGATGATTATATTCGATGTATGAGATGTTCATTGATGTATTATGGCAACCGGCAGGAGCCTAATGGTTGTCTTTAATTTTTGTTAAAGACCTGCGTGTCTATTCATCATGTAATAGCTTTATTTCAAGTAGTTGTTATAGTAGCTATAAGTGATGGACAACCATGAAGCAGCGCCACTGACCTTGACGCCATGCTGGTGATGATGGAGATCATGTTCATGCTTTGGAGATGGAGATCAAAAGCACAAGAAGAAAGGCCATATCATATCACACATTATGAATTGCATGTGATGTTAATCCTTTTATGCATCTTATTTTGCTTAGATCGCGACGGTAGCATTATAAGATGATCCTCTCACTAAATATCAAGATAATAAAGTGTTCATCCTTAGTATGCACCGTTGCTAAGACTTGTCGTTTCGAAGCATCTCGTGATGATCGGGTGTGATAGACTCTACATGTGCATACAACGGGTGCAAGAGATTTGCACACGCGGATACTAAGGTTGCCTTGACGAGCCTAGCATGTACAGACATGGTCTCGGAACACGGGATACCGAAAGGTAGAGCATGAGTCATATGAATGATATGATGAACACTTGGAGTGTTCGCCTTTGAAACTACATCTTTTCTCGTGAAGATCGGACTTGGTGTAGTGGATTTGGTTCGTGTAATCACTAAGACAATGCGAGGGATGTTGTTTTGAGTGGGAGTTCACCTAGTTAATTTAAGAATTAAAACTGAACTCATTTTATCATGAACTTAGTCTAAATTCTTTGCAAATATGTTGTAGATCATGGCGCCCCCTCCATCAATTTTAGCCAGTTCCTAGAGAAAGAAAAGTTTAAGGGCAATGGTAGCAACTTCACGACTGGTCCCGTCATGTGAGGATTTTCCTCACTGGCGTGAGCATGCAATATGTGCTCGAAGCACCGCTAGGTCCCCCACCACCTCCTGCAGTGTCCGAGGACATAAAGAATGTTTATGAGACTCGGGTAACTCGGTACTCCGAAATTCAGTGTGCCATCTTGTGCAGTTTAGAGGCAGAGCTCCAAAAGCGTTTTGAGCACCACGACCCATGTGAGATGATGCGTGAGCTCAAACTTATCTTTGAGACTCATGCAGCCGTGGAGAGCTATGAGGCCTCGAAACAGTTCTTTAACTGCATGATGGAAGAGGGCAGCTCCGTTAGTGAGCACATGTTCGCCATGTCCGGACATGCGAAGAAGCTCGTGACTTGGGGATTGTGATCCCGTATCCCAGGTTTAGAGGCAATAAAATGAGAGAACACCAAAGTGTGCATTGCATTCATGCATAGAAAATCCGGGGAATTTTCGCGCTTTCAAATAAAACTTACCACAGTAACTGAAGTTTCACTTGACTTGCTGGAATTGAAGTAGATCATCAAGCCAAGCGCTATAAACTTCACTGTGATCTTTGTTAAAACCTTATTTTGGGGAGACATAATTTGATCCATAGGTTGGATCAAAAGGAACTAGAACTATTACACAACACTTAAAAGTTAGCAACTACCTTTGTGTGTAATTTAATTCACTTATAAATAAGATAAACCACAGGGTCTAAAGTGCATAAAAGCCACACATTCTTATTTAAATCATAACTTATTAAGTATATGGAATATCATAAAACTAAATCCATTTACATTACGAATTATAATCCAAACTATTTGAATAAAATTAACTATGAGTATTTTGAAACTTATATGATCATGCCTTGGTGAAATCAAACCCACCTATCCAAAATTGAGGAATAACTTTCAACCTTGACCTTTTGACCAATATTATAATATAAATCCAATAGAATATGATATAGTGACTCATCCAAAATAATTAAAACCATCCACAAGATATTTAGTAGCAAATGCCACTTGGCTATCCAAAAATAAATCATATGAGAGGATAAGGATCATGCCACATAGGATGAAAATATCTACATGACTTACTTTCCAAGCTTTGCCACCTCATGCTCAAAGGATTGCTATGGATGAGGGCATGACAACCAAGCACCTTACTCATCAAACCAACACAAGAGTCACCCACCTATGTGTCATGATACTAGAGCTTGTCCAAGCCTATAAATAGAGCCACACCCTTCATCCCTTTGATCATCTTGTAGCATGATACAAGGAAATCAACACATAGAGCCACTCCATACATTAGCTAGGATCAATATGAAGAAGCTAGGAGGTGGAGGCATGCCACAAGATGCAGGTTTATCAGATTTCCAGAAGAACAAGCTACATAAGATACCAAGGTAGAATTCCTAGGCAAACCATATATTTGTAGGATCATATCATCATCTCTTGAGTAGGACCTTAGGCTATTAGAAGACATTTAGAAGTGAGAGAGAACATAGATGCTAATCACATCCATGTCTATCATAGAGAATATTAGAGTAGTATTAAGTCCTACTTGTTCAAATCAACCTTTAATCTTGGAGGTGAGAGCCATATTCTATTAGTGATCACTAATAAAATCCTAGACCACATCTGAATACCAATCCAAGTATTACTTTGGATTATAAGTAGAACCCTGCCATACCTCATGCCTATTATATTTCAGTTTAGTGAAGCTTATGCAAAACCCTAAACCTTTCACATAGGTTCCACTCCATATTAAATAATATGTCCTAACTTGTGTATCATAGATCACAAGTATAAACCAAGCTAGCTATACCTAAGCTCAAATGCTATTTAAGTGAGTAGAGTGAAACCAATATCCAATTATATTCTGTTCCCTTAGGAATTTGCTTTATGAACCAAATGAAATAGAAGTTTATAAAATAGAATCACCACATAAGCAATTGAATTAATCATGAGGAATATAGGATTCATCCTAAGTAATTGAAGTCAAAGCTTGATTGATTATTAGAGAGGTTACATCACCATTCTTCTTAAACCCTAAGAACCATCATTCACATAAAATCATGAACCCATTCCATTTCCTTTATCATTTGTTAAACCCTAGCCATAATTAAATTTTATGTGAGTAGTCATTATGGTTAAGCATTAGAAAAATAGAATATGTTCACCATGCAAATATACTAAATTTTAAAGCACTTAAACATATTTGTTTTTTTAATTAAAAAGCAATTGAGTTGAACCTAAAATTCATACCTATTTGAATTTTGAATTGTGTCTCATAAGAACACAAAATTTATCAATTAAAAAGATTGTTTGAAAACAAAACAATACAGTGAGCAGGATTATCCAATTATATTGATGTTCAAATAATTTATAAACCTGAAAAATAAGATAGAAATCAGTTTGAAATTCAAATAGCAAATTCAAATCAGTAAATAAAAACAGAAAATAAATAGAACAAATAGAAAAGAGAGAGAGAGGAGCATACCTGGCAGCCCAGCACCGCAGCCCAAAAACAGAGCCCAGCCTTGGCCCAAGAACGCAGCCCAACGCTAACCCACCTGGCCACTTACCAGTTCGTCGCTGGCAGGAGACAAAGGGAGGTCGTCGTCTTCCTTCCCGGCGTCGACAGCGCACAGAGATGTCCCGGCCACGTCCTCGCTGCGGATATGGACGATCTCGGACGCCAGAGACCATCTCAGAGGCACCTCCAAGCTTCGCCGCGTCCGTCCTATCCACTTGCGTCCCGATTCGTGCCCTGTTGCCATGGCAACCTCGCCACCCCATCTCGGCCGTCACCGACGACGAGATGACCATTCCGCCCTCCTCTGGAGCTATAAGAGCACCATGAGCTTCTCCAAGAAACCCTAGAACCTCGCCGCCCTGCCATTCCCTCTCTATCCCTCTCAATCTCCCGCAATCATCTGCAGCACCTCGCCGGAGTTCATCACGTTGCCATCGATGGAGGCCACCCCGGCGTCTATGAAGTGGACGGCTAGAAGCGCACAAGTTCACTGATCATTCTGGTAGAAGGAATCGAGAAGGAGCTTCACCAATCGAGCTAATTTCGGCATTCCCTTCCACGGAAGTTCGTCGGAATCCACGACGTCGTGCTCGTCTCCGACCACCTCAAGCCCCACCGAGCTCACCATCACCTTCCGGTTGATCTTGCGCCTCTCCTGCATCTCTTTACGCATCTTAGAGTTCACCGTAGATCGAGTTTGGTGGATCGCCGGGGTTCGCTGCCACGATAGCGTTCGCCGGAGCTAGCTCCGGTGGTCGTTTCTGAGAAGCAACACCACCATTCGCTTCTGCGTGTCGAGGGGAGTCGGAATCCATCACTAGGCCGTCCTGGGAGGCACTATAACGGCGGCGCCGTCCTCGCCTGGTCGCCGGCGTTGAGCCGACGGCGAGGGGGACGTGTCCACCGCCACGTCAGTAGCTTTGACTGGTCTTCTGCCCGCGTGGCAGTTGACTAGTCAAAGGGCCCACCTGTCTGTGACTAGAACTAGGTTCTGAACCGGTACGTTTAGTATTTAGGTTTAATTTTATAAACCAGAAACTAGCTGAAACTTTGTAAAAACATATAAAATTCATTTCAACTCAGAAAAATATAAGTAATATATCAAAATGCTCACAAAAATAAACTCTATTCAAATAAAATATAAAATAGAAATGTGTGTCAAAATAAAAATTTATTTATTTTTTTACTTTATTAATTATTTCTTTTCATTTGTTTTAAATCCAACTTGAATTCAATAATTAGTGAAGTTTTAAAATTAAATATTAGCTATGCAATAAGTAAATAAAATGTTAAGATTAAATTACTTAATCATATTTTCATCAATTAAAATAGTAGTGGTAATTCATAAACCCTAATTTGCAAATTACCATTTACTATTTCTTTAAATAATAATAAAGCAAGAAAATACCAACAACTAATATTATTTTGATAACTCAAAATTTGTAACGTAAACATTCTTTAATTAACAAGTTATTATTTTAAAACCTAATCACAATTATAAAACCCTAATTATGGAAGTTAAACCCTAACTAAAATTTGTCTTAATTCTTAAACCTTTTAAAATAATTAAATGATAAGGCTATTATTAATTTTGTGCAAAGTAATTAATCACATTAATTCTAGTACTAATTATTACTTTAAGAATTGTATCATAATTAGAAACCCTAGTTCTAATATAAGTAAGACCTTGAACCCATTATTTTATGTGCTCATCCTTAATAGTTGCAATCCTAAAACCCTAGGGGTTTAGCTCATGTGATCATACCCACTCACTTTGCATGTAGAACTTTGATAAGCAACCAATGAATGTATGCTCATGATCCACTAAGACAAAACCAATTCACATGAGACCCTCATTTCATGTTTTTATTTTTGATTAATACTTGTATGATCCATTAGTGCCACTTAGGAACAAACCCTAGCTTGCTAACCACATATTAGCACCATTGATCACCACTCCTATATAACACACCATTAAGATCAACCTAAACCATCAAACCCTAGTAGAACCCTAATGATAAACCCTAGTACCAACCTTGTGTAGCAATTCACATCATATGCTCCTATTCAACTAAACCCTACTTAGAAAGTAATAAACCATCTAGTTTAGAAGCCATTAGAGATTCCTTAGTCAAGAACATGAGAAGCTATAGTAAACCCTAACTCATAGCATCACCTTGACCATCATTCTTTGATATAATACCTATGCTCAACCTTAGTAACAAATCTACCCATACTTGTTGTATATAGATCCATCCAACTTAAGAACTTAACTAGTCCCTAATAATGAACTAAATGAAACCAATAGTAAACCCTAGAAACCATAGCTCCCATTTGAAGTAATTCTTATACTTATTAACCTGTTCTTCATAGGTTATTCTTTTGAAGTACAAGTGTCAATCCAACCATAGAAACCCTAGTTCTTATTTATACTTATTATTTCTTAATTAACATGTTCTTCAAAAGTTATTCTTTTGAAGTATTACTTAAGTAATCATCAACCATGTCTTGTAGAACCTAAAAATTGACAACTGTTCTTTACAATCTATTCCACTACTATCCTTTGTGTATATGATTGTTCTGATACATTATATCACTTGTTTATACTATAATGTCACCAACCCTAATAAGAACCTTGTTTGAGAACCATCCTAAAGGTGCAACAAACCCTAAAGAAATATTTACAACTCATACATCCTAAATCATCGAGGTTAGGTTACACTCGGGACGATTGCATCTCATACTATGCATTATAAGCATCTTTGCCAGTTCTTTAAACATTGTCCTTACAGACAATGATGGTATTTCAGAATTTGGAGTTCTCACGTATCAAAGCTTTTGCCTGCATAATCTTGCAGTCAAGAAAGGCAAGTTCATCGCTTGCTCATGTCATTTGATTATTTTTATCAAATTATATGCAAAGTACTATACTTATCACTCTTGCATTGAAAAGCAAATATTATTTTACAATTATGAATATGACTATGTGGTGGGCAATGGAACCATGGTATGTGTTGATATGGTGGAGGTTCCATTGCATGGGTACTATTCATCTAGGACTAAGTACCAATGCCGTCCAGTGATTCTAGCGCCGTACATACGCGTTGACCATAAGATCTATAATGGCTGGGGAAGTCAGCTGTATCTTTTCCCTCCGCACGCCAACGGACTTGATAGAGCCTGGCGGTCTGGAGGCACTGCCGTAGGTTGGGATAGCCTTTAAAATCCCCATCCGGACGTTTGGATGAGAGGCTCTACCGTCTATGAAGGATTGTCCGGTACACCGTGGGTAAAGCCGTATGATCGGGAGATGTCTACGGGGGTGTACGGATGGACAAAAGGGTGGGTTTGCAGGGTCGCGGAGAAGGCGGTGTGGGCTTGGTTCTTATACCTCACACCAAAGGAAGTGTGAACGAGCAAGCTACTCGGTTGGCAACAAGGTTAAGTTCTCTTATGGGAAAAGTAACGCACCTCTGCAGAGGATATGAATTGTGACTGTCACTCCCTGTTCCGGGAAGGAACTGCGAACGCGGCAGGAAAGGAACTCCATGAAGTTCTAGTCAACCTGTGAAGACGGGCATAGTTTTCAGAATAAAATAAACCTTTTGAAGAAATGTTTATGAAAACTTGCATTTGCCTATGACTTTCTGGTCTATGGCTGTAGCTAGTGCATGATACACCTATTCCCTAATATGAACTTGCTGAGTACGCTCGTACTCATCCCACTCTTAAATCCCCTGCTATGGAGGCACCGGAGGAGAAACTACCGTGGAACTCGAAGACAAAGGAATCAGCAACAAGAAGAAGAATCCAAGCAAAGAAGTCAATGAAGTCAACTGCTGCAGCAACTAGAGTGGAAACTTAGACTAGTAATAGAAGGGAACCTTTCCCTAATCCTAGCACCTAAGTAGCTAGATTTCTATAGCAAGCCTAGTAGCTCTGAAGCTTCAGTTAGCAATAAATTAGATTACGAGTCGTTCTTCTGGAGCTTTATTTGAAGTTTTACCTCACTGTAAAGTAGGAGGTTGTGTTGATCTTTTGTAAACAGCTTGTGTATCCTTCTATAGACATACCTTGGACTCGCATATGTTTCTGTTGTACCACTCTGAGGGATGTAATATGAGTGGAACGGTGTTTCACTTGTGTTATGTCAACGACTTGTGTACTACACCATGCAGTGGTACGCTGGGTCACCACAGATCCCTAACAAGATGGGTATTCATCGTGTCCTCCAATCACTGCCACCAAGTTACAAGAACTTCGTGATGAACTACAACATGCAGAACATGAACAAAGAGTTACCTGAACTCTTCTCCATGCTGAAGTCTGCTGAAGTAGAAATAAAAAAGGAGAACCAAGTGTTGATGGTCAACAAGACCACCAGTTTCAAGAAGCAGGGCAAGCCTAACAAGGGCAACTTTAAGAAGGGCGGCAAGAAAGTTGCAGCGTCTCATGAGAAGCCTAAGGCTGGTCCTAAGCCTGAGACTGTGTGCTACTACTGCCAGGGGAAGGGGCACTGGAAGCGAGCACCAAATACTTGGCCGATCTGAAGAGCGGCCACGCCAAGAATAAAGGTATATTTGATATACATGTTATAGATGTCTATCTTACTGGTTCTCGTAGTAGTGCCTGGGTATTTGATACTGGTTCGGTTGCTCACATTTGTAACTCGAAACAGGAACTGCGGAATAAATGAAGCCTGGCAAGGGACGAGGTGACGATGCGCGTTGGAAATGGATCCAAGGTCGATGTGATCGCCGTCGGCACGCTCCCCTACATCTACCTTCGGGATTAGTTTTAAACCTTAATAATTGTTATTTGGTACCTGCGTTGAGCATGAACATTATATCTGGATCTTGTTTGATGCAAGACGGTTATTCGTTTAAGTCTGAGAATAATGGTTGTTCGATTTATATGAGTAATGTCTTTTATGGCCATGCACCTGAGATGAATGGTTTATTCTTGTTAAATCTCGATAGTAGTGATACACATGTTCATAACATTGATGCTAAGCGAATTAAATTGAATGATAATTCTACTTATATGTGGCACTGTCGTCTTGGTCATATTGGAGTGAAGCGCATGAAGAAACTCCATTCGATGGACTTCTTGAGTCACTTGACTTTGAGTCACTTGACAGATGCGAAGCATGTCTAATGGGAAAAATGACTAAGACTCCATTTTCTGCACAATGGAGCGAGCTACAGACTTATTGGAAATCATACATACCGATGTGTGCGGACCAATGAGTGTAGCATCGCGCGGTGGTTATCGTTATGTTCTAACCTTCACGGATGATCTGAGTAGATATGGGTATATTTACTTTATGAAACACAAGTCCGAGACTTTTGAGAAGTTCAAGGAATTCCAAAGTGAAGTAGAAAATCAACGTAACAAGAAGATTAAGTTTCTGCGTTCTGATCGCGGAGGCGAATATCTGAGTTATGAGTTTGGCATGCATTTAAAGAAATGCGGAATACTTTCACAGTTGACACCGCCGGGAACACCACAGCGCAATGGTGTGTCCGAACGTCGTAATCGAACTCTCTTAGATATGGTTCGTTCTATGATGTCTCTTACCGATTTGCCATTATCGTTTTGGGGCTATGCTTTAGAGACAGCCGCATTCACTTTAAATAGGGCACCATCTAAATCCGTTGAAACGACACCGTATGAATTATGGTTTGGGAAGAAACCTAAGCTGTCGTTCTTTAAAGTTTGGGGTTGCGATGCTTATGTAAAGAAGTTACAACCTGATAAGCTAGAACCCAAAGCGGAGAAATGCGTCTTCATAGGATACCCTAAAGAAACGATTGGGTATACTTTCTATCACAGATCCGAAGGCAAAATCTTTGTTGCCAAGAACGGATCCTTTCTTGAGAAGGAGTTTCTCACTAAAGAAGTGACTGGAAGAAAAGTAGAACTCGACGAGGTTGATGAACCTTCTCTCATAGATCAGAGTAGCGCAGTGCCGGAAGAAGTTCATGTGCAGCATCGATAGGAGAGGAAGCAAATGATGATGATCATGAAACTTCGAACGAGGAAGCTCTGAACCTCGCAGATCGACGAGGGAACGTACCACTCTGATTGGTATGATCCCTGTCTAAATGTCATGATTGTGGACAACAATGATGAGGACCCTGCGACGTATGAAGAAGCGATGATGAGCCCAGATTCCAACAAATGGCAAGAAGCCATGAAATCCGAAATGGGATCCATGTATGATAACAAAGTATGGACTTTGGTAGACTTACCTGATAGCCGCAAGGCTGTCGAGAATAAATGGATCTTCAAAGAAAAACAGATGCTGATGGTAATATTACTGTCTATAAAGCTCGACTTGTCGCAAAGGGTTTCCGACAAATTCAAGGAGTTGACTACGATGAGACTTTCTCACCTGTAGCGAAGCTAAAGTCTGTGAGGATTTTGTTAGCAATAGCTGCATTTTTCGATTATGAGATTTGGCAGATGGATGTCAAAACGGCGTTCCTTAATGGTGACATTGAGGAAGAGTTGTATATGGTACAACCCAAAGGTTTTGTCGATCCTAAAAATGCTGACAAGGTATGCAAACTTCAGCGTTCCATTTATGGACTGAAGCAAGCATCCCGGAGTTGGAACCTACGCTTTGATAGAGTGATCAAAGACTTTGGTTTTATACGGACTCATGGTGAGGCCTGTATTTACAAGAAAGTGAGTGGGAGCTCTGTAGCGTTCCTGATATTATATGTAGATGACATATTATTGATTGGGAACGATATAGAACTTTTAAGCAGCATTAAAGGTTATTTGAATAAGTCTTTTTCAATGAAAGACCTTGGTGAAGCAGCATACATTTTAGGCATCAAGATTTATAGAGATAGATCAAGACGCCTAATAGGCCTTTCACAAAGTACATATCTGGACAAGATTCTAAAGAAGTTTAGAATGGATGAAAGCAAGAAAGGGTTCTTGCCTATGTTGCCAGGTAAGGTCTTGAGTAAGACTCAAGGTCCGGCTACGGCAGATGAAAGAGAAAGGATGAGCAAGATCCCCTATGCTTCGGCAGTAGGCTCTATCATGTACGCCATGCTGTGTACTAGACCGGATATCGCACATGCTGTTAGTTTGACCAGCAGATATCAAAGTGATCCAGGGATGGAACACTGGACAGCGGTCAAGAATATCCTGAAGTACTTGAAAAGGACTAAGGATATGTTTCTTTGTTATGGCGGTGACCAAGAGCTCGTTGTAACCAGTTACACCGATGCAAGTTGGAACACCGACCCTGATGACTCTAAGTCTCTCTGGGTACGTGTTTATATTGAATGGTGCGGCAGTAAGCTGGAGCAGTTCCAAGCAATGCACGGTGGCGAAATCTTCAACAGAATCTGAATATATAGCGGCTTCAGAGGCTTCATCGGAAGCGGTATGGATGAAGAGGTTCATTGTTGAGCTTGGTGTGGTTCCTAGTGCATTGGACCCGCTAGTCATTTATTGTGACAACACGGGTGCCATCGCCAATGCAAAGGAACCAAGGTCACACAAGAAGCTAAAGCATATCAAGCTGCGTTTTCATTCGATTCGCGAGTACATCGAAGATGGTGAAGTAGAGATTTGCAAAGTACACACGGATCTGAATGTTGCAGATCCGTTGACTAAAGCTCTCCCAAGGGCAAAGCATGACCAACACCAGAATGCCATGGGTGTTAGGTACCTTACAATGTAATCTAGATTATTGACTCTAGTGCAAGTGGGAGACTGTTGGAGATATGCCCAAGAGGCAATAATAAAGTGGTTATTATAATATCTTTGTGTTTATGATAAATGTTTATATACCATGCTATAATTGTATTAACCGAAACATTGATACATGTGTGTTATGTAAACAACAAGGAGTCCCTAGTAAGCCTCTTGTATAACTAGCTTGTTGATTAATAGATGATCATGGTTTCGTGATCATGAGCATTGGATGTTATTAATAACAAGGTTATGTCATTAGTTGAATGATATAATGGACACACACCCAAATGAGCGTAGCATAAGATCAAGTCATTAAGTTCATTTGCTATAAGCTTTCAATACATAGTTGTCTTAATCCTTCGACCATGAGATCATGTAAATCACTTACACCGAAGGGTACTTTGATTACATCAAACGTCATTGCGTAAATGGGTGACAATAAAGGTGGGATTAAGTATTTGGAAAGTGTGAGTTGAGGCATATGGATCAACAGTGGGATTTGTCCATCCCGATGACGGATAGATATACTCTGGGCCCTCTCGGTGGAATGTCATCTGATTAGCTTGCAAGCATATGAATAGTTCATAAGAGATCACATACCACGGTACGAGTAAAGAGTACTTGTCGGTAACGAGGTTGAACAAGGTATGGAGATACCGATGATCAAACCTCGGACAAGTAAAATATCGCGAGACAAAGGGAATTGGCATCGTATGTAAATGGTTCAATCGATCACTAAGTCATCGTTGAATATGTGGGAGCCATTATGCATCTCCAGATCCCGCTATTGGTTATTGCTCGGAGAGGAGTCTCGACCATGTATAGTTCGCGAACCGGGTGACGCGTTAAGGTTCGATGTCGCATAAGTAGATTTGAGTATGGTATGGAGACGAAGTTTGTTCGGAGTCTCGGATGTGATCCAGGATGTCACGAGGAGGTCGGAAGAGTCCGGAGAATAAGATTCATATAAGGAAGTTGATTTCGGGTTTCGGAAATGTTCGGGATTGTTCCGGTGTTGACGGAAGGTTCTAGAAGGTTCCGGAAGGTTCCATCATGGGGCCCACGACCGGGAGGCCCACCGTGGGCCGAGGGGATGCTCCTGGCCTAATGGGCCAGGGGCACTTGGCCCCCAAGGCCCAGGCCGGCCAACCCCCTAGGGTTTCCGGGGGATCAACTTGGGGGAGGGGAAAGCCCCTCCCCCCTTGGCCGCCGCCCCAACCCTAGATGGAGGGGGGCCACCTTGGCCGGCCAGCCCCCTATATAAAGAGGGGAGGGTGGCCGGCCACACCATCCCCCCATTGCCTCTTCCTCTGGCCGCCTCTCCCTCCACCATACGCTGTCCGGGAGGCGAAGCCCTGCAGTTTTCTTCCTCCACCACCACCACCACGCCGTCGTGCTGCTGGACGTTGGAGGAGATCTACCACACCTCTGCTGCCCGCTGGAACGGGAGAGGAAGGAGCTTCATCGACACCGTACGCGCGACCGAGTACGGAAGTGCTGCCGGATTGCAGCACCGGGGACGATCGTCTACACCAACAACGAGATTAATCTCGTAGGCTTTGGAATCTTCGAGGGTTAGTCTCATCTCCATCTCGTTGCTTAGATCTAGTAGATTGGATCTTGGGTGTTCCATAGATTAGATCTGTTGGTTTTATTCGCTTTGCGGTAGGAAATTTTGTTTTCTATGCAACGAACCCCATCATAAACATGAGCACAACAATTGCCAAGTATCACATTATCCAAGACATTTTAGAATTACTACATGTAGCATTTTCCAATTCCAACCATATAACAATTTAACGAAGAAGAAACTTCGCCTTGAACATTATGAGTAAAGCCTAAGGACATATTTGTCCATATGCAACAGCGGAGCGTGTCTCTCTCCCACAAAGTGAATGCTAGGATCCATTTTATTCAAACAAAAACAAAAAACAAAAACAAACCGACGCTCCAAGTAAAGAACACAAGATGTGACTGAATAAAAATATAGTTTCAGGGGAGGAACCTGATGATGTTGTCGATGAAGAAGGGGATGCCTTGGGCATCCCCAAGCTTAGACGCTTGAGTCTTCTTAAAATATGCAGGGGTGAACGGGGCATCCCCAAGCTTAGAGCTTTCACTCCTCTTGATCATAGTATATCATACTCCTCTCTTGACCCTTGAAAACTTCCTTCACACCAAACTTCAAGCAAACTCATTAGAGGGTTAGTGCACAATTAATAATTCACATGTTCAGAGGTGGCACAATCATTCTTTACACTTCTGGACATTGCATAAAGCTACTGGACATTAATGGATCAAAGAAATTCATCCAACATAGCAAAAGAGGCAATGCGAAATAAAAGGCAGAATCTGTCAAAAACAGAACAGTTCGTAAAGACGAATTTTAAAATGGCACCAGACTTGCTCAAATGAAAAAACTCAAAACTAATGAAAGTTGCGTACATATCTGAGGATCACGCTCGTAAATTGGCAGATTTTTTCGAATTTTCTACAGAGACCTGTGCCCAGATTCGCGACAGACAGCAATGCTGTTTCTGTGCAGCGATCCCAAATATAACATCAACTTTGACATAAAAACTTTACTTGGCACAAAAACATGATAAGGAGAGGTTGCTACAGTAGTAAACAACTTCCAAGACTCAAATATAAAACAAAGTACTGTAGTAAAAACATGGGTTGTCTCCCATAAGCGCTTTTTTTTTAACTTTCAGCTAGGCGCAGAAAGTGCAAATCAAGTATTTTCAACGAAGAAGCATCAACATCATAACCAGGGGTATTGGGAGTTTTCTCAACCAAGCATAGTATATTGGATACATAAGTTTTAGCGTCTCCCTTTTCATTAGTCTTGGGCTTGCTATTCTCATCGAACAAATTTTCAGGAACAAGCCAAGCATAGTTATTTTCTAGTGCATCATTCATAGCTAGGAGTTTACATGGTATTGGTGCTTTGATCTCCCCACCATCATTAATATTATTAGTGTACCTTATTCTATCCATATCCATTTTTTCAAGGAGACCAACAAAATTAGTATGAGAACCTAGCATATTAAATTTAGCAAAAGCCTTTCTAGCCTCTCTTGCTAGACCACCAAATTCTCTAAGAAGAGTTTCTAAAACAAAATCTTTCTTTTCCCCTTCTTCCATATCACCGAGTGTAAGAAACATGTGTTGGATCATAGGATTGAGATTAACAAATTTAGTTTCCAACATACGAACTAAAGCAGCAGCAGCAATTTCATAGGTAGGTGCAAGTTCTACCAAGTATCTATCTTCAAAATCTTCAATACTAACATGATTGAAAAATTCTTCTATATTATTTCTCCCAACTATAGACCCACGTCCTACCGGTATGTCTTTTGTGGTAAAATTAAAAGGAAACATGGTGCAATAAGCAAAAAGTAAACTAGGCAAACAAAGTAAAGACAAGTAACTAATTTTTTTGTGTTTTTGATATAGAGAGCAAGACAGTAAATAAAGTAAAACTAGCAACTAATTTTTTTGTGTGTTTTGTTCAGGTACAGCAAACAAAGTAGTAAATAAAATAAAGCAAGACAAAAACAAAGTAAAGAGATTGAGAAGTGGAGACTCCCCTTGCAGCGTGTCTTGATCTCCCCGGCGGCGCCGAAAACAGGCTTGATGCGCGTAGATGTACACGTCCGTTGGGAACCCCAAGAGGAAGGTATGATGCGCACGGTGGCAAGTTTTCCCTCAGAAAGAAACCAAGGTTTAATCGAACCAGGAGGAGCCAAGAAGCACGTTGAAGGTTGATGGTGGCGAAATGTGATGCGGCGCAACAACAGGGATTCCGGCGCCAACGTGGAACCTGCACAACACAACCCAAGTACTTTGCCCCAACGAAACAGTGAGGTTGTCAATCTCACCGGCTTGTAACAAAGGATTAAGCGTATCGAGTGGAAGATGATTGTTTGCAAGAAAACAGTAAAACAAGTATTGCAGTAGATTGTATGCTATGTAAAGAATAGGACCGGGGTCCACAGTTCACTAGAGGTGTCTCTCCCATAAGATAAAAGCATGTTGGGTGAACAAATTACAGTCGGGCAATTGACAAATAGAGAAGGGCATAACAATGCATGTACATGATATGGTAAATATAGTGAGATTTAATCCGGGCATTACGACAAAGTACATAGACCGCCATCCAACGCATCTATGCCTAAAAAGTCCACCTTCAGGTTATCATCCGAACCCCTTCCAGTATTAAGTTGCAAAGCAAGACAATTGCATTAAGTATGGTGCGTAATGTAATCGACAACTACATTCTTAGACATAGAATCAATGTTTTATCCCTAGTGGCAACAACACATCACAACCTTAGAACTTTCTGTCACTGTCCCAGGTGTCAATGAAGGCATGAACCCACTATCGAGCATAAATACTCCCTCTTGGAGTTAAAAGCAAAAACTTGGCCAGAGCCTCTACTAATAACGGAGAGCATGCAAGATCATAAACAACACATAAACAATACATTGATAATCACCATAGCATAGTATTCTCTATTCATCGGATCCCGACAAACACAACATATAGTATTACAGATAGATGATCTTGATCATGTTAGGCAGCTCACAAGATCCAACAATGAAGCACAACAAGGAGAAGACAACCATCTAGCTACTGCTATGGACCCATAGTCCAGGGGTGAACTACTCACTCATCACTCCGGAGGCGACCATGGCGGTGTAGAGTCCTCCGGGAGATGAATCCCCTCTCCGGCAGGGTGCCGAGGCGATCTCCTGAATCCCCAAGATGGGATTCGGCGGCGGCGTCTCGGAAGGTTTTCCGTATCGTGGCTCTCGGTGGGGGTTTCGCGACGGAGGCTATAAGTAGGCGAAAGGGTAGGTCAGAGGCGCACGAGGGCCCAGGGGGCAGGCCGGCGCGGCCAGGGCCTGGGCCGCGCCGCCCTGTCACTGGCCACCTCGTGGCCACTTGACTCTCCTTCGGTCTTCTGGAAGCTCCGTGCAAAAATAGGACCCGGGCGGTGATTTCGTCAATTCCGAGAATATTTCGTTACTAGGATTTCTAAAAAAAAAAAGAGAAAACAGAACTGGCTCTTCGGCATCTTGTTAATAGGTTAGTTCCAGAAAATGCGTAAATACGACATATAATGTGCATAAAACATGTAGGTATCATCAATAAAGTAGCATGGAACATAAGAAATTATTGATACGTTGGAGACGTATCAGGTGTCAAGCATGTCAGAAGTTTGGAAGCATCCAGATGGTGCCTGCATCAGCAATGAATCCTATCATCAAGTGGCCATTGGTGGGGCATGGATATGATCGGCAAGATACATCCTCCTTCGAGCAAAGGTCATGTATGGGTTCTGGCCATTACAGATTATTTTACCAAATGGGTAGAGGCCGTCCCTATGAAGGCGTGAACGCGTCAGATGTTGTCGATTTTGTGAAGGAGCATGTTATCCACAGATTGGAATTCCCCAGACTATCACGACCGATGGAGGTTCGGTTTTCGTTTCTAAGGAGTTTAGAAAATTCTGCGAGGATATGTGAATCAAGTCGATCCGATCGTCCCCATACTACGCTCAAGCAAATGGACAGGCTGAAGCGTCCAACAAAAGTTTGATCAAGCTGATTAAGAGGAAGATCGACGAGAATCCTAGACGTTGGCACGAGGTATTGTCGAAGCTTTGTGGGCTTATCGCATGTCGTGTCATGGAGCAATAAAAACCTCGCCATACCATCTGGTCTATGGACAAGAAGCTGTGTTACCCGGAAATCAAGGCTGGGTCGAGAAGGGTTACATTTCAGAATGATCTAACTACAAGAATATGCAGCCCGATGAGCGACATTGAGGATGCAACGGAACTTAGACTTTGGTCACTTGAGAAAATCAAGGAGAATAAAGCCAAGGTGGCTCGTGCATATAATAAGAAAGTGAAGCCAAAGGAGTTCCAGGTTGGTGATCTGGTATGGGAAGCTGTATTGCCGTTGGGGACTAAGGATAAAATGTATGGAAAATGGTCTCCAAATTGGCATGGCCCGTACAAAGTCGACCAAGTTTTAAAGGGTAATGCATACATGCTCGAACAGTTGGATGGTGTGAAATTCCCAGTGGCTGTCAATGGCCAGCATCTCAAGAAGTACTTCCCAAGCATGTGGGATGATGAGTAGTAAGATATGGAGGCCGATACATGAAATCGGCCAAAAAAATTTAAAATTCTTGGGATTTTTGGGAAACAGCCGATGTACAGACATCGACTTTAGAATAAAAACAGCCGATGTGCAGTCATCGACTTTAGAGGCACAAAGCACCATGGTCATGTATCAAGTTATTGTCTAAATCTGAGGATTGTTTGCTTGAACCTGTCTAGTTGATTATCAGATTGACTTTATGGGCGTCTGATGGTAAAAAGCCGATACGATGTTATCGGCTCTTGGGGCGTTGACCACCTTTGACAATCGGAAGATGAAGAAGATATGAAATTGGATGATTGGAAGTTTAATTGGAAGAACATTTTTCATTGATTCAAAGGGGATTTTACAACGAAGAGCTAATTGCTCTCAAAAGGGGTCATTTGGGTGCCTAATGCACTGCTACTAGCCCTATGCTACTCCCTAATCTAAGGGCCGTCTGCCCTCGTCGTCGCGTCGTCGGCGCTGCTACCGGCGGGCTCTTCGTCGCTGCGATGAAGCCGCCAGTAGCGTCTTCATCCTCCTCGTCATCGTCATCGTCATCTGACCAGGCCCAGCCTCGGAGGCGCTTGGCCGCGGGTACCCGGCGGAGGAGGAGTCTTCTTCCTCGGACTCCTTCTTCCTCTTCGTCGGAGGAAAGATCCGCCTCCCATGAGAGGAGGTCGTCCTCGCACGCCGCCAGCTCCCCGTCGACGAGGAACCGGAGTTCTTCCCGACGGTGCGGGGCTCGTCGTCCTCCGACTCGATGGCGAAGTCCCATTCTCTCGCGTCCCAATACTCGGGCGCGAGAGCATCATAGATGGCCATCTGATTGACCTCGGCTCAGTTCACTCGAGGAAGAGGATTGGGAGGAGGAAGAGGAAGACATGGCTACAGAGGGAGAGGGTTTTTTGGCCGACGGCTGGTTTGGAGCAGGGGATGAAGAGGTGAACTGTTCGATGCGGTTAAATAAAAGGAGATATAGTGGAGATTTAATGCTCGAACAGTTTCCGAGGATGTAGTGCCAAAACTGTCAAATCGTGCGCAGAAGTTGAGAAGGCAAGGCATCATGATGAAGAATACTGCGACGGTTCTGCTCTGCCACGACATGACCCTTCGAAGGTAAAACAGAGTGGTTTTGAAATTATCATTGCCAAAACCAGGGGGCATGTGTTATCACCAGATTTTGGCCAAATCAGGAGATGGGCCGTAAGTGAAGATGGGCTTGAAAGATATACACGTGGAGCATCTTTGGCGGCCTTGCACGAAGAGTTTGGGCTAGATTGCCCGTGTATCTGTAAATATAGTAGATTGCATCTTAGTTTAGAATTAAAAGATAGAGTTTAACCCGTGCACGGTTAGGTGCCCGAATTAGAAAGTCCCTTGGACTATAAATATGTATCTAGGGTTATCGGAAAAGGGAGACAATCACGTTCACAACAAACACAAATCAGGCGCATCGCCACCCCTTCTTTCGAGGGTTTCTCCCAGAGTCCCGGGTAAGCATCATGCTGCCTAGATCGCATCTTGCGATCTAGGCAATCGGTTTCGTTACCTTGTGCTGCTCGTGCTGAAGCGTTGTTGATGGCGAGTAGCACTATTTATCGTAGATGTTTTGGGGCTTGCATGGATGCTTTTCTTATGCATATCTGCTTAGCTATGCCGTCCCTCGATATCTAGCTGCCCTTACACCTATCTAGGTGTAAGGGCAGCCTTGCTTGTTCGTTGTTTAGTAGATCCGATCTGTTATAGTTGCTCCTTGATTCTTCAAGGATTGGTTTAATATCTGTATGGTTAGGCCTTGCAAACGGGTTGAACGATCCGGTAGTGCGTTAGGTATGGTTTGTTAATCCTAAGAGGGATGTTCCGGGAATTAACTTAATGTTGGTTTTAGGCCTCTTTTAGGGTTAGTTTTCCATTATCTTTCGTGTCTATTAGGCTCAACTACGCGTAGGATGTTCCGATCATACGGTGAAAACCCTAAACTGTCGTAGATTGGTTTAACTTTATATTGATCAAGCAGGAGCCCCATGTCATCGTTAACCCGACGCAAACCATGGGGCGATCGGCTCTTTGAGCCGATCCACAGGGCAACCTGAGAGCCGATCGGGCTCGTATTTAATGTTTACGTGTCTGCCATGCAGAAACTAATCGAAGCAATCCAACACCTTCCGACCAGGTATAGGTCAGGTGGCACGCCCTTGCAACCGTTGGGACGTGTGCCGGAACATTTGCGGGACGACGTCGAGGGACCAGGGCCCCCTGCAGTCTTGGAAGCCTCCCGGCTCTTCGTGTTGCTTAACCACTGCTCGCCGGTGGGTTTTGGCAGGCAACAATTTGATAGACCGCACAAACGGCACAAGAATGCCACCCAAGCAACAGGCCACTATGCTACTGCACACCATGGATCCCAAGGCCGTCGCGTAGACGTAGAACCACCATTCGGGGCCGCTACCCTGGCATCCAACGATCTCAATGCAAGAGAAGCCATGCACAACCACCATCTAGGGCCGCTGCCCTGGAATCTACCGACGCTAATGCAAGAGAAGCCACACACACAACCACCATCCGGGGCTGCTTCCCTATCGTCCACCAACCTCAACGCAAGATAAGCCCCGCCCAACCACCAAAACTGACTCTCCAAGGCGACACCCACAAGGGGGAGGCAACGTTGACATTGTCGTCACCCACTCCTGCTAAACGAAGCTTGGATGTCTTTTCCCTCCTTGGAGGCATTGTCGTGGGATTTGGCCCTCTCTTCCGATGAGATACTACAATATTTCATTGCATCAAACGAGAAAAGTTCATAAGAAATATATCATATGCACAATTTTACTCTACAAAAGAATAAATAATGTGATAACATGACGCTCATGTATGGTACAGTATTATACAATGTGGATGCAGCAACTATAGTATCATGCATTATGATACTAGCCCATGATACTATGAATTTTTCTTAGCCTTGATTCATGTTTCTCAAAACTTGGAACGCTTATCCTAAAACACAAATTGCACCCCAGCAATCATGATGATGCTTCGCTTGGATTATTATCTTAACCTATATATCCTAATGCATGCTGTACTATACATGTATGACCTATGCCTTTATCGAAAAAAATGTATGACCTATGCTGATGTACATTTACAGAGCGGCTTGAACAGGTTAGTGGTTAGTTAATCGACGCGCTAATGCGCTACCAACAGGCCTCTTTCTGCAGTCCAGAGGAAAGCGATAGATGTCACCAAATTCTGCAGACGGCTAACTGAGTCGTTTCAGTGTTGGGTGAGACAGATCCCTTCTGGGCTCTTTGTCCTGGCAGGTTTCTTCTTCAGTGGGCTCGCTCGAGCTATGACCTTCGTCTTGGTCCTCGTCATTCCCGACGGTCAGGATTTTCTCCAGCTTTATATCTTCAGTGCCAGGGAACTGGCGATACGCGGAACGGAGTCCGTGGTGAATATGTTCCATTCTTCCTGACCTTTCGTCTTCCCTGTCCATGTCGATTAAATCCTGCGCAGTCAGGACACAGCCGATCAGTGGAACAGGGATAACAACAAACCGCCACTCAGCATAACAATAAATTCTACTCCTGGGTTATTTCCTAGTTGGAAATAATACGAACCTTTGCTGGAAACGTTTTGAACAGGGGAAGAAATTGGGTTCTACAATACTGGTTGAACACAAGAATAAAGAAGATAAGAGGTATGGTGAAGCCTGCAGCTACTGGCGATCTTTTGAGGCCAAATACACCGAAGCAGATGATCTGGGTGAGCACGAGAGAGAAGATCACCGTGTTGTGTGCAATTGGCCAATACAAACCGCCAGTGTCATATCTCATGCGGTAAACATTGAGCAGCTGAAAATAGATACAAAATGGCAGATCATATTAGCATAAGGAACCAATAGGGTTCAAATAAACAAAATATTTTTTTATCAAGTACTTTGCCTACAAGAGCAATAGAGCATGCATGTACTTATTTTTTCCTGTTTTATATTTAAGCATAGCACTGTAAGCTACTAAACAGTGTTCACCTACAGTGGCAACGAAGTTCTAAGAACATAGAATGCAACATAACAACTGGTATGGACTTGTTAGTATTGTAGAAGCTAATCTCTACTTCTCTAGTTTCTCACCTGATTGCGGTATACAACATAACCCAGGAAGAAGTACACCAGCAGAAAAGGTAAGATCAAGGGTGCCAGAACAGAGCATGAGAAGCCCAATAGAATAAATAACATAACTTTTGGTACTTCTGTGTGATACGGAAACGTGGGGACGAATGTTGTATCTTCTTTCATTCTCAGAATATACTTCCTTATAAAGTTCCAGATCAGACCAAAGAGTTGCATAAGTTCAGATGATAAACTGGCCCATCCTGAAGTCAGAACATAGGTGATGAAGAACGTAGTCTGAAGTCACAGATTTAAAGAATTATTTCTGTATCAGTGTAAGAAATTTAAGGGAATGAAAAAATATTATTACTATTGACCTTCCATAAACAAAATGATCTTTCTGCAGCATGAAAGACAAGATGGAACTACCTGTCCAGGTATAACACTAGCGAGCCGGACAGCGATGTCCTTCGTGGTTGAAGAAGAATTCAATTGGTTTATGACAGTACCAGATGCTAAACTAACAAAGAAAACATTCCAAATCAAGAAGTACAGCATTTTACGGCAAGCACTCTTCTTCCTTTCACTATGAGAGGTAGGCCCTTCCAATGTAGAAAATAACATCATTATTGGGGGAACGGTGTACAAAAATATTAGCAGGATGACACTGGGAAGGTATCCAGTTACTAGCTCGAACATGTATGGCCTGCGCGTGAAGGTATCAAGTTACTAGAAGCCACGCTACAAATGAAAGAAAAGGATATGTTTATCATAAATGAGATCTGATACATCAAGCTAGAATGTGTTAATTGGTGACTCAACAATCTCAAAGCATAGGATACCTCAAGCTAGAACGTGTTAATCAGTCTAAATATCAACGTTTTTGCATGCTGTTCAAGTATCAACTCTAAATGAGATCTGATGCATACTAGAGTCTATACAAGTCAGTCGATATGAAGATGAGCTTACAACATGGGTACTTACTTCTTCAACACCCCATTAAGGAAAGGAAGCTTCTGATGCAACTGATCAAGCTGAGATAGACCTTGTATAAAGGTCACTGGTAGCACAAATAAGATCATAAAAACAATAGATCCTAGAAGCATAGCTATCCGCCGAATCCAAAGCTGCTTATAAGGAAGCCAAATGTTTGACCAATACATATCATTTGGTTCTGGAGCTAGATCAGTAACCCACTCCATAGGGTTTGATGTCTGAAGTAGATCCGATGCAACTAGTGCTCCATACCGAGTTTTGAAAAATACAAAAGCAGCTGCACATTCCTGTGTGTAGTTCAAGAACTGAAGTTACTGATTTTACTTGTTTAAACTTAGTAAAATAATCAATATTTGCAAAAAATGCAAAGCAAACCTCGTTATATATGTTCTGTACAACTTCGTCGTTGGGTAACAACTGCAAAGAATTCGAAGAGGCTCCACAAAGACAACACCGGTATGTAATCACTTTGCAGCTCTGATCTAGAGTTGTGTCTGTGGAAGGGTCCAACTTTCCACATGCCTTCTTCGCACCAGTCTGCAGCATATTATACATTTTTACTCCAAAAGCAGAATGCAAAATACTATATACAGATAAAAGGTATATATCCCAACCAAACAATCTGAGATCATTTTTCTTTTCTTGGAATACACCCTGGAAGGTGTATCGCATATTATAGAAGTGCCAAGATGCAAAGTTACAACACCGTTTGCATGGATTTTCTTGCGGCTCACAGGGGTAGCAGCTCCCCAAAAAAACAGGACTACTCGCCTACTAGCGACTACTCTGGTGTTGGCAAAAGGAAAACCGAACATCTTGCCACGAATCATAAAAATACTACCGTAGCAATTATTTTGCATTCTGCCTCATCCCCCACCCCCCCAAACAAATAGAAATGTTCTATGAGAATCACTTACCATTATCTTCTGAACTTTACCAGCCTTGTAAACAACTTGATGGAATAGGTAACTTGATGTATGATACTTGGTGAAGAAATCACCGACATCACTACTACACGATTCTTTAGTTGTCTTTGGTATTCCACGAACAAGCACAGTAAATTGGCCTGGATTGGGTGTTGCACGTTTAAGGTGAAGGAGCCTCAGCCTAGCAATGTGCCTATACTCCTGATAGATTGGGTAGAGAAACAACATTACATGTGTTCCTTAATAAGAGGGTATAGAATACTTTGTACTTTCTATGAGAAAAAAACTTACAAGGTATAGGAGAATGCAAGCTACTCCAGATATTATGTAGAGGACTACACAATGAACCCAAAGCCTGCAACGCAACCAGCACATAAAATGAATAACAAGTATATATGTTGCACTACCATGCATGGTCCTTGCTAATGAGTTGAAGAATGCAGACATACACGAAACTAATCAAGTCAAGTTAGAGGCAAGACAAGACAAACCTATAAATATCAATAATCAACGCAGCATAACACAAATAATATATAAATTTAGCCTTGATAAAACCACCTTTTGATAAACTTAGAATAAATTTCTCAGCTCACCATCTTGATTTCACTTCCACATTACTAACTGTGAAGATATGCAACTGTTCTGAATGTATCTCAAGATGATGCATATTCCGTCTGAAATAATGCAGTGGAAGAATTCCAAAGAGACAAAGAATGGCAGATAGGGAAAAGATGCGTATGCTGTAGAACAAAATGAATGTATCAGTCTACAAATTTGGAATCTGAGGTTAAAGTAAACCGACTGAAAAAGAACCAGGAATACCTGAATACAAGCATTCTATTGAAAGCAACAGCATCCAGTCCAGCAGCTGCCAAGATCTCTTCCTCGGTACACTTGACGGCCTGCACGATCCAGCTAGGGGATGGAACAAACCTCTCCAAAATAAAGGCCTCTCGGAGCAGCCTACGCTCCTCGGCGATTCTCCGGCCGAAATAGACCTTGACAAATGCTGGCTGCTTCCTCAGAATGGAATAGAGCGACCAAAAGAGCACGCAGAGCCCAATGTTGATGCCCGCAGAGGTCAGGAGCGCACTGATCTTCATGGCTACCTAACCTTCCTATCAGGACAGCAGCAGGGCACATGTCATCTAAGAACGCACGGAAGCATCACCCTTGAATCCTTGATGCCGGCCCTCAGCACCTACAGGTACAGGAAGAGGAAAATATTGCTCAGCTCTAGAAAGACTCAAGTCTAAAGCCTAAACTGAAGTCTAAAGGAGCTTGGTCGATTAGGCAGATTGCGGGCGGTATTTGAAAAGGCAACATTTAATTGTGTCATGGGATGGATGTATCCACAGTTAAAAATAAAGCCCGCATCTAATTCAACTTCAACATGGCACTATCGCATATATACTCGGAGAACAAATTTCGTGAAATATGAACTGGAAGAATCCAAGCTGTCTGGCTGAATTAACACTTAACAGGTAGGCTAGATTCGATACGTGCTACACCAGTTTACAGGTAATACTAAATAAAGCTAGCACGGAACATACAAAATCAGAGTCTAATATATCAGTGGAAACAAATAAAAACTTGGAACAAAATGCAGAGAACACTTCACACGAATTCAATCTGCTTTTTTTCTGATTGCAGTAGCAGAAAGCAAAAGGAGGAGGAGGAATCCGATACCTCCAATTGCCAGGGAGCAGCGGGGCGCCCCTCCCACCTCGACGAAGCTCGGCAACGGCTCGGAGGAGGTGACCAAGGTAGCCGGAGATTGGTTGGTGCGAAGCGGGAGGGAGCGACAGCTCGGAGGAGTTCTTTCTCTGACAGCTCAGAGGAGAGTTGATTTGTCTCTCCAGAGCAGAGAGGGCAGGCAGAGCTACTATGTCGACTCAGCAGCGTAGGCGCCCTACTGCTCTAGACGTCGACTCCTTGACTACTGCAATGAGCGGCGTATAGGAATTGCGGGCCCAACTCAATCACTCATCTAGCATATATTCTTCCAAATACTGGTCAGCTTCTGTTTTAACTACTACCACGCAATACTTTGAATAAGATTTGGTTGCATGTAAGTATTTGGATTAGTAACATGAGACTAAAAATGGTAATGATACAATTTATGGCATTTGATTACTGCATAGTTGCCAAAAATGAATAAAAGTAGCATGATAAAATGGAAAGCACTTCTCATGCATGGATGCATGTTGAGGAGGTATGTTTTTCATGTATGATTACATCTAGTATGTACTCCCACACTTCTATAAGAAAACTACTATATACTCCCTTTGTTTCATGTATTGTAGCATAATATTATTTTGATATTTATATATTAATACGTTTTGCCATAAAATTGGTCAAGCTTTGCCAAAATTGACCTTAACCAAACCGAATATATAGAGCAATATGGAACGGAGTGAGCGCTAATACTAGTAGAATATGGTTCAAAATAAGTAAGGCTCACTGTTTTGCTTCTCCCCATTTTGTTGGTTCGTCCTTTCGTCTATATCACTTTTTCGATAAAGGATGCTTTATTACTTAGATAAGCAATTACATTCAGCCTCTGCATAACCAGGATGCACACAGCCGTTTATAGATCCAAGAGTACAATCTGATAAAAACAAAACTAGGCGAAATACAAATCGGAGCGATAAAATATAAAACGCCTAAGGTGTGGATGGAGCGTCAATCCGTAGACTATGCTGCCACCCATGTTGGGAAAAAGTATCCCTCGCCGTAGCCTCCAACCGTGTACAGACCTCCGTAAACAGGTCGCGGTTCTCCACTCGCTGAAGAGGTAACCACGAACGGAGAATAGCCGTGCATCTGTATATGACCTGCAAAAGGGAACAATTTTTGTCATTAAAAATCTTGTCATTTCTACTTAGCCAAAGCGCCCAGATAACTGCTAGCGCCCCCACCCTAAGAAGCAACTTGAACCTTGAATCGACACCATGTAGCCAATTGCCGAAGACATTGGCCACACTAGTCGGGGAAACAGGGTAGACGCTACTTGGATGACCGACCATATAGATTTCGCAAAATGGCACTTGAAGAACATGTGTTTAATTGTTTCGTCCTGTTGACAGAAAACACACCGTGTACTTCCATGCCAGTTTCGCTTAACAAGATTGTCCTTGGTGAGGATAACTCCTCGACGAAGATACCATCCAAATATTTTTATTTTTAATGGTATCTTCATCTTCCAAATTTTCTTATTATTATCAACTGGTATATCAGAATGAAGAATCGCATTGTATAATGATTTTACCGTGAAAGAACCATTTGCATTGAGATTCCACCTGAATTCATCCGGTTCAGGTGATAGTTGTATATCTCCTAGCCGATGAGTCAGGGTATTCCATGCTAACAGCCTTTGGCCAAGTAAAACTCTTCTGAACGTCACATTCGGCGGTGAGGTAGCCATCACCGTAGCAATGGTATCACCTTTGCAACGAACAATATTATACAAAGCAGGATACTGTTCACTTAAGGGTGCATTGTCTAGCCAAGCATCCTCCCAGAACCGTATCTGTGCCCCATTCTTAATCAAGAAAGTACCATGGCAGAAGAAGATATTCTTTGCCGCCATGAGTCCAGCCCAGAAGTGTGAATCCCCTGGTTTCCAGACCACTTGGGATAATGTCTTCGAGCCCAAATACTTTCTTGTGATAATAGTTTGCCATATCCCATCCTCGGTAAGAAGCTTAAACAGCCATTTACCTAGAAGTGCCGAATTCTTGACTTCCAGGTCATGAACTCCAAGCCCTCCTTGTTCTTTGGGACTACAAACTATACTCCATTTAACCAATCGATATTTCTTTTCTCGCTGTCCCCTTGCCAAAAGAATCTGGATCGATAATAATCGAGTTTATGCAGTATTCCTTTCGGTACTAGGAAGAATGATAACATATACAGTACCATGTTTGTGAGTACTGAATTAATGAGTACCAATCTTCCACCCAGGGACAACAATTTGCCTTTCCAACTACTAAGACGCTTTTGTAGTCTTTCTTCCACAATTTTCCATTCAGCATTTGTGAGTCTTCGATAATGAATCGGAATACCCAAATAGCGAATAGGAAACTGGCCTTGCCCACAACCAAACAACTCTGTGTATAAAGTCGTATCGTTTTGGGCATCACCGAAGCAAAACAACTCGCTTTATGGAAATTGATTTTTAATCCCGATAACTGCTCAAACGCTGCTAAAATTAACTTTAGATTGCGAGCTTTTTCGAGATCGTGATCCATAAAGAGAATTGTATCATCGGCATATTGAAGTATAGATAAACCACCATCAACCAGATGTGGAATCACTCCTTCAATTTGGCCTTCAGCCTTGGCTCTTTCAATCAGGATTGCCAGCATATCCGCTACAATGTTAAACAACATTGGAGACAACGGATCCCCTTGGCGTAATCCTTTTCGTGTCTGGAAATAGTGGCCGGTGTCATCATTAACCCGGATTGCCACACTCCCTCCATACACAAAATCATTGATGAGAGCCCGCCACTCAGGAGAAAAACCTTTCATCCTAAGCGTCTGCTGGAGGAAAGACCATTTGACCTTATCATAGGCCTTTTCAAAGTCTAATTTTAAAATAACCCCATGTAATTTTTTAGTGTGCATCTCATGTAGTGTCTCATGCAGAACCGCAACTCCATCTAGGATATTTCTTCCTTGCATGAAAACGGTCTGTGATGGACGAACAACATGATCTGCTACCGTATTAAGTCTAATGGTGGCCACTTTCGTGAAAATCTTGAAACTGATGTTTAAGAGGCATATGGGTCTATACTGTTGAATCCTTTCTGCCTCATTAACTTTCGGTAACAAGATTACTTCACCAAAATTTAGACGAAATAATTCTAGTTGTCCCATGTGCAAAGCACTGAACAAAGCTAGAAGGTCCGATTTAATAGTATCCCAAAAAGTTTGGTAAAACTCAGCTGGGAAACCATCTGGACCCGGTGCTTTATTACGTTCCATTTGGAAAATTGCCTTCTGAACCTCTTCCTCTGAATAAGGTGCAGTCAGAAGACCATTTTCCTCCATCGAAACTTGGGGTATGTCAGCCGTTAAGTCCTCGTCTAAAGAAAAACCAGTTTCCTCTGGAGGACCAAACAGACCTTTATAATAATTCGTAATGTAAGATTTGAGTTGTTCATGGCCTTCAATCACCCCTTCATCTTGTACCAGAGAGTAAATACGCTTTTTCCGATGTCTTCCATTAGCTACACCATGGAAATATCGCGTATTTGAATCTCCTTCCAGAATGAATTGGGCTTTGGATCTCTGATACCATTTGAGCTCCTCTTCCCTGAGAAGGCATGCAATCTGCGCATTGGATTGATTCTTGAGTTCAATCTCTTGCGTAGACAGCGGTCTAACCTCAGCCAAAGCCTCCAGCTCATCAATCACAGTTGATAAGCGAGCCTTCTTTTTTTTTAAAATACCGCCAACTTGATTGCTGCTGGGATTGCTTGATAGGAAACTTTGATTGATACGAGCAGATGTGAATGAATTGAAATAGTCAATAGTGGTGATACCATGTGGGCAGCCCAACCAGAGAGATGTTTGCACATAGCCAGCATCTTATTATTCCATCTCAAAATTGGAGTGCTGCCCCCGACCGGTCTCTCCCACACCGTCTTAACCATCTCATGGAACCCCTCCCGATTTAACCAGCCAAGTTCAAACTTGAACGGCCGTTTACTAACCGGGCGGGGGTTCCCTGTAGTTAAAAGGATAGGAGCATGGTCAGACAATTTTTCAATACGTTCTAGTGCACGGACCGACACCATAGGGTACTTATCTTCCCACTCGGTATCCATCAACACGCGATCTAGTTTTTCGTATGTGGGCTCAGACAAGCTATTGGCCCAAGTAAATTGTCGACCGGACATGGACACCTCTCTCAAGTCAAGGCTATCAATGACAGCATTAAACAAGAAAGGCCAACGTCCATCAAAATGGCCTTTACTTTTTTCATGAGGAAATCTCAGCAAATTAAAATCCCCTCCGATCAAAATCGGATAGGGATTGTCTTTTGCAAGATTTACCAACTCACGTAAAAAGTCAGCCTTAAATGCATCTTGGGCGGCACCATACACAGCAACCAGACTCCATATAAAACCGTCTGCTTTGTTCTGAATATCGAGTTTAATATGATACTCTCCATCCGAACTAGCTAGAACAGTCATGGTATCTATGCGGACGCCAAGTAAAATGCCCCCCGATCTACCACGAGGCGGGTGAGCATACCACTGATAGTTAACCCCGCCAGATAATCTGTCGAGAAAACTCTGTGAGAAATTCCGCCTACCCGTCTCAGAAATAGCAACAAAATCTAAATCATAATCTCTACAACAAGCGGCAATGTGAGAATGCTTAGCCAAGTCACCAAGACCTCTGCTATTCCGAAACATGCCATTCATCGAGAAACTATTTTAGATTTATTGCCCTTATTATACCGACGTGATTTCTTTCCAGTCGACGATCTAGAACCACGTGCAGATGCTTTGAGATCATAAACTGAACTAAGCTCTGAGTGCTCTAGATCGACTTCTGAAATATTTCCCACTATAGCCGAGAGAAGCTGACCATCTAGGATGTCATCAACCTCTTCATCGTCTATTATGGAAGTTTCAGACGCAGTGGTGACATTCAGAGCAACCGTCAGACGGTCAAGCTCCGTTTGTCTCAACACATTCGCCGAAACCGAAATCTCCTCGGACCGACTCCCCAACGAAACACCTAAACTACTCAAATTGGAAGTAATACGAGAATCAGAAAAAGCAGTAAACGACTTCACCGGTTGTTTAGTACCTGCCGTGTCGAGGTTCATCTCCGCCTTTCGACGCATGGCTCTCTGCATGACGTCCTCGTCCGTGGCCCCGGTCCCATCCTCTGACAGCGCATATCTCCCACTCCTCCTCACCTTAGGCTGAACTACAGGTGGAGGGCTAGGGGAGCTAGGCTGCTGCAGGGTGGGGACCGCGGAGGGAGAGCTCGAGTGTGGTGAAGACAACGGCGACGCAGGCACCGAGACCACCGATGCAGGGGTAGGTGACGGAGTAGCCCCCTGCACCGCCTGCGAGGTCGGCTGGCGTGCCTGCGAGTCCTGTCGGTGCACCGGCGAGTCCGGCTGCTGAGCCGGCGAGGCCGGCAGCTGCACCGGCGAGGCCGGCCGAAGCACCGGCGAGGCCGGACGAAGCACCGGCGAGGCCGGCCATGGCACCGGCGAGGCCGGCCGTGGCGCCGGCGAGGCCGGCCGTAGGACCGGCGAGTCCGGCTGGTGCACCGGCTTGACCGGGCGCTGCACCGGCGTGACCGGCCGCTGCCTCGGCATGACCGGCTGCCGCAGCAGTGCCTCTGGCGAGGCCGGCTGCTGCGCTGGCGTGAGTGGCGAGGTCGGCTGCACCCCCGGCGTAAACGCCACCGAGGATGCCGTGACCACCGGTGGTAACCCGTGCTCCGATCCCGTCTGAGGTGAAGTAGAAGACGGAACCGGTGCACCCTGGCGCGTAGACGGCGAAGCAGACGGCGAAGCAGACCGCGAAGATACAGGTATAGTACGGCCTTGCATGAAGGTGCGCACTCGCGACGGTGACGATGACCGTAATGACGCCGGGGGAGAGGCCACCAAGTGAGGTGACACCGTCCTAGCACGAGCCACAATCTCCCGCCCTCTGTCTGTCCGCGGTGAGTGGTTGAAAGGAGTCAAAGCCACCTGTGCAACCGGGACCACCGAACCTCCAGAAGCATGTGAAGGTACCTGTCCATCAACATCCATATTGGCCGTCTCTGGCACCGCATCCGCTGTAGCATCATCAAGCTTCTCCTCCTCAAAACCGTGAGAACCATCATCGCCACCATCATCCTTCCAGAAAAAAGGACGGAACCGAGAATCTGGCTTGTATTCTGCTTTCTCTCGGCGAAAAGGAAACCTATAGCCATTAAGCTGTAACAAAGCTATCACATGAAGACAGCCCTTATCCTTCTCCAAAACTGTAGGATCTCGCATGGCTACAAGGACTCGAACAATCCCGTGACTCCGGAGCGCAAACAAATCAACATCAAGAGTAGTACCAATGAGGGAACCAACAGCCCAAAGACCCAAAAAGTGTCGCACGGAATCTGGAACACCTTCTACATGCACCCAAACTGGCTTCATCACAAACTCCGGAAGAATATCCTGATAAACCCAAAAAGAAACGAGAGCCTGTGCATCTATTTTGGGTACACTCATCTGCATACCATCTATCCTCGACAAATCCTCAGCTGTAGGAATCCCAACAAGAAAAGAATCAGCACCATGGGGCACAGCTGCCCATTTCCAGGTTGGATATCCTGGACACATGCGGGCCATGAGATTCTGTATATCCTCCGCTGTGACTGCTCCTTCCCCAGACACCTGCACCAAAGCTGTAGGTGCCCCAAAAGCTATGGACTGAGGCTTGTAAACTGAGTCTGGAAGCTGAAGATCAAGAGTGGCGTCATTCCCACAACCAACAAAAAAACTGGTGGGTCTCGGCAGCTTCAGAACTGGGCACCGAACAGTCGGGTGTGCCCCAGAATCACAAACCAAACAATAATGGATAACCTTACAGTCCTTTGTAGCATGAGTATTGACATCGCATTTCCAGCAACGTCCCACCTTCTTCTGCTTGACCACTGGTGCATCAATAACAGGGACAACCACCGGTGCCTGCACAGGAATCAAAGTAGGCTCAGAAATTGCCCCTAAGGGCTGCTGTCCCATAGTCATCGGCGCAGTGTGCCCCATGGGTGGCGCTGGCTGCCCCGTAGGCGGCGTAGGTTGCCCCATAGGATTCACCGTCTGTCCCACAACGTTGGCACTCTTTTTCTTCCTTCTCTTCTTAACCTGTCCAGGCTGCGGTGGTGGCTGTTGCTGCACAACCTGCTGCATAGGAGACTGTGCCAGAAACTGCTGTCCAGGTACCGTATACTGGTAAGGGCCTTGATACTGTTGATACTGCTGCTGCGGTAGGAACTGCATAGGAGGTGACGGCATACGTATGGGCGGGCGAAACCCCCCTGGTGGCCTAGCGGGTGGCGCTGCCGGCCTAGGCACCGTAGGCGCGGCTTGCGGCATCGGGGCCCCCGCGGGGCAACCTTGAAAACCCGGGGGGCCCATGTACTGACCAACCGCTGCAGCCGTCGAAGCCGCGGTAGGGCCCGCCCCCGGCGCAGCCGGCACGGGAGGAGGTGCAGCCGACGGCCCAGGCGGCACAGACGGGCGCGATGGCCCCGCCATCTCTTCCTCGGAGTCGGTCCCGACCAGCGCCTGCAGGAACGTGCGTTGGGACACAGAGCTAGGAGCGGATGAAGGTGGCGAAGGATCGGCGTGATGGGGAAGGGCGGCGGCGTGACGAGTGGATGGGGCGACGTGACGAGGGGAGGCAGTGGCGTGACGAGGATGATCAGAAGGACGTGAAACCTCGATATGCACCACTTGATCGCCAACATCCGCCGCGGACAACATGTTGGGTTGGGCCGCCAGCTGGAGGCCCATGACGGCTCGACCGAAACTGGCCCACTGCGGGCGCGCCGACGATCCCGCTCCGCCAAAATTGAAACGCGGCTGCACCCCGATCGTCTCCACCAATGGCGCCTCCGCAGACCTCTCGGCCGGCGACCTCCGCTCGTCGGCGCCGCTCACCTCCACTTCACCGCCAGTCTTCCTCACCGCCGCTTCAAAGAAGTCAGCGAAGACAGCGGGCGGCGTGACTCGACGTGGAGGGAGCGGACCCTTCCAGCCCTTAAGACGCATCGGCGGCTTGGACAACCGGAGGCCAGTCGGCGAGGACGAAGACGGTCGCTCGCGAACCAATGGCCTCTCCGACCGCCCCGGCGACAACGATCTCGGCCTTGCATGCCCCTGACCTTCAGCCGGTCCCTCCGCGGACTGCTTGCGCTCCCATGTCCTGGACTCCGGCGTGGGAAAACCGATGTTGGACCAGAACTCCTTGAGCAGATCGTCGTCGGTGCAAACTTCCGTCTGGCCGAGCGGCAGCACACGAGGAACGTCCTCAAATCCTCGCCAGGCCACTTCCTCTGCCAACGAGACCTCACCATCTTCCTCGAAGCCGCCATTCAGCACTTCAAAACGGGACCCCGATCCGAGGCCAGACGCCCCCGGCGACAGCACGGGACAGACGGGCGGGAGGGCAAGCCTCCGCCACTGCCGCCGGGACGACGGCGACTCCCAGCTCACCGCGGATCCGTCCGCCATCTAGATCGCCATCTGATCGCCTCCGGAAAACGCGGGCGGGTGGATCCAGTACTCTAACCCGTCACCTGCTGGCCGGCCTTGTTTACTTTTCTCGTATTTTTTTCCCCAATGAATATGGGGACGGGAGGGGATTTGGTGTCACCCAATCCCCTCAAATACCCTTCCCCAAAAATACACTAGTATGTTGGAGAGTTTTTGATTTAGGCAAAAAAATGTGGGGATGAGAGGTGATGGGAGGGTATATCTCGAGATTATTTGGTTCAAAACCGGAGAAGTAAACGGACTAGTGGGGATTTTCCGGGATACAAAATAATCCCCTTCCATCCCCATAAATACCTTGGAAGTAAACAAGGCCGAAAAGAATTCACTCATGTTTACTACATTTATTCTTTGTACTTGAAAGAATTCATTCATGTTTACTACTCCCTCCATTGTTTGAATTCAAATTTGATCAAATTTGAACTAAAACCACGATACTTATTATGCACCGAAGGGAGTACATTTATTTACTCATTCATGCTTACTACACATTTCTATTACCTCCTCCGGCACTAAATACTTATCGCAGCTTTATGCAAATTCTACGATATCTAGATTCATTAAACGTGTGGCAAGCATTTAGGGCCCGAGGTGGTATCGTTTTGTGTTTGATTGATTGTTAGCATGAATAAAATTGGGGAGGAAGAAAAAAAGAGAGTGGTCACTTGATGTCGGCCTCAATTTTCCACCAGCTAGAAAACAAACACCATGCACTAGCACAGCTAGAAATTGAACATGTCGTGGTCGATGCATTTTCTCTCTCGAAATGGAGACAAAAGCATGCCACATATCCCATTAGTTATTAGTTAAGAACAATAGAATTGTCTAATCTCTACGAATTAAATGCCGATGTAGCGTGAGACAGAAAACGTATCTGGCCAATGCACAACAGCACATGTGACATATCGACGTTCAAAGATGTTGATATCGCGTGGCAACGATGTTCAAAGATCTCGGCAGGAAGCGTTAACGAATCGGGCTAACTAAGAGCATCTCCAGTCGCGTCCGGCGTCAAAGCGATTTGGCCAAAAAGCGTTAAGCCGCGTCCCCAAAGCCCTTTGTCGGCGCGCCGATCGGTGTCCGGCCCGCCCGTCCCGTCCCGAGACGCGGACGCGGACACAAAGCGAAGGGAGTGGCGGCCGACCCGTCGGCACAATTAATTTAAACCTAACCGTCGCCTACCTCGCGACGGAAGTTGTGGCGCGCGACGGTGCAGTTCCCGCAGAGGCGCAGCGACGCGTCCGTCGCGCCTAGCTCTGCGTGCCGGCGTTAATGGCGCCGCGCTCCTCCGCCTCCTCCGGTTATAAAAGGGCGCCTCTCATCGTCCTCTCACACACAAACCCTAGCGCCTCTCTCCCAAACCCTAGCCGCCACCATCTCTCAACAAGACTCGCCGCCATGTCTGGTAGAGGCGGAGGCCGACCTCGCGGCCGCGGCCGTGGTCGTGGTCGTGGTCGTGGCCGTGGCCGCGGCATACGTCGCCGTCGCTCCCGCGCCGTCGTCTTCATCGTCGGAGATGGACGTGGAGCCGGACGTCCTGTTCGAGTTCGTCCACGTCCTCAAGGGCGACCCGCGCGGCATCCAGAGGCTGCCGGACTCCTTCGCGAGTCGTCGGCGGCGCGCGCACGATGCATCTGCGGGAGCATTCGTGCGGCTACCGGTGGATCGTCGACGCGATCTACGACGCGCGGCAAGATGTACCTCAACATCGGCTGGGAGAAGTTCGCGCGCCACCACCGCCTCCAAGCCGGCTTCATCCTCGTGTTCTCCTACTTCGGCAACAGGGACATGAGCATCAAGGTCTTCGACGAGAGTCGCCGCCGGGACTACCACGTCGACGGGGACTCCCAGACGACAGCACCGACTCGGAGGACCCGAGTGTTGTTTCGCAGCGAATACGTGCACGGAGGTTTCTGCCTGTTCGCCTCATCGGTAGAACCAACAAGGGCACCATCCTCCCGCTGGATTTTCCAGTTTAGGTGACTGGGTGTGCCCTGGAGTGTTGTTTCTTAGCAGCGAACACAGGAAACCGCCGATGCACGGCCTAGTTAGGTTTAGTTTATTTGCAATATTTTATATTTGTGTCCACCATGGTTCAAACTATGTATTAGTTTGTGGAAAACCATGTTCCAAACTATGTCTTCGTGTAAACCACGTTCCCAATTATGTATTAGTTTGTGGAAATTGAAATAAAAATGGCAAGAAAAACTATTTTAAATGTTTGGGGGCGGCGTTTGGGGGACGCTGAGCGACGTCACCCCGAACAACCCCCAAACGCTCAATCCGGCGCGGTTTGGGGGACGGTTTGGGGGACGCGGCTGGAGATGCTCTAACTGCTTTGGTTGGCAAACGATGCGCCTCATGTTCCTGTCCAGCCACTACGGTCGCGCTCTGACTGCGCGGTAAATCCACGTCGTTTACTTGTTGTTTTCTTTTTCTCCGTTTACTTGTTGTTTTCTTTTTCTCGTTGTCTGGTGATCTGCCACAGCCTACCACAGGTTTGATGCTCTGCTTCTCTTTCCGTTTTAGACTCTGCCCTAGTAAAGGAGTCGTTTTTTTTAAGTAAAATACAACCACGGTACCTAAACTTGGTGCGTCAAATCGATACGGTCACCGACCTTAGCAATACGACACGTAGCACAATGTTCATTTATTACTAGGCTATGGTACAACTCTGTATCCAAACAATTTGACTTTTTTTTTTACAAAAAAACACCTTGACCTCTTTTTTTTTTGCAAAAACATCCCCACCCCCGAACTGACATATATGCCCCACTAGACACGGTCACCCACTAAGTTTCTTTCTTTCTTCCTTCCCCTTTCTCTGCCCAGCCAGCCAACCCAACCGACTCCACCGCCGGCCACCGGCGCCGCCCCGTCTTCTCCTGCTCTGGCCCTCCTCTCCTCGTTACCCTTTCTCTGCCCCAAACGTGCCCGACCGCCTAGAAGCCAACTCTTGCCGATGGGAGGGACGACATAGCTTAGACCACGGCGAAGTGCCGCCGTCGAGCCGACATATGGGGAAGAAAGGCAACGGTGTATGGGGCATGGAGCTAGAGAGGGTGTAGACTAGCCTTGATCGCCATGGTCGTGCCCCTGTCGGCGTCCATCTCCGCCGTCACTCCCGCAAGACCGCTTGTCCGCCATGGCCGTGCCCATGTCGGCCTTCTCTGGCACTGGAAGGACATGGAAAACGTCCCTCTTGGGTCTTGGCGCTGCAACCGAGTACGGAGATGGACATCCGCGAGCGATGCGGGCCTCTGCGTCATCGCCGTGGCCCCAGATCGACCTGCTCGACCAGGTGTTGGCCACGAGCGTGCCGACGGTGGGACAGACACAGACGGGCGACGGGCCTCGCTCTGCTTGTCAGAAGTTAGCATCTCTTTAGTATGAACTTAATCACAATATAACACGGACACCGGCGTAGGATCATGGCGGTGGAGGTGGGTCGGCCTTGCCTTGGCTAGGCATGTACTGGAGGTCGGCTGGCGAGGCCGGCTCCGGCCACCTGCGTGCCCAGTGAAGGGGATCAAAATCCTTATCCCTTCGGTTAAACTTTGCAATTTAGCCCCTTCTTAGTTATTTTCTCACTTTATCCTAGTTTTTTTTATTATTCTGCACCCTATAAACAGTTAGGAGGCCGACAAATGGGCTCCACTACTTGCCACATCAGTGAGCCAGTGATCTAAATGATTGTTATGCCGTATTTAGTTACCGTACATCACGTATTCGTAAGGTCGATGACCGTATCGATTTTCCTCTCCAAGTTTTGGTACCACCGATGCATTTTACTCTTTAGTTTTCGTCTCAGATAAATAATTGAAACACAACAACTGACATCTAAAGGAAAGAAGACCTTGTCGTAAAAGGCCGAGACATCAGATTCGGCGAACCAGCAGTCTATTGAAACCGTAGTCAAATTCAGGTGCGATTTGGGCCATAATCTTGGTGGGGCTCCCATCGTTGTAGATTTTGCAGGCCTTGTCACGTACAACAGCAAACCATTTCCTTTCGCATCAACAATTTCCATGTCTAGACAATTTTCCTGTTTGAATTTATTTTTAGGTTCAAACATTTTCTAACTTTGAATTTTTTATTTTAAACTTATTTAAAATCTGAACATCTTTTTTTTAAGTCCGAACGTTTTTTAAATATAAGTTTTTTTCAAAATTTGAAAGGTTCCAAATCTCGATTTTTGTCAAATTAAATAAGAGTAATAGGAAAAAAGAAAAACCTGCCTAAGGACTCTTTCCTTGGCCGGCCCAACAGGATGCGCGAGGGAGGCGCTCGCGTGCGTTCCCTACTCCTGCACGCACGTGAGCGATGTATAGGGGCACCCCGTCTACTCCTCATCTTTTGCAAATGTAGTGATCGTTGTCTAGGAATTGCGCACACAACTGCATCGTCCATCTAGCGAGATGGAACAGCCGCAACGGTGTTCCCATACCTCGACGATTTTTAGATATATAATTCTTTAACGTTCTATCACAGAAAGAGAAAAATGCTTTAATTTCTTTTGGAGAGGAGAGATAAGGTTTTGAGATTTTAGAAAACTACTACCTCTGACCTGATTTAATCGACGCGGCCACTATGCTCTCTACATACTGTTAGACTGTATATATACGTAGAGCTTCTGTGTATTATACCCGTAACATTGTACGTGTTGTACACTATAAATATAAACCCTACGCCAATCCTATTGGGTGTTGAGCGTTCCCAAATCATTGTTTTACATGGTATCAGACCTAAACCGATCCACCACCCACCAATGACTTCCGCCGTCACCCTGCCCTCGTCGGCCGCCGCCGCCTCGCTTCCTGTCGCCTCGAGCACGTCGACCACCCCTGCGATGGCGTCTTCTTCGACCACCGCGACGGTGTCGCCGTTCCTCGCGGCTCTCCTTGCCGGGACCGCTCCTCCGCCGCTCGTCCCGCCGTCGATCTCCACGCGACCGGCGGGCTCGCTGTTCACCAATGGAGCCGGGTGGCCCTTCTCCACCCCGGTCTCTCCTCTTGCCCGGGCCACCTCCGCGATGGTGCCGCCGCCCCCGACTCCGATCTCGGGATCGCCTGCGGTGGTTCCCTCGGCGTGTCCCACGCCCGCCCCGGCGCCTCCGGCCCCGATCTCTGGCGTCCTTGATGCCCCCGGTGCTACCGCGTTTCAGCCGCCTCCGCCGGTCGGGTCGGCGCCTATGGTGCCCTACGGGGCTGGCCTCTACGGTCAGCCGCTATTCTACGGCATGCCGCCGCTCTCCTACGGGCCGCACTCGTCACCGCCGTCTACGGCGCCTGTCCTCGACACGGCCACCACCGCCGCGCCTACTGTGGTGCCCACCGCCGGTTCTGCTGCTGCAGCCGGCCATGCTGCCCCCGCCGCACCGTTTCACTTTGCCCATCTGTTGATGGTCAAGCTCAACGCCGACAACTATCTCCTATGGCGAGCCCAAGTGTTGCCTCTTCTGCGCAGCCATTACCTGGAAGGCTTTGTTGATGGATCCTTGCCGTGCCCTCCGGCTGTTCTCCAGGTTACCACGGCTGATGGTGCTCCCATGGTTATCCCTAACCCGGCGCATCGCCTTTGGGTCGCTCAGGATCAAGCCATCCTCGGTGCTATACAGTCCTCGCTCACCCCCTCGGTGGCGGGCATGGTTGTCTTTGCTACTTCCTCGCGAGACGCTTGGGGCACCCTCGACTCTAGCTTCTCCTTGCAGTCTATGGCTCGGTCTATGGCGATCCGTACCAAACTCGGTGAAATCAAAAAGCTGGATTCCTATCTCCACCTACTAGAATAAGGTTAAGGAGATGGCGGACATTCTTTCTTCAATTGGGCAGCCCCTTCGCGATGAGGAGTTCACCTCCTTCGTTCTCAATGGCCTCGATGAAGATTATGAAGCTCTTGTGGAGAACATCAACGGTCGTGACACTCCTCTGCCGCCTCGTGAGCTCTATGCTCGCCTTCTCAATACTGAGCAACGCCGTTTGAAGATGCGTCCTGATGGCTCCTCCGCCGACGCCGTGGCCAATGCGGCCTACCGTGGTGGCGGCCGTGGCCAACAGCAGCCGCGCCCGCAAGGCGGGCCCCCGCCGCAGCCCCGCCAGCCGGCCACGACGCCCCGCCCCAACAGCACCACCGGTGGCCGCGGCCGCGCCTGGCAGTGTCCGGCCTGTGGCGCCAAGGTGCCCTGTCAACTCTGCGGCATTGAAGGCCATCTTGCTTCTCGGTGTCATCGACGCTTCAAGCAAGACTTTCTTGGCATTGGGAATGATGGCCGCGGTAATGAGAAACAGGCGGCTCTTGCGACACAGGGGTCTACTTCATCCTACCCTGTTGATCCTACGTGGTACATGCACACTGGTGCTACAGATCATCTGACGCATGATCTCTCTCACCTCACCGCGCGGGAGTCCTACACTGGCCACGACCAGGTTCGCACTGCTCATGGGTCAGGTATGCACATCTCCCATGTTGGCCAGGCATCCCTTCTTACCCGTACATCTAAGTCCATTCATCTTCGTAATGTTCTCCGTGTTCCCTCGATCACTCGTAATTTGCTGTCTGTTAAAAAGCTCACTCTTGATAATGATGTCTTTGTTGAGTTTCACCCGTTTCATTTTTTTATTAAGGACCGGGTCACGCGGGACGTTCTTCTTAGAGGTTGGAGTCGCCATGGTCTTTACTCTCTTGATGTGCCTGCCGCCCCCCATGTCCTCAGTGCCGTGCGAGCCTCGTCATCACATTGGCACTCTCGTCTTGGTCATCCTGCCACTCCCATTGTTCGTCATGTGCTTCGTCGTTATGATCTCCCACTTGTGTCTAGTAATAAAGAACCTGCAGTCTGTGATGCCTGTCAGCAAGGCAAGAGTCATCAGTTACCCTTTTCAGTGTCAAATTATGTAGCCAAAGCTCCTCTTGAGCTCATTTATTCAGATGTGTGGGGCCATGCCCAAACTTCAGTTAGTGGTCACAACTATTATGTCAGTTTTATTGATGCTTATAGTCGCTTTACATGGATTTATCTTCTTAAACGCAAGTCTGATGTGTTTGATGTCTTCTTGCAATTCCAACGCCATGTAGAGAGGCTCCTCAAAGAGAAAATTGTTCATGTTCAGTCCGACTGGGGGGGTGAGTATCATAATCTTAGTTCTTTCTTTGAGAAACATGGCATTGCTCACCGTCTAGCTTGCCCCATACCCACCAACAGAATGGCGTTGCTGAACGTAAACACCGCCACATTGTTGAAACTGGCATAACCCTTCTTGCGCACGCATCTGTCCCTTTTCGCTTTTGGAGTGACGCGTTTATAACAGCTTGTTTTCTCATTAATAGGCTTCCCACTAGACTCCTCAATATGAAAACATCTGTCGAGCTATTATTCCATGAACCTCCAGACTATACCTTTCTCAAAGTGTTTGGTTGTGCATGTTGGCCACACCTTCGTCCCTACAACAGTCGCAAACTGGAGTTTCGTTCCAAACAGTGTGTCTTCCTTGGCTATAGTTCCATGCATAAAGGATACAAGTGTCTCCACATCCCATCCAATCGTGTCTACATCTCCCGTGATGTCGTCTTTGATGAAAACCTGTTTCCGTTTGCCCCTTCTGTTTCCCCACCTCCCACTACCCAGCCCTTGGTGTCTACTCCTACCTTGCCTGGTCAATTTGATGATGCTGCATATGCTCATGTTTTGCTTCCTAACCATGGTGCAGGTGTTGGACGAGGTGCGCGCCTTGAGCTTCTGGATGATCCTCCTACGGATTCTACCGCCCTCGCTGTTCACGTCGATCACGCGGTGCCCTGCATGCCCCATGCAGCCTCTCCGATCGCCGTGCCGCTGCTCGCTCAGGTCACCTGAGCATGCGGCCACGTCTGTCCTGGCCTCACCGCTAGCTGGGTCGCGACCCGCGTCGCCCCCGCCTGGGCCGTCGCCCCCCTGGTCGCCGCCCCGCCGCCGTCGCCCCGCTGTCGCCTCAGGCGACGCCTCCTGCCTCGCCGCCCGCCTCCCCAGCTGGGTGATACGTCTCCAACGTATCGATAATTTCTTATGTTCCATGCTACATTATTGATGATATCTACATGTTTTATACACATTATATGTCGTATTTACGCATTTTGGAACTAACCTATTAACAAGATGCCGAAGAGCCGCTGTTTTTTTGTTTTTTGTTTCAGAAATCCTAGTAAGGAAATATTCTCGAATTGGACGAAATCAACGCCCAGGTTCCTATTTTGCCCGGAAGCATCCAGAACACCCGAGAGCCGTCAGAGAGGGGCCACGTGGGGCCCACACATGGTGGCGGCGCGGCCTAGGCCCTGGCCGCCGCCCTAGTGTCTGGCCCCATCAGACCCCCTCCGAGGCTGCCCTTTCGCCTTAAAGCCTCCGTCGCGAAACCCCAGTACCGAGAGCCACGATACGGAAAACCTTCCGAGACGCCGCGCCGCAATCCCATCTCGGGGATTCAGGAGATCGCCTCCGGCACCCTGCCGGAGAGGGGATTCATCTCCCGGAGGACTCTTCATCGCCATGATCGCCTCCGGAGTGATGAGTGAGTAGTTCACCCCTGGACTATGGGTCCATAGCAGTAGCTAGATGGTCGTCTTCTCCTAATTGTGCTTCATTGTTGGATCTTGTGAGCTGCCTAACATGATCAAGATCATCTATCTGTAATACTATATGTTGTGTTTGCCGGGATCCGATGGATAGAGAATACTATGTTATGGTGATTATCAATCTATTACTTATGTGTTGTTTATGATCTTGCATGCTCTCCGTTATTAGTAGAGGCTCTGGCCAAGTTTTTACTCTTAACTCCAAGAGGGAGTATTTATGCTCGATAGTGGGTTCATGCCTTCATTGACACCTGGGACAGTGACAGATAGTTCTAAGATTGTGTTGTGTTGTTGCCACTAGGGATAAAACATTGATTCTATGTCTAAGGATGTAGTTGTCGATTACATTACGCACCATACTTAATGCAATTGTCTGTTGCTTTGCAACTTAATACTGAAAGGGTTCGGATGATAACCTGAAGGTGGACTTTTTAGGCATAGATGCAGTTGGATGGCGGTCTATGTACTTTGTCGTAATGCCCAATTAAATCTCACTATATTTATCATATCATGTATATGCATTGTTATGCCCTTTTCTATTTGTCAATTGCCCGACTGTAATTTGTTCACCCAACATGCTTTTATCTTATGGGAGAGACACCTCTAGTGAACTATGGACCCCGGTCCTATTCTTTACATCGCATACAATCTACTGCAATACTTGTTTTACTGTTTTCTTGCAAACAATCATCTTCACACAATACGGTTAATCCTTTGTTACAGCAAGCGGTGAGATTGACAACCTCACTGTTTCGTTGGGGCAAAGTACTTTGTTGTGTTGTGCAGGTTCCACGTTGGCGCCGGAATCCCTGGTGTTGCGCCGCATCACATTTCGCCACAATCAACCTTCAACGTGCTTCTTGGCTCCTCCTGGTTCGATAAACCTTGGTTTCTTTCGAGGAAAACTTGCCACTGTGCGCATCATACCTTCCTCTTGGGGTTCCCAACGGACGTGTACATCTACGCGCATCACGCCGCCTGTCTCGCCGTCGCCTCCACCGTCTGTGCCAGCGTCACATGCGCCTGTGTCGCCCGCTTCTTCGGCACCTGCGACAACGGCTCCTCTATCGACTGTGCCTGCACCTGTGCCCTCTCGACCACATACACGTAGTCGAAGTGGTATTTCTCGACCAAAGGAGCGCACTGATGGGACTGTTGCCTGGCTCGCTGCGTGTTTGGCTCAAGCTGTTGCTGACCCCACTGCTGAGCCTCGTCATTACTCTGCAGCCATGCAGATTCCTCACTGGCGTCAGGCTATGGATCTTGAGTATCAGGCTCTTCTCAAGAATAACACATGGTCCTTAGTTCCGCCACGACCAGGTATCAACGTCATTGATTGCAAATGGGTGTTTAAGGTGAAGAAACATGCAGACGGGACTATTGAGAGATATAAGGCGCGCTTGGTCGCCAAGGGGTTCAGACAGCGCTATGGCATTGATTATGAGGATACGTTCAGTCCTGTTGTCAAGCCAACCACCATTCGTATTCTGCTTTCTGTGGCTGTCACTCGTGGGTGGTCTCTTCGACAGCTGGATGTTCAGAATTCCTTCTTTCATGGCGTTCTTGATGAAGAGGTTTATATGCGTCAGCTGATACGTCTCCAACGTATCGATAATTTCTTATGTTCCATGCTACTTTATTGATGATACCTACATGTTTTATGCACATTATATGTCATATTTATGCATTTTCTGGAACTAACCTATTAACAAGATGCCGAAGAGCAGTTCTGTTTTTGCTGTTTTTGGTTTCAGAAATCCTAGTAAGGAAATATTCTCGAATTGGACGAAATCACCGCCCAGGGTCCTATTTTTGCACGGAGCTTCCAGAAGACCGAAGAGGGAAGGAAGTGGGGCCACGAGGTGGCCACACCATAGGCGGCGCGGCTGGGGCCGCGCCGGCCTGTGGTGTGGGCCCCTCGCGCCCCCTGACCTACCCTTTCGCCTACTTAAGCCTCCGTCGCGAAACCCCAGCGAGAGCCACGATACGGAAAACCTTCCAGAGACGCCGCCGCGCGAATCCCATCTCGGGGGATTCGGAGATCGCCCGGCACCGGAGAGGGGATTCATCTCCGGAGGACTCTTCATCGCCATGATCGCCTCCGGAGTGATGAGTGAATAGTTCACCCCTGGACCATGGGTCCATAGCAGTAGCTAGATGGTCGTCTTCTCCTTGTTGTGCTTCATTGTTGGATCTTGTGAGCTGCCTAACATGATCAAGATCATCTATATGTAATTCTATATGTTGTGTTTGTCGGGATCCGATGGATAGAGAATACTATGTTATGGTGATTATCAATCTATTATTTATGTGTTGTTTATGATCTTGCATGCTCTCCGTTATTAGTAGAGGCTCTGGCCAAGTTTGTACTCTTAACTCCAAGAGGGAGTATTTATGCTCGATAGTGGGTTCATGCCTTCATTGACACCGGGACAGTAGAAAGTTCGAAGGTTGTGATGTGTTGCCACTAGGGATAAAACATTGATTCTATGTCTAAGGATGTAGTTGTCGATTACATTACGCACCATACTTAATGCAATTGTCTGTTGCTTTGCAACTTAATACTGAATGGGGTTCGGACGATAACCGAAGGTGGACTTTTTAGGCATAGATGCAGTTGGATGGCGGTCTATGTACTTTGTCGTAATGCCGGATTAAATCTCACTATATTTATCATATCATGTACATGCATTGTTATGCCCTTCTCTATTTGTCAATTGCCCGACTGTAATTTGTTCACCCAACATGCTTTTATCTTATGGGAGAGACACCTCTAGTGACTGTGGACCCCGGTCCTATTCTTTACATAGCATACAATCTACTGCAATTGTGTTTTACTATTTTCTTGCAAACAATCATCTTCCACTCGATACGCTTAATCCTTTGTTACAGCAAGCCGGTGAGATTGACAACCTCATTGTTTCGTTGGGGCAAAGTACTTTGGTTTTGTTGTGCGATTCCACGTTGGCGCCGGAATCCCTGTTGTTGCGCCGCATCACATTTCGCCACCATCAACCTTCAACGTGCTTCTTGGCTCCTACTGGTTCGATTAAACCTTGGTTTCATACTGAGGGAAACTTGCTTCTATACGCATCATACCTTCCACTTGGGGTTCCCAACGGACGTGTGCATCTACGCGTATCATCAGCCACCTGGGTTTGCTGATCCTTCTCGTCCTGATCATTTGTGCCGCTTGGTGAAGGCCTTGTATGGTCTCAAGCAAGCTCGTGCCTAGCATGCCCGCCTTGGAGCTGCTCTTCGTGCTCATGGTTTTGTTCCCTCCACAGCAGACACATCACTGTTTCTGCTTCAGCGTCCAGAGGTCACCATGTATCTCTTGGTATATGTTGATGATATTATCTTGGTTAGCTCCTCTGCTGCTGCTACTGATAGCCTTGTTGCCTCACTTGGAGCTACTTTTGCTGTGAAAGATCTTGGGAAACTGCACTATTTCCTTAGTCTTGAGGTGACTCATGATGATACTGGACTGTCTCTCACTTAGAAGAAGTATTCTCAGGACTTGCTTCGTCGTGCTGGCATGCTTGATAGTAAGCCTGCCGTTACCCCTATGTCTACCACTGATGTGCTTACAGCTGTCGATGGTGTGCTTTTGTCTTCTGAGGATGCGACGGAATATCGCAGTGTTGTTGGTGGTCTCCAGTATCTCACCATTACCAGGCCTGATATATCTTATGCGGTTAATCGCGTCTGTCAGTATTTGCACTCACCTAGAGATCCTCATTGGGCTGCTGTGAAACGCATTCTGCGTTATATTCGTCATACGCTGTCCTATGGACTTCGCCTTCGTTCTGCTCCTTCAGCCTTGCTGTCTGCGTTCTCTGATGCAGACTGGGCTGGTAGTCCTGATGATAGGCGATCTACGGGGGGATATGCAGTATTCTTTGGTCCTAATTTGATTGCCTGGAGTGCTCGCAAGCAAGCTACAGTGTCTCGGAGCAGTACTGAAGCTGAGTACAAAGCTGTGGCCAATGCCACTGCTGAACTTATCTGGGTGCAGTCTTTGTTGCGAGAGTTGCGCATTCCGCAAGCTCGGCCTCCTGTTCTTTGGTGTGACAACATTGGTGCGACATATCTGTCATCCAATCCTGTGTTCCATGCTCGAACCAAGCACATCGAAGTTGACTATCATTTTGTGAGGGAACGTGTTGCACAGAAACTTCTTCAGATCAGGTTTATCTCCTCAAAAGATCAATTTGCTGACATCTTCACAAAGCCATTGTCCTTGCCGTTGTTTCAAGGCTGTAGGCGCAATCTCAACTTGTTAGATGTTAGATGACAGAGTTGAGATTGAGGGAGGGTGTTAGACTGTATATATACGTAGAGCTTCTGTGTATTATACCTGTACCAACCCTATTGGGTGTTGAGCGTTCCCAAATCATTGTTTTACACATACATATCTAAAACTAATCCCGCATCTAAAAGACGACCGGAGGGAGTACAACGGTAGCGCCATGGGAGGAGCCAGGCAGCCAGCTGCCCGGGCTCGTCCGGTGACTCTCCGTTACAGATTAGTCTAGTTACAATAATTAGTAGTCATGGTCATGGGAGCCACTACTCGTCGGAAGCAACAAGTGGCTGATAGGCTCAACTGCAAATTAGGAAGCTTTCCTTTCATCTACCTGGGCCTCCCCATCTCTGATAGGAAACTCACCATGGAGCAATGGCTTTTTCTTGTCCGTAAGCTGGCTGGCAGGGTTGAACCTTGGTGGGGTAAGTTCATGTCTTCCGGGGGACGACTTATCCTATCAAACTCCTGTTTGTCCAGTCTCCCCCAGTTTGCTATGGGTTTGTTCCTGCTGCAAGATGGGATCCACGCAAAATTTGATTCTCACCGGGCCAGATTCTTCTGGGAAGGCTCTGGCCCTAAGAGACGATACCATCTCGTCAACTGGCCGGCGGTGTGTAGACCAAAGGAGTGTGGAGGGCTGGGGCTCCTTAACTCCAAGAAGATGAACATTGCCCTCATGCTAAAGTGGGTGTGGAAACTGTACCAACCCGAAAACCCTATTTTGGCGCAGATCATTCGAGCTAAGTACGTGTCTGCGGATAATATCTTCGCAGGATCGGGACAAGGGGGATCCCAATTCTGGCGCAGTCTTCATAAGATCAAGCATCTGTTCAAGCTAGGGGCTAGGCACATCATCCATGATGGTAATCGCACGCAGTTTTGGATGGACAAATGGTCGGGCAACATGGCGCTTAAGGATAGATTTCCTGCGCTTTTCAACATTTCCACCTCTCAGATGTGCTCGGTGGCGCAGGCCTGCAGGGGCGGGGCCCTGACCTTCCGCAGATCTCTTGACCAGCAAGGTATCGCCGATTGGCACCTGCTGAGAGCCATCGTTGAACAAACTAATCTCGTTCCGGGTCAGGACAGGGTGTCTTGGGCTTTGGAACCCTCTGGCAGTTTCTCGGTCAGGTCCATGTACCTGAAGTTGGCTCAGGGAGCTTCAATCGCTCACTTTCGGGACGTGTGGGCGGCCCGTATCCCTCTCAAGAACAAAATCTTCTCTTGGCAACTGGTGTTGGACAAGCTGCCCACGAGCCTTAACATTGCGGCTAGACAGGGTCCCGGAAACGGAAGGTGCAAGCTGTGTGGCAGACCGGAGGATGCTGCGCATATCTTCTTCACTTGCTCCACGGCTATCTTTGCGTGGAGTGTGACCCGCCAGTTGCTGGGATGCAGCTGGTGTCCCGCTAATTTTGCGCAACTGTTCGCTATCATTTCTAGTCTTTCGGGTAGATTTAGAAGATGCGTTTGGCTGCTTTTTATTGCGCAATCTTGGGCGTTGTGGCTTTTTAGAAACAAGATGACCATTGAGTCAAAGTTTATGAACCATCCCGCTAATATTATCTCTAAAATCATGGTTTTTCTCCAGCTCTGGAAGCCCCTGGCAAAGCCGCTGGACCGTCCGTGGATAGAACACGCGATCGCCGAGCTCAAGCTTCTACACGACGCAGCGGCCCCAAGAAGGAATGATCAAGCTATCTGATGTATCTTGCGACCGTGTCGCTGTTCGCTCTTCTTTGTAGTCTTTGTTTGGCGAAGCTGTATGCCTCAGCATGTATGTTTAAACTCTGTCGTTGTTGAACCTGAGGGCTTTATTAATTTAAAGTCGGGCAGTCCATGCCTTTTATCTAAAAAAAACAATAATTAGTAGTCTTATTTGTTGGGTCAAAGCTGGCTAACATCGCTTTACACGGATTTTTGGCAAGCTCTGTGCGTGGTCTGGCTCCTCCACTAACCACAGAAGAGACAGAAAATTGGATCCCTAAATTGTCTGTGTTACCCAATTAACTATGATTTTTCTACTAAGGAACTTTAGTAGGAGAATTTGGTTGTATCTAAAGATTGACTCCGGACTCAAGAAGATAATAGTCTCTCATTCGCCCACGCATGGAGAAGCAGAACGTGGTGGTCGTTGCCGCCTCCGAAACCATCGACGCAACCTCTGGAGTCTAGTCCCCCGTCATCGCAAAATCGCTGAAGTCCAGGCTGCCATCCCCGCTGCTGATGAAGTCCAGGCCCCCATCCCCGCCGGCGATGAAGAAGGTAGCTGGAAGTGACTGCTGGACTAGGACCCGTACAAGGTGGATCCGTACATCGCGTCGGCGTACCCCTACACGTCCATCGTCGACGATCAGCCAGATTTAACTAGGGTTTGATCCCTTCATTTTTCTATTCATTCCAGACAGCCGTGCTCGCATCTAATACCTAGAGCTAGGCCATATGGTGCCTCAGGTTATTGCTAGCGCGGATCTCTAATTTCCTCGCTCGTATTTTTAGATTTAGAGATTTAAACTCACTCGGTTAATTTATACAAGTAACTAAACTCTCTCGGTTAAGTTATGCAAGTAAATAAACTCACCCATTTAATTTATGCAAGTTAGATATGCAAATAATTAAACTGACTCTCTTATTTTTTAAGATTTGGGGATTGTGGTTGCGCTTGTGCCTTTGATGGTTTTTCGCCGATCATGAATTGTTGGACACTCAAATGATTCATATGTTCAGAGTGAGTCTAGTTAACTATTGGTGTGTACAAATTTCTTGTGCATGATCTTTGGTTAGCTAACTCTATTTCTGAGTGCATACGTGTGTCCAATGTTAAACTGATGTTGCCTTATTTTTTTAGCCATGCTCATATTAGGACCATCCGCCGATGATGAATTGTTGGAAACTCAAATGATTCATATGTTTCAAGGTGGGGTTAGTGAACCATTGGTGTGTACAAATTCCTTGTGTATGATCTTAGATTCGCTAATCCCGTTCCTGAAAATAAATGTGCCCAATGTTAAACTGATGCTGTCTCATTTATTTTTGCCATGTTCATGTTAGGATTATCTTTTGGTTAACTCTGTCCATCATATTTCATTTCACTCATGCTTTAATATTGCTATGTAACAGGCAGAGAGCGTCGAGGTTGACGGTGATACGGAGCCCTTCCACACGAAGGCTCGACACGTCTTGAGGAGGCTCGAGTCGGGCCAATTCGACGGCCGCTGGGCTATAGACATGTACATCTGCCCCTTCGATCGGCCGCGTCTTCGGCAGCATGATGACGCAAGCTGAATCCCTTGGCTCCACCTACCCTAAGGCGGGGCAGACCATCAATGTATACACCTTCATTTCTAAGCACACGACGTTCGGGATTTACCTGCTTCGCATGCACAATCTAGCGGTCGAGAGGGGTGACAAACCAGCTTCGAAGCCCAAGCCACCGAAGGTCAAGGGTCTCGGTAGCAAGGAGAGGAAGCGCCCACAGCTAGAGGCGATGAGGAGAGTGTGAAAAATACATGCGTGTTAAATTGTGTTTGTGTGTGCTGCTGCTTCATAAGCATCTTGTTTTGTTGAAAGTAGAAACTAAGTATCGCTTGAAACTATGTGTATTGGTTGCTGTTAATAGCCTATATATGTTATGAACTTTTATGTTGCTAATGTTCTATATACGTTATGAACTTTCATGTTGCTAATGTATATATAAGCTAAGGTATCTTATATCAGCATTTGTTTCTAGGTGTTTGCTATAAAAATTTGGTAAAGCTGAAATAGGTGAGCAAACAGAAAGAGAAGCTGCTCTTAATTTGCTACTAAATTTAAAAAAATTAAATTATGTGTGTGAGAGAAAATGGTTTAGTTTGTTTAAAAAAAGATATGATGTTTTTTTTGAAAGATACGAGGTTAATGAGACAAAGAAAGAGACAAAAAGTTGCTCCCTTTTGTTTCCCAAATCATTAGGGAGCGACGGACCTACACGTCAGCGTAACCGTGAATGACTTTGACCATCTGATCTTGCTTGTGAGAGTTCAAGATAATAGCTTGAATAAAAAAAGGAAAGATTTAAAGGCTAGGGAAAAATGAGTAGGAGAAGCACGAACCAGCTCGGTTCGGTTGTCCATCCTTCTCATCTCATGAACAGTAAATCGCACTGGGGGTCCCTATTCTTTGCCAGTGTCTTCACTTTAGTCCCTATTTTTTGAAATTGCACATCAAGATCCTAGATCTTTGGTTAGTTGCTCAACCGAGGTCCTATTTTGATCTGACCCGCATTGACCTGTGCGACGTCGACAAGTGGGGCCTAGGAGAAATATCAGTCACCTGCATATTTACAAATAGACCCCTATATTGTAGCTGCACATCTGTGCGATGCTAGCATGCGAAAACCGCGCTGGTCGCCAGACGGCAGAAGCGCGCGCACGTGAGCATCACCTTGAGCAAAGCAGCAGGAGGCTCACGTGTACGCGCATGCGAGCAGCAGCGCATGCGTGCGCACGTACGCAGCCGCGAGCAGCGTATCCACATCGTCCCAGCAGCATCTGTGCCTCCGGCCGCGCCCGCCGCAACTAGCTCTGCCTGCTCCGGCGTCCTCCAACATCTCTCCCGTGCGAGGCCCGCCTCCTCTTCTCACGCCGAGGTGCGCCACACAACCTGCGCGCCCCGTTCCTACGCCTCCCCTGGCCGGTCATCCCGCCTGCCCGCGCCGCCGACCTCGCCGCCTTTGCGACGCCTAGGACACCCGCTCACCGGTCCAAACAACTATCATGTGACTGCGCCCAGGTCTGGCTCCGCCCGCATCGCTCTGCCGGCTGTCGCGCCTGCGCCGGCTTTGGCCGCGCAGCTCCGGCAGCGCCCCGTACGTCCGGCTCGCCCGGTCTCGCCGCCGCGCGCAAACAACAACTAACATCGCATGTGCCAGCCGCCGGCTTGCCGCCCGTCGCTCCAGGTCCTCGGGCAGTCGGGCGCACCAGCTGCAACCATGCGCCCATGTATCCCTATCGTTCATCCGGCTGCGTCCGCCGCGGGCTCGTCTCGCGTACGGATAGCTCCGTCGCAGCCGGTCGCCCAAATCGCTAGAGAGAACGAGTCTTGAGCTGGATAGGACCGGGAAATGGATTAGTTTGCACGCGAGGGGCCTTTTCGTAAGTTTACGGCTCGGTCAGTTGCCTACCTGGGTCCCACTTGCCGACGTGGCACGGGTCAACGCGGGTCTGACCTATTTAGGACCTCGCGTGAGCAGGTGATAGAAAAATTAGGACCTATACTTATGGTAAACACTATACATCATAGTCCGATGGGAGGCAATTCATCGGACCGATGCCAGGCCGTTGATCTCCTTTCCATCGCACGGTCCCAGATTCGATTTTGCTTCCCACAGGAAATAAAGATTGGCCCGTTAAACCCGGAGCTTCCTTACCTAAATCCCGATAATCACGTCTTATAATTGTGCGCATTCCCCAAATTGAGCCCCTATTTCGACGCAAGTGCAGTGATCATGATTATTCTCTCTCTCCACCGCACCTCAGTTGGCTCTGCATCGATGCCGATCTCCGTGCTTCCACATGCATCGACCTATGCGGGCACACACCGCCGGCGGCCAGCGCACTGGGTAGGTAGCGGCAGCTTAGCCAAATCCGCTCGTCTACACTACGGCCGAAGCGGTGGGCCGGAGGCTGCTTCCACGGCGACCGCGCTTCCACGCCATTAGCCGATACGCCTCGTCCAGCGCGATGTGTCGCCGAGGCTAGTGTACGCGGCAGCACCCATTCACCAGCGAGAGGTGGCCATTCCAGCTGCTGCTGGGAGGCGAACAAGCAGCGGCAGGAGTTTGCTACCGCAGCCTGCATGTCCCAGCGTGCGCCGCCCGTTATCTGCAGTGCGTCATGGCGGCGCCTCCATTATTCCATTGACGTGGTTCTTACCAGTTTTGTCAATTTTATAGTTCAGATCCGGAAACTGCAAACGATGGATACTTGAAATACGTGTTTGCCACCAACAGGTAACCATATTCATATCGATCTTTCCTGATATGTGTTTTTCTACCTTGCTTTGGTGTGTAAGCTCACAAAACCACCTACTAATTTTGTTGAATTGTTTGTACTGCATGGTTTGCACATCACACAATGAAGCGCCCACGTGCTGATACTAAATAATTGCTAATTTCCAATTTCAAATTATGCTTCCACTAATCTATTTTGATTGCAGTTCCATTCGATGTAGATGCATGAAAGCTCATATGTTCAGTTCCCTAATTGCTGAAAATTCTTGTTGTTATACTACAAACTAGGTGCTTCATGTCGTGAATCAAACTTCATAGAGCTTGCATGCATGCCGTCACTTGGTTCTTGGACCACCCCGAGAATGACAACCGGCTACAACGTCAATATAGCTGATGTACGGCAATTTTTGTTCTAGCAAATATAATCCTCTATGGCTCTATGTATGAAGTGAATATCAGGAACAATGGAAAATCCATATTTTTCCCAATTTATGTTCATGGAAGCAGGTTCTGATTCGACAGGAAGCAAACAAATTATTGTTTAGGATCATTGTCCAATTTGTTTGAAGCTCGTGTAAATTACCTGTGCCGATGGTTATATTGATCTACGTGCAGAAAATAATCCTATTTCGATGGAAGCAACTTTATAGTTGATGGAAGCATTGTTGTGATGCTTTTGAAATACATATCCTTTCATATAACACCAATTTAAATTAAGCTGAAGCACGAGCTTTGTTCAATTTGAAGCAAGTTTTTGGAAGCAAGATGTGCTTCATCAGAAGGAAGCAAAGTGAATGTTTTGAAACAAAATGTGTTTCAGAATAAAGCAAATTATATAAATATTTTTGTAATTGGTAGACATGGAAGCAAATAGTCCGGTGTATGAAAACAAGATTTCATGTGATTGAAGCTAACTTTGGCTTCATTGGAAACAAAAAAACAAATTGTTGTGTTTTGAAGCAAACTTCTGTTCGTACGATGCAAAGTAGAATAACCTTGGAAACAAAGCATGCTTAGTCATAGTGGGGAGTAACATAGAGTAGTAACATGGTGCATGTTACTACCCTATGTTACTACCTTCATAGTGGATAGTTACTTGTATGTGGTATCATGCATGTTATATTTATTAGATTGTAGACTCATCTTGTCTTGAGAAGTGTGATGTTATGGTAACATAGCTAGTTACCACCCCACTCTCTTTATTTATTTATTGGCATGCCATGTCACCAAAATGTCTTGGGGTGTGTGATGTTACTAGCTATGTTACTCCCACTATAAGCAGTCTAAGGTAACCTAGATAAAGTACTTAATTACTTTCCTGAAAATAAATAATTCGTTTCCTGAAAGCTAGCCAGCAGTTAATTTCCTAAACAAATGAGGAATTGAGATTTGTTAGCGGAAGAAGTCAAAGCCACATATGTTAATTGGTTTTTATTTGGAAGCGCCTGGGTGGGATGGGCAGCATGCATGCGGCAATTATTAATCCTCCAATCACGCATTGCATCTCACGGCTCCCATGCTTTCAATCGTACGGTGAAACCCTGGTCCGATGGAAGCTACTTATCGGATGCCGATTCCTAGTGGTGCCCTATACTTATTCAATTTCAAAAAATAGGGACTAAACTGAAGGCACGGGCAAAGAAAGGGAACGCCAGTGCGGTTTACTCTCTCATGAACATAGAAAGAAGGGATTGAGGCTGTTCTTTTTTCGAAAGAGGACTAGTAAAAATGCCCGTGCGTTGCCACGGGTCAACAAAATTCTTTCTATTAGACATATGAATGTAATGCATGTCAATATTCAAATATCTCAGTGCATCAATGGAAATAGGGTGTGTTTGTACTCGAGCACAAAATATTCTAATAGGCCTTTGATCAAAAAATGATTTAGGTGTAAATACCATTTGCTTTGATCAAAATGATTTTGGTGTAAATGATTTGCTTATCCGGCTGCGCGGTTGTTCAAATAACTATCTTTTTCCCTTTGGATATCCACCAACTGTTTGTTAGACAAGCAATAAGTAATATCGGTAGCATGACATCATACTCATGGGTCAATTCTCATTATATACCAATTGCATTTATTGAACACAAGCTTTTATTGTCTTTACATTAGCGAGCAGAGGCAGTTGAACAAGATTTTTGAGCAAACCGTCGGACCGATCTATTTATGGGTGTTGTTAGTCACTTACTTTTAGGAGTGTTGTTAATAATAGGAAAACCTAAAATATGAGATGGTTCATAATTTGCATTACTGGTTCTAACTGGTGCTCATCCTAGGAATGCCTAATTGGTAATTAGCACTGATTGCTACAATAGTTTTATTGCTAGATAATAGATGTCCCTATGAAATATTGAGACCTCTCTGGTGCCTCCTACTGAATTCAGGTTCTAAGAAGCACATCAGTAGAGTAATGCGAGAAGTAGCTGATTTTTTTTTTCCGATGTGGCTAAAAAATATACCCCCTTGCCAGATCTTTGTCAATTCATCATCGTATATACGAAAGAAAAATAAATAATATAATAATTCATAATTATTAACCAATTACAGAGAGCAAAAGAGTCTTGTAAACTAAAGTGATGATCAACCAAGTGACAAATATAACTCTTCAAAATTCCGTCTTCTCAACGCTCTGGCGGGACTAACCTAAGAATAAAAACTCCTTACTTCACAAGAACCATCCAAATGTGAAACGATGAGCAACAGTACGATGGCTATGCACCCAACTCAAGTCACCAAACCACATTGACATTTTATTGACTTCTTACAACTTTCAAACCTGTCTCCAACACAGCATGCATACAACCAAATTTCGATACAAAAAATAATTCACACAATTAAAAAATGTTCAAAAAGTAGAAGTTTAATGGCCCAATATTCGAATTCTCTATCTAGATAAATAATAGTGATTCCAGGAACATAACAGCGGTGAATTGTTTTAGCATTCAATAGCTCCAGTAGGTCAACGGCCTCATATGGTTGCTGAAGAAACTGTAAAACCATCAGGAAAATAAATCTATACTCTCTCAACCCTCTTTGCCTCCGAACAAGTAGCACCACACAAGTAAAAAAAATAATCTGAATCTTCTCTACTCTTTGATGCAGCAAACACATACAGGCAAAATAGCATCTGTTCACTCTCGAATGTCAGCTCTCAAACAAGCAGCAGGACATAGCATCAGGATTCTTACATTTCTCACAATCAGGATTCATGGCAGTGACACTGTATATATATGAAGGCAAGTCATACATATAAGTGTCAGAATAAATATAAATTCAGAAATCAATCAGGCATATGCAAGTACTTTCATAGTGTCAAATTACACTTCACAGCATAAAAAAGAATGGATGTAGAATTAGTTCCAGGTACCACTTCTAATTTACCGGACAATTAAGACTTTGATCATAAACAGGGAACTTTGCTCCATTTTCCCCAGTCTCTGGAGTACCACATAAAGTGTTTTCGCCATTCACAGGGTCCTTTGACAGATTTTTAAACTCTAGAAATTTCCACCCACACTTTGAAATCTCGTCTTTACCTTTTGCACGCCTCTCCCTATCTCTCTACTTCTTGACCTCTTCAGGATCTGCATGTATGATATCTTTAGGACATTGTTACTTTCATAAGCTGTGTATATACCAGTCATGCAACTATTGAAGTCATGCATCTCCTAGGCTCATAACCTCAACAATTCTCAGGGCCGAGAACACTGTAATACTAAACTATAGAACAGAGGCAAAACTAAAGTAATGTGATTCAACATTGATCATTACCACAAATCCTGGTTACAGTAATAATCAAACAAATGCCCAGTGAGTAGAGTTTGTCAGTTCAAAAATGAGGTCGGAACAGCTCCCGTCAATGACCAAATCCCTAGCTTGTTGATCATGAACAGTCATGCGACAAGTAAAATCATCTAGCAGCAGCAAACATGCACATGGAGTCTGAACTCTGAATATACTTGTTTTTCCTTCCTGTAATTCACTAACACTGCATATGTGCCTTGGTAACATTGTACTCAGTCCTATGACTCTCTGAGCCTATCAAACATTGTACTCTTTCTTACTGCGTCATACCAAGATCCAAACTAAGGTACCACTTCTTCTCCAAAAATACTGGGAGATAACCTTCCCTAGTTCCCTATTATTGGCACTCACAATTCACAACAAATTATTGTTAAATCACACACGTGCAATCCAAATCTACCAAGTGTAGTTTTCAAAAATATATGCTTGTACCATAAAATATTTTTGGCAACAGTGCAAAGAATACTTTTCTTAAAGTCGTTTGTGTAATGCATATATCAGTTAGCTCAATCTATCTAAAGCTTCCTACAAAAATGGCATGACGGATTTTCGTGAAACTCCAGGTAAACCCTTCATTTTTATTAATCGTCTACAGTTTGGGACATCAAGATATGCTGAATTTTGTGAATAAATATACAGTTCAAAGCCATCCAGGAAGTACACTACCTTTGGAGAAATTTTATGTCAGTTCAAAGCCATCCTTAATCAAACAACATCGAACAAACGGGTGCAATTCTGACCATATAAGAGCACATGCCTATTACATCACCTTGCTCCACAAAAGTGCAACGCACACCCAGCTTTCGAAAAGAATGAATCGATGAGTAACAGATTCAGTTTTTTTCTTCTAAATGGGGGACTTACCCCAGCCTCTGCATCAAAATGATGCACACATCCGTTTTTTATTAATTAACAGATTCAACTATCAACATATCTTAGTGTACTGTATACAAATCTTTATGTACAACAATTAAGCATCCGTGTTAGGAATTGTGCACTCTTGATTAAAGCATCCGTTCATGAATCATTCAGCATAGAACAGTGCAAAGAAGCAAAAAATAGGACATCATACCCTGCTCCAAAACTACTGAGCTTACACAATTGAAGAGAGGTCTTAATATACTAACAATTCTATGAACCTAACAATGTTTTCTTTGCTTCTCACGGTCACTGGCTACACAACGCTCAAATCAAAATAAGAATCAAAATTTATACAACGGCCTACTGATAGGAAGGTGCAGGTATTGTTAAATTTTAGTACTCCCTCCGATCCATAGTAAGTGTCGTGGTTTTAGTTCAAATTTTATGAAAGATGAACTAAAACCACGACACTTAATATGGATCGAAAGGAGTATATTTTTCTTTCATTGGACCTAAAAGAGCAGGTCAGAAGGTACATTTAGATCAACGGAAACACAAAATTATATTGAGATTAATAGTGATTAATCAGCTCAAGATCTAGTCTTTGTAGAAGTTGTCGCAACAACATAAGGCCACAGATTCAGATGAATGTGCTCTGCTATAGTCGAATTGAAAAACTAATGTAAACATATTAATACATCGAAATAGGAAGTGCTGACATCTCATGGACTTAGAGAGGTCAGGAGTTAAAGATTGGAGGAGAACCTTAGCATCTGTTGATTTCTTGCTCACATCCGTAGGGGCCACCTTGCCGATGCTTGGGACACACCCTCGGTGGCCCTCTTAGTTGACGATCAGCTTGAAGAAGGTCGGGCATAGTGATTCCACAGTCAGCTTGTGGATGAACTCAACGAACTCCTTGACGTAAAATAAAATTTATTCAGAGATATATGTGATGCCTTCAGAGTTAAAACGATACTAACTACTAACATGACACAACATTGACAATATACATAAAACGGTGGAAATTCTAGGCATAAAAATGGTATTCAGATTTCAGAGGTATCAAGCTGATGAGTTCAGAGTTGTTAACATCAACGCTAACACAAGTGCACATGAATTGTTAATTCATCTGAGTTACTAAAATAAAGCATATGTATGATAGTACAATGAGCAAAAAGCAGAAACCACCACCTCATCTTCCTCATATCCATCCTCCTAGCCATGGCTGAGCTCAAGGTAACATCACCTCTACCCCGCCATCGTCCTAGGTCCTATGTCGCCTGCCCCATCCAAGCTCTCCAACCTGCATTGATGCGGGGTGGCTTTTGGACACCTCCGCTTCAAGACCGACAAGTGCATCCCCGCCTATCGTCGACGCTACACCATGGCCAAGGAGTCCCCCAAGTGGACCAACAACACAAAACCCCGCCATATACGTCAAGGTGAACTCCTTCCTCTCTATGGTCGATCTCAACACCAACTTGAATGGCATGCTACCTCATGCCTATCATGATGTCTATAGGTGCCGACGTCGACAAGGACCAAGAGAGAAGGAACCCCCATGGTGCATGGAAGAAGGAAGAAGAAGGGAAGAAGAGGAGAAGGAAGAGGAAGAAGAGGAGGGAGGAACAGGCCGGCCAGCCCAGAGGCCGGTCAGACCGGGCCACCGGACAGGCAGTGCAGGCCGGTCAGACGGGCCACAGACCGGACAGGCCGGTGCAGAGGCCGTCAGACCGGGCACGACCGGACGCACCCAGCATCGTACCGGAGGTCAACCGGACGGAAATCTGCGAGGTTTCCGGTTTGCGACCGGTCGACCGGACCCGTGACCGGACCATCCGGTCCACAGCCCCAGACCGGCCAAACCGGATCCGTCGGGTTTTGACCCACCCTTGTACCTTTTCGACCCGTCGCCTTGTATGCCTATATAAGACCCCAGCTCGCCCCCATAGCTGGTTAGACAAGATTTAGGCTTAAACATGACTTTGAGCTTTGTCTCCCTAGGGTTTCATCCCCTTTGTATCAAGGCACCCCATGTTGTATGATTGGATCTATGTGAGTGAGATTCTAGTGTAGCCCACTCTCTCTCCCTCACCTACCTCCATCCTCAACACCGATCTCTCACTCCGGGATTCTACCTCGAGTCTCTCCCGTGGTGATTCTATTGGCGTGGTCCATCGAGCCACGAGGGTAAGTATCGATTGTATCGGGTTGGTGTGCGTTATGTTCTTCGCGTTCTTCGTGTTCTTCGCCTCTCCCTCTCTTTCCCCTTTGATTCTTGGGTCATTCGCGAGATCGGGCCACACACGGGGTCTTAGACCTCATCATATGGTATCAGCAGCCTTTGGTTTCCGCGAATTTGACCCCCACCCACCCAATTTCCCCTCTAAAAATTTTCCCCAAAAATCCCCAAAAAAAAATAGCCCTAATTTGCCTTTGGATGGATCTACGATTTGGTTGCGTTTTGAGTGGTTTTGGTCCATGGATTTGGTGTTGAGGTGCTTGATCTACTATTTCCCCCACTTTCTAGCCCCCAATTCCATCGTTTTCCTTCGATTTGGTCGATTTGGTTTTCGTGAAGAACGAGAGAGAAAGCTCAATCCCGCGAAATCCGGTTGAGCAGCCGGTCGACCGGGCTACAGACCGGCCGGGCCGGTCCAGAATCCGGTCAACCGGCCACGCAACCGGCCAGGCCGGTCCACAACCCGGTCCAACCGGGCCTCCGACCGGGCGACGCAACGCCCTCCTTCGACCTCGACATCCGGCGATCTCCACCACCACCACCGCCATCATCTCCACCATCGCAGGTATAACTTGCAGTAACCCTTGTAACCCCTCTTCTTTGGCGATCTATCCTATCGAGCATTGCTTATCTAGTGTTGCGAGACATTGCACGTGGCCCCGATTGTGAGGTGTGTGTGTAGTGTGGAGTCAAGCTTCTAAGCAAACTCGTGTGGCAAGATAGCAAAAGCGAGCTAACGCTAACATAGTGCGAGAAAAAGCCGCCAAAAATACAAAAAGAGTGCAAGTGCACCATAGAGCAAAAGTGTGTGAGTGCCATCATACATACATATACACAAAAGAGTGTAAGTGCCACCAAATACAAAAAGAGAGAAAAAGCTTTTAAGCAAAAGAGAGAAAAGAGAAGAGAGGCCGCGTGTGAATCTAGTTGTCTCTTCGTTTGCAACCAAAGCTTTGCCTCTCCTTGTGTTAGTGTGACACCGAGCCAACCTTGCTTTCGGGCTTCATACACTTTTCCGCTCATTCCTTGGTCGCACTAACCCCGCTTATCCCGTGTGTGAGTTCCATATCTTTTCCGTGTTTATAGTGATCATCGCTTTGACATTTGAGTTTTTGGATTTCCACCACTCTTGACAATACACTTGATTTTGGATTTCATCTTTTGGCTTTCCACCACACTCACCTAACACCATATTTGCTAGCTTTTGCGTGTGTCTTTGTGTGAGTGCCCGATACAATTTTTCTAACTCTCGGTTTGTTGGATCATCCCAATCTTGTCATACCACGGTAAGATTGCGAGGTAGTGTTCTTCCACTAACACACACCATATAGATATTGTCTTGCTAACATGTATAGCGACGAAGAAGATACGGAGGAGTACACTTCGAGGAGGATGCCTCTTCAAGCACCGCGGATGTGGAGGAACATGTGGAGCTCTACACCGACTATGGCTCCGCGAGCATCACCAACATGACCGACATCGAGGAGCTCTACACCGACTATGGCTCCACGAGCATCGCCAACATGGACGACATCGACGAGCTCTACATCAACACTTGCTCTACAAGCATGGACGACATGGTGGAGCACCACCACGAGGACGACATCGACCCCACCATGCATACCGCCGATGCTCCCACATACCCCTACTTGGCCAATGGAGCTACATATGAAGATAGAGGACCTCCACGATGGCATCATCATGTGGATCATCAAGAGCGTCCCCAACATGTTCGGCCTCGACACACCTCTCCAAGCTCCACAAGGCGCCATCATGAGAGTGCCTATGCACAAGATCATCGACATCACGGACATCATATGGAGCATCAAGAGCGCCCCAACATGAGCCATCACCTAGGCAAGGCAAGGACCGTCATCGACTCACACCATCTCATGATCGTCGTCGACCACCACCACCTCATGGTCTACATCGACATCCTTCCACACATGATCTTCGACGACACCACTCAAGACATGGTGATGAGGCAAGAAGACGAGAGCCTCGACATGAAGACCTTCCTCATAAGGCGACTTCTACCTCTTGCGCCACCACCACAATGGCCCTTACCTCGTCATATGCCTATGGACTCCGATGCTACAAGTGCAAGCAACAAGGCCACCTTCCACGGGAATGTCCCAATCTCCTATGTGAGGTGTGCAAGGCCAAGGGTCACGTGGCATGGCAATGCACAACGCCAAGCGCCAAGAAGCTCTACTTCGACGAGCTCAATGCACAAGTCTCTAAGATGCCACCACTTGAGGACGACTTAGGAGGCGATGGAGTTGAGCATGGTGAGCATGGGATTCTCCCTTCACCTACGGAGGCGCATGGAGTTGAGATGGTTGAGCATTGGAATTTCCCTTCAACCAAGGAGGCGCATAGAGATGAGCAAGTCGAACCTACTCCTACATGCTTGATTGATAAGATGGTACCAATCCCATGTGAGCATGAGAGCCACTTAGCCCACTTGAGCGAGAGTGATAGTGAGTTGAGTGACTTCCACCCCATATGTGAGTTTGAGTGCTTCCATTTGGAGAACATGAGTGATACACAAAGTGAGTTGAGAGAGGTAGATGATAGGTCCATGGAGGACATCGCATTTGCTAACACATTAACCTCTCCCTCGTTTGTGTCTTCTTATGTTGCACTAGGTTCCACGGAGGACGAGTTCCCGCTCATGGAGAAGATGTACATGGTGCATGAAGACGATGATATCTCACCATGCTTGCTCCAAGATGGACATGTCGACCACATGGATCCTCCTACTTCCACAACACCTACATCACATGAGTCGGCCTTCAAAGGTAACAACATAGGTGTTGATGATGCCATGATCCCACTAGTGGACATGATGACTTATGAGTGCATGCATGATCTTGATGATACATTTGCTATGTCACATGCTTCTTTCATGTTCCCATGTGATGCTTTGCTTGATCATGTGGAATTTATTAATTGTGATGCCATGACCATGCCATGCTATGAGAGTTTCAATTTTTCTACCATTGCTTGCAACATGTCGACCACTTGCTCCTTACCATCTATTGCTTGCAATGATAATGACAAGGATGACATTAGCTTCCAAATGCTTTGTCCCAAATGTTTACACTCTACCATGATCCTTGCATCCAAGATTGCGAACAATTGCTCTTTCTTATGCTTGGTATGCAAGAATGCTTATTTCATTGTCCATGAGATGGCCCCCATAGCCTTCTCAATTTTTAATGATCATGAGTTGCCACATGCCATGAATGCACCTTCTTGCCATATGCACCATCGCCATGCATTTCATCCTATCTTGCTTGACACTAATGGTGATGTGCATAAGACATGGAACATCATGATGGATGATGTATTCATCTATCATGCACACACGCTTTTTGTCTTGTTTCTTCCATGTGTAGGTACACGGACGACCACTTCCACCGCTACGGAGCATGAGCTCACAAAACGCGCAATTGAGAGCTACCCCAACAAGGACCTAACCCGCGGGAATCACACCAAAGGGTATGTTCCCACAAGCCTTCACCCTCGTGTGTTTACGACTTGCCTTGTCGAGCTTCCGGTTTGGTCCAATTCCTCGTCACCTCTTTTGCCTCTTATGCAACTTATCTTGAAACATCTTGTTGGCACAATGGTTGTTGTATGTATTGATGATATCATCATACACTACGAGAACCTCAAGGATCATGTCATACATGTGAGAGACACCTTATGCACCTTGTGCCACATGTCACACCAAAAGTTGCTCTCCTTTGGATTTCTCATTTCACCTTTGGCATTTGCAATGGATTCTTTGACACTTGAGGAAACCCATAATAGGCTCACGCCAACCATACTTTCCCAAGCTAGAGGTCTCCATAGCTTTGCCATTGCACATAACAATTATGCCCCAAATTTTGCCGTCGATACTTGCCTTTTGATTGTTCCATTTGTGTGGGACAATGCTACACACCACATTTTTGACACCTTCCAAAGCAAAATTTTACTTGCACAAATTTTTGTCCTACCACATTTTGGATACATCGACACTCTTTTCATCACCATTTTTGCCCAATGCCTTTTGGAGAAACGACTTGATGGTTCGTATTTGATTGAGAGCCTCTTGTTCGCCGGTCACCAAATTGGCATCCTCAAGCTTTCCTTTTGCAAGTTGCTTTTCCCCTTGTTCTTCTTCGACCGAGACCTTTGCCCCTCCACCACTACATGGGAGACCCGTGATGGACTACAACAAAGACGCCTGCACTACGACGAGCATCCCTAAGGACACAAGGGCACCTAGACAAGTCCTTCCCGTCTACCTCATCGGTGAGGAGGAGCAAGAGTCGAGGACGACTCTTCCCCAAGGGGGAGATGATGCGGGGTGGCTTTTGGACACCTCCGCTTCAAGACCGACAAGTGCATCCCCGCCTATCGTCGACGCTACACCATGGCCAAGGAGTCCCCCAAGTGGACCAACAACACAAAACCCCGCCATATACGTCAAGGTGAACTCCTTCCTCTCTATGGTCGATCTCAACACCAACTTGAATGGCATGCTACCTCATGCCTATCATGATGTCTATAGGTGCCGACGTCGACAAGGACCAAGAGAGAAGGAACCCCCATGGTGCATGGAAGAAGGAAGAAGAAGAAGGGAAGAGGAGAAGGAAGAGGAAGAAGAAGAGGAGGGAGGAACAGGCCGGCCAGCCCAGCCGGTCAGACCGGCCACGACCGGACAGGCGGTGCAGAGGCGGACGGCCACAGACCGGACGCACCCAGCATCGTACCGGAGGTCAACCGGACGGAAATCTGCGAGGTTTCCGGTTTGCGACCGGTCGACCGGACCCGTGACCGGACCATCCGGTCCACAGCCGGTCGACCGGCCCCAAACCGGATCCGTCGGGTTTTGACCCACCCCCTTGTACCTTTTCGACCCAGGTCGCCTTGTATGCCTATATAAGACCCCAGCTCGCCCCCATAGCTGGTTAGACAAGATTTAGGCTTAAACATGACTTTGAGCTTTGTCTCCCTAGGGTTTCATCCCCTTTGTATCAAGGCACCCCATGTTGTATGATTGGATCTATGTGAGTGAGATTCTAGTGTAGCCCACTCTCTCTCCCTCACCTACCTCCATCCTCAACACCGATCTCTCACTCCGGGATTCTACCTCGAGTCTCTCCCGTGGTGATTCTATTGGCGTGGTCCATCGAGCCACGAGGGTAAGTATCGATTGTATCGGGTTGGTGTGCGTTGTGTTCTTCGCGTTCTTCGTGTTCTTCCGCCTCTCCCTCTCTTTCCCCCTTTGATTCTTGGGTCATTCGCAAGATCGGGCCACACACGGGGTCTTAGACCTCATCATGCATGCTACCTCTTATGATTAGAGTAGCCATGGTACAATAAGAATAAAATGTTTCAAAGCGAAGTAGAAGGTAAAAGACCAAAATGTTAATCGATTTGGTGCTTCAAAGGTTAGTTCAAGTCAGGCACCGAGCACAAGGATGTTCTACAGTAAGAATAGAAGGTATCATATATTCTATCATTTAATAAGTATAGTCTATACCATGTAGGTAACACAAGTGAACAAACTACCGAGCTTACACCTCCAGTTGCTGGTCAATGATTACCTACCACTAACGTGAACAAAGACCATGATAGTAGTATCACGTAACCCAACAAAGACCTTCCACATATTTTTGTTTTCTGAAGCTGAAACAATGAATTGTAGATAGAGATAATATTGGTGTCAAAAGTGGGTGGTTACCAAATAAGAGTAGCTACATAGTCTACAAATTTTGCTTCGACTAGTAACCTAACAAAATTTTAGCACAACATATTAATTGAGCTGACGAAAATAACATATGAAATTAAACAGAGAACCGTACTAAATCGGAGTGTTTCTCACCTGGTGTAGTGCAAGGGGGCAGTAGATGGGTAGTGGAAGATGGTGCACACCTTCTTCTTGTGGAGCTTGAAGAGCACACTGCTGCAGGTGGTCGCAATGGCCTTTCCCTTGCCGGAACATGCGTCTTGTCCACCTGCTGGCAGCACTCACTCAACAGTTTGTTGAAAAATGCCATGAATTTTTCCTTGATGGACTTTGGTGTGGAGTGAGATGTTTCACCAGAAAATAGATCGGGAAAGTTTGAACATTTAGATCCCATAGAAACTATCTATGATGATTACACTACAAAGCATCCAAGATTCCAGAATACAACCAAAGGTAAGTAACGTATTGAGCGAATTAACCTTGATAGACAACTTCAGATTGCAAGACTGATCCACCTCTTCTAAATGTAAATGAGTTATGATCAGAGACTAAAGATAAAAAAATATGTAAATGCAAGACTGATCCACCTCTTCAACTAAATGGAGTAGAAGACAGACCTACACTGGTAGAAAAAAGGCCTTCCGTCCAGCCCCATTAGTCGCGGAAATGCAAAAACCGCGACCAATGGAGCCTTTAGTCGCGGCTCGGTTGCCCAACCGCGACCAAAGGCCTGGGCCCAGCGCGCTCGGTGGCCAGCTGGTGGACGGGAGGGGCTTTAGTCGCGGTTGGCCAGGCCAACCGCGACTAAATGTCCTCAGGCCTGGCCCAAAGGCCTTCGTCGCGGTTGGCCTGGCCAACCGCGACTAAAGCCCTCCCCTATATATACCAGCCAGCCCACAGCACTTAGCCATTTGGTGCCCACTTCTCTTCACAAACTTCACAAGGGGGTGTAGGTTTGCTTTTGGCTCTTCTTATGCACACAAGGTGTTTGATGAAATGTCCCAAGAGCATGAAACAAACATGATATGAAGTGTCGGAGCCACACTTGATCGAGCTTCCTCATTTATTTTTTCCTCCTCGATCGCGGTTAGCAACAACACTTGAACCTTTCATATATATATATGTGTCATTGATAAAATATGCATATGTGTGTAGTTCATTGTTTAATTTCTATTTAATTAGTTTAACAAATGCATATGCGATGGTTAATTATATATTTTGTATTATAATAATGCAGATGAATCGGCAATGGATGTACGCTAGCCGACTCTCCGGCGAATTCACTACGGGTTTGCAAGATTTCCTCGTAGTGGCTAATGCGAACAAGCAGGGGGTTTTGTTATCTGTCCATGTGTTAACTGTAAGAATCAGAAGGGTTACTCTTCCTCAAGGGAAGTTCACGTGCACCTGATTCGGCATGGTTTCATGCCAAGCTATAATTGTTGGACCAAGCATGGAGAAAGAGGGGTTATAATGGAAGAAGATGAAGAAGGAGATGACATCGATGAGAGCTATCTTGATCATTTCGGTGATACTTTCATGGATGATGCTGAAGGTGAGGAAGGTGAAGGGGAAGGTGATCAAGAAGAGGCACGTGATGAGCCCGCTGATGATCTTGGTCGGACCATTGCTGATGCACAAGTCGCTGCGAAACTGAAAAGGAAAGGGAGAATTTGGATCGCATGTTAGAGGATCACAAAAAGTCGTGTACCCAGGATGCGATAATGGTCTGAAAAAGCTGGGCTGCACACTGGATTTGCTGAGATGGAAGGCACAGGAAGGTGTAGCTGACTCGGGATTTGAAAACTTGCTGAAAATGTTGAAGAATATGTTTCCAAAGAATAACGAGTTGCCCTCCAGTACGTATGAAGCAAAGAAGGTTGTCTGCCCTCTAGGTTTAGAGGTTCTGAAGATACATGCATGCATCAACGACTGCATCCTCTACCGCGGTGAATACGAGAATTTGAATGAATGCCCGGTATGCACTGCATTGCGTTATAAGATCAGAGGCGATGACCCTGGTGACGATGTCGAGGGCCAGAAACCCAGGAAGAAGGTTCCCGCCAAGGTGATGTGGTATGCTCCTATAATACCACGGTTGAAACGTCTGTTCAGGAACAAAGAGCATGCCAAGTTGTTGAGATGGCACAAAGAGGACCGTAAGTCGGACGGGGAGTTGAGACACCCCGCAGATGGAACGCAATGGAGAAAGATCGACAGAGAGTTTAAAGATTTTGCAGCTGACGCAAGGAACATAAGATTTGGTCTAAGTACGGATGGCATGAATCCTTTCGAGAGCTCCAGCCATAGCACCTGGCCCGTGACTCTATGCATCTACAACCTTCCTCCTTGGTTGTGCATGAAGCGGAAGTTCATTATGATGCCAGTGCTCATCCAAGGTCCGAAGCAACCCGGCAACGACATCGATGTGTACCTAAGGCCATTAGTTGATGAACTTTTACAGCTGTGGGGCAGACCTGGTGTCCGTGTGTGGGATGAGCACAAAGAAGAGGACCTACGAGCGTTGCTTTTCGTAACCATCAACGATTGGCCTGCTCTTAGTAACCTTTCGGGACAGTCAAATAAGGGATACAATGCATGCACGCACTGCTTACATGAGACTGAAAGTGTACATTTGCCAAATTGTAAGAAGAACGTGTACATGGGGCATCGTCGATTTCTTCCCAAAAATCATAACGTAAGAAAGCGCGGCAAGCATTACAACGGCAAGGCAGATCACCGGCCGAAGCCTGCGGAACGCACTGGTGCCGAGGTATTTGATATGGTAAAGGATTTGAAAGTCATCTTTGGAAAGGGTCCTGGCGGACAATCAGTTCCGAAGGGAGCTGACGGGCACGTAGCCATGTGGAAGAAGAAATCTATATTCTGGGAGCTAGAATATTGGAAAGTCCTAGAAGTCCGCTCTGCAATCGACGTGATGCACGTTACGAAGAATATTTGCGTGAACATCCTAAGCTTCTTGGGCGTGTATGGGAAGTCAAATGATACAAAGGAAGCACGGCAGGACCAGCAAAGTTTGAAAGACCCTGATGACCGGCATCCGGAACGGTTTCAAGGTCGTGCCAGCTACGCTCTGACCAAAGAAGAGAAGGTCATCTTTTTTGAATGCCTGAGCAGTATGAAGGTCCCGTCTGGATTCTCGTCCAATATAAAGGGAATAATAAACATGGCGGAGAAAAAGTTCCAAAACCTGAAGTCTCACGACTGCCACGTGATTATGACGCAATTGCTTCCGATTGCTTTGAGGGGGCTCCTGCCGGAAAATGTTCGAGTAGCCATTGTGAAGCTATGTGCATTCCTCAATGCAATCTCTCAGAAGGTAATCAATCCAGAAGTTCTACCACGGTTACAGAACGATGTGGTCCAATGTCTTGTCGGTTTCGAGTTGGTGTTCCCGCCATCCTTCTTCGATATTATGACGCACCTCCTGGTTCACCTAGTCGAAGAGATTTCCATTCTCGGTCCTGTATTTCTACACAATATGTTCCCCTTCGAGAGGTTCATGGGAGTATTAAAGAAATATGTTCGTAACCGTGCTAGGCCAGAAGGAAGCATCGCCAAGGGCTATGGAAATGAGGAGGTAATTGAGTTTTGTGTTGACTTTGTTCCTGACCTTAAGCCGATTGGTCTTCCTCGATCGCGGCACGAGGGGAGACTAAGTGGAAAAGGCACGATCGGAAGGAAATCAACGATATGTATGGACGGCCATTCTGACTGAAGCACACCACACAGTTCTGACCAATTCCAGCTTGGTGGCTCCGTACTTTGAGAAACACAAGAATATTTTACGCTCGGACAACCCGGGAAGCCTGAATCCTGGATTAGGAAGGCCCACATGGAGACTTTCGGCGGTTGGTTGAGAAAACATTTCATGAGTGACAATGAGGTTGTAGATCAGCTGTACATGTTGGCCAAGACACCATCTTCGACTATAACGACTTTCCAAGGGTACGAGATAAATGGGAATACATTTTACACGATCGCCCAAGATAAAAAGAGCACCAACCAAAACAGTGGTGTCCGCTTTGATGCAGCAACCGAGAATGGGCAAAAGGTCACATATTATGGTTACATAGAGGAGATATGGGAACTTGACTATGGACCCTCCTTCAAGGTCCCTTTGTTCCGGTGCAAATGGTTCAAGCTAACAGGAGGTGGGGTAAAGGTGGACCAGCAATACGGAATGACAATGGTGGATTTCAACAATCTTGGTTACCTTGACGAACCATTCGTCCTAGCGAAAGATGTCGCTCAGGTTTTCTATGTCAAGGACATGAGTAGCAAACCGAGGAAACGGAAAGATAAGAAAACGATCAGTACATCATGCGATGATCCAAAGCGCCACATTGTTCTTTCAGGGAAAAGAAACATCGTGGGAGTGGAGGACAAGACAGACATGTCAGAAGATTATAATATGTTTGGTGAAATTCCGCCCTTCAAAGTGAACACCGATCCAAGCATTAAGTTAAATGATGAGGATGCTCCATGGATACGGCCCAATCGTAAGCAGGGACACAAGGGAAGAAATGATGTGTAATAATTTATTGTACCAAACTTTGTTGAATGGATCATGTGAATTATATTGCCCGTGATGTGTTTGGTGTCCATTTTCGAATGATTCGATTGATTCGAGAGATAGCACCGATGATACATGAAATTTGGAGTGATTTAGTCATACTCCTGCCTAGGCGTATAATATGCATACTCGTAGTCTTCATAGTCGCCGCCGTTGTACTGGTAGTCGTCGCCTTCTAAGTTACCGCCGTCGTTCGGTCGTGCTGTCGTCGGGCGGCGCTCGTGGCTCCGGGTAGCGCGGCGGGGGATATCACCGGCCGTGATGTAGTCCATGACGCTCTGCAGAGTCCGGCCGTACCACCATAGCCGACGGCCGGCCTCGTGGAAGTTCCCGGGAGGCAGACCGTCCTCCTCATAAGCGAGCGCCCTCTCACGCCGATTGATGAAGGCGTCCCAAGTATGCTGGTTATCGGGATGCCGGGGGATTCATCCGCTGCTCCGGCGTGAGGTCGAGGTAGTAGTGGTTCGTGATGGCCGCCCGGCGGCACACGAGGGACGGGAGGGACCGGCACGCCGCCGGCGCTTAGGCTCCAGCCGGCGGGGACGCGGTAGCCCGGTGGGCAAGGGTAGTTCGAGGCGCAAAGCTCACCTGCTGGTAGGTTAGAGTGGGTGCGGTGGAAGCCATGAGAGAGTGATGAGAGATTGTAGAGATGTGTGATAATGCTGGCCAAGCCGGGCTACATATATGTAGTGAGAAATGGCGGGAAAATGGGCGGGAAGACAGGAGGCGGGAAGAAAGTGGCGGGAAGAAAGAGGCGGGAAGAAAGAGGCGAGAAGAAAGAGGCGGGAAGAAATTGGCGGGAAGAAAGAGGCGGGAAGACAGGGAAGAAATGGCGGGAAGAAGAGGCGGGAAGAAGAGGCGGGAAGAAGAAATGGCGGGAAGAAAGAGGCGGGAAGACAGGGAAGAAATGGGTAAAGGGTTGGAAAATCTCCCGTGGCGCAACTTCTCGAAGATGTCGTCGATGCACACGCCCTACGACATCTTCGGAAGTTGCTCCTCGGAATTTTTTGATATATTAATTGCATTTTTAAGATTTTGAAATGAATTATTTTTATTTTTCTGAATTTTTTGATATATTAATTGCATTTTTAAGATTTTGAAATGAATTAGTTTTATTTTTCTTAATTTTTTGATATATTATTTGTATTTTTCACATTTTGAAATGAATTAGTTTTATTTTTCTGAATTTTTTGATATATTATTTGTATTTTTCACATTTTGAAATGAATTAGTTTTATTTTTCTGAATTTTTGATATATTATTTGTATTTTTCACATTTTGAAATGAATTAGTTTTACTTTTCTTAATTTTTTGATATATTATTTGTATTTTTCACATTTTGAAATGAATTAGTTTTATTTTTCTGAATTTTTTGATATATTATTTGTATTTTTAACATTTTGAATTGAATTAGTTTTATTATCTGAATTTTTTGATATATTATTTGTATTTCTAACATTTTGAATTGAATTGATTTTATTTTTATGAATTTTTTGATATATTATTTGTATTTTTCAGATTTTAGAATCAAAAGAATTTGGAAAATAACCTTTAGTCGCGGTTGGCCTAGCCAACCGCGACTAAAGGGTCCTTCGGCGCGGGAAATAAATTTCTCCCAAAAAAACCCTTTGGTCGCGGTTGGTATCACCAACCGCGACTAAAGGTACCCCTTTAGTCGCGGTTGGTGATACCAACCGCGACCAAAGGTCGTTTTTTATAAATAGGCGCGCGCCCGCCTCGGCGGTTTCACTTCGTCTTCTTCGCATTCGCAGACGCGCGCCGATCGATCGACTTCTCCTCGGACGACGCCGTCAGGCTGCCGCGCGCCCGCCCTCCCGCCGACGAACCTGCTCCGACGAACACCGCCACCGTACGTCGCTCGCCGCCAACGCCGGCCCCCACCGTCGTCGTCCTCCACCGCCGTAAGTCGACGCGCCGCGCCGCGCCTCGATCTCCGGCCGATTACTGTCGCGCGCCGCCGCGCGCCTCCCTCGTCGGCCGCCGCCGCTCGCCTCCCGACGCGACGTCTCCGCCCACCTCCTCGCCCGCCGCCCTCCAAACCGCGCGCGCCTAGGCCGGCCCCGCCGCCCGGCCAGCGTGCGCCGCCGTGTGCGCGCCATCGGCGCATACGCGCAGAGAGAGAGAGATGAGCAGAGAGGGAGAGGAGAGAAGGGCCGCCGGTTTTTTTGTTTTTTTTTTTGTTTTTTAATTTGTAACTAAGTTTTTTAATTTGTAACTAAGTTTTTTAATTTGTAACTAAGTTTTTTAATTTGTAACTAAGTTTTTTAATTAAAAATGTAACTTAATTAAATTGTAAAAAACAAATGTGTAACTTAAAACAGAGTTACAAATTTAAAGTTTTTTAATTTGTAACTTAATTAATTAAATGTAACTAAGTTTTTTTATAAATGTAACTAGTTACAAATTCAAAAAACAAAACTAAAACGGAGTTATAAATTTAATTACACTTTAATTATTTAGCTACAATTTTAATTAGTTAAAAAAACCGACATTTCTTGTGACTTGTATGAAAAAGATTAAAAAACCGACATTTCTTGTGACTTGTATGAAAAAGATTAAAAAACCGACATTTCTATATATTGTAGCGCCCGTACCGCCGCTCCCATCTCTCTTCTTCTCCGCGTCACCGCCCTCTCTCCTTTTGCCACCGCCCTCTCTCCTTTTGCCACCGCCCTTTTGCCACCGCCGCGCCACCGCCCTCTCTCCTTTTGCCACCGCCCTTTCGACACCGCACTTAAATAATTAGTTTTTACTACATGTTTTCAGGACTGACATATGGCGGACGATAGAGCTGACCCGATTATGGAGAACTATGATCCAGAAATTGAAGAACAGCTATTTGGCATCATAAAAGGCGATATTCCTTATGTGCCGAGCGAACAAGATGAAGAGGATATTTCTTCTTATCTGAATCTTGACGGTCAAGATCAAGGCCGTCAGCAAGATGATGGGGAAGAAACGTCGATCAACGACGATCTTCAATTGCAAGTAGCAGCTAGCTCCGGCGCCGAGGTATATATATATACATTTTTCCTCTGGTGATACAAACTTACTGATTTGAATAAATATGTGTGTACTAACACGCGCGACTCTCTTTCTTATTTTAGCCCTCGGCCGGATCGTCGAAAAAATCGAGTACGTCGTCGTCAAAGCGTGGCGCAACCAAGACGCTCAAACCAGGAGAAACATATACCATCGAGGTTGTCGACAGTGCAACCGGCAGGCCGCTGGAGCCCCCGAAGTACGCCACCAAGTTTATCAACCAATGCGGAGCCGTTGTTAGAGACAACATCTCGATCACCCTCCAGGAGTGGAATGAGCCAAAGAAGGCACGTCTTGGTTTCACTTTTGTTGACAAGAGAACTAAAAAGGATTGCTTTCAAAAGCTTATGGAGCATTTCATCCTACCTCCGGAATACCACAAATTCGATGAGGCGGGTAACAAGATTCAGGAAAACAAGGAGAGGAGGAGGCTACTCAAACACTTCGCTCTTGGTAAGATGGCCGATACATTCCGGAAATTCAAGCAAATCTAGCCCGTGACTATGTCAACCAGAACAAGACTCCGGAATTCAAAGGACAGTATGAGAGACTTGAACATGATTGGCCAGAATTTGTGAAGCAGAAGAAATCGGAGCATTTCATTGAAATATCGAAAAAAATAAGGAAAATGCGGCTAAGAAGGAGTACAATCATGTTATGGGGCCAGGAGGGTATCGCTTTTGGGAGCCTAAGTGGGAGAAGATGGAGAACGAGCTGAGGAGGCGAGGAATCCGTCCAGGTACGGAGGGATGGGACCGAAGGGCCAAAAGCTGGTGGTACGGGCATGGGGGAACGCTAGACCCGGAGACAGGGGCGTGTGTTTACGGGAACAAAATGTTTAAACCCACCCAAGCCCTTATTGACGCAATGAGGGATGCTCAAGAGGGGAAGATCAAGTTCAACAGAGAGAACGACGCGCTGACAAGAGCCCTCGGGAATCCTGAACACGGAGGACGTGTACGAGGCATGCCCGGGAACATTACGTGGAAAGAAGGGTTCTCCCAGGACGATGACCCGTACGGTTACAGAAGCCGTAAGAGAAAGTCGGATCGGGATGACGATGTTGTGGCGCGGTTGGCATCGGATCTCGATGAGATGAAGAAAACCCTGTCTATACTAGTACAGGAGAGATCGGCAGCTGGGACGCATGAAGATCATCCAGCGGATCTCGGAAGCCAGCAGAGAAGCAGCGTGGCTTCCACGGAGGTCCAGCCGGCTACGATGCACCGGATCCAAATTACTGCACCGGAGCCTCCTCGCTACCCCGTGGACGATGTAAAGGAGATGAAACAATGTCATCTGCATTATCCTACTGGGAACATGTCCACGAAGGTAGCCATCGGCAGTGCTTTGCCATGTGAGCCTGGAGCACTCCACCACAACAATCCCATTGCAGATGGCTATGCTCGTGTCACGGTGGAGGAAATAGTCCCAGGGTTTGAGGACCTGGAGATTGACATTGCTACACCCGAAGGGGAGAGAAGACTTGGAGGTGTCAAGCGCCAGTTTATTCTCTGGAAAAAGAAGTTTATCAAGTTTCCAGACGAGGCGCCAAGGCGAACAAGTCCACCCCCCTCCGGTGGTGGTGGCGGCGGCGGCGATGGTGGTGGTTCACCTACACCTCCTTCACGTCAGCCGCCGCCCCCAATTCACCTCCGGCGGGTGCGACGCCCCCCAGTCCACCTCCGGCGAAGAAGCAGCCCCCGGCAAAGAAGAGGAAGCAGTCCTGGACTATTAACCCGGACCCTTATGTACCTAGGACCACAAAGATACCGGGGCCATCACTGAAGCCTCTCACCCCGAGACCTTATGACCTTAGTGTGGAGGAAAATGCAGCGGTCATGGCTGCTCAGCATGAGAAATGGCAGGCGGACTGCAAGAAGAAAAGAGAGCCCGAGCCCAAGCCAGTATATTGACAAGCAAAAGAAGTGGGCTAAGTCATTTTTGACCGAACCGTCCCAAGCCGCGAAGAATCTGCCTGACTACTATTCACATGAACTTCGTAGGCAAGCATTCATCTTGAAGGAGAAGCAAGAGTTGGCGGAGAAGCAGGAGAAGAAAGCCTCTCATAGTGAAAGTAAAAAAGAGGGGAAACAAGTTGCCCAGCTCGGGAAACAGAGTAAACAATCCATCGCCCCTCTCATAGTGAAAGCCGCCGGTCCGGATGACCCCGAAATCATAGCAGCTGCGGCAAGACAGGGATTGACTGTAGCGAGTGCCATAGAACAAGCGGCCAACTTAGGTCTGACTCTTCGTGCAGTGTTAGGCCTTGATGAGGCAACAATGAAGGACGTAGTAATTACATATGTGTCGAATGGGCCTCTCGTCGAGCCTGCGCAGGAAAAGGATCTACCTCCGCAAATGACAGGTCTGCTAAATTGGTACAAGGCTTACATAAAATTAAAAAACGCCAAAGACTATATTTATGCGGAAGTTAGACCTGAGCATCACTTCAAACATTACTATGTACAAATTCATCGGAGTGAATTGTTCCAGCTTTTCAATCTGCGCGAGCTCGACAAATCTATCATCAGTTGCTACTGTAAGTGATTTATTTCTACCCCATCTCGTTCATTGCCTGCACTATATATATATATATATATATATTGTCCTAATTAACTATCTTGTTGTGTATGCAGAATGAAGAAGCGGGAATGCATGATAAGGAACATCCATGATGTTGGGTTCATTGACCCACATATCGTTAATTCATATGTGTTACAACATTTTCCCGCCGACATGGAGGCCGACCTGTGGATGTTTTTATCAAGTCAGGAACTCAAAAGTGATATTCTATTTCCTTACCATTTTGGGTGAGTGTTTCTGTCTTGAGCACATTCTCTTTTGTTTACTATAATCGATGAGTTAATTATGCATGACTGTGCATGTATCGTGTCCGCAGGTTCCACTGGATTCTGCTAGTAATTCAATTTCACGACTCCACAGTTCTCATCCACGACTCTCTGAATATGAATGCAAAGCTTTGGGCCGACTTGAGAAAAATGATGCAGAAGTAATTATATATTTTCATTCACTTGCGCTCTATATCGATCGGCCTATTTTGTTCATTTCCTAATATCAAGTAACTAATAACTCTCTTGTTCATTTAATTTTCTTTGCCTCGTAGGGTTTGGACACGGTTCGTAGACACAAAGGTCGGTGAATTCAAAAAAGAGCTACAGTGGAAAAGGGTAGTGTCTGCGACCCAAGATATTCAGCCAAAGGGGACCAATCTATGTGGATACTATGTTTGTGAGATGATCCGGAGATACACCTCTGAGCGGATTTCGTGTCCGAACAACATTAGCAGGAATAACCTTCGGAAGACGCTTAGTCTAGAAGCTCGCTTCCGACCACTTCAAGAGGAACTAGCTGGATGGATCGCGAAGCAAGTCATCGATCCTAGTGGAGAACACTATGTAGAGGATGTAGAACTTCATATGCAGTAAATCATATGTATGGAAACTAGTTCAAAATTGTATATGGTCATCGATATTGAATATATATTGTCAATTCCTCTTGAATTCTTTTTGGTTCTAATTTCAAATTTGTTTGAAATTGTACGTTCATATGCATGTATATGTAGTACCGTAGAATATGTGAAACTCCTTCAAAATTAAAATAAAACAGAAAAGAAAATAAAACAATACAAACTAAAAAGAAACCAGGTTTAGGGGGGGGGGCTAAAACCCTAAACCTGCGGCGGCCTTTAGTCGCGGTTGGCCAGGAGGACCGCGACTAAAGGTCCTCCGCCCCGAAGGAGTGCTGGCGGCCACGTGGAGGCGCCTTTAGTCGCGGTTCGTAAAGAACCGCGACTAAAGGGGTGGGCTTTAGTCGCGCTTGCTTGGTCGCGGTTGCGCAACCGCGACCAATGGCAGTTGCGAACCGCGACCGAAGCCCTTTTTTCCACCAGTGCTATATAAGTGTATAATTAATGAATCAAGAAGTCCAACAAGCAAGTTTCTACCATATCGTTCGGAGTTCTGGGAAAATATCTTACACTTTGTTATACTTGTTCCTCTGCAAGATAATGAGAAATAATTTCATGAACTGAAAGAATAAATGTTCTTTTAGGGAAAGTAGGGCATGCGTTTATATTTGCAAATCAGACAAACAAATTGTACAAGCATATGGGTAACAAAACACGAGTAGGTCAGTAAACATCCATGTAGTACCAAATAATAAAAACCTAACCTGCAGGAACCAACAAAGATACATCTATTTTCAAAGTCCCGGTTGTTGGAGAAAAAAGGGAGCTGACGTGAGCAGGATTGTAAACGTCCTGATTTGGTGAGTTTAGTCATAGATTGAGCATGTTGTATGCTGTTGAGCAGAGCGCCAGGAGACAATGAAACGAAAAATCTCACTCACCAAATCTTGACGCGGAAGGCATATTTCCATTGTCTAGAAACTGTAGATGAGGAAGGGGAGCACGTACGCTGTAGGAGGCCATGAGCAGTCTTTCTTGTAGACGACCCTGATGCACCTCTCCTCCTCGTCGAGAACGGAACGGGCATACCCAACTGGTGGCGAATATGGCTTCTGGTCCACCATGGTCATCTCTACCTGGCGTGACCATGGCGACGACTGTTGTGGGTATACTTTATGGGTATATCAACGACATGGCCTGGATCCGGCAAGCCCGGGTGGCTCCAGATGGTGATGGTGGCATATGGCCCATCGGGCGGCCCAGTTGCTGTTGATCGTGAAGGATGAAGTCCAGCCCAGGAACGAGGAGCCGGATCCCAACCGACCTACGAAGGAGGCCGGATAGGCCCATAAAGTATCCGGATCCAGCACGACCGGAGGAAGGCGGATCTTGACGTACACGGCACGATATTGTACCGTAGTTAGGCAACTTGTATTCCGGCTAGGACTCTCCATGTAAACCCTAGATCCGTGCGTCTATAAGCCGGATCCCGGGAGCCCTAGAGGCACAACCACAACCATTGTAACAACGCGCAAGCGTCCGATAATTCCAGACAAGCAGTAGGCCCCGTCATCGTGCAGTGTTCCGGCTAGGTAACTCGCGTACCACCGTCCCGTGTGCACTCCGCCCTATGGCCCCTACTTCTCCCCCTCGTGAGGATCCCCCCTCCGAGGTATCGTCGATTAGGCAACGACAACGACCTCCTGGACACGCGGCAAGCAAGGGGGATCAGGCCACGAGCGTAACAGTCGTCGCGAAGGCCGTTCCCACCGGAGACCTCGCCGGGCGCACGGTAGCACCATCCATGGCGCTCTCGCTCGGCGCGGCGGCGGACGCTAGGGGAGGCGGCGGTGCGGATGGGCGAGGTCATGCGTGTGGTGCGTGGTGTACATGGACTGCGAGCCGATTTCTTAAATCTGTTGGGCTTGGCCCATTTGCAGGCGTGCTGGGCGAACGGAGAGGAGTACGACGTTGACGATGAAAGTGTTGACGTATGGCTCAGGTGGGCAGAATAAGAAACATGTTCCTCTTTTCTAAGGGCATGCCCAATGCATAGCCCCAGGGGTGCTGCCTCACAGCTTTATCTTGGTTCGGGTGGTACAAATTAGGTTCGGATAAGGAGGCAGCCTCTTCATCAGGAGGCAGCTTCTTCAGCCATAAAGTAAAAATGTGAGAGAGAAAGAGACAACCCAAATCAACTTTTGAGAAAAAAGACATATTAATAAGACCATAGCATGGCATGCATATGTCAAAAGTTTTATCCAAGCCTAGTTGGACAGCTGCCTCCATTGCTCATGCCCTAAGTAGTGTAGATGTAGATGTAGATTTCATAGCACCCGGCGGCGGCGGCTGGATCTCCCTGCCGGCAGAGCTCATCAAGGAAGTCTCCGACCGTCTGCCGGCCGACGTGGACCGAATCCACATCCACCAGATATGCTCCCACTGGCGCGCGTCCACCGCCCCGCTCGCAGCCTGCCGTCCGTGGATCGTCGCCGGCCACGACCGCCACCGCGACCCTTTCAGCGTCGTTAACCCCATCGGCGACCACTCCTTCTGGCTGCCCCGCGGTGGAAGAAGGATCCAACCCCGGGGGGCCCAGGCCCCGGCGAGCATCCCCTACTGCTACGGCATGCCCCGCGCACGGCTGGCTCGCTCTCACCGACGACCTGCGATCCCCCACCAGGCTCATCCTCTGGGATCCCCTCTCCGGAGCTGAGATCCCTCTGCCCACCCGCACCACCGTCGCCCAAGTCTTCCTCTCCGGCGACCCCCTCACCTCGAGTTCGCGATCGTGGATGGCCATTGCCAGCCAGAAAATCCCCAACGTACAACTGGGGCAGAGCCCGGACCGCTCAGCTCGATTACCCGAACGGCAGGATCAAAGGCGCAGCCTTCCACCACTGCATGTTCTACATCTCCACCATGAACATGTCCCTCGACGTGTTTGTGTTAGGCCTAATGCTTCATGAGTAACACAAGATCGTGAACAATAGCCACTAGAACACCTAATGATCATAATCAGAGAGGTTTAGAGATGCATTACGGGGCATTGACGATCCCATCGACGCCTGCGTGAGGCAGGCTTGGTGTGGCGGTGTTGATGACGAACTTGTGGTCGATGACGATCTGGGGATCCTCCTGATCCCCTCGGGCCGCCACCTGCACTGCCCTGGAACAGAGCGACGAGGTTCCAGCCTTCCCGTTGCTTGTGCGCGGACTGCGATCGGTGCAGAGCCTTAGGAATATCGGGGAGCAGCGAGACTAGGCGACTAACAGATGAGATCGCTAGCCACCGGGGCTCCCCCTTTTATGTGCGCATGCAACAGGGGGCCACGAACCATCAGTTGGTTAGCGACGCCCCCGATCAGGGCGTTTAGAGATAAGTCACGTACAGAAAAGGTCGTCCTGGACGTTGGTCCTGTGGGCCCCCTTTTCTTCTTAACGTTAAGTGTTTCTGAAAATATCTCTTTTATCTGTTAACTGAACCTGACAGTATATTAACCTGACAGATCAATCCAACATTCTCCCCCTTGATCGTTAGGTTAACTTCATTTGCCCATTCTCCATAGAAATAATAAACCAAAGTGAGGTGTTGCAACAACCAATGAAAATGCTATTGAACCTCAACACTTATAGCATACCAGCCTATTTCGAAATGGATAACATAATACTTATTGGGAGTGGTTCTTATTGTGTCCCTTTATTCCAGAATCATAAGGCTTCCAGTAATCCCATGCCGGCAACATGCTCACGAAAGATTCTGGGTGGTAAGCCTTTCGTTAGCGGATCCGCAAGCATACGAGTCGTACTTATATGCTTAACATTAGTTGTTTGATCCTGGATCCTATGCATCACAACATGATACTTAATGTCAATGTGTTTGGCAGCATCACTTGACTTGTTGTTATTCGCATAGAAAACTGCGGGTTCATTATCGCAGTACAATAGAAGTGGTTTTGAAATGCTGTCGACCACTTTAAGTCCGGGAATGAAATTCTTTAGCCATACAGCCTGCCCAGTGGCCTCATAACATGCTATAAACTCTGCTTGCATCGTAGACGAAGCAACTATAGTTTGTTTGGAGCTTTTCCACGATATAGCTCCTCCGGCAAGTGTGAATACATAACCTGACGTGGATTTCTTACTATCCACACAACCGGCATGATCAGAATCTGAATAACCAACAACTTGTAGGTTATCAGACCTTCTGTACGTAAGCATGTACCCTTTTGTCTCTTGCATATAACGCAAGACTTTCTTTGCGGCCTTCCAGTGGTCTAGTCCTGGATTTGATTGGAATCTGCCAAGCATCCCGGTTATAAAAGCCAAGTCAGGGCGTGTACAAACTTGTGCATACATGATGCTTCCGACAACTGAAGCATAAGGAACCGACTTCATCTGATCAGTTTCAATTTGGTTCCTCGGACATTGAAATGTCCCAAACTTATCGCCCTTGACTACTGGGGCAGGTGAGCCAGAGCACTTATGCATATTGAATTTCTTTAGTACTCGCTCAAAGTATGCCTTTTGTGATAGTCCCAACACACCTTTAGACCTATCTCGATGAATCTCAATGCCGAGGACATATGAAGCTTCACCGAGATCTTTCATATCAAAATTGGAAGACAGAAAATTCTTGGTCTCGTGCAGCATATCCTTATCACTGCAGGCCAATAATATGTCATCCACATACAGGACTAATATTGTGAACCTACTGCCCTTAAACTTAACATAAATGCAGTTGTCCTTAACATTTTCAGTAAAACCAAAAGTTCTAATAATCTTATCGAACTTGAGGTACCACTGTCTTGAAGCTTGCTTCAAGCCATAGATGGATTTCTTCAGACGACATGCTAAATGTTTCTTTCCTTCCACAACAAAACCTTCCGGCTGAGTCATGTATACGTCTTCATCAAGGTCACCATTTAGAAATGCCGTCTTAACGTCCATTTGATGCAATTCTAGGTCGAAATGAGCTACCAGAGCCATGACGATCCTAAAAGAATCTTTAGATGACACAGGAGAGAAAGTCTCATTATAATCGATTCCTTCTCTCTGTGTGAAACCTTTTGCCACAAGTCTAGCTTTGAACCTTTCGATGTTCCCTTTGGGGTCGTACTTAGTTTTGTAGATCCATTTGGAGCCTACTCTTTTGGCGTCATTAGGAACTTCTACTAGGTCCCAAACATCATTTGAGCTCATTGATTTCAACTCGTCTTCCATGGCGATTTGCCACTTAGACGAATTCAAACTCTTAATGGCCTCCTTGTATGAGGTTGGATCCTCCACCTTTCCTATATCGTCTACATCCTCACTCATGTAGGTGATATAATCATCTGAGATGGCTTTTCTTCTTTCTCGATGTGATCTTCTCACAGGCGATGGTGGTGGAGGGGCATTATTATTATGAGGATCTTCTTCATTATCCGACTGGTGATTTTCTTCACCTTCTGGATTTGCGTTATCATTAGTTTCAGGATCACCATCAGGTTGAGGACCAGAACTGTGAGGTTCAGTCTCAACATTAGAAGTGATTCTCCTCTGCATTGGTAGAACGACCTTTTGGATAATCGGGGATGGAGCACACACCCGCTTTTCCTCAAGATCGATCTTCCTTATTTCATTAACTTCATTATCCTCAAAAAATACCGCTTGCCGGGTCTCCACGTACTTAGTGGTATGACCTGGGCAATAGAAACGATATCCCTTTCCCCTTTGCGGGTATCCGACGAAGAAACAACTAACCGTTTTTGGGTCTAACTTCTTAAGTTGTGGATTGAAAATTCTAGCTTCAGCAGGACAGCCCCACACACGTAAATAGTTCAAGCTCGGTTTCTTTCCCGTCCACATCTCGTGAGGTGTGTTCGGTGCTGACTTAGTGGGAGCAAGATTTAAAATATGTGCAGCCGTCTTCAATGCCTCCATCCATAGGCTTACCGGCAAACTTGCATGACTGAGCATGCTACGCACCATATCCAAAAGCGTGCGATTGCGGCGCTCAGCCACACCATTTTGTTGAGGTTCACCAGGCATTGAATAATGGGCAACAATTCCATTCTCAGCTAGGAACTTAGCAAAAGGTCCTGGAATTTGCCCATAAGGAGCGTGCCTACCGTAATACTCTCCCCCGCGATCAGATCGTACAACTTTAATTTTTGCATTTAGTTGGTTCTCAACTTCGGCTTTGAACACTTTAAATTTGTCCAAAGCTTCCGATCGATCACGTATAGGGTAAATGTACCCATAACGGGAAAAGTCGTCTGTGAAGGTGATGAACGAATCAAAACCATCTATAGACTTAACATTAAGAGGTCCGCATATGTCAGTATGTATGAGTTCGAGGACACTCGTGGCTCTTACCGCTCCTTTCTTAATTGTTTTTGCATATTTACCTTTGATGCAATCAACACATTTGTCCGCATCGGAGAAGTCTAATGGGAGGAGTACATCATTTTTCATAAGTCTTTCCATTCTCCCCCTCGAAATGTGGCCCAAACGACAGTGCCACAATTTCGAAGAAGTACTAGTACCCTTCCATTTCTTCTCAACATTCGAAACATTACTCACATGCAAAACATAATCATTCATAGATAACATATATAGTTTGCCTCGTCTGACACCGAGGCCAACATCATTATTACAATAATTTAAAACAAATTGTTTGTTACCAAACTTGCACTCAAACATGTTATCGTCGAGACAAGAAACTGAAATCAAATTCCTACTTAAAGTAGGTACATAAAGAACATTATTTAAATGAAGGTGAAAGCCGGTGTGGAGCTCCAAGGTGAGTGACCCAACAGCTTCAACATCAACTTCAACTCCATTTGCAACTCTAAGTCGTCTTGCCCCGCTTGTTATGGTTTGGATCAAATTTAATCCCTGCATAGAATTAGCAACGTGAGCAGTTGCACCTGAATCAATCCACCATGATGTACAAGAGAAATCAGTATATAACATTTCATCAACAAAAGTGATTTCATCTGTACCTTTCTTCATCATCCACTTGAGGTATTCAGCACAGTCCTTCCTGTAATGGCCTTCCTTCTTACAGTGGAAGCACACATTATCAGTAGGTGCTGAAGACTGCCCATTATCCTTTTCCTTTGCTTTGAACTTTGGCATTTCCTTCTTGAAGGTTTTCTTTGGCGACTTTGAAGGGCCTGACCCGTCATGCTTTCTCTTTGAGGAGCCAACATGAAAAGCCTGATCCTTGTTCTGCCTTATCATTCGTTCTTCTTCCTGGACAATCCGAGGGGCTATCTCAGCAAGTGTCCACTTCTCCTTCATGGAATTGTAGTTGATCTTGAACTGATCGAACTCTTCAGGGAGGGACTCCAAGATCATGATGATAAGGAGGTTGTCACTGAGCTCACACTTTAGGTGCTTCAGTTTATTTGAAGCATTTATCATTCTCAGTATGTGTCCCCTAACATCACCATCATTTTTATACTTGCCAAGTAGCTTGTGAAAAAGCTCATGAGCATAAACCTTTTCAGAGCCTTTGAATTGCTCCTCCAAGGCTTCCATAAATTCCTTAGCAGTATCTTTCTTGGGGAGAGCCCCAATAATCTCAGGTGAAATGGAAGAATTCATCACGAGCATTGCAACGTGATTGGATTTGTCCCACTTCTCCATCTTGGAGTCATAAGTTTTCTTTAGTTCATCATACCCCGTAGCACCAGCAACTGGCGCCACGGGCTTATCCTCCCTTAAGGCATAATCAAACTCGTTGAAAGCCAAACATAGCTCAATGGAGTTCTTCCAACGAGGAAAGTTGCTGCCGGTCAACTGCTCGACAGCATCATAACGCATCGCAGCGGAAGCTGAAATTTGACATGGACATTCATAAGTAAAGTTGCATGAATATAAAATATAAACATGCCATAAAAAATTCTTATTCTATGTCAAACACCGTTGGGCAGAAATGACACGAATTAGAACAACATTAGGGAGTTGACTTGCAGAAATAATACAACGTTGGTCAGAATTATTTTTGCAGTCATGACATTCTCAAAATAAACATCAACTTTAAATCATTTAAGGAACTACATATGTGATGCTTAATTTGATAATTCAACATTAAAACATACTAAATACTCTCAACAAAAAATCTCGTTGGTTCATTTCTGTCCAGAACAAATAGCATGTTTGCTGATCATATTATTTTAGGCAATTATTTTCTGTTTATTACAGTGCATAAAACATGAGGTATTAACATAAAAGTGCACTGAAAAACATAAAAGAAAACAGAAAATCGTCGGCCCAGAAAACACTGGACCGTCAACAACCTGGGCCGAAGCCCACTCTCAGATAAAGCCCAAAAGGACCCCCCGGCCCGGCTGCTGCTCCGCCTTGATCTGGACCGTCCAGGGGATCGGACGGCCGAGATCATCCAGGGCCGGAACAAAACCGCCGCCGGAGCCAGAAACCCTAACCCTAAAAACGACCACGGCCGGCGGCGCGCGGGGTGACCACGGCGGCACGGTGGCTGCGCTCGACGGAGCAGCATGCGAGGACCGAGTCCCGCGTGCTCCTCCGCCGAGCGTGGCTACTGGTGCCGGTGTCCTCGTACTGGTGGGGTGCGCCGGCGTTCGGCGGCCATTCGTCAACGACGGCGGCAGGTGGCTCGGCGGCCAGCGACCGCGCGTCCATTCCGCGCCTTGCGGCGCGTCCATCCGCTCGCTCCTCCGTCGGGAGGGAACGGCGGCGCGGGATCCTTGCCCTCGCCGGAGCTATCGCTGCTCCGGCGGGCCCCGAAGGGAGAGGCAACGACCCGGCGGCGTCAGGTGAGTCCCCAAAACTCATGATCTGGTATTCATAATGCAGAAACATATTTGGGAATTTCGGCTAGGGTTTCGGTTCATAATTTTTTTTTGGCATCTAATTATGCATAGACAGGGGCTAATCCGAGGCTTAAACTAAACAAGATTGCTTGCAGATGTAATAATCTGAGGTCCTAAACATCAACATAAACAGCCTAAAAAACATGATCTTTACACAATTGTGATCTCAGATCACCACTAGGGTTCTAGTGCTAGCAGTACTAGGCATCTGATACCATTGTTAGGCCTAATGCTTCATGAGTAACACAAGATCGTGAACAATAGCCACTAGAACACCTAATGATCATAATCAGAGAGGTTTAGAGATGCATTACGGGGCATTGACGATCCCATCGACGCCTGCGTGAGGCAGGCTTGGTGTGGCGGTGTTGATGACGAACTTGTGGTCGATGACGATCTGGGGATCCTCCTGATCCCCTCGGGCCGCCACCTGCACTGCCCTGGAACAGAGCGACGAGGTTCCAGCCTTCCCGTTGCTTGTGCGCGGACTGCGATCGGTGCAGAGCCTTAGGAATATCGGGGAGCAGCGAGACTAGGCGACTAACAGATGAGATCGCTAGCCACCGGGGCTCCCCCTTTTATGTGCGCATGCAACAGGGGGCCACGAACCATCAGTTGGTTAGCGACGCCCCCGATCAGGGCGTTTAGAGATAAGTCACGTACAGAAAAGGTCGTCCTGGACGTTGGTCCTGTGGGCCCCCTTTTCTTCTTAACGTTAAGTGTTTCTGAAAATATCTCTTTTATCTGTTAACTGAACCTGACAGTATATTAACCTGACAGATCAATCCAACAGTTTGACCTCCAGCAGCATCCTCCCAGTTGTGCATAACTCAAACAACAATGGTGACCAGGCCCCTAGTGTTCTCGGTGGATCCATGCATGAAAGTTGCAGATGATAGGTGGCGAATCCGGCAACCAGAGGAAGCGCAACCACTCTGTTGAACACCAGGTGATCAATTCCGCTGCATAAATCCTGTTTTACCCCTTGATTTTGGTACATGGCATGCTCAATATGGGTTTTCTGATCTTTGAAAAGTACCACAAAAGGCAAAACTTGTGTTTGTATGATGCATAGGCTACTGGAATGGTTGTTGTACTTTTGGTGCTTTCCGCCGTTTGGCGTGCTTACCTATTCTCATATTTAGTTCTAATTAATTTAGTATTTGGGCTAACCAGAGCTCACAAACCAAAGATCGGTGTGTTTTCTCATTTTAGTTTAAAACAGTAGTAGCGTTGTTAAAACCTTAAATTTATTTTCTATGATGGATGGAGTATAAGAAAATAGCATTTCGCACATATCATAATATAGCACTTTATCGTTCACGAGATAAAAGTGTGAGAGCACATAGACCTACTTTATCATTCATCTCCTATGAGTTACTTCCTGATTTACATTTTTTTTCTGAAGTTCTAACGTGGCTTCCCCTGACGCGTTGCTCAGTGCCTCACTTCTCCCTCTCCCTCCCAGATTCTAGAACTGATCATGTATTCGAATTTTTGGCTTCAGATATGCTCTTGAATATTTGGTGAAGCTAGATCTGAAAGTCGAAGTGAAGGTCTAGTGCTCATAACAACTGAAGTTTTCCCCCTGCTCATCTATCTGTTCATGGTACCATGACAAGGTAAATTCCTGTTACAGTTCAGTTGTCAAACCACCAGTTCGACGAACTCTCTTGACGCAAGATGGGGAGCCGTATGCACACGAGAGTTCGCACTGTGCTGAGGTGGCGCAGCTTGCTGGGTCAGGTTGTGAACAGGTGTCCTCTGCTGTCTGGTCCGCGGTTGATGTCATCACACTCACAGTGGCTGCCATGACCGGTGAGAAATCAAAAACTGTTGCACAATCTAATCATATGCCACTTACTTATCATTGGTATGTAATAGATGACTAAATTGTACCCCCTTCATATTTACATAGCTTTGAGAGGGGCTTAATTTGTAATAGGGGGCAAAGATTTACAGTTATACAACTCTGGCCAATTCGGATGAATAAGTGTACATTATATACAACCATGAACAATGCATTAACTAACACTAAATCTGGATATTTACTGGTCATACTGAAACTGAAGAGAAACAAATTGTGGACGTGCACTATAAAAAAGAAGTAAAAGTAGTTTCACAAAATTGGACAAATTAGCAGCTTTATGTCTCAATAATTTAGGCATGGCAATGCTATCTGAATCTGAGTTCTGACCTGATGCTTCAATATACAGTGAGCCCCCAGATTCGACCGAGCCAGGGAAAGGTTCACCAGAGACATGCTGCTTTTGCTTCAGCATGGCACAATTCCTGGTTGAGTGAAAGTGTGAGAGGAGCACCACTAAACATAATTGGGTTCATGGGATGCAAAATCTGCTTCAGCAGGTTGTTCTAGGGGATCATGTAGGAAACTGGCTAGAAACTCAACTGGTGATGTTAGTACATGAATGCAAATTTTACAAAACAGACTGTATTGCAACATGTGCTTTGCACTGTCTGTGTACTCAATAATATCAGAATATGTTCTTGGCATGTAGTTTTATATGTGGAAAGATGGTGGGACAAATAGTATGCAACATTACTTGCTTATTCTTACAGCTTCAACCCAGATTATGAGACCTCCATCCCATAATATAAGATGTTATTACAACCTGTATTGATCGTAATAACGTCTTATATTATAGGATGGAAGGAGTATCAGAAACTAAATTGCTAACAATCCATGCAAAAAAAAAAGTTCCAAATACAACAGTCTTCATCAGCTCATTTCAGACATCACAACAAATTAAAGCTTTGCAATGTGTCTGACAAAAGCTTTAGCCTGCATCAGATGCAAAGTAGAATATACTGAATTTCCAACTCCCTTGCGAGGTAAACAAGCATTGGTTTGGTTTAATACAGTACCACAACACGTGCATCTTTACTAAGAGCAACTCTAGCAGCGGCGCCGAGATCCGGCACTGTAAATCGTGTTTACAGCGCGCTGCAATTGAATTTAGCGCGCAACGTCGGCGTGTCCTCCTCCAGAGGTGGTATAGTGCATCGAGCCAAACTAGCGAAAACAAACCTTTAACGGGCGCTGTAAAATAGCGCGCCACAAACATGATTCGGTGATAAAATTGCTTAAAATGAGATCAAACGGAGCTAGCAAAATAAAATTAAAGAAATATTTATTACAAATGCGATGAAACATACAATGTAAAATACTAAATGCAATAAACATTACAAATGCGGTAAAATAACACTAGTCCTTCTAGAAATCTAATAATCGGAACTTGATGAGGATTCCGATGGAGTGGTCAAGAACTCGTTTGCGTAACGATCATCGTTGTTGTTTGGGGGCCTTTTTCCTCTACGCCTGGATGAAGGCCTTGCGCCAGACGCCCTCTTTCTCTGCCCTGCGCTTGGCCTTTATCTGCGCAAATCCGCGATGTCATGCAGGAAAGCTTAGTGTCACGCTTCCATGGCGCGTTCATCCGCCTCCGCGACCGTTGGTGGCGGCGCTGCTCGGCGGTGACGATGTTCGCTGCCCCTGACAGTCGTGGAAGTTCATGTCACAGTGTGGGCATCGGAGCCACCGCGTCATAGGCGCACGCAGCCTCCTCTGCCGTGGCGAAGGTCCCGAGCACAGAAACGTCCCCATCGACTGGGGCGAACACCACGGTACTCAGAGTGGCTGCGGCGGCGTGGAGGCATGACGAAGCGACGGGTGCGAGAACTATTTGGCGGTTTAGGAGCGCACACATCCGCAACTTTTATAGCGCGCTAGATGCGACGTGCCAAATATCACATGCACGCGGGGAAGATTTTAGCGCGCGAGATTTTGCCGTAGCGTCCCCTAACCAACCACCCGTGTGCTAAATGGCATTTGTTACCTCGCCAACACGATATAGAGCGGCCGTTGGAGTTGCTCTAAGCAGAAAATTTGTAGCACCACAACATTTGTAAACGATAGATAAATAATTATCAAAATCTGCACAAATAAGTATCAACTTTGGATAAACATGCGTGGATTTTTTCAATTTCTTCTGAAACATTAAACCAGCATTTTTTTTGAATTTTTCATTGCAGGGTGCACGTGCACCCATGTTCAAATTCTCCACGTCATGTTGATGAGTGACTTTTTTTTCCATGTATGTTATATATACTCCCTTTGTTCCATATAATTCGGCATATTGGGATTTTTTTGACATTCAATACCATATATATATTTATAGTTGAAAATAATACATGGTCGAGATACATGAGCACCCGGATGAATTACAAAATCTTCTATACCTAATAATAAAGGAGCTAAGGTTTCTGCCAAAATTTTCGTCCTACTTTTATTTAGACGGTTTTGCCCTCCCACCAAATCGCATAATACACCTAGGTGCCACCGTAGCATACCGTTTCGTTTCTTTTTACTCTGTCTTCCCTTGCTTGGTTGAGCCGCGTCGCCGCCCGAAGCCGTTCTGGAGAGACGCGGCCACCGTCGTCGCCCGCTCCACTGACCGTCCGGGCTCCCCACCAACAAGGGCGACGATATGGGCCACGCCGCGCTCGAGGCGGGCCTTCTACGCGGAAGGGGACCGCGAGCCGCGTCGCGCTCGAGCTGTGGAAGCTCGGCCACGGCGGGAGGCCATGGCGATAGCGGGCTTATCACCGGAAGAGGAGGCTCTGGCGTGGTGGCGAGCGCTAGAGACAGGAGCCATTCGCGGCCTCACAGGAGGAGTCGTAGACGGGGAAACACAGAAATAGCCAAGAGACGAAGGAAGGGGACGGGAGTCTTCCCCAAATCTACACACCGGCGCTGGGCGTGGTGAAGGGCGCCTGGCAGTAGTTATGGCCCCTCTCTCCCTCCCACCGGGAACGCGGCCGCGGATCCTCAAATTGCTCCCCGTTCTGAAGCTCCTTCTCCCGATTAGTCGTTGCAGGTTCGTTGTGGCTTCGAGCGCCTGCGCCGAATTGAGAGATAAAAGTAGCCGAGTATGGGAAATTTGTCCAGTTTGCCGGGGAAGCGGCGACGCACTCGGCACTCCCACACGGCTCTCGGTCTCTTGGTCGCTTGGTCGTTGGGGATATCTACGAGCGCTGTGTGGTCGCTCCGGCAGGCCCATGTACTCCGTATAAAACAGCCCAATGCACAACCACATTAAGGAACGCGATCGGTTCGTTTGTAATTTAGCTCAGTATAGGATGCTACGTTGCGTTGGTTGAATAGTCCCACCTCGGTGTGTTTGATGAAATCTTACCTATTCATATATGTGAAGTTGCGAGGAATCAGCAAGCCGCCTCATCAGATATAAAATAAGCGCAACTGATGCCTGTCCCGACGAGAGAGCCATGAGCTGCCCAGATGAAAAAGCCCCGCATGCTAATGCTTGTCCCAACGGGATAGAGACCACCGGCCCCACTGTGCACCGCACACCGACGAGATAGAGACCACCGCTGGTTTAATGGTCACTGGTGCGGGCCCTCGCGGTATCGTGGCGGAAACAGAACAAGAACCAGCGGGCTCGCCGCAACAAGACCTGAGTGCCTCCCCTCGCGGTATCGTGGCGAAAACAGAACAAGAGGGAAAGACCCGGCCGTAGTCGCCGACGAATATCCCCCAGTGCCTTGCCCCTGAGCGCGGTCCGAGTTGCTGCCCAATCAATCATCTTTACTTGCCTATCCTATCAATTCTGAAACCTGTGTCTAAATCTAGATAACTGTTTTCCTCCATGGGGTGGCATTTTGAGAAATTGATTCTCACATGTCACAATGATAATTTCAATGTTTTAGACACTTCCATCTGGAGTAAATCGAATAAATTTGGCACTTCCATCTGGAGTTCACCACTACTCTGTTACGTTGGACGGGATAATGGAAAACAACGATTATTTTGGGGCAAATTTTGGTCCATGCCATGTTTACATTCAAAAGTTCATTTTTTTTTTGTTTTGAAGCAATGCATGAGCTTATTTCAGGGTTCGTAGCATAACTCTGGCGGCGGTGGTGGTCACTATGGTCCCTCTTTCAGCTGAACTTGCGCTCACCCGATGGAGCTTCCAAGGTGCATGCATGCTAGCCAGGGCGCATTGCAGAGGATGAGACGTCGAGGACAGTGGAGCATCCTCGAGGAATAGAGGAGCCAACGGTGTTCGGCGTCGGCCGGTAGAGGGGGTCACGCGCGAATGGGGCAGACCAAGGTGCGGTGAGGCGTGGTGCGAGACACGACTGGTACGTCGACGAGCGGCGGAGCGCTGGCCTGTGGCGTCAACCGTAGGCGAAGCTAACGACGGTGGAGAGAAGTGCGTGCATATGTACTTAGTGAGTGGATAGGAATGAGGATAGGGGGTGAGGGGTGAGGGTGCATCGGTCTGACCAATCGCAAAATCGCTTCCTTCATGTGGGTGCGTGGGCCTTCGTTAGGTATTATACCGCTAACAACTTTGGGTATATTTAAGCCAAGATGTTTATTTTAAATCCGTTGCAACGCACGGGCACTTTTGCTAGTAAAGTATAAAAGAAACAAGTAATTCTTCAAAATCTTTAAGATCTGGTTTCTTTCATTATACAATATTGTACTTTTTTGAAGGTTAGGTAACAAATCATAAACCTGAAAACCACAATATTGTACTTTTTCAACGTTTTTCCGCCAAATCGAAAACAAAAGCATAGCACTTCTTCCATACTTTTTGAGAATCCGCAAGAGATATCCTATACTCAACGCGTAACGTACTTTCCCAAGAACGAGAACATATTCATGACTACAAACCCGTCCGAATCAAGGCCGCACGTACGTAAATTACGAACATGCTATGCCAGAGGAGACGGGCAAGAAGCTGAACTCGATGCTCCAGGCATAGTTGAACTTGATCACGTCGTCCCTCCTCACCGCGCCGCCATTGACGAGGGTGCAGTACTTGCCGTCGGGGTCGAGGCTGATGACGCTGGGGTCGACGGGGATGGAGGAGTTGAACCCGGGACAGAGCAGCTTCACGTTGGTCTGCGTGCAGATGCACTTGTTCTCCACTTCCACGGAGTACTCCTGGAGCCCTCCTACCTGATTTCCCACGGCGGTCTGGTTCACCTTGAGATCCGACAGCCCGCACTGCTCGGAAGCATCACCTGCGAACAACAAATAAGAACATGACAAAGAAATATGATGGCTTCATCCAAATTGAATTCGGACATTTCAGGGTTTACCTCCTTTGCAAAGGCAGAAGAGCATCAGCATTGCGAAGATCTTCAGCTTGGCGTCCATTTTCTCCTCTGCCGGTGTATTTTCTCAGTTCTTCTTTGCAATTTTTGGGTTGGGCTTGTGATTTTGTGAAACGATGCTGTATGCAACCGGCTATTTGTAGACCCTGATGGATAGATGGGGATTTCCGTATATAGCATGAGATTATACTGCATTATATTGACTACGTACAATTAAAGACGGAATATATGCCGGTTGCAAACATGCGATATCCCATCTCATCAATAATTAAGAATGTCCAATCTCTACAAATTCAATGTCGATTTGGCATGAGCAAAAAAACGTAGCCCATGCACCGCAGCACAGGCCGACCGTGATAATTCGCAAAAAAAGGCCGACCGTGATATCGCGTTGGCAACTGCTGCACATTGTTTACTTCTTTGTCTCCTTTTTCTCAGTTGTCCTGTGATCTTCAAGCTCTACAGGTTTGATCCTATGTTTCTCGATCTTTTGGTCTTCCACCTGCGCTATTAAAGGGAGTCATATTCATTCTTTTGTTATTTCGTTTAAGATGAATAATTGCAATTCAGCAGATGAAACCTCGACTGAAAGCGTCGTCAAGCCTAGCGGCGATTTGGGCCATAGAATTATCTGAGCTATCATCTTTGTAGGTTTCGCTGGACTCGGCACAACAGCATGCTCTTTCCTTTCAAAATTTCCGGCGCATCTCCCCAGATTTATGGACACACAAATCACGGGAACGTATCATGTGAACGCAGATCTGAAAATCGTGATAGGAACTGATCATGCACCAAAGGTTAGATTTTGCACCACCGTCCCACCTTTGTCTGTATTGTAAAAGGCCCCTTGAATCACCTCATATATCCTCTCAAAAAAAAGAATCACCTCATATACTCACTCTGCCGACGTGTCCTCCCTGGCAACCATCGTTCTCTCTCATCTGGCAAAAAGGCTAGCTCGAGCTGCCTTGGTATCACCTACACCTGGCACCTCCTAATCTGGTTGTTTCCCCTTGATCCGTCCACCATAGAGATCAATATCTTGTGTGTTTGGAAACACGGTATATTTTGTTGCTGCTCTTTTCGACTTTGGATCTGAATCTCGTTTTTGGCGAAAAATTCCATCTCAGCACAGAACTACAGTTTATTTGAATCTTGTATGCAATTAATTTCTCATAGATCTTCGCTGTCCTCGCGCTAAATATGTTCAGCGACGACACATGCGCTGAGGATGGCAAGTTCTTCGGCTGAAGCAAGAGCACTTCATGCTGGATTGACCGGAGGCATCATTGGCTGAAGATGTGCACCTCTCCCCCTAGCAGAACTACCATATAGGCGAATCTGCATGTGTGGCTTCGAGGAAACACGTCTTCAGGACTCACTTTTGTCAGTGCCACCGGATGACTGCGCCCAATGAAGGTTACGGTCCTAGGGTTTCTCGCAAGCGAAGATGAAGATCTACTGGAGATCAGTTTGCTTTGATCTGGCTGGAGAGATGAGTTCCGGAAAGCTCCGCTGGCGAATGGAACAGTGCATATTTTGCCTGCAGTTTGCTGGATCGGGTGGTATTCGGTCGCGCGCACCCAAGTTTTTATTCCGACCGTTTGGTTCCGGTGGGAGCGCCGCGAAGCTATATTCTGTGTTGACATCTGGTGACTTTTTGGTCCATGGTGAAGTCAGAAGAAGGAATATCATGAAGGCCGGATTGGTGGACTGACTAAAGGAGGTTCGAGTCAACGTGATGCTGAGGGATCTGCTTGGCGTTCCGGGCTTGCAGCAGTGGTATGCATGTGGGGCGGCAGCACAGGAAGTTCGAGTCTTACCTCTCAGGGTGAAAATTCAAGGTCTGGCCTTGGTTGTGCCTGGCAATGTTCTTGTTGGAGGCATTGTTTTGAGAGTGGGGACTATCTTCAGGGAGAAATCCTAAGACCTTTGGTCGGGCGACGACGGTGCTGGTGCACTATTTCCTTCTTGGAGGCGTCGCTTTTGGAGAGTCTGTACTTTAGGTGTTGTCACGGTGGTAGTTGTATTGCTGTTGCTAGCTCTAGAAGGCTGTAGCGGAACTTTTATTTCTTAGTTTTCTTTCTCTTTTTTGGCTGTGTGCATCCGTACTGCCATTAGGGTGGGGCGTTGTTGCAGAGGCTGGGTGTAATTGGTATCTTTTGATATTAATATATTCCCTTTATCGAAAAATTAATTTCTCGGATCCTGGGGAAGTGCTTAGCTTCAAGGAATTGTATATTTTGGTCCAGAATCCAGATTGAGTTTGACAAATGATCTCGTTCTTTTGGTGATGAACCTTGAGATTCGAAAAAAATATCTCAATGGTGAACCAAAGCTCAACTATTTGCAGGTGTTATTCGGATTGAAACATCCACAGGAAAGCATTTTTTTCTTTTTTCGATAATGAGCGTATATAAATATCAGGAAGATACCAATTACACCCAGCCTCTGCAACAACGCATTGCCCTAGCGGCACTACGGATGCACATAGCCAAAAAAGAAAGAAGATTTACAAAAAAACAAAAGTCCCGCTACAGTGATCCACTTCTTTAAACAACAGCACTAACACCACCAGAACAACACCAGAAGTTCAACTTCTCCAAAAGCGATGCCTCCAAGAAGGTAACAGTGCACAAGCGCTATCGTCACCCGATCATAGATCTTAGGTTTTCACCCTGAAGAATGACCTGACTCTCAAAACAATGCCTTCAACAAGGCCATTGCCAAGCACAACCAATTAAGGCCAGACTTTGGATTTTCACCCTGAAAGGTAAGGCTTTGAACTTCTCCTGTGCAGTCGCCCCCACTCGCATATGCGTTACTTGCTCTTTGGATCCATGGCACAAATACGATGAAGGGAGTATATCTTGGGCAAACTTTGTAGACTATGTTGAAGTGTATAAGTAGATTGCCTAGCCCTTTCTATCAGTTCGGACTTTTGGTTCAAGTGGCTAGTGCATGAACCTTAACATGGTATCAGAGCCCCAGGTCTCGAGTTCAAATCCTGGCTTTCACAATTTATTCTAAATTCCCTCAGCCTCCTGCCGCGCCCGGCCTCCCGCTGCCTCTTTGCCTCTCTACACGTGTTGACTTGTCTTCTAGTCTCCCTGTCACACATGAGAGGGGGTGTTGAAGTGTATAAGTAGATTGCCTAGCCCTTTCCATCAGTTCAGACTTTTGGTTCAACTAGTACAAATGCCCGTGCGTTGCCACGGACGAGCGACATCACACACAAACAAATTAAAAGTGTGGTTAAAATACAAAGATTACGTCCTTGACCTATGATATTGTTTCTAATAAAGTTGATTTATGTCGTTATACGGATCAACAAAGCAGAGTAGCGGCATCTATGGTGGATGAGAAGACGGCATACTCATGACGAAGTTGTCCCACCGATTTTTAAGTGCAAGATGTCCATTTTGGGAGTTGCGACAAATGCAGCGAAGGCTGCTCATCCTGTAACCGAGGAAGCAAAGTGGAAGAAACCTAAGACGAGGCAGGTAAATATTAACGTCGATTCTACCTTCTATGCAGATACTTTCTCTGCAGCGGTCGGTGCCATGGCCAGGGACTATCAAGACCAGTTCATAGCGGTAGAATGCAAATTTTTACCCCATGTGGTGTCTGCATCAATGACAGAATGCAAATTTTTACCCCATGTGGTGTCTGCATCAATGACAGAAGCGCTGACAATAAAGGAAGATTTCAACCTAGTTATAAAACTTAGGTGCAACTCAATTGCAGCTGAAGGCGATTCCCTAGAGACTAATGCATGCTCAGGTGAAGATACTTGGTGGATGAAATTGGCTGTGATTTATGCGGATTGTGTGGATGCTATTACTATCGTTGGTAATGTTATAAGTTATTGTTCAAGGGAAGCAAAGAAAACTGCCCATGAGCTAGCTAGAGTTTGTTTTATTAATAAGGTTTCTTGTGATTGGGACGATGACCGCCTTAGTTTTTTGTTGAACAATCTCATAAACCATGCAACCATTGTTGATATTTAATAAAGCTCTTGTTTCCCTAAAAAAAGAAGCATAGTAGCAGCATCCATAGTAGGTAAAGGGATGGAAACAAAGCCATTATGTTGTCTCATGAGCCTTATCTTTTTCTCGGAATTTACACTTGAGACATGCATAGCTTCATCACATGGAGTGAAGCATGGATGCGAAGAGTAATTCTATTATGAGCAGGCAACTTTTGAAGAAAAAAAATATGAGCACATTCAAATGTGTAATGACATTCAAATGTGTAATGAATAAGAACTATCTAGTACAGATTCACCAATCCAGCTGAGTTACCAGAGTTGCACATGTAAAATTAGGAAACTTAGCACCCGAGGGGTGCATGCAGACACTGCTGATCTGCGGTTGATGTTGTTGGAGACAGCGATGATCTCGTTGGCCTGGTAGACGCGCTGGCCGCTGGCCGTTGGGTGGTGGAGAACGCAGCTTGGGGGAGGCATGCGGTGGAGAGACTGCTGTCGATGGAGGTCCTGGCGAAGCATCCCACTGGCTGAATCTCTCTCTATATAAATTTCTCTATCTCTGTCGACCCATCTCTCTCTGGTTCTAAAAAATATCAATTTCTTTGCCTGAAAGATGATAAATTCAAGACAATCACATCACATCTCCCGATTATTCTTTTTAAAAAATAAATAACCCTCCCGAGTTAAGTAAAGGAAAAAAGGCAACTGCTATGACATGAATGGCAGACAAAGCCGACCTATTTTCATGTGCTCCAATATTGTTTGTTAAACTGTAACACTACCAATTATAGCATACTATGTTCTATCGTGTTTTCAAATTTGGACGACCAGTTAAGTCTCTGACCAATTTTTTTTACCTTGCTGTGTCAACCCAGGCCTCAATGCAGAAAATGCAATGTCCTTGTGAAATGATAGAACTGTATGGCATTCAGGAGACATGATGGTGCACACCATGAAATCAAATGTGCATAATCTACCTAAATGACCTGAGGACCGCTTCAGGATCCCACTATACATATAACCTATTACGGAAAAGGGATTGATGAACATGTGGATACAGATACTAAGACTCCGATGAATCTGCTCAAATAAATGTATAGCCTGGGTTAATATAGTTGCATCAAATCAATAGATCATATTCTACTGGTAGAGTATTAACTCGTTGCTCTCAGTACTTTTGAGTACTTGTCTTTTTACTGAACACGCACCAAAATGTTAACAGCGCTTCAGGTCCAATGTTCATTAGAACATACACAGCAGTGCATTCTCAGGGTTCCAAGCTAGTCAGATCATTTTGTCACTCCAAATTGACTACCTAAGTAACAATATAGTTTGCCCAAGGAGTATAAGATCAAGAAACTTAGCTTTCAGAGGGCAATTCTCACGAAGCAGGTGGACATCCTATTATATGCTCTATTTTCATCTGTTAGAATTTCAATATCCTCTTATTATTAGCAAACAAAAGCACCAGGGTCAAGAGTGTTGCAGGGAAGGGAGGAATTGACTGGCCGCTGGATGTTGCTCACAGGTGTGGTCTTCCTAGCATTTATTCATGATGGAAAGAATAAACAGCACCAAGCATTTGCATCAGTTTCAGGTGACAAGCTTCCAATATATATCTTCTTTAGATACAAAAGTAGCAACTTCGCAAACAAACTGTATATGATGCTAAAATGCAAGCCTGGTAACTATAGTCTAAAAGAGAAACAGACTTTATTTGGTGACTGGAGCCTATAGATATCATACACATGTACATACATGAACGAAAAATTAGGGAAAACATAAACTGTTCGTCTAAGCAAATATCTTTATAGCATCCATCATAGTAGCCAGCACTTAAAGACCCTTGCATCTGATTCTAGTTGTCATTAGAAAATAAAAGTATTTCTTGACACTCTCCTAACACAAGAAGTACTATGACTACAACATAAATAATAGTTCATTCTTGCATGTGATTTGATAGAAAATAGTTGCGGGTGCTCATTTATCAAGTATCAGAGTGTGAATTTCATTAATTTGGTCATAACAGCATGAAATTCAAGAAAAATAATGCCCATCAATAATGCTCTTTTATCAAGGGATATTAATACACAATTTTTTTACTCTGAACTTCAAAGAGGTAACAGGGCTTATTACAAACAAAAGTTAGATGCACACATGGGATAGTTACAATGGAAAACTGATATGTTAAGTACGAAAGTGCACATGCAGTTTAAGAACAATGTAACTGGCGGGAAGTTCCATGAAACACTTGCATCCATCTTTGGCTTCTAGGAATAACCAGGGAATGATCTCGCGATTAATCTAGAGAGCCGTTGGGCAAGATACCTTTAAGGGCTCATATAGTACATCATGGATATCAAGTTTAGTCTAACAACGGTTCTCTTCATAATAATTTCATTAAAGATAGCTCTAAGGGCTTCTGATACAACTCCACCCATGAGGTACACTACTCCAAACCCAGCTAATTGTATTTTCACATCACTAATAATGGATATATGTGCGTCGCTTTGCTTTAATAAATGGCAGGCATAGTAGTGACACGCTTACCTTCGATAGTCTCGCTCGTACCAGCCCTTCTAATCTGAGGTTGGATCGGCTTGTAGCTACACACAAATGTTCATAGAGGGAGGTTTATGCAGCATAAATAAATTTTATTTATTGGTTGTGAGAATTAAGTCATGTAAATTGACCGACTGGGTGGTATCATTCACTGGTGCAGATGGATCGTAATATATATCCTTCACCTTCCTTCTATTTCCAGTTGCATATATGGTATGGAAGGGAAAAACCTCACTTGCAAGATAACATGAATTTTATTTTCCAAGAGGATAATTAATAGTTATGTTCTAGATTTTTATATAGTCATGTGCAAATAACAGTAATCAAAACTGAAATAAACAAAATGAAACTTGTTGGAAAGACTAATAGCTAGAAATGTCATCACTAATAAACCGTTGGATGATAATTCCCTTCCTAAGCATTTGTAATTGTTTCAGTGCACCATTCAATTCAACTTGACGCTAACCAAGAAATAAACTAAAAACATACATGAACCAAATAAGTGCATTCCCTCGCCTCCAAAGCATTTGTAAGTAAACGAAGCTAAGAATTTCATCGGTAATAAACTGATAGGTGATACCTATCTTACCAAGCATATGTAACTGATATAGTTAATTAATCAATGCACCATGGTGGACCATACAAGTACATTTCAATAGCTTATGTTCATCTTATGGATCTGCTAAACAAAAATGAAAAAATGAAGCTTAAGTCGGAATGTGTATATAACAATATATTGTAAGAGTACAAAAGGTAAATTTGCACGAAATCAGAAGAGATTACACTGTGGCTGCCAGAAAGAAACCTATGTTGTATGGCATTTTTCTGAAAATTTTGGTAATATGAAATGTACCTGTATTTCCTAAATGAAGATTAATTAGCATGATATGAAGCAGCATCTCCGAGTAAGATAGAACTTACCGCGTGCAAGTCAGCTAGCACAAATCAGGTGACAAGGTTCCAGTAAGTGAATTACCGCTGAAACCTATGAAGATAAATATGACAAAATGCTAGTATCTTCTCCTATTACCGATCGGGTAAATAGAAAGGAAAAACTATGTGGTGTAGGGCAGGGTAACTTACATGTAAGCAGAACTTCATTTCGATAGATAAGCTTTGAAATGTCACATATAAGTTGGTTCTGCGGCAGATCCCTATTATTATTTTTTTGTACATTTCATACTGGAATTGTACATTCCCGGAACATACACGAGTACATAGTTTTCAATCTGTCTGGTCAAGAAAGAAATTTTGCTACCATGCATCTACTTTATAAAAAATAGCGCAACACCACAAAAGCATGTAATCCAGGGGAAATTTTACTGTATAGACGTTTAACAACAAAACATAGACACACATGATTACTTGTCTACTTTTTGTTCTTTAATTAACAGAACTAAAAACATTAATCAAACAGTACTCTCTTGACAAAAGTGATTACCGCAATTAGCATCCTTTCCAACCCCACGGTAACAGAAAGAACAAATCATAAGTATTTTTTCATGTACCGCCAAAGAACAAATCATAAGTATTTTTTTAAGTACCGCTGAAGGATTCCCAATGGTTGGACGTACAACTCTTCAATACTTAGCAGGGGCCTAATCTACTTTGGCTGTATGTACATGAGCACGGGAGACAAAGATGAAAGTAAGAACAAAGGATTTTGTACTTGTTAAAGTTAAAAACAAAATTGGACAAATGCCTTATATACTTAGATTAACTAAAGTAGAAATTAGATTGGCTTACTGTCAGAAATTAGACAGATGAATTACACCAAATGATTTTCATTGCTTGAAACAGCAATAGCTTTTTCCTCTCTCTTAATCATTGAGCCAATCTAAGACTCAAAGTACTACTTAAGCAATAAATTATAATTTTAACTTGAAGAATTACTTTCATTTGTGAGAAATATATAGCTAGGAACCGGAAGAAATTAGTTTCAACAGAATTAGTCATATGAGTACGAAAACAAATTAATTAGGAATAGATCAAGAATTTGCATGATATCATCAGACAGCGCAAGCGGCACCTAACAGCTACCAATTAGTACGATGACCATGTAGATTTTGTGCCCCAACAGGTGCATCCAGGAGATATCCCACGCATAACTTTCTCGTATCTCTTAGCAATCGACTTCACCAGGCTAGTTGATGCTCCTTGGAAGTGCATCGATTGATCAATAGGTGTTGGCCTAATTGGAAAAGGAACAACGAGTCACATACCTGAGATCAGCCATGTATAGCTGCGTCCGGCCGGATCGTGCAAATTTGGGCTGTTGCCGCCGCGCCGCTGTGGTGCAGTATCACCAGAAGGATTTAACTTCATCGATCACATACCACGACTATCTCTAGTCCGGCTCTACTACATACACCTGCACAGCAACGGGTAGAAGAGTCCTAACCGATCAAAACAAGGATTCAAAGAACCTGCGCGGATACAGAGAGCCAAAAAGAAGGTTTCAGATTCCCTAAAAAAGAGAAGGTTTCAGAGAACACCACCCGCGAATGAAATTCAGAGGACAGCCAACGTCATTCATTGCAAACGATCACCGTATCCAGAGAGAAAGATTCACCTGCGCCGAAGCTGTTCAGGCCACCGCTGGGTTCCATTACGGCGACCGTGGCTGGGCTGCATCTCCGCGAGCCGACGCCGACCGGGCGACTCCAGGATCTGGGCTGGGTCGGATACCTCCCGGCTTTCACGAGCTGTGCTCCGACGCTCAGCGCCGGCGATCTCCACCGGCTTGGCTCCCCTGATGCCCTGCCAGGTCCTGGGTGTGCCGGTTGGTCGGGCTAGCTCATGTCCTGGCGGAGCTCGAGCACAGGCGGGGCATGTGGAGGGCGTCAGTCCAGCGAGCGGGCGAGCAGCGGCATATACGTGGGAGTCGGCGCGGTCAAGCGGCGGCGCACGGTCAGGAGACGGTGTGGAAGAAAACGGCGGCGGGGCCGAACCCTAGGAAGGTGCTTCGTGAGAGAGGAAAGGAAGGACGTTTTGTTTTCAGGAAAGGAGGCGACGTTGGGCTTTGGCCCATTTCAACGCGAGCGAAGCCCGACGGAGTACGACGAAAACGGACGACTGCCTGGGGTCTGGGGAGAATAGGGACTACGTTCTTTCTTTTTAAGTAGTGTAGATAAGTAGTGTAGAAGTAGCTATTGCATGAACCTTAACAGACTATACCTTAGTAACAGGTTTCTGCATAAATATGTGGTGGTGGGAGGAGAAGTTCTAACATCTGGCCATTGTTACACAATCTAGTGGTCCAGATTCAAAATTTTCATGTGATACGACCCCAACAAATCACATGGCCATCCACAACCAGCAAAACTAATTTCTCAATGAGTAGGTAATAGATACTCCTCACACATCTTATGTTTCTTCAGTCAGTCATGCTACAACCTGTAGCATTTTTATTGTTGCACCAATATATGGACCATTGGTCTCTTTAACTCGCATGATTCATGTTCTCTGCAGTATGATAGTATTGGGAATTATTGTTTAGGAATTAAAATCCCCCTAATATCTTATGCGATTTATTCAAAGCAAAGAAGCCCTCGGAAAGTGTTTGACAAGAAGGAGAAACACACAATCTGAATTTTAACAAGATATTTATTTTGGATCGATGCAATGTTTCTCCAACATACAGTACATGGGAACGAATTTCTATCTCAAAGTTGACCGCCAGAATTGATATTTTCTTTGTTAGCCAGGGGATGTCGTGGTACAACACAATCCTATACAACAGATTGGGTACATAACATAAGTGCCCTCACAAGTCATAGAAGCATGGTATATCTTCAAGCTTGACTTATTTATGCATGGAGGATCATTATCGGCAGTTTGATCAGAATTTTTCTGCACCCGATTCGCCCATGGCGATCCCCACCGGCTTCTTCAATTCCACAGCCGATTTTGAGAAGTCCAAAGTAGCCGTCTGAACCAGGATGTATGAGGCGATGTCAAGAGAAACAACAACAAGAAACAAGATCATCCCTGCCATGAAAATCCCGACGCCTGGCGCAATACAACTTCCATTCTTGGCGATATTCCTCGTATAGCCGCCCATCCCTAGCATGGTGCCCACCATGAAAAGTATCACCACTTTAATCGCAAGGATCCTGGAAGTTCGCACAGCATAGAGAAGAGATTTATTGAATAATCCTTTTCTAAAAAAGAGACCCACTTAATTAATCCTTGCATATAAAAGCTCCTTCACATAGGTATTTAAACAGTATACAGGGTAGTACTTTTCAGTTTATATATGTACCAGGAGGAAACGAACAAGAGGACGGCGACGAGGCGCCTGGTCTGGCTGGGAACATTCCGCCACGCTCCGCAGCAGCCGATGACCGTGCTGGCGAGGACCTGCGTTGTCAGCGACAGCGCCGCCGCCACCACGCCGAGTGGCATCGCCGGCGACGGCATGTACCGACAGAACTCTCCGTGATTGCGCGGATTGGGATACACATTCTGCGTGCATGAATAATAATGCATCACACGGTTAAAAAGAATCAACAAACTAGATTAATTAAGAATGGCCGCCTGACGTTACCAACGCCATGTAAACCGCGGAGATGGCACCGGATATGACCGTTATCACGGCGAGCACGCCCGCCGCCACCACCACACCTTTCTTCCCCATAGGCGGCGATGATCTCACGGCTGATTAATTTCTTAATTATAGTTAATGGCCAGCTGATCAGTTGGAATATTGGGTCGATCAGATATGCATGCTTAGCTATTGAAGTACACACATATATATAGAAAGAGAGAAATATGATGAATAAGAACGTGAGTGCAACACATTAACTAGGTTCTCGAATAAGGTTAGCTCGACGACGGTCTAACTGAAGACCATTGTTATGTAAGCGCATTGCTGCACCTCGTTACTAGCTAGGAGTACAATGTCAGTACATGTAGAATCAAGTTGACTTGCATAAAATACAGATATGGGTCTTAGTAAGTCGCATGCATGCGCGCAGCATGTCGATCTTAAACGTCGTTATGTGCGTTGGCATGACAAAGTTACTTTGGGCTCTCAGCTGGGTGCAGTGCATGCATGTCTTCACCAAGAAACAACAATATATATAATCTTCGGCAAAGTTAGTTTCAGGGTCCTTGTCATGAAGGTAACCTAGTTGTGAAGTAAACCGGTGATGTTAGATAGTTAGGGCTTGATTGGTTGCTCGCAATATCGGTTTACGGCTCCACAGATGCGAAAGTCGTTCCTTTGGTTTTTTCCGTGTTTTTTGTTAGCATGAACTTTAAAGCACCCTCGAGCTTGTCCTAGAGAGAACGCTCCGAAGGGCCCAAATCGATAGAAGACGCGTGTGGGGAGCGAGGGGTAGATTGCAGGAGCAAGAACTTTGCATTTAGATGAGTAAAGTAGCCTCATCGCACTCTGATTCGGTCACCTTTGCTCTAAACATAATCCATCCACAATTTTCCTCGCGCGTAGCAAGACGGCGGCGGTGATTTTGATCAGCAACACCGGTTGCTCCGACTTGGCAGATCTCCGACAACGCCTCCGTCACCCTATCGTCTCGCGCTCCGGCAGCGGTGGGTCTCGCAGATCCGTGGCACTGCCGAGCCATCTTCGTCCTTATCATCCTTTCTCGCCGTCGTTTCCTGCACCAGCAGCATGACGTCGCCTTCAGAAAAGGCTCTAAGCACCTATAACCAACTCCCACCCCTACATTTAGTTCTTTAGCTCCTTTTTTTCAACTTCTGCCCAATTAAGATTATTCATGCAAAATTCAAATATTTAGGTCAATCAGTTGAAGTTTTTTATTCGCGTGGTTGCCCTCATATGCTCCTATGTTTGAGCCCAACAGAGAGAGGAGGATAGACCTGAAGTACATCTATAAGAATAAGAATGTAGAAGCTATCAACATGCTTAGGATGAAAAGAACCCCTTTTAATAACCTTGTGAAACATTACAATCAATGGGGTTTCTTAAAGATAGCATCCACACCTGTATCGAAGAGGAAGTAACAATATTCCTTCATGTTCTGTTTTTATACATAACTAGAGATTTTGAGTGATTCACGTCACATGGAGATGATCAACTGAGACATTATATCGGTAACCAATCATGTATGCTATTGAAGAGCTGAGAGGAGAGATGATCAATGACGCCTAACTACTTGATCTTGTTCATGTTCATTTCAAGATTGTGTTGGGGATCGATGGTATACTCATGTTACTGAAAGAGTTTCAAGAAGAGACTATCATGCATACATGGGAGAATGTGTTACACCCGCCAAAATGTGCATGTCGCTATTTATTTTGATATGAGGGTCACGTAAGTGTTCCCTAGAAGGGAATGATCAACTCAAGATGCAACGTTTCTTGTTGACAGCTTCCCCAAAAAATTCAAAGGGTAAGTTCTACTTAGCTAATGCCATATATGCTTGCTGCCCTAGAATTCTCCATCCCTTCGAGCTAACAAGGTACCATCTCAATGAGTTCTCTACAAAACTTTACCCCAAAATTACCATGGAACTTTTTAATCTCAGACACTCAATCCTTATAGTGATGATCGAGCGGGCATACCATGCTATGAAAAAACAGATTTAAGATCTGTAAGATCCCATGGTTTATTAGAAGAAGATAAGGGATTAATATTTTCGTGCCATCGGGTTCTTAGTTGTACTCAGTTTTCCCCAGCCGCTTAAATTTTCCTCAGTTTTCCCCTCCCTCTAGTTTGAAACACTCACAAGTGCTGGAACGGCCGGTAGCCGTCAGGTTAGAGGCATTGACCGTTAGTCTGATCGGGTGGGGCTGCACAGGGGCTGCTCCTCCCTAACCGTCTCGAGCTGACGGGTAGGGTCAGGAGATACGTCGGAGCAGCCATCCATCTATCGCTGACATGTGGGCCGTTTTATTTCCTGATTTTATACGCGGTGCTTCCAATGACAAATGGGGCCGCTCTATAGGGTTGCCGCAGCCAATGACCAGTGGGGTCGTCTATTTTTCAGGAAAAGACATATATTCCCGCTCTGTGGGGCTGCCGCAACCAATGACCAGTGGGGTCCTCTATTTATTTAGAGAAAATCATATATTGCCGCTCTGTGGGGCCTCCGCAGCCAATGACCGCTGGGGTCGTCTGCCGCAGCCAATGACCAGTGGGGTCGTCTATTTTTCAGAAAAAGATATATATTGCCACTCTGTGGGGCAGCTGCAGCCAATGACCATTGGGGTCCTCTATTTATTTAGAGAAAAATAAATATTGCCGCTTTGTGGGGCCTCCGCAACCAATGACCGCTGGGGTCATCTATTTATTTAGAGAATATCATATAGAGTCGCTCTGTGGGGCCGCCTCAGCCAATGACCGCTGGGGTCGCCCTTAGTGAAAAGGCATATATCCCTGCTTTTAGTTAGAGAGAAGCAACAAGTTCGCTAATTAATTTTTCTTAAGCTAGACCCAGCAGGTGACTATTTTTGCAGCTTAATCTAAAGTGAATTTTATGCTAAACATGGGTGGAACCTAGTGTTGTGTATCTCATTAGTCACCGGAGAACCGCTGGCAGCTCGTTCCCCACCCTCGGACATAGCAGCCATCGTCGGCGCCTCGTCGCGCCACCGGCTCTGTCCCCCGGCGGCGTCGGACGGACTGCGGCGCTGCACATCAACCACGGCTCCAGCACTTGTTTCGTCCGCACGCATTGTACCACCGCAGGAAAGTCCGCCGCAAGCAGATCCGCCGCCCACGACGACCGGGATTTGTTCCGCGCACCAATTGGTAGTATAGCTTGGTAAGACCTCCGCTTCTGCCTCCCCCGCCCCTAATCGATTCGGTTCCCGTAATTTATTTGATTTTGGAGGTGCAAAATAGTCCTCAATTTCTGGTCGTAGCGGGTACATCGGCGAGGGTGGGGATTCGATCATGTCATGGCCACGTTCTACTTCTCCTACCTTGTCGGAAGTGCAGGTATGTAGCTTCTGCTCTTTGTACTACCGTTGAATTTGAAGTGCCGTCATGGCCTGTTGGAGTGATTTCAGTTGTTCTTTTTCCATTATTGTTACAGTTAGCAGGCAAGCCGATGATCCATGGTACATTGCATACCAAGATGAATCAACCCAGTGGTGTAGCCAGAGGATGGATTTGGAGGAGAAGGTGGCCAATTTAGGTGATGAATTGGCCCGTAAAAACCTGATGATATTCAAGCTGAAGCGTACTGTGGAGGAAGAAAAGAAGAATTCAGAGCTTATTCGCAAGCAGATGTTGAGAGTTGAGACAGATCTTGCCGTATTTGATCAAGTGGTAGAAAATCTAGAACATGAACTTCAAGTTATGGGAGAGGAGAAAAGTAGATTTATCTGGGCAGTTTTATTAGGTGTCATCCCTGTCCTAGCAGTTATGTGGTTGTGGTAGACGATTTAGATAGTATAGAATTGTTATTCAGTAGATGGCTCTAACCAATGTATTTTGTTGTGGCTCTAACCACTGTATTTTGGCGTACAATTTCCTAGTTGTGCTAAGTAATGCGCGCGATAATTTTAGCATGCATGAACATCTTATAAAAGTGAAGGGATCCCAAAAGTGAAAGCATGTACCAGCCTCTCGGATCAAATACATATCAATCTTCTCAATCAAGTTAGGATAGAATTCAAATCATACATACGGATGTACATGGACACATCAAGAACTTGGAGAAGCTTTTTTTGAGATGGAGGTAGTAGTTCGAACAATTTTATCCCAATTTGAAATTGAAAAATACAAATTTATCATAATTTATCTCAATTTGCAGCGTCGAACACGGCCGCGCAGCGATGGGCAAGAAGGGCCGGGACGACGGCCGGCTGAGGGGTGGTCATCTGCGCCATCCGCCGTCGAAGTGATGTTGTAGGCGATGGCTTCAATGTTCGTGGCATCGATGACCACTGTCGGCACCCCGCTATCTTGGTGTACTTCATCAGCGACGGATCTGCGGAGGGCTGGATCGGCGGCTTCGCAGCGGTTGTAGACGATGGCTTCAATCGTCTTGGCATCGATTCGCACTCTCGGCACCGGAAGTGAGACATCAATAGGCTCCGACATTGAAGGCTAGATCTGCGCCGTCGAAGCGATGTTGTAGGCGATGGCTTCAATGTTCGTGGCATCGATGACCACGGCACGGCCGCCGTCTTGGTGTCCTTCATCAGCAACGGATCTGAGGAGGGCAACAAAAGTGAGACATCAACAGGCTCCGACATTGAATGCTGGATCTGCACCATCGAAGCGATGTTGTAGGTGATGGCTTCAACGATCTTGCCATCGATGACCACTGTCGGCACAGCCGCCGTCTTGGTGTTCTTCATCATCAACAGATCTGAGAAGAGAAACAAAAGTGAGACAGAGAGAGACATTTCAACTATTTCTGAGGGTTAGATCCTCACCGGCACTCTCCGCTGCACGGTTAGATCCGCGCCGCCGGACGCCGCCGCACGCCGCCGCACGCACGGTTAGATCCGCGCCGCTGCAACCGCTGGAGTAAGAGAGGCAATAGGAGAGAGGAAGATGCGACTGGAATATGTGACTGCCAGGGTTGGTAGGTATGTGCTCTGCTCTTCTCTCCGTATGCGTCCATCGTGGTAGAGAGAGATACAGGCCGTCCGATCATAAATGATCGAACGGTACAAGCGTACGTTGAGCTTTCAACCAACCAAGATCCGTGTGACATACATCTCGACCAATCAGATTTCAGCCAGTGAGTACAAGTGAGGAAAACTGAGTAGAACTAAGAGGGGAAAATGTGAGGAAATGTTTATCGGAATGGCAAAACTGAGTAGGACTAAGTAAAACAAGTGGGCCCGAAGGGGGAAAACTGAGTAACACTAAGTAAAACAAGGGCACTCAAATAATAAAGGGACTAAGAGAAATTGAAGATTTTGGCATAAAAATTGTAAAATTGTGTTATTTGAACAGTATATTACATTTTGGCCGACGTGATATTGTTTGCAATTCAAAGATACACAAGTGTGACGACTTTGCACTCATTTGGACAAATTAAGTTTGTAAGCATAGTGGGTATTTGGGAGGTGTGTTGAGTAGAAAGCTCTGCATCCTCATAGCTAGTAGCTCATGGATTAGGAAGTGGTTTTGAAGTTTTTGGCATAAAAACTTCATATCTCTATATTTCCTTTTCCATTATTATTTCTCTAGGTTGTAGGTAACAAGACTCCATGGGAAGGTTCCACCATGTTTTGAATTATTTTGAATTAAACCCTAAACCCTAAAACCCTAAACTCTAGAGAAAATGATAAATGTGGCTTAACACATACATTCAAGGGATCCCTACATTCAAATTGTTCAATACAAAGGGATCCCCAATACAAAGGGATCCCCAATACAAATTATTCATACAAATTCAAATTGTTCATACAAATTCAAATTAGTTGTTCAGAATAAAATCTTTCTCTTGCTCCTGGTGTGACTCGCTGGGGCCACCACCTTACTCCGGGTAACCCTACCAGGGATATTACCGGTGTCTACCTTCCTTTTGCCCTCTTTCTTGTTCTTCTTCTTCTTCTTCTGCGAAGCTTGTGCCTTTTCGTCTGCAACCTGCTCTTCGAAGTTATCCCTCAACTGGCCCATCATAAAATCAAGGTATTCTCTCTCCATCTCTTCCTTCTGCTCTCGGTCCATCAGTTCAAGCAGCTCTCGATCCATTTGTTCCCTCTGCTCTCGATCCATCGGTTCAAGCAGCTCTCGATCCATCGGTTCAATCTCCTCATGTTGAATTGCTGCTTCAATCTCCTCATGTTGAATTGTTGCTTCAATCTCCATCGGTTGAATTGCTGCTTCAATCTCCTCATGTTGAATTGCTGCTTCAATCTCCTCCTGTTGAATTGCTGCTTCAATCTCCTCTTGTTGAATTGCTGCTTCATTCTCCTCTGCATTTGCTGCTCCCGCCTGATCTTTCATTCCAAAAGCTGGGTTAACTGGATTTTTACAAAGCCTAGCAATGTGTCCAGGGATTCCACAACGTTTGCACTTTCGTTTTTGAATCGGTGCACCACCCTCTGCACTAGCTCTGATCCTATTCTTCCTCGTCCTACATGTCGGTCTAGTCAACAAACTAGAGAGTACAGTTTGAAGCCTGGATCGACTTTCATCCATTGGTCTTTTCCCAACAACGTAGGAACATTCATAGCATATGCAGCCCTAAATTTGGCAACAGAGAAATACTCTGACACATACTGATCAACTTCACCTTCTTCGCCCCCTATAACACTCATGAAAAACAATGCGTGTATGCAGGGTATCCCACGGATCTACCATCCCCTACAATGGCATGTCCTATCAACCAAACTCACTGGATACCTCCACTACCTGTTTTTACTGTTAGTGTAGGTTACCTCAGCCCCCACTCCTTTTCTGACGCATTGCATCTTCAATTGTTTTGCCCTATCATGCAAAGACTTAATCAAAGATGGGAGCATGAGATGGCCAGCATATTTTGTGGATGCAATTCTTTGACGCAGATCGATCTTTATCATGATCATCTCCCTAATCTTATCAAATATTTGCCACATCATAAGCCCTTTCAATGACTTGACCTTTGAATTGAAACTCTCCGCAAGGTTAATTGTTACATAGTCTATCTTGCAAATTTCATTGAATTGGCTTCTTGACCACACCCTACCATGATGTTCATCCAAGTACTCCTTCACCCCAGTTTTTGTTTATACAACACATCCAAATAAAACAGATGCTTCCTAGTGCTGCATGTGTATGAAGCTGGCCATAGGTTGTCAGTAAAAACTTTACCCTTGAATTTCTTTGTAAAATTCGGTACCAAGTGTCGCATACATTCCCTATGCTCCACTCCATGGAATACTGCTTCTACTGCACTCTCCAAACCTTTGCAAGCGTTTGTGTGGATAGTAAGTCCTGGTGGATGACCTATAAGGTCACGCAAATTCTGCAGAAACCAAGTCCAACTTTCCTCTGACTCAACCTCCAAAACTCCATAAGCAACATGGAACATCCAATTGTTTCCATCAACTGCAGTAGTAGAAACTAGCTGTCCTTTAAACCTGTCATGAAGAGCTGTTGCATCCACGGCCAAATAAGGCCTGCAACCGTCCAGAAAGTCTTTCCAGCAAGCTTTGAAACAAACAAAAGCCCTTCTAAAACATTCCTTCTGCATTACCTTCCCGCTTTTCAATTTGTAGGGAACTGTATGCTTGTCTATCGCTACAACACTGCGTGGACTAGCCATCTCCACTTCAGCTTTGAAAGTGTAAAGCAACTGAAAGCTTTCATTCCATGGACCATTGATCCTGTCAAGAGCCATTTCCTTTGCATAGAACATCCTCGTGTAAGGTACATTTATATCAAACTTCTCAAGCATCTTTTTCTTGAGTGCTGTTGGACCAAGTGAAGGAGTTTCTCTCAGCCAATCTAGGATTGCATCTGCCAACCACCTAGTCTTCGCTAGCTTTGTTTTCACCTCTGGCTCTCCCCCTCGAGGTGGACACCTATGGACCTCCTCGTTCTTCTTTATCTGAAAAATAATGATAAGGGATGTTAGTAACAGTTTACAAATTTTACACCGTTATCTAAAATACATAACTGGTTGGTGTAGTACCTGAACTAAGGTGCTTCTGTGCATTGTGGATGCATGCAGCCTCCACCTACACCTCTTGTATGGGCATTTAACTGTGAAACTACCTGGCTCACTTTTAATAACCTCATAATTATTCTTAGAGCGAAGGCAATATGTAGTAATTGCATTACGGCAGTCCATCATCGTTTGAAATACGGTGCCTGCTGCAAGCTGAGGATCCTCCCTGTTCCACTCAATTGTTGGCAAGTCATAACCTTCGTAATTAGCTAAAACGAGGTTGTTATTGTTCTCATTGTTCTCTTCATCATCAGTGTCATCAAATCTGGCACCAAAAGTAATATCTTCCATGTATTGATCCGCCATTGCCTGCTTACTGCATGGATCTACCAATTCAGGAAACATCAACTTATCCTCATCATCTTGAGGAGACTGATCCCCAATCTCTGCATCGTCCTCCACATCGACCGCAGGAACGATCTGGCTACCACTACACTGGGGAAAGATGGTGGTGCTGCTGTGGACCTAGAAGGAGCGTCGCGGCGCACACTATTAGCAGAGGCAGCAGCAGTATAGAGACATGATGCCCGACCACCTGATGATGCTCCAACACCAGATGATGCCTGGCCCCTGTCCACATGGATACGAATTTTACCGAAACGGCAAGAAGCATTCAAAGCAAAAAATAATTCCCATATCATCGCCGGAAATTAGTGGAACCAATCTTCGCTCTGTGCTATTGAAATATTCAAAATTGGTAGATACAATGGGTCAAGGCAAGTTGTGCTTGCCTTCAGCGAGGCCGTCGTCTACTGCAAGGGTGGAACCTTGATACATCTCCAACGTATCTATAATTTCTGATGTTCCATGCTAGTTTTATGACAATACCTACATGTTTTGTTCACACTTTATATCGTTTTGATGCATTTTCCGGAACTAACCTATTGACGAGATGCCGAAGTGCCCTGTGTTCTGCTGTTTTTGGTTTCAGAAATCCTAGTAAGGAAATATTCTCGGAATTGGACGAAATCAACGCCCAGCATCTTATAATTCCACGAAGCTTCGAACACCGAAGAGGGACCGAGGGGAGGCCAGGGTCCCCACACACCATGGCGGCACGGCCGGAGGGGGCGCCGTGGGCCCCAACCCTTCCGACTCCGCCTCTTCGCCTATTTAACCCTCCCTGACCTAAAACCTCGAGACGAAAAAAACCACGATACGAGAAAAGTTCCAGAGCCGCCGCCATCGCGAAGCCAAGATTCGGGGGACAGAAGTCTCTGTTCCGGCACCTGGGACGGGAATTGCCCGGAAGGCATCTCCATCGACACCGCCGCCATCTCCATCAACGCTGCTGCTCCCATGTTGAGGAGGGAGTAGTTCTCCCCCGAGGCTAAGGGGTTGTACCGGTAGCTATGTGGTTAATCTCTCTCTGTACCCCAATACAATGATCTCATGAATTGCTTTGCATGATTGAGATCCATATGATGAGCTTTGTATCGCTACTAGTCTATGTGCTACTCATGTGATGTTATTAAAGTAGTCTATTCCTCCCGCATGGTGTAAAGGTGACAGTGTGTGCATCGTGTGGTTCTTGTCGTAGATTATGATCATAATCTCTTGTAGGTTATGGAGTTAATTATTGCTATGATAGTATTGATGTGATCTATTCCCCTTTCATAGTGTAATGGTGACAGTGTGTATGCTATGTTAGTACTCGGTTTATTTTGCAAAGATCTATTATGCTCTAAGGTTACTTAAATATGAATGCTGAATGTTGTGGCGCTTGTTAACTCCGGCTTGAGGGAGCTCTTGTAGCCCTACACAATGAATGGTGTTTGTCATCCAACAAAAGAGTGTATGTAGCACAAATGAGAGAAGTTATTTATTTATTATGCGATCAATGTTGAGAGTGTCCACTAGTGAAAGTATGATCCCTAGGCCTTGTTTCCAATACTGAAAACACCGCTTACTTACTGTTCTACTGCATGTTTACTCGCTGCCACATTTATTTCAGATTGTTATTACCACTCATATTCATATATACCACCTGTGTTTTACTATCTCTTCGCCGAACTAGTGCACCTATACATCGACAAGTGTATTAGGTGTGTTGGGGACACAAGAGACTTCTTGTATCTTAATTGCAGGGTTGCTTGAGGGGACTATCTTTGACCTCTACCTCCCGAGTTCGATAAACCTTGGGTGATTCACTTAAGGGAAACTTGCTGCTGTTCTACAAACCTCTGCTCTTGGAGGCCCAACACTCTACAAGAATAGATGCACCCGTAGACATCAAGCTATTTTCTGGCACCGTTAGGGAGGTAAGGTAAAAGGCACTCATATTCCGGTCCCAGGTAACTAAGTTATTTTCGTGCCGTTGTAAGTGCTCGAAGGTATCTCCTTTAGATTCTGCAATTACGTCTTTTTGTTTCTTGTTCACTAGGCAGGCATAATGGAAAATAACAGTGAGCTTCTTAATCTATTTCCTGAGTTAAGACATGGATTGTTTGCTGCGAAAATTAAAAAACCTGTGGAATCTTATTTGCATGCTAGTAGCAATGATATTAGTATGAACTCTTTGAACACCATTGTTGCTAATGATATGGAAAATTCTAAGCTTGGGAAGCTGGTTTTGATGAGCATGACATTTCTAGTCCCCCAAGCATTGAGGAGAAAATTTTCTTTGATGATACTTTGCCTCCTATTTATGATGATTATAATGATAGTGGTCTTTTGGTGCCGCCTACTATTTAGAGTAAATTTTATTATGATTATACTATGCCTCCTACACTTGATGAGAATGATAATGATAGCTACTTTGTTGAATTTGCTCCCACTACAACTAATAAAATTGATTATGCTTATGTGGAGAGTAATAATTTTATGCATGTGAATAAGAATGCTTCATGTGATAGTTATATTGTTGAGTTTGTTCATGATGCTACTGGAAATTATTATTTGGGAGGAAAATATGGTGGTAGAAATTTTCATGTTACTAAAACACCTCTCTACATGCTGAAAATCTTGAAGTTACTCGTGTTTTATCTTCCTATGCATGTCACTTTGTTCTTCATGAATTTATTTGTGTACAAGATTCCTTTTCATAGGAAGTGGGTTAGGCTTAAATTTGTTTCTTACTTGCTTCTTGATGCTCTCTTTTGCTTCAACTCTTATTTCTTGCGAGTATCATTAAAATTACTGAGCCCATCTTAATGGCTATAAAGAAAGAACTTCTTGGGAGATAACCCATGTGTTTATTTTACTACTGTTTTGTTGAGTCTTGGAAGTTGTTACTACTGTAGCAACCTCTCCTTATCATGTTTTTGGTGCCAAGTAAAGTCTCTATAGTAAGGTTGATACTAGATTTGGATTACTGCGCAGAAACAGATTTGCTGTCTGTCACGAATTTGCGCAGAACTCTCTGTAGGTAAGTAAGAAAAATCTGCACATTTACGTGCGTGATCCTCAGATATGTACGCAACTTTCATTAGTTTTGTGTTTTTCCGTTTGAGCAAGTTAAATGCCCCTGCAAAATTCGTCTTTACGGACTGTTCTGTTTTGACAGATTCTGCCTTTTATTTTGCATTGCCGCTTTTGCTATGTTGAATGAGTTTCTTTGTTCCATTAACTTTCAGAAGCTTTGTGCAATGTCCAGAAGTGTTAAGAATGATTGTGTCACCTCTGAACATGTGAATTTTATTATGCACTAACCCTCTAATGAGTTTGCTTGAAGTTTGGTGTGGAGGAAGTTTTCAAGGGTCAAGAGAAGTGGATGATATACTATGATCAAGAAGAGTGAAAAGTCTAAGCTTGGGGATGCCCCCGTGGTTCATCCCTATATATTTTAAGAAGACTCAAGCATCTAAGCTTGGGGATGCACAAGGCATCCCCTTCTTCATCGACAACTTATCAGGTCACTTCTAGTGAAACTATATTTTTATTCCGTCACATCTTATGTACTTTACTTGGAGCGTCTGTGTGCTTTTATTTTCGTTTTGCTATTTTCATTCTCTGAATAAATTCATGCTCATGTGGGAGAGAGACACGCCCGCTTTTTCATATGGAACACTTGTGTTCTTAATTGTGCTTTAATGTTCATGGCGAAGGCTGAAATTGCTTCGTTAAATTGCTATTTGGTTGGAATCAGAAAATGCTGCATATGGTTTGGAATAACTGGGCAATTGTTTTGAGCTCTCATAGATCATGTTTAAGCTCTTGCATCATGTAGTTTAATCTATTAATGGAGAACTACCGTAGAGCTTGTTAAAATTTGGTTTGCTTGATTGGTCTCTCTAAGTCTAGATATTTTCTGGTAAAGTGTTTGAACAACGAGGAAGACAGTGTAGAGTCTTATAATGCTTGCAATATGTTATTGTGTAAGTTTTACTGTACCTGTTCATACTTGTGTTTGCTTCAAACAACCTTGCTAGCCCAAAACCCTGTACTGAGAGGAAATGCTTCTCGTGCATCCAAACACCTTGAGCCAAAACACATGCCATTTGAGTCCACCATATCTACCTATTATGTGGTATTTTTCTGCCATTCTAAAGTAAATTACTTGAGTGCTACCTTTAAAATTTCATTCCTTTATCTTTGCAATATATAGCTCATGGGACAAATAGCTTAAAAACTATTGTGGTGATAAATATGTAGTTATGTGTCTTAGTTCTTATAAGTTGCTTGTTGAGCGGTAACCATGTTTCGGGGACGCCATCAACTTTTTACCTTTGTTGGATATCATGTGAGATGCTATGCATGTTCGTCTTGTCTGAAGTAAGGGTGATTTTCATGATCAAATGGTTTGCGTATGCATATTATTAGAGAAGAACATTGGGCCGCTAACCAAAGCCATGTATCATGGTGGAAGTTTCAGTTTGGACATACAACCTCAATCTCTTATGAGAATATTATCTGTTGTTGAATGCTTAAGCATTAAAAGAGGAGTCCATTATCAGTTGTCTATGTTGTCCCGGTATGGATGTCTAAGTTGAGAATAATCAAAAGCGAGAAATCCAATGCGTGCTTTCTCCTTAGACCTTTGTACATGCGGCATAGAGGTACCCCTTTGTGACACTTGGTTGAAACATATGTCATGCAATGATAATCCGTGTTATCCGAGCTGATTAGGACAAGGTGCGAGCACTACTAGTACTCTATGCATGAGACTTGCAACTTGTAGGAAGTATTATGCATAGCACATATGAATTAATACTACCGTTGACAAAATTGTTTCTATGTTTTCAAAACAAAAGCTCTAGCACAAAAATAGTAATACATGCTTCCCTCTGTGAAGGGCCATTCTTTTATTTTATGTTGAGTCAGTTTACCTACTTCTTTCTATCTTAGAAGCAAACACTTGTGTTAACTGTGTGCATTGATTTTTACATGTTTACCTATTGCACTTGTTATATTACTCTATGTTGACAATTATCCATGAGATATACATGTTACAAGTTGAAAGAAATTGCTGAAACTTAATCATCCTTTGTGTTGCTTCAATGCATTCTACTTTGAATTTATTGCTTATGAGTTAGCTCTTATGCAAGTCTTGTTGATACTTGTCTTGAAAGTACTATTCATGAAAAGTTTTGCTATATGATTCATTTGTTTAGTCATTATCTTTTGTTAGCAATCTTTTGCTTTGAATCACTCCATTTCTCGCATATGCTTTACAATAATGTTGATCAAGATTATGTTGGTAGCATGTCACTTCAGAAATTATTCTTGTTATCGTTTACCTACTCGAGGGCGAGTAGGAACTAAGCTTGGGGATGCTTGATACGTCTCCAACGTATCTATAATTTCTGATGTTCCATGCTAATTTTATGACAATACCTACATGTTTTGTTCACACTTTATATCGTTTTGATGCATTTTCTGGAACTAACCTATTGACGAGATGCCGAAGTGCCAGTTTTCTGCTGTTTTTGGTTTTAGAAATCCTAGTAAGGAAATATTCTCGGAATTGGACGAAATCAACGCCCAGCATCTTATAATTCCACGAAGCTTCCAACACCGAAGAGGGACAGAGGAGGCCCGGGGGCCCCACACACCATGACGGCGCGGCCAGAGGGGGCGCCCTCTGTGTGGGCCCCGTAACCCTTCCGACTCCGCCTCTTCGCCTATTTAAGCCTCCCCGACCTAAAACCGAGAGAAAAAACCACGATACGAGAAAAGTTCCAGAGCTGCCACCATCGCGAAGCCAAGATTCGGGGAAAGAAGTCTCTCTGCCGCACTGCCATCTCGATCAACGCCGCTGCTCCATGATGAGGAGGGAGTAGTTCTCCCCGAGGCTAAGGGCTGTACCGGTAGCTATGTGGTTAATCTCTCTCTCGTACCCCAATACAATGATCTCATGAATTGCTTTGCATGATTGAGATCCATATGATGAGCTTTGTATCGCTACTAGTCTATGTGCTACTCATGTGATGTTATTAAAGTAGTCTATTCCTCCGCATGGTGTAAAGGTGATAGTGTGTGCATCGTGTGGTTCTTGTCGTAGATTATGATCATAATCTCTTGTAGGTTATGGAGTTAATTATCGCTATGATAGTATTGATGTGATCTATTCCCCTTTCATAGTGTAATGGTGACAGTGTGTATGCTATGTTAGTACTCGGTTTATTTTGCAAAGATCTATTATGCTCTAAGCTTACTTAAATATGAATGCTGAATGTTGTGGCGCTTGTTAACTCCGGCTTGAGGGAGCTCTTGTAGCCCTACACAATGAATGGTGTTTGTCATCCAACAAAAGAGTGTATGTAGCACAAATGAGAGAAGTTATTTATTTATTATGCGATCAATGTTGAGAGTGTCCACTAGTGAAAGTATGATCCCTAGGCCTTGTTTCCAATACCGCAAACACCGCTTATTTACTGTTCTACTGCATGTTTACTCGCTGCCACATTTATTTTAGATTGTTATTACCACTCATATTCATCTATACCACCTGTGTTTTACTATCTCTTCGCGAACTAGTGCACCTATACATCCACAAGTGTATTAGGTGTGTTGGGGACACAAGAGACTTCTTGTATCTTAATTGCAGGGTTGCTTGAGAGGACTATCTTTGACCTCTACCTCCCTGAGTTCGATAAACCTTGGGTGATTCACTTAAGGAAAACTTGCTGCTGTTCTACAAATCTCTGCTCTTGGAGGCCCAACACTGTCTACAAGAATAGAAGCACCCGTAGACATCAAACCTATTCACCCCTCAATGCGCCCCCAATGGTTGGGGCAGCCTGAAGCGGCGAGGCGTTGGGCCAAGCCCATCACTTGGATGGGCATTTCCGTTCTGGTTTCGTTTTTTCCGCTTTTTGTTGGTTTTCTGCTGGTTGGTTTTCTTCCGTTTTCCATTGATTTCCAGTTTGTTTTGAACTTTTTAAAAATCTAAACCTTTTCAATTTTGAACATTTTATAGTTTGAACATTTTTCAAAATATTTTTTTAAAATTTGAATATTATTAGATATGAAAATTGATCAAATTTGACCTTTTAAAAAAGTTTGAAAATTTTCAATTTTGAATAGTTTTTTATTTTGAATATTTTTAAATTCGATTTTTAAAATTTTGAACAGTTTTAAAATTTAAACATTGTTCAAATTGAACGGTTGTTGAATCTAAACAGAAAAAACCAAAAACCATAGAAAACCAAATCAGCGAAAGAACGAACTTAGAACATCACTAGTAGAGCCCCTAAACTCTCAAATCTTAAGGGTTGAGAATGGATATTTTTTGGCACTTTTAAGGGGTGAAAAACAGGGGCAAAGACTAGAACCCTCAAACCCTTAAAAACATTCATTTGACATATCACAATTATAATCATCTCAATAACGGTTTGAAGAAAACAATAATCATTCTAGTTATTATTACAACACCAAATAGTACTTTGAAGCACATAATAATCATTCAAGTTATTACAATAATTATTCAAATCCTAAATAACATTATATAGGGATAGATAATTGAACTCCATCTCTGAAATATGGTTGTACGACGTATTGGATAGCACATTAGTAGGTGGCCCAATAACTAGCTGTGTTGCCTAATTGATCCATCCAACACAAAAAAGGAAACTCCTAGACTAGAAAATTCATGATTGTGAAGACCAGCACAAAGCTTAAGAGTTGGACTAGAATTTCGAGGTAGAAGAGGTGCAGTATTGCAAGACAATCTGGCCATTTCTACCAGTCAACACTCAACAAGAATCACAAAATTGCTATAGAAAACAACTACTTAACTGACATAGAGACCTGTAAGCTAGTATTTGGTATCCAGAATGGCGAATATATAAGCATTTAAGTATGCAAGATGTCCTAATTAGAAACTACTGTTAGTCTCCAACTATAAAAAAACGCTGATAATGATCAAAATTTCATCTGAGCGTCCTTGGTGAAGACGTCGGGGATGACCTCCGCCTCTCCTCGTCGTCGTCGTCCCGCCGCTTGGTGGCCACGGGCGACCCCGACGTGGCCGTCACCGGCACGGAGAAGAGCGGCGGCGGCGGCAGCAGAGGCACCGGAGCCTCCCCATCCTACACGGGGTCGGCGACCCTGATCACCCGCCCCCTGCTTCCCGTCCCGGCCTCCTGCTGCTTCACGCGGCCACCGGGCGCTGTCGCCGCCATGACCCTCGCCCGCCTCCTCCGCGCGACGCCGGCCGCCGGTGGCCTGGCCGCCGCGAGGTTCGGCAGCTGCAGGAGGTTAGCCATGGACGCGAGCCCGAATTTGGAGGGTGGCAGGTCCGGGGCTCGGGCGGCCGCGCGGCTCGGGAGGTCGCGACGCGGGGCAAAAGGCGGTGGGGATGCGCGGATCCGGGGGCGGCGCAGCTCGCGGTGGCCGGCGCGCGTCGAGGGGAGGCGGGGGGCGGCCGGAATGGTGGCGGGCGGTGGCGCGGACGCGGGAGGTTGGGCCGGTGAAAAATCCATCCCGTGCGAGTTGGAAGAGGAGTGCGGGTTGGGGCAGTTTGGCCTCCCCAACCCTCACTTCTACAGGTTGGAAGGGGGAGTAGGGGTTGGACCTCTAATTTTTTTTAGGGGTTTAGGGGTTCTAGTCTACGCCTTTTTCTCGCCAAAAACTGTAAAAAGCGGTTATTTTTACAGATTTGAGGGTTTAGGGGTACTACTAGTGATGCTCTTAGCGCCTGGTCGCAGGGATCAATGTTGGTGCAAAAAAATCGTAGCGACGCAGCTTTCCAACTGGTAAATGGGCTGGCCCGGCTCTTTTTTATTCTTCAGCGGCGGCTGACCTCGGGGCCGCGCAACGCGGCGTATAGGAGGCTCCCTTGGCAAGCTGTGTACTTTTTTGTGCTCTCTTTGTTTCCTGGTTTCGGACGTTCATAGTAATTTGTGGCCAGGCCCGGCCCAAGGGGGGGCGGGAGGGGCGGCCGCCCTGGGCCCAAGGAAATCAGGGGCCCGTCCAGATGTATGTTTATGTTGAGTCAGTTTACCTACTTCTTTCTATCTTAGAAGCAAACACTTGTGTTAACTGTGTGCATTGATTCTTACATGTTTACCTATTGCACTTGTTATATTACTCTATGTTGACAATTATCCATGAGATATACATGTTACAAGTTGAAAGAAATTGCTGAAACTTAATCATCCTTTGTGTTGCTTCAATGCATTCTACTTTGAATTTATTGCTTATGAGTTAGCTCTTATGCAAGTCTTGTTGATACTTGTCTTGAAAGTACTATTCATGAAAAGTTTTGCTATATGATTCATTTGTTTAGTCATTATCTTTTGTTAGCAATCTTTTGCTTTGAATCACTCCATTTCTCTCATATGCTTTACAATAATGTTGATCAAGATTATGTTGGTAGCATGTCACTTCGAAATTATTCTTGTTATCGTTTACCTACTCGAGGGCGAGTAGGAAGCTTGGGGATGCTTGATACGTCTCCAACGTATCTATAATTTCTGATGTTCCATGCTAGTTTTATGACAATACCTACATGTTTTGTTCACACTTTATATCGTTTTGATGCATTTTCTGGAACTAACCTATTGACGAGATGCCGAAGTGCCATGTTTTCTGCTGTTTTTGGTTTTAGAAATCCTAGTAAGGAAATATTCTCGGAATTGGACGAAATCAACGCCCACATCTTATAATTCCACGAAGCTTCCGAACACCGAAGAGGGACTGAGGGAGGCCCGGGGCCCCACACACCATGACGGCGCGGAGGGGGGCGTGCGTGTGGGCCTCCCAGAACCCTTCCGACTCCGCCTCTTCGCCTATTTAAGCCTCCCTGACCTAAAACCTCGAGACGAAAAAAACCACGATACGAGAAAAGTTCCAGAGCTGCCACCATCGCGAAGCCAAGATTCGGGGGAAAGAAGTCTCTGTTCCGGCACCCTGCCATCTCGATCAACGCTGCTGCTCCCATGATGAGGAGGGAGTAGTTCTCCCCCGAGGCTAAGGGGCTGTACCGGTAGCTATGTGGTTAATCTCTCTCTCGTACCCCAATACAATGATCTCATGAATTGCTTTGCATGATTGAGATCCATATGATGAGCTTTGTATCGCTACTAGTCTATGTGCTACTCATGTGATGTTATTAAAGTAGTCTATTCCTCCTGCATGGTGTAAAGGTGATGTGCATCGTGTGGTTCTTGTCGTAGATTATGATCATAATCTCTTGTAGGTTATGGAGTTAATTATCGCTATGATAGTATTGATGTGATCTATTCCCCCTTTCATAGTGTAATGGTGACAGTGTGTATGCTATGTTAGTACTCGGTTTATTTTGCAAAGATCTATTATGCTCTAAGCTTACTTAAATATGAATGCTGAATGTTGTGGCGCTTGTTAACTCCGGCTTGAGGGAGCTCTTGTAGCCCTACACAATGAATGGTGTTTGTCATCCAACAAAAGAGTGTATGTAGCACAAATGAGAGAAGTTATTTATTTATTATGCGATCAATGTTGAGAGTGTGTCCACTAGTGAAAGTATGATCCCTAGGCCTTGTTTCCAATACTGCAAACACCGCTTACTTACTGTTCTACTGCATGTTTACTCGCTGCCACATTTATTTTAGATTGTTATTACCACTCATATTCATCTATACCACCTGTGTTTTACTATCTCTTCGCCGAACTAGTGCACCTATACATCGACAAGTGTATTAGGTGTGTTGGGGACACAAGAGACTTCTTGTATCTTAATTGCAGGTTGCTTGAGAGGACTATCTTTGACCTCTACCTCCCGAGTTCGATAAACCTTGGGTGATTCACTTAAGGAAAACTTGTTGCTGTTCTACAAATCTTCTCTTGGAGGCCCAACACTGTCTACAAGAATAGAAGCACCCGTAGACATCAAACCTATTCACCCCTCAATGCGCCCCCAATGGTTGGGGCAGCCTGAAGCGGCGAGGCGTTGGGCCAAGCCCATCACTTGGATGGGCATTTCCGTTCTGGTTTCGTTTTTTCCGCTTTTTGTTGGTTTTCTGCTGGTTGGTTTTCTTCCGTTTTCCATTGATTTCCAGTTTGTTTTGAACTTTTTAAAAATCTAAACCTTTTCAATTTTGAACATTTTATAGTTTGAACATTTTTCAAAATAATTTTTTAAAATTTGAATATTATTAGATATGAAAATTGATCAAATCTGACCTTTTAAAAAAGTTTGAAAATTTTCAATTTTGAATAGTTTTTTATTTTGAATATTTTTAAATTCGATTTTTAAAATTTTGAACAGTTTTAAAATTTAAACATTGTTCAAATTGAACGGTTGTTGAATCTAAACAGAAAAAACCAAAAACCATAGAAAACCAAATCAGCGAAAGAACGAACTTAGAACATCACTAGTAGAGCCCCTAAACTCTCAAATCTTAAGGGTTGAGAATGGATATTTTTTGGCACTTTTAAGGGGTGAAAAACAGGGGCAAAGACTAGAACCCTCAAACCCTTAAAAACATTCATTTGACATATCACAATTATAATCATCTCAATAACGGTTTGAAGAAAACAATAATCATTCTAGTTATTATTACAACACCAAATAGTACTTTGAAGCACATAATAATCATTCAAGTTATTACAATAATTATTCAAATCCTAAATAACATTATATAGGGATAGATAATTGAACTCCATCTCTGAAATATGGTTGTACGACGTATTGGATAGCACATTAGTAGGTGGCCCAATAACTAGCTGTGTTGCCTAATTGATCCATCCAACACAAAAAAGGAAACTCCTAGACTAGAAAATTCATGATTGTGAAGACCAGCACAAAGCTTAAGAGTTGGACTAGAATTTCGAGGTAGAAGAGGTGCAGTATTGCAAGACAATCTGGCCATTTCTACCAGTCAACACTCAACAAGAATCACAAAATTGCTATAGAAAACAACTACTTAACTGACATAGAGACCTGTAAGCTAGTATTTGGTATCCAGAATGGCGAATATATAAGCATTTAAGTATGCAAGATGTCCTAATTAGAAACTACTGTTAGTCTCCAACTATAAAAAAACGCTGATAATGATCAAAATTTCATCTGAGCGTCCTTGGTGAAGACGTCGGGGATGACCTCCGCCTCTCCTCGTCGTCGTCGTCCCGCCGCTTGGTGGCCACGGGCGACCCCGACGTGGCCGTCACCGGCACGGAGAAGAGCGGCGGCGGCGGCAGCAGAGGCACCGGAGCCTCCCCATCCTACACGGGGTCGGCGACCCTGATCACCCGCCCCCTGCTTCCCGTCCCGGCCTCCTGCTGCTTCACGCGGCCACCGGGCGCTGTCGCCGCCATGACCCTCGCCCGCCTCCTCCGCGCGACGCCGGCCGCCGGTGGCCTGGCCGCCGCGAGGTTCGGCAGCTGCAGGAGGTTAGCCATGGACGCGAGCCCGAATTTGGAGGGTGGCAGGTCCGGGGCTCGGGCGGCCGCGCGGCTCGGGAGGTCGCGACGCGGGGCAAAAGGCGGTGGGGATGCGCGGATCCGGGGGCGGCGCAGCTCGCGGTGGCCGGCGCGCGTCGAGGGGAGGCGGGGGGCGGCCGGAATGGTGGCGGGCGGTGGCGCGGACGCGGGAGGTTGGGCCGGTGAAAAATCCATCCCGTGCGAGTTGGAAGAGGAGTGCGGGTTGGGGCAGTTTGGCCTCCCCAACCCTCACTTCTACAGGTTGGAAGGGGGAGTAGGGGTTGGACCTCTAATTTTTTTTAGGGGTTTAGGGGTTCTAGTCTACGCCTTTTTCTCGCCAAAAACTGTAAAAAGCGGTTATTTTTACAGATTTGAGGGTTTAGGGGTACTACTAGTGATGCTCTTAGCGCCTGGTCGCAGGGATCAATGTTGGTGCAAAAAAATCGTAGCGACGCAGCTTTCCAACTGGTAAATGGGCTGGCCCGGCTCTTTTTTATTCTTCAGCGGCGGCTGACCTCGGGGCCGCGCAACGCGGCGTATAGGAGGCTCCCTTGGCAAGCTGTGTACTTTTTTGTGCTCTCTTTGTTTCCTGGTTTCGGACGTTCATAGTAATTTGTGCCAGGCCCGGCCCAAGGGGGGGGGGAGGGGCGGGCCCTGGGCCCAAGGTCCCGTCCAGATGTATGTTTATGTTGAGTCATACCTACTTCTTTCTATCTTAGAAGCAAACACTTGTGTTAACTGTGTGCATTGATTCTTACATGTTTACCTATTGCACTTGTTATATTACTCTATGTTGACAATTATCCATGAGATATACATGTTACAAGTTGAAAGAAATTGCTGAAACTTAATCATCCTTTGTGTTGCTTCAATGCATTCTACTTTGAATTTATTGCTTATGAGTTAGCTCTTATGCAAGTCTTGTTGATACTTGTCTTGAAAGTACTATTCATGAAAAGTTTTGCTATATGATTCATTTGTTTAGTCATTATCTTTTGTTAGCAATCTTTTGCTTTGAATCACTCCATTTCTCTCATATGCTTTACAATAATGTTGATCAAGATTATGTTGGTAGCATGTCACTTTAAATTATTCTTGTTATCGTTTACCTACTCGAGGGCGAGTAGGAACTAAGCTTGGGATGCTTGATACGTCTCCAACGTATCTATAATTTCCGATGTTCCATGCTAGTTTTATGACAATACCTACATGTTTTGTTCACACTTTATATCGTTTTGATGCATTTTCTGAACTAACCTATTGACGAGATGCCGAAGTGCCGTTTGCTGTTTTTGGTTTTAGAAATCCTAGTAAGGAAATATTCTCGGAATTGGACGAAACGCCCGCATCTTATAATTCCACGAAGCTTCCAGAACACCGAAGAGGGACCAGGGGAGGCCCAGGGGCCCCACACACCATGACGGCGCGGCCGGGGGGGCGCCAGGCTACTGTGTGGGCCTCCCAGAACCCTTCCGACTCCGCCTCTTCGCCTATTTAAGCCTCCCTGACCTAAAACCTCGAGACGAAAAAAACCACGATACGAGAAAAGTTCCAGAGCTGCCACCATCGCGAAGCCAAGATTCGGGGGAAAGAAGTCTCTGTTCCGGCACCCTGCCATCTCGATCAACGCTGCTGCTCCCATGATGAGGAGGGAGTAGTTCTCCCCCGAGGCTAAGGGGCTGTACCGGTAGCTATGTGGTTAATCTCTCTCTCTTATCTCACAATGATCTCATGAATTGCTTTGCATGATTGAGATCCATATGATGAGCTTTGTATCGCTACTAGTCTATGTGCTACTCATGTGATGTTATTAAAGTAGTCTATTCCTCCTGCATGGTGTAAAGGTGATAGTGTGTGCATCGTGTGGTTCTTGTCGTAGATTATGATCATAATCTCTTGTAGGTTATGGAGTTAATTATCGCTATGATAGTATTGATGTGATCTATTCCCCTTTCATAGTGTAATGGTGACAGTGTGTATGCTATGTTAGTACTCGGTTTATTTTGCAAAGATCTATTATGCTCTAAGCTTACTTAAATATGAATGCTGAATGTTGTGGCGCTTGTTAACTCCGGCTTGAGGGAGCTCTTGTAGCCCTACACAATGAATGGTGTTTGTCATCCAACAAAAGAGTGTATGTAGCACAAATGAGAGAAGTTATTTATTTATTATGCGATCAATGTTGAGAGTGTGTCCACTAGTGAAAGTATGATCCCTAGGCCTTGTTTCCAATACTGCAAACACCGCTTACTTACTGTTCTACTGCATGTTTACTCGCTGCCACATTTATTTTAGATTGTTATTACCACTCATATTCATCTATACCACCTGTGTTTTACTATCTCTTCGCCGAACTAGTGCACCTATACATCTGACAAGTGTATTAGGTGTGTTGGGGACACAAGAGACTTCTTGTATCTTAATTGCAGGGTTGCTTGAGAGGACTATCTTTGACCTCTACCTCCCCGAGTTCGATAAACCTTGGGTGATTCACTTAAGGAAAACTTGCTGCTGTTCTACAAATCTGCTCTTGGAGGCCCAACACTGTCTACAAGAATAGAAGCACCCGTAGACATCAAACCTATTCACCCCTCAATGCGCCCCCAATGGTTGGGGCAGCCTGAAGCGGCGAGGCGTTGGGCCAAGCCCATCACTTGGATGGGCATTTCCGTTCTGGTTTCGTTTTTTCCGCTTTTTGTTGGTTTTCTGCTGGTTGGTTTTCTTCCGTTTTCCATTGATTTCCAGTTTGTTTTGAACTTTTTAAAAATCTAAACCTTTTCAATTTTGAACATTTTATAGTTTGAACATTTTTCAAAATAATTTTTTAAAATTTGAATATTATTAGATATGAAAATTGATCAAATTTGACCTTTTAAAAAAGTTTGAAAATTTTCAATTTTGAATAGTTTTTTATTTTGAATATTTTTAAATTCGATTTTTAAAATTTTGAACAGTTTTAAAATTTAAACATTGTTCAAATTGAACGGTTGTTGAATCTAAACAGAAAAAACCAAAAACCATAGAAAACCAAATCAGCGAAAGAACGAACTTAGAACATCACTAGTAGAGCCCTTAAACTCTCAAATCTTAAGGGTTGAGAATGGATATTTTTTGGCACTTTTAAGGGGTGAAAAACAGGGGCAAAGACTAGAACCCTCAAACCCTTAAAAACATTCATTTGACATATCACAATTATAATCATCTCAATAACGGTTTGAAGAAAACAATAATCATTCTAGTTATTATTACAACACCAAATAGTACTTTGAAGCACATAATAATCATTCAAGTTATTACAATAATTATTCAAATCCTAAATAACATTATATAGGGATAGATAATTGAACTCCATCTCTGAAATATGGTTGTACGACGTATTGGATAGCACATTAGTAGGTGGCCCAATAACTAGCTGTGTTGCCTAATTGATCCATCCAACACAAAAAAGGAAACTCCTAGACTAGAAAATTCATGATTGTGAAGACCAGCACAAAGCTTAAGAGTTGGACTAGAATTTCGAGGTAGAAGAGGTGCAGTATTGCAAGACAATCTGGCCATTTCTACCAGTCAACACTCAACAAGAATCACAAAATTGCTATAGAAAACAACTACTTAACTGACATAGAGACCTGTAAGCTAGTATTTGGTATCCAGAATGGCGAATATATAAGCATTTAAGTATGCAAGATGTCCTAATTAGAAACTACTGTTAGTCTGCAACTATAAAAATAACGCTGATAATGATCAAAATTTCATCTGAGCGTCCTTGGTGAAGACGTCGGGGATGACCTCCGCCTCTCCTCGTCGTCGTCGTCCCGCCGCTTGGTGGCCACGGGCGACCCCGACGTGGCCGTCACCGGCACGGAGAAGAGCGGCGGCGGCGGCAGCAGAGGCACCGGAGCCTCCCCATCCTACACGGGGTCGGCGACCCTGATCACCCGCCCCCTGCTTCCCGTCCCGGCCTCCTGCTGCTTCACGCGGCCACCGGGCGCTGTCGCCGCCATGACCCTCGCCCGCCTCCTCCGCGCGACGCCGGCCGCCGGTGGCCTGGCCGCCGCGAGGTTCGGCAGCTGCAGGAGGTTAGCCATGGACGCGAGCCCGAATTTGGAGGGTGGCAGGTCCGGGGCTCGGGCGGCCGCGCGGCTCGGGAGGTCGCGACGCGGGGCAAAAGGCGGTGGGGATGCGCGGATCCGGGGGCGGCGCAGCTCGCGGTGGCCGGCGCGCGTCGAGGGGAGGCGGGGGGCGGCCGGAATGGCGGCGGGCGGTGGCGCGGACGCGGGAGGTTGGGCCGGTGAAAAATCCATCCCGTGCGAGTTGGAAGAGGAGTGCGGGTTGGGGCAGTTTGGCCTCCCCAACCCTCACTTCTACAGGTTGGAAGGGGGAGTAGGGGTTGGACCTCTAATTTTTTTTAGGGGTTTAGGGGTTCTAGTCTACGCCTTTTTCTCGCCAAAAACTGTAAAAAGCGGTTATTTTTACAGATTTGAGGGTTTAGGGGTACTACTAGTGATGCTCTTAGCGCCTGGTCGCAGGGATCAATGTTGGTGCAAAAAAATCGTAGCGACGCAGCTTTCCAACTGGTAAATGGGCTGGCCCGGCTCTTTTTTATTCTTCAGCGGCGGCTGACCTCGGGGCCGCGCAACGCGGCGTATAGGAGGCTCCCTTGGCAAGCTGTGTACTTTTTTGTGCTCTCTTTGTTTCCTGGTTTCGGACGTTCATAGTAATTTGTGGCCAGGCCCGGCCCAAGGGGGGGCGGGAGGGGCGGCCGCCCTGGGCCCAAGGAAATCAGGGGCCCGTCCAGATGTATGTTTATACTAGTATACTACTAGGCCCATTCGTTCTTAGGCTCCCAGGCTGGAGAGGAAAGCTCATCTGGGCCTTTTCTTTTCACTAGTAAGATTGCACGTGCACACACGTTTCAACTAATGCATATTGAAATCCTAATCATTTATATACATATGTTGCAAGCAATGATATTCAATCTAGCATGCTTTCTATGTTTATAAGATGAAAAATGTTAGCAAAAATCATGGTGTTTTAACAGGAATATGGTTCATATAAACAACTTGTTTCAGTCGAACCAACAAAACTATGATAAAACATTAATTGGCTCTAAACCACGTCAAGCACTAATGAAACAAACACGTGATGATGTGAGTAGATGTTGTGCACAATTGTCACAAATCTCAAGATTGCCTTGATAAAAAAAATGTCTCTAACAGTAACATGGAAGACCCAGACACTGGCTTTGTCCAAGCCAGCGCCCTTCCCTGCCCCTGCCTCCAACAGTATATCCTAGTAATATACGACATCCTCGTATCTTCTCCAAAACCAAATGCAGCTTCATCCATGCACCTTCATGCTGAGATAGGTTCATCGCTGCACGGCAAGCCAAAGGGTCACCTAACACAAAATAAAACACAGTAGTAAACATGGACCCATAAGACCACAGTACCATCTCGTAGTTCAACAAAAAAATCGCAGATGATATATGTGTAAACAAGTACAGCGAGTTGGAAAATCAAATTACCTTACCCTATAAATATCTCAAATTACCTTACCCTATAAATATCCTCGACACGCTCATCAACAACCATGCTAGGCGGCGGCAAAAATTAGCAAGGCATCTACATTGAAGTTAAAAAAAAAATCATGTTAGGACTTAGTAAGGCTAAAGCATATTTCTTTCAATTTCACTTAAATGTGTAAGATCCATGATGAGTGAGAGAAGCACACCATTTTTTGTACCATCAAATTTTCCGTGTTTTAAAAGGATCAGACCCTTCTCCACTCAGTGCAGCCTCGATAATAGGTATAACTTGTTAGAGAGTATTTGAAGCTTCAGAAATTACTCTATTGGGGATAGAAAAAATGTCTGAAAATATCCTTGCTGGAATTGGGATTTGAAGAAAAACAGTGGGCTCTAGTAAGTTGCTGCAATTTGTTTAGCCAGGAGCCCAAAAATAGAGGCCACCTCACGACTCCAAATTCCAGCAAAACAAAAGGCGCAGAGAGGAACAACCATGGTGACATGTTCGAGACTCATCGCTTTGCAAGCATAGAAGAACCACATACGTGACCTCTTAAACACCATTTCTTTAAGGCGTGATAGAGTAGCCAGGCTTGATGCAGATCTACAAAACCAAATTAAATAGTGATCAAGCACATGAATATGCACGTTACATATAATTGTGTGTAACTAAATCAACCATCATACAAAGATATTGTCAACTATATACCAATTCCAGTTAGAGACACCACCCAAATGAAGCATTGGACTAAATTCTGTGTTGGAACATGGCAGAATTATACCCATGACAAGTTAATCAATTTGTAGGTTCTTGCCTCCCTCTTTCATTTATTGTACAAGTACAAAGTGCCACTTTCTTAAACCTAATCTGCAAATTATGCAAATAATACATCAAGGACAAACTACACTTTCGTAGTTTATACCACTTCAGAAAAGTGCTTTTACATACTTCTTTTTCTGGAAAAAAAAGTGTATCTATTTTTATGATATACTTACACCATGTCTAAATCCCAGTAACCCTAAAAGCATTGTTGCAACCACTTACAATTTCATCGTATGTCTTTCTCAAATGAGTAAAGCATATCTATTCACCACACACAATCTATATTTAGAACTGGAACAAGACCAGGCAAAGATTTCAGATCCTACGAGCCGGGATAAAAAAAAAAGGAGTGTCAATTGAAAGCAAATGGACTCTATAAGAAGGCAAGGCCAAAAAAAATAGACATTCAAGGAAGAGTTGCTTTTTAGTGACCTTCACCGTATTAAAACGGATATAATGCTTCAATAAAAGCATTGACATATCTCATGTGTGACAAATGCCATTCTTGTTATGCGGCAAAAAATATGTTCGTTGCTGCAAGCTGCAGCAGTAGATATAATAATCTACATTCATAGCTGGTTTTAACAACAGGAGGAGCAGGTCGGAATTGGTTCATACATAGCTCTAAGGATATTGTCGAATAAAAGAACTCTGAACTTTACTAATACTTCATTTGTCGGCAATCTGAAATTTCATTGCTGTATTGTGCGACTACGCATCATCTCCTTCAGTAGTATATAACACCTGACAAATCAGATATCTGTACCATTTTAGTTCATTTGACAAAGTTTATTCAGAAATCCATTAAGTCTGAACTACTCATGTTGCATTACTCTCTTCTAAAGCTTCTCATAATAGCAAGAGATAGAACAGCTGGTCAAAGGAAATATGGTTAGTACCAGCCAACTAATCATCAAGGGAAGACACCTGACGGGAGGAATCTGGACATGGAGATGTAGAACAACCAGAGAATGCAGATGTACGGGGGCAATTTGGTGGGCACGGGACATGCATGACAGCGACCGCCGGGTGCCGCGCAGCCGGCCACAGGTGCAGGATCTCGTACAAGGCGTTGGGCCTCGGAGACGAAGCCGCATGCGGTGTTCGATGGAAAATTCGACGGCGTCGGCGTCCGCGGTTCCCCAGATGTCCTCCTGTACAGGGTGGCTCCGGGCAGGCCTCACCTCGCGTGCAGGGCGCCGCTGGCGAGGGCGGCAGCGAGCAGGCCTCGCCTCCCTTGCCGGGCGGCGGCGGTTGGTAGGGAGGTTGCGAGCAAGCGCGCGTGCAGGGCGGCAGCGGTGGGCAGGGCGGCAGGGCGGTCGCTAGCAGGCGCGAGTGCAGGGAGGTGGAAGCGGGGATCGTGGCGTTGTGGATGGGGAAGGCCGATGCGTGAGTGTTGGACTGATGGTTGGTTCAGGAAAAAAACAGTGGAGGGCGATGGGGACGGTTTGATTTGATTAGGCGTGGGATTACGGGCGTCTAACACACTGTTTTAGCGCAAATCTGAGCCGGTGGATTTGATCATTTGATGGTCCAGATGGTCTGGATCTGCCACTCTGGGTCTTTTAACAGTAGTGGAGATGAAGGGCATCGATCGAGTGCAGAGCGTCCAGCCCGTCCGGCCCTTGCACGTATATACGATTGGACAGTTCTAGGGAGCAAACGGTGGCTCGTTTGTCTTACCTGGCCCTCACCTGAAAAAGGAAAGTTCTGGTTGTGACATAGCTATTTACGGAAAGTATCTACTTTCTGCACACCATGACCACGCACCAGTCCCCAATCACTCGCACCAAACAATAACGGGTCCCCTCGTGGCCTCATCGTTGCCAGGGCTACAAGAAATTTCACGCAATACCGCACTTTTTTTCGCACGTGTGTTCACGTGACCTATATTGTGCATTTCCGGCAAAAAGAAACATGCAGCTCACAAAAAATGGTACATGTTGCTCAAAATTAGCTAAAATACACAGCATCAGTTGTATCTTGCGCATGTTGAAAATATTAACTGACATCTCTAATATCTTAACGCTCGACATAGCTATAGAAATCTACAACTTTATATTACTTGTTGGCATAACAACGATAGTTGGAAAAAGACCAAGAATGAAGAAAACAAATCTCGACTAGTTGACATCTTCCAAAATCTGGTTGTTGGTTGCTTCAAGCAGATCAAGCACCCACCTTGCTCCTATCCAGATTCTTGCCAAACCAAAAAGCAACGAGTAAGAGTTATGTTGCATTGTCATCTAGGGAGCTAATGTACTTCCTTCCGTTATCCTCCATTTTTCGTTGAAATGATCCACGAATCTAGCCAGGAAAAACAGAGAACCATTACTGTATACCAAGACAATTAAAAGTTGATGATGTTGTCCAAGCAAAAATGTAGATAGGAGCCTAGGAGACAACTTATCACTGCAAGTTATAAGATTGTTGGGCAACTTTCATACCTTCAAATGCACTATTTCTAGACACACACGAAACGCCCCTCTACCATCACAACGAATCAACATGTACATCTAGCTGCATAACAAATTGTACACCTAACCTACCCAATGTTACACAACTTAGCATTGAAGTTTACGCAGCTTACGAGGAAGCAATTTAGCATAGATGTGAACTAACAAAGTATTTTATATCGGCATATAAAAATTTAGAAGAAAGGGAACACTCTGATGAACCAATAACAAATCAACATAGCATAAGTGTGAACCGACAAAGTATTGTATGCGACAACTTAGAAGAAAGATAACACTTGCATGCACTGATAATGATGCAACTTAGGACAGGTGTGAACCAACAAGGTATTTTATGCCACAACTTAGAAGAAGTGTGAACTCACAAACTACTGCACGCCACAACTTAGATAAAACACTCGGCTGAACCGATAATAAAGGAACTTAGTACAAGTGTGAACCAACAAAGTATTGTAAAAAAAGAGAAAACTCGGATGAATCGATAATAAAACAACTTACCACAAAGTGTGAACCAACAAAGTACTATATTCTGCAACTTAGAATAAAAAGAACACTTGGATAAAGCGATAATAAAGCAACTTAGCACAAGCGTGAACCAACAACGTATTGTATGCGACAACTTAGAAGAAATAGAACTCTTAGATGCACCAATAATAAAACAACTTACCACAAGTCTAAACAAACAATACTCTATGCCCCAACTTAGAAGAAAGAGAACACTTGGATGAAGCGATAATAAAGCAACTTAGCACAAGCGTGAACCAACAAGGTATTGTAAGCCACAACTTATAAGAAATAGAACTCTTAGATGCACCAATAATAAAACAACTTAGCACAAGTCTAAACAAACAATACTCTATGCCCAACTTAGAAGAAACATAACTTTTGGATGAAGCGATAATAAATCAACTTTTGCACAATCGTTTACCAACAATGTATTGTATGCCACAACTTAGAAGAAATAGAACTCTTGGTTTCATCAATATTTTAACAACTTATCACAAGTCTGAACAAAGAAAATACTCTATGCTGCAACTTATGCAACTTAGAAGAAAGAGAACACTTAGATGAAGCAATAATAAAGCAACTTAGCACAAGCGTGAACCAACAAAGTACATCATTCCGCAACCTAGAAGAAAGAGAACACATGGATGAACTGATAATAAAGCAACTTAGCACACGTTTGAACCAACAAAGTATTGAATGCCCCAGCCAACTTAGAAGAAAAGAACAAATGGATGAACCAATAATAAAGTAACTTATCACATGTGTGAACCAACAAACTATTGTATGCCACAACTTAGAAGGAAGAGAACACTCGGATGAACCGATAATAAAGCAACTTAGTACATGTGCCAACCAACAAACTATTCTATGCCACAACTTAGAAGGAAGCAACTATGTAATCTGATAACCACAACTTACTGTCTACAGTGGAACCAATTCAGTTGTTGCGGAAAAGCAACTCTAGAATTATGGCGAAGCAATTTCGTATAAAGAGTTGGTTACACTAATTTTTTTTGTATATTTTATACCAACTTAATTTCTAAGATACTCAGTTAGCAACAACCGTCATCAACACTTGTATTGAGACATCAACTTTGCTCTACTAGCCGCTAGTCATACCGCGGCATATTCTAAGGGATGCAGCTTATTGTATAAGATCGGCTCAGCTTGATAGCATTAAGGAAATGGGATACGACCAACCTCGGCAGTGTCCTCGCGAGGGTTCACCGTTAGGGGTGCGTATATAACTCTAATCAAGATCGGCTCAGCTTGATGGCATCAAGAAAGTGGGACACGACCGACCTTAACGACAGTGTTCTCGCGAGGGCGGTATGGCATCATGTGCTTGCTCTGCAAAACGGATCCGAAAACCCAAACTCCATGTGTAAAGCAACAACTTACTTTGGAAAAAAATACAACTTAGTACATCTGTCAACAAAACTCAACTTAGCACACATGTGAAACAACGACTTACTGTCTACTATCCGTAGTATGCAACTTAGCAAATTTATAGGTGAGGTTTACTTCTGCAAAAGCAACTTAGCTCATGCCCGACAACAATAAATATTGCATGAAAATACAACTTAGCCTATGTTTAAACCAACAATTTACTGTCTTTGTCGAAGCGCCATTGTAGCAACTCTAGTGTCACGGAAAATCGGTAGTCAACTTCACAACAATGGTACACAATTTGATAACAATGATGCTAGCTAACTTAGTACTACTGGTAGATAACTTAGACACGATGGTAGACAAGTTTCAATGATGATGCACAACTTTACCATCCATCCCAAATGGAGTTGCATTTGGCGTCATCCCCTACTATAGATTGCAACTAGAGAAGACACAATTGCTACACTCCTTAAAACTAGGTAATTGATCACACTTACGTATAGAGGTATGGAACTTCACAGGTAGGACAGTCAACTTTGCAGTAGGGGTATACAAATTAGTAATAATGAGTATATAACTTAGCAAACCACGCTTGAGTCTATAATTTATTGTGCAAAATTACAACTTAGCTCCCATGTGAAACCAATAATACCGCCGATAAAAATACAACTTAGAAGATGTCCGAAGAAACAATTTGTTGTCTTTGTGGCAGCCAACCCCCTGAGGTGTAACTCCACCTCGAAATTAAAGTGCAAGTAATAAAATTACAAAAGTAAAACAACCCCCCCCCCCAAAAAAAAATCAGTGTTACGAAAATAGAATAGTCTACGTAATAAACTTAATTGAATATTCCAAGCAACTTAACTATGTTGCCCAAAAACAAGTTATCTATGCTGTAAAAGCAACTTCAGTCTACGTAAATGAACTCAAAGTTAATAGCATGGAAAGCAATTTGACTACATTGCCACAAACAACTTATCTATTTTGCAAAAGCAACTTCTTCAATCTAAGCAAATGAACTCAAAGTTAATAGCGTGGAAAAGCAACTTAATTATGTTCGTAGAAACAACTTATCTATGTTCTGCAAGTAACTTAAATCTACGTAAAATGAACTAAGTTAATTACTGCAAAATTAAAATTAATAATATGAGAAAGCAACTTAACTATGTTTCTAGAAACAATTTATCTATGTTCTGCAAGCAACTTAAAGTTAATAACATGACACTCCTGCAACTACTTAGTGGACTGGAAGCCGCAATTTAGGTAGTCATGGAAATCATAAGTGGATGTGTACAGTTCCAACTTAATTAGTAAGATTTCTAGACCCTTTACATCCACTCCTAGAAATTTAATTCATAAAAAATAGGGAAAACAGTGTACTTCTGAATATTTAGTTATTTTTCTAGATCCTTTAGAACCCACTCGTAGGAATAAGAATATTTGCAAAAACTAAAATTGTATTGCTGATAGACTAGTGATACACTAGTTCTAAGTGAACAGAAGAATTTAGCATTGCAGCAAAGTTGGCAAACACGCCAATATGTTACATCACATATGAATGACTGCCATCTTACAATGTCCAATGATCTATCATGAGATATGAACTAGTCAATCAATGTCCAGTGTCCAATTATTGTGCTTTCACCATTGATCTCTCAGTCCATCAAGCCAACTAGTTAATTAAATTTTATTCAGCTGTGTTAGCCAACCAAAGGACCCAGGTCACTGTTGCAGTCAAGTAATACAAAAATGAACCACGTTGTTCCGGTTCTACCGCTACAACCAGTAAGGAACGAGCGAGATATCTCACCATGATGCGGAGGATCTCCACGCCTTCAGGGAGGAACATCATCATACGGCTGGTCAGGTTGAACGGCCCCGTGAACCAGCATCCGAGCGGCATGGCTGCCCTCTGCCCTGCCCCGCGAGCGCCTCGATCTCTCCACCATCATCCTCGGCGCTGCCGAAATCCTTCATGTTGTAGGAATTCGGGCGCAGGGCAGCACCGGGCGCGACGGCGATGGCGCGAGGAGGCCGAGGATCCCGCACCCAGCCTCCACGAACATGGAGGAGCTCTAGGAGAAGAAGACCAGCGTGAATCCGGCGACTCATGCGGCGGTGAGCAGGCTCTTGTTGGCCGCGAGGAAGACGGCCGCGGTCCTCAGCTAGCTGTGGAGGTGGAGCCTCCACCTCTCGCCCGATCTCTCCACCATCGTGCGACGGCCCGCAGGGACGGAATCGAGATCTCCATGGGGCGGTAGGCGGCGAGCTAGGATGTCGCGGAGGTGGTGGGGGAAGGCGATGAAGGAAGAGACCGGGGCGAGGGGAATTCCAGCGCCCTCGTTCTCCCGTGCGCGTCTGGCTCGCCGCCGGCGAGATCAAATCCCTAGCTAGAGAGGAGGTGGGGAATGGGGGAAACGGCAGATGGGCACGGGACGAGCGACCTCCGCCCTCACACGGCACGAACCAGGTGGGTGGGACCTCAGGTGGAAACTGTCGGGACGACGAGGGCCGCGGGACGCGTCAATCGTGTCGATCGGGAGCGATCGGGCGGCCACAAATCGAAGGCTACGGACGACAAACGAGCAGCCGTGCACTTATTAGCACTTGGGTATACGATTACATATTAGATTCGGTTTTGGCTGTTCGTGAGATTCGTCGATCGCTCCCAATTCTCCAAGTAGCTTCGCTTGGCCGACCGGCCGGCCGCTCGCTGATTCCTTCGAACCTTCACCTGATGAAATCGGCCACAGCAGTTGCAGTGAGGAGACGCGAAACTTGAGTAAATTACAACCGGTATATACTCATCTAATATCTGAATTCTTGATGCTCTGCTACACGTAGTCTATATGCAGAGCCCGTCTATATGGCCCTATGCCCTAGTTTTAATTACAATTTGTCTCTTCTATTTTCAGCCGGGTTATGTTTTCCAAAAAGCCTTTGTCCGGTTATGTTAAAAGGAGGCTGAGAGAGAAAAAAGATAAATTTATTGAATCGCGGAGAGTATTTATTTACAAATTTTTGAAGAGCAACACGAGCACATTGTCACTGACTGGAATGTAACGAGAAAGTTTTAGGATAATATGTATACAGTATTATTGCTATATGAATAACATTGCTATTAGTTTTAAGTCTTTCTTTGTATTTATTTTATACATAAATTTTTTGGAAAAAAAATACTAGGGGCCCTAAAATCTAGCTTCGCCCCAGGCCCTTGAAAACTCAGGACCGGGCCTGTTTGTGGCCTAGCAAAGGTAATTAGACCCTGAGGCCAAGCCCAACAAGTGGCTTGCCTTGAGCGAGGCCGTGGTCTACTTAGCAAACTGTGTACTTTTTTGTGCTCTCTACCCCTCTTTATTTTCTGATTTCTTCGACGAACATAGTAATTTGCGGCCTAGCAAAGGTAATTTGCGGCCTAGCAAAGGTCTACTTAGCAAACAGGTTTCTTACACTGCCAAGGTACGTCCCAGATGAGACAGACACCAATGAGAAGAGGAAGGAAAGATTTCTGAATGGACTGCATGATGAAATGCAAACTGTGTTAGTGAACATTCCGTTCGCTGACTTAGAAGCCCTGGTAGACTCAGCCATACAAATGGAAGGAAAGCTACATCAAGCCAACGAGAACCGCAAGCGCTGGATGATGAACCAGAATGGACCCCACCATACAAAGAAGCACCGCAACAACTCAACTGGAGGATTTGCCTCAAGATACAACAAGCCCCCTGCTCAGACTTACCGCCCAAACTACTCCAACAATAATGGAGGACCCCCGAAGCCCGGAGGCTATACAACAACAACAGCAACAACAACCACCCCAATGGTAACAACAACAACCCCAACACTGCCCCGAGGACTGGAAGCAACACTGTTCCCGTCACCCCCAAAGACAAGTCAACTGTGAACTGCTATGAATGTGGAGTTGTGGGTCACTACTCCAATGAGTGCCCCAAGAAGCTTGCCAGATTGCCGTCAACACCGCTGCACCTGCTCAGCAACATGTCATTAAACGGAACAGAACAACCGCAACGGCCACCTCTACCACTTGAATGCAACAGCAGGAAGCACCTCAGGCCATGCCAAGTATGTTTTCCTGTTAATCCAATTGCCCAATCTCTCTTAGGAACCTAACTTTTCTTAAAATCTCGGGACGAGATTTGTTTAAGGGGGAAGGGTTTGTAACACCCCAAAATTTTAAAACAAAGAGAAAATGAATTTCCTTTTTCCAAAAATGAGAACCAACAAAAACTTTTATTAAATTAAGTTTGGTACATAGTGAGCATGCTTATATGTTGTGATATTGCCATGATTGTTTATTTATTGCATTGAACCTAATTCCAAAACCCTAAACCCAAATCTTCTCAAAACTAAATAGTATCAAATAAGAAGTAACTAAAATAAAATAAAAAGGCATATGTGGGCATATAGCACTAGTATGCAAATATTGACTAATACCATTCTTACTTTTCTAAATAGTGGTGAACCTTTGAGATACTCCACTAAACCCTAAACCACACCCCTCTTCTCACCATCCATTATAAATAAAATAAAAAGAAATTAAATGAAATAAGAAAAGGGCCTATGTGCCTATGGCTATTTTTGGTAAAACTTTTACCTAGGCCTTTCTACCTTGTTTAGAGGTTTTGAAAACATCAACAAACCTAACCTAGTACTTTCCAACCAAATCAAGTGAGAAACAAAAATAAAATAAACCTATGCATAGAGGCATATGTGACACATAGCCATTTTACCCAAATCTTGTTCTATTCCCTTATCTTTTGCCCAAATGGTGTGAAACCATCTCTAAACCTAATCTCACCCCAATTGGACCCTAACCCATGCCCAAGTAAAGCAAGAGGGAAGATTAAGCAAAATAAGAATATCACCTCTTATGTGTTATGCCATTTTTGCAAATCTTTGAGCTAGACCTTTTGGAATGGTTCCAATGGTTTGGAAATGTTCCTAAACTAATAAGAATCACTTTGGAGTCAAGAAAAATCAAATCAAATAGAGAGAAATGAAATAGTGAGAAAATTCCATTTTCACTCACATACACTTTAGCCAATGTTGCAAATCTTCAACCAAGGCCACCATGGCTTGTGCTATTGTTTGTAAAACACTTATATATCAAAAAACACACCCTTTTGCATCAGAGAAACCCAATTCAAATCAGAGAAGAATTCAAATTCTACTAACATGTGATAATGGTCATTTGGCCACTTTATAATATCCTACCTACTTTGCACCCCTGGTTTGGAAAATTCTTAAACTAAACTTAGTCAACTCTTTCCACCTCATCCAAGACCATGGCAAGGTGAACAATTTTGATGTTGACCATTAAGGTTGACTCTGCCTAGGTTGACCAGAATAGAGGAGACAAGTTGCAACCATAAATCAAAGAGAAGATCATGTGCTTTTTGAGATTTTGCAAACCAATTCAAATTTGACCACCACCACCACCACTATGCTTCAAATATTATTTGAATCAACTCCACCAAAATTCATTTCAAAATTTGAATATTTCTTTCTTTCGGCCATTTCATCGAGCACCTTGTGTGCAATTTCTGGCCAACTCAACACATGCTATGAACTGCTAGATGTTGGCCTAAACCATCTTGCTCAAGTCATCACACACACTCTCCTCAATCCCCTGGACCAAACCCAACCCTTTACACCACTGTGCCACGTACAAAATTGACCAAATAAAGACCATGCCGGCCACCTTTGACATCACCATGCCATCCTCTCCTCCTCTCACCTCAACTATGCACCACCATGTCTGGTAGACTCCCCATTCACTGCTGATGACGAGTGACAAAGTCCCTGGCCAAGGAGAAGTCGCCAAAGCCCAGAACGTGACATGCCCCGACGTGGTCACCACGCCCAGAACACGCCAGGACATGCCACGGCCACCACAGAGCACGCACGCGCCCCGCTAACCTGGACCTCCTCTCGACCCCTCCTTGCACCTGCTGCCTCTCCTCGACGTCAGAAACACAGTGGACACGCTCACCGGCCCTCGCACGCCCTGTAGCCGACGCCCACGACGGTGAACTCCGCCACGGTACTGGACAGTCGCGAGAAGATGACAATCGCCACAGACCTCCGTTTTCCGCGCCATCAAGTCCCACACACTTGCCTCGACGTCGCCAACACTGCAGCAACCTCGCTCGTGACGATAGCCCACCGTAGACATGTCGACATCGCCGACCTGCTGATGACCCACAAGTATAGGGGATCGCAACAGTCTTCGAGGGAAGTATTACCCAATTTATTGATTCGACACAAGGGGAGACAAAGAATACTTGTAAGCCTTAACAGCGGAGTTGTCAATTCAGCTGCACTGAAACAGACTTGCTCGCAAGAGTTTATCGTAGTAACAGTTTTATGGCAGTAGGAATAGCGAAATAACAGATAGTGGAATAAAGACAGCAGAGTGATTATAGTAAACAACAGGATTAAAATACTGTAGGCAGGGACGGATTAACGGGCGTTGCATGGATGAGAGAAACTCATATAACATCAAAGCAGGGCATTTGCAGATAATAATAAAACGGTATCCAAGTACTAATCAATCAATAGGCATGTGTTCCATATATAGTCGTACGTGCTCGCAATGAGAAACTTGCACAACATCTTTTGTCCTACCAGCCGGTGGCAGCCGGGCCTCTAGGGAAACTACTGGAAATTAAGGTACTCCTTTTAATAGAGTACCGGAGCAAAGCATTAACACTCCGTGAACACATGTGATCCTCACATCACTACCATCCCTCCGGTTGTCCCGATTTCTGTCACTTCGGGGCCATTGGTTCCGGACAGCGACATGTGTATACAACTTGCAGGTAAGATCATAAACAACGAATATCTTCATGAATCAATAACATGTTCAGATCTGAGATCATGGCACTCGGGCCCTAGTGACAAGCATTAAGCATAACAAGTTGCAACAATATCATAAAAGTGACATCTACGGATACTAGGCACTATGCCCTAACAATCTTATGACTATTACATGACCAATCTCATCCAATCCCTACCATCCCCTTCAGCCTACAGCGGGGGAATTACTCACACATGGATGGGGGAAACATGGCTGGTCGATGGAGAGGCGTTGGCGGTGATGGCGGTGAAGATCTCCTCCATTCCCCGTCCCGGCGGAGTGCCGAACGGAGACTGGCTCCCGCGATGGAGTTTCGCGATGGCGGCTCTCTGGAGGGTTTGGCGACTTCGATTTCCTCCGTGCGTTTTTAGGTCGAACCCGATAAGTAGTCCGAAGGGGGCGTCAGAGGCCAGCCGAGGGGCCACACCATAGGGCCGCGCGGGCCCCCTAGGCCGCGCCGCCTTATGGTGTGGGGCCCTCGGGCCTCCACCTCAACCGTCCTTCTGGCTCCGTCAGTATTTTGGGAAAATAGGCCCTTCGTAGAAATTCCGAGGATTTTCCGAAAGTTGGATTTCTGCACAAAAACGAGACACCAGAACAGTTCTGCTGAAAACAGCGTTAGTCCGTGTTAGTTGTATCCAAAATACACAAATTAGAGGCAAAACAATAGCAAAAGTGTTCGGGAAAGTAGATACGTTTTGGACGTATCAACTCCCCCCAAGCTTAGCTTATTGCTTGTCCTCAAGCAATTCAGTTAACAACTGAGCGATAAAAGAACTTTCACGAACACATTTGCTCATATGATGTATATATTCTCATGCTATGGCTAATACTTAAGCAGTTTATAATGAGATACATGCAAATAAGATCATCCAACAGCTATGTCAATCATGGAGAGGTACCAACAATTAATAATAAGCATCATGAATCATGTATATAAGCAGGATTGCAATGTTCATAAAAGAATATGATAAAGTGGTATCTTGCTTGCCCGTATTTGATCGGCAAAACATAAATGCCGAGGCACCTCTGGAGTTCATAGAAAGACTAGAAGTAGTGATTGTCAAAGATAAAAGCATCAAAGTTATACCACAATCAATTTTATTTTGAGACAAGCATATTATACTAAGAATGACAGTTGTGCTCTCAAGATAGTGCTCAAAGAAAGAATGGAGACACAACATAAAAGTAAAAGATTGACCCTTCGCAGAGGGAAGCAGGGATTAACATGCGCTAGAGCTTTTTATTTGTAAAGCAGGAGTAAAATTATTTTGAGAGGTGTTTGTTGTTGTCAACGAATGGTAATGGGTACACTAACTACCTCATCAACCGGACTCACAAGAGCGGCTCCCATGAATTATTTGCATGTTTATGTGGCACTCCTTCCAACCTTTCTTTCACAGACCATGGCTAACCGAATCCTCGGGTGCCTGCCAACAATCACATACCATGAAGGAGTGCCTTTTTATTTAAGTTTTATTATGATGATGACACTCCCCCAACCTTTGCTTACACAAGCCATGGCTAACCGAATCCTTCGGGTGCCGTCCAACAATCACAAACCATGGAGGAGTGTCTATTTAAGTTAATTAATTTGGGACTGGGAATCCCATTGCCAGCTCTTTTTGCAAAATTAATGGATAAGCGGATGTGCCACTAGTCCATATGAGAGTCCGTCAAAAGTAAATGACAAGGTTGAAAGCTAAACACCACATACTTCCTCATGAGCTATGAAACATTAACACAAATTGAGAAGCATTTTGAAAGTTTTAAAGGTAGCGCATGAGAATTTACTTGGAATGTTTTGAAATGCCATGCATAGGTATTTATGGTGGACACTTTGGAACAACTGGGTTTTCAGGTGTTTGGAAGCACGAGCGGTGTTCCCGCTCAGTACAAGCGAAGGCTAGCAAAAGACTAGGGAGCGACAAATCAAGAGAGCAATAACTGTCATAATCATGCTTGCGGCAAAATAAATTAATGGAGGCATAAAAGTGATACAAGAAGAGCAATATAAATCATCGAGGCTTAATTGACTTTTTGTTCAGTCATATGCATGCGTGAGCATGTGCCAAGTCGATATAAATGAATTATTCAGAGGAGGATACCACAATGCCATACTTACTTATGAATAAAACAATGCAAGCGAACATCCATGACATGCTACTTATATTAATAAATTGGAGCTAAACATGAGAGATCATGAACTACTAGACTTTCTCAAATAACATATACCTCACATGAACCAACTAAGCATGCTCACATGGATGAGTATATGTACAAAAATGAAAACAAATAGAGTTCATACCAGCCTCTCACCACAATCAGATTGTCGTAGATCATCATTATTGCCTTTCACTTGTGTAGCTTGGATAATATGAAATGAAAACCACGCTCCAGCCACCGAAGACCATTGAACTCATGATGAACTTTACAAACCAAAGAAGAACAGCAAATATTTTTGGTGTTTTCGAATTGGAAACAAGAACGAAAGAAAACAAGCAAACAAAGCAAAATCTTTTTGGGTTTTCTTATAGCAAACCAACGATAGCAAATAAAGTAAAATAAGAGCAAAGAACCAAATAAACAAATGGTGAAGAGAAACAACAGAAATATTTTTGGTCTTTTTGTGTTTTAGGAAAGAAACAAAGCGAAAACAAAAGAATGCAAACTAAAACACAGAAAAGCAGGATGACAGAAATCTGCCAAATCCTGACAGCAGTACAGAAATCGAAATTAACAAAAATCTTCCATTGCTCAGACCAAAAAGTGTTCAACTAATGAAAGTTAGATAACAACCTGGGGCACATGCTCAAAAATTGGCAACTCAAAATAACGTTCTGGCTGTGCGCACGAATTTTTTGGTAACAGCCCAGAATCTGTTTTTGGACAGCACTTCCCCAAATATCATCTCCCCCTCATTAGAAAACCACTCTAAGGGACTAAACAAGTATGTACAAGTATCCAGCAACCATAATATGCAAAGAATGAGTGATGCCGGTATACCTCCCCCCAAGCTTAGGCTTTTGGCCTAAGTGGAGTTCATTCCCATCGAGGGTCGGAGTTCCACGCCGGTGGATCATACATGGAGTGGTAATAGGGCCCCTGCGCAGAAGAATGTCGTGGAGGTTCCACATGCCCATGATGTTGATATGAGGAGCTCGCTGCATCGGATGAAGAGTCGGGGTGCTCCTCGGCCTCCTCCACACCTTCCCTTGCACGACGGCTTTCCCTTTCTATGTATGCGTTTAGCTCATTTTCTGTGATCGACCACCCTTTCCACTATCATTGGAGAAGCTCCTCCCATTACAAATCATTGTATAAAGATTCGAGAGCTCCCGCGGCGTTCCCCTGATCTTCTCGCAGGATCCCCACCGCGGCACTCTAATTGCTGCACAAAAATCACTAAAAGGCAAGTCGATAGTTTTGTTATAAATCTTATACCGGACCATGGGGTTAGTTTGAGACCGATGAAATTCGAAATCCTGCACAACCGACACCGTTAGTTTAACATATTGGTGAGGTTCACCAACAGTAAAACCTTCCAATCCTGCATTGGAAATCAGTGTTTGAACATCTTGCAGGATTCCTGCATTCCGCATAAAATCCGTGCATGGGTAGTAAGAGGGGTATACTCCCTCTTCACGATGAACTCTCATGACTTGTTGTACCTCCAACTCTTGTTGGTTAAGTTGGTGCATACTCCCTTCCATTTTCTGAAATTTTTCAACAATCATTATAAAATTTGATTTCAAGGTATATAATTGAGGGGAACTACTATAGGAACTTGCTAGAGTACTAAACATGCATCAAAACTAGTTTCTTCCACTTAGAACAAGCATGCAAGCTCACTAAACATGTTATCTACAGCAGCAAAATATTCAAGATATACTCAACCAAATGAAATTCTAATTGGACAATCAAAGGAGTCACATACCAAGGAGTAAATGTGCCAAATTTCAACAGAAATCTGGGCTGAGCAAGGAGATCGAAAAATCTCGAGTTCTTGAGCAGAAACACGAGTGAGAGGAACTTGGTGCGAGTTTTTTCGGGAGAGAGAAGAGCATGGGAGAAAGAGATGATGTAGTGGGGCAAGGAGGGGCCCACACCACAGGGTGGCGCGCCCACCTCCTTGGCCGCGCCGGCCTGTGGTGTGGCACCTCCTGGTGCCCCACAGGTCATCCTCTGGTGCTCCCAGGTGCCTCGTCGAAAAATAGGACCAACGGTGTAATTTTTGTAATTTTTAGAGAACTTCGAAAAATGCACATTTCTGGGTATTAAATTAATGATTACTGCGCAGGAAAATGATTTCTAAAATCTTAAACAACTAAAGCATATTGCAAAACAAAAGTGCTACAACAAGTAAAATAAGTGGAGGGAGAAAGAAAGAAAGAAATGTTGTTTAGCTCTCTTATGCATTAAAATATACTTGTTAACAAGGTTGATCAAGTCTTGCTACCAAATAAATTTTATATGACATAAGAAGAAATAAACCTCAAATCAATCATGTTACCTTATATTGAATTGATATGGATCCAATCACAAGAGTTTGATATTCTTCTTTAGGCTCATATATAGGACAATCAATGGATCCCACTTTGATAGTTTTCACATTAACAATTGTATTAACTCCACATACTTTATCAATCCTCTTGGGAAAATAGACAGTGTGTTCCTTATCATCAACATTGAAAGTAACCATGCCTTTATTGCAATCAATAACAGCCCCTGCAGTATTAAGAAAGGGTCTTCCAAGAATAATGGACATATTATCATCTTCAGGCATTTCCAACACAACAAAATCAGTTAATATCAAGCAATGCTGAGTAACTTGAACAGGAACATTTTCACATAAACCAACAGGAATAGCAGTAGATTTATCAGCCATTTGCAAAGATATATCAGTTGGTATCAACTTATCTAAATCAAGTCTCTTATAAAGAGAAAAAGGCATTACACTAACACCTGCTCCCAAATCACATAGAGCAGTTCTAACATAATTATTCTTGATGGAACAAGGAATAGTCGGTATACCTGGGTCTCCAAGCTTCTTTGGAATCTTACCATTGAAGGAGTAATTAGCGAGCATAGTGGAAATCTCCTCATTGGGAATTTTCCTTTTGTTAGTAACAATATCTTTCATATACTTTGAATAAGGAGGCAATTTAATAGCATCAGTCAAAGGGATTTGCAAAAATAAAGGTTTCATCCAATCACAAAATTTATTATAATGTTCCTTGATACGTCTCCAACGTATCGATAATTTCTTATGTTCCATGCCACTTTATTGATGATACCTACATGTTTTATACACATTATATGTCATATTTATGCGTTTTCTGGAACTAACCTATTAACAAGATGCCGAAGTGCCAGTTTTCTGCTGTTTTTGGTTTCAGAAATCCTAGTAACGAAATATTCTCGAATTGGACGAAATCAACGCCCAGGTTCCTATTTTGCCCGGAAGCATCCAGAACACCCGAGAGCCGCAGAGGGGGCCCTGTGGGCCCCAGATGATAGGGTGGCGCGGCCAGGGCTGGGCCCGCGCCACCCTATGGTGTGGTCGCCCCTTTGACCCTCCTGCGCCGCCTCTTCGCCTATATAAAGCCCCCATCGAAAACCCTTACGGAGGAAGCCACGATACGAGAAAAGTTCCGAGCCGCCGCCATCGCGAAGCCAAGATCCTGGGGGACAGAGTCTCTGTTCCGGCACCCTGCCGGGGGAAGTGCCCCCGAAGGCTTCTCCATCGACACCGCTGCCATCTCCACCGCCATCTTCATCACCACTGCTGCTCCCATGAGGAGGGAGTAGTTCTCCATCGAGGCTCGGGGCTGTACCGGTAGCTATGTGGTTAATCTCTCTCCTATGAACTTCAATACAATGATCTCATGAGCTGCTTTACATGATTGAGATCCATATGATGAGCTTTGTATCACTACTAGTTTATGTGCTACTCATGTGATGTTATTAAAGTAGTCTATTCCTCCTGCATGGTGTAAAGGTGCTAGTGTGTGCACCGTGTGGTTCTTGTCGTAGGCTATGATCATGATCTCTTGTAGATTGTGGAGTTAATTGTCATTATGATAGTATTGATGTGATCTATTCCTCCTTCATAGTGTAATGTGGACAGTGCGTGCACTATGTTAGTTCTTGGTTTATTTTGCAATGATCTATTATGCTCTAAGGTTATTTAAACATGAATATCGAATGTTGTGGAGCTTGTTAACTCCGGCATTGAGGGTTCGTGTAATCCTACGCAACGAATGGTATTCATTATCAAACAAGAGTGTATGTAGCACATATGAGAAGAAGTATTTATTATGTGATCAATGTTGAGAGTGTCCACTAGTGAAAGTATGATCCCTAGGCCTTGTTCCTAAATACTGTTATCGCTGCTTGTTTACTGTTCTACTGCATGTTTACTTCCCGCAATATTACTACCATCAATGCACGCCAGCAAGCACTTTTCTGGCGCCGTACTACTGCTCATACTTATTCATACCACCTGTATTTCACTATCTCTTCGCCGAACTAGTGCACCTATTAGGTGTGTTGGGGACACAAGAGACTTCTTGCTTTGTGGTTGCAGGGTTGCATGAGAGGGATATCTTTGACCTCTTCCTCCCCGAGTTCGATAAACCTTGGGTGATCCACTTAAGGGAAACTTGCTGCTGTTCTACAAACCTCTGCTCTTGGAGGCCCAACACTGTCTACAAGAATAGCACCCGTAGACATCAAGCACTTTTGGCGCCGTTGCCGGGGAGGAAAGGTAAAAGGCACTCATACTTCGGTTCCAGGTAACAGTACTTTTCTGGCGCCATTGTGTGTGTGCTCGAAGCTATTTCCTTTAGACTCTGCAATTGCATCTTTTTGTTTCTTGTTTTTATTTTCACTAGATAGGCATAATGGAAAACAACAAAAAAATTAGTGAGCTTCTTATTCTATTTCCTGATTTAAGACATGGATGGTTTGATGCGAAAATTAAAAAACCTATGGAACCTTATTTACATGATAGTAGCAATGTTATTAGTATGAATGCAATTACTACTAATGCTATGAAGAAGTCTAAGCTTGGGGAAGCTGGTTTACATAAAAATAATCTTTTTAGCTCCTCCGCTTTGGAAGAAATATTTTGTTCTGATAATGCTTTATCTCCCATATGCGATAACTTTAATGATGCTTCTGATATTTTAAATCCACCTGCTGAAAGTATTCCGTACAAAATACCTATGAAAATTATTGAACGTGTTATGGATAACCGCTATGAAGGGGATGGAACTGTCCATCCTGGAGATCATTTACTGTTTTTGCATGAATTATGCGGGTTATTCAAGTGTGCAGGTATCTCTATGGATGAAGTGAAGAAGAAACTATTCTCTATATCGCTATCTGGTGAAGCGGCGCATTGGTATAAACTATTGAAGGACGGGCGCTCTCTTGATTGGAAGGATATTGTGCCTCTATTTTATTCCAAGTTCTATCCTCCAAGTGAAATTCACAAAGATCGAAACCATATATATAATTTTTGGCCTCATGATGGAGAGAGTATTGCCCAAGCATGGGAGAGATTGAAGACTTTAATGCTCAAATGCCCCAATCATGAGCTTCCAGGTAATATCATCATTGATAATTTCTATGCAAGACTTTCTTTTCAAGATAAGACCTTGCTGGATACTACTTGTTCTGGATCATTCACGAGCAATAAAGAAGAGTTTAAAAGGGACCTTCTTGATCGGATTAAGGAGAACGCTGAAGATTGGGAGAACGACAAAGGTAAAGAGTCAGGTATAAACTATGATTATGAATGCATTGAAACTTTTATGAATACTGATAAATTTCGAAATATGAGTGCTACTTATGGTCTTGACTCTCAAGTTGCTGCAAATCTTTATAAAGCCTTTGCTTCTCATTTAGAATTGCCTAAAAAGAATTTTGATAAGTATCATGAACCTTTTAAAGAGGCTTGCATGAAGAATGACATTGTTGTTAATGATTGCAATAAGCATGCTCAAACTCCTAAGAATGCTATTTCCTATAAGCATGTTAATTTTTGTGGAATACATAGACCTTGTGGAATTAATCAAATAGAAGATGAATATTGTATCCATCACAGAAATGAAAAAACTAGAAAATGGTCTAGAGCTCTAGATGATCTTGGAGAAAAAGTGTGTGCCCTCTATCCTTTTATTTGTGAACTTTGCCATAGAGTTGGTCATTTTAATTTTCAATGTTCCTCCAATGATAATTCAAACCCCATGAGTGCTGCAAATTTGTATTGTGATGATGAAATTACTCCTAATAAGCATGATGAACTTACCTTATTTTTGAAGTGTGAAGAGTTGTCAAGAAAAATTTCTTTGTTAAATATTAACGATCTTGATATTGATGATGTCCTGCATGGTTGTCTTTCTTATTGCATTGATAATAGCCATACAAATACTTACATACAAAATATTTTAGAAGATGACACCTTGCCAAAATATGATAGGACCGCTGTGTGTTTTCAACTAATTAATGAAAAGGAGGGATCCTCCCAAGTTTCTTCTATTGTTTCTAAAAGTAAATCAGGTTATGCGGACAAGCCACCCTTCAAGCCTCTTCCTCCTAAAGAAGGGAATGAGGAGAAGGAAGAGAAGAAGAAGAAGAAGAAGAAGAAAGGAACGAAGAAGAAGAAGAAGAAGAAGGAGAATAAAAAGAAAGAGGTAACGGCGTATCCCCGCGTGAATGAGATAACGCTAGGTAACCGTAAGTATGTTGCTCCTAATAATTATTGTGATAATGAATCTGAATACGATGATCTTCCTATGCCCTTTACATACATTAGCGATCATGATTTGAATGAGCACGCTGCCTTTGATATTGAAAATCTCTTTGGTACTGATTATGAAATTAATGATGATAGCATTATTCATGTCCCCTTAAACGATGATATTGAAAGCTCTAAGCTTGGGGATGTTGTGCTTGAAGATCCTGTATTTGAGACCTCTACTTTTAGTGAAAATGATGATATTACATATTCAGGTTTAGATAATTGCTATAGAGATGTATATGACACATGTTACAATTATCCTTATGAAACTTGTCATAGTTATGATGGGCTTGCCAAAAACAATTCTTTTAATATGCAACTTGTTTACCATGTTCAAATTCTTGATAATAATCTTGCTCCAATTACTATTAATGAGAATAACTCTTCTTATGCCAAAATTAATGATACTTCTATGCATATGAACCATGATAAGAATGTTTTAAGTGACGGGTATATTGTGGATTTCATCAATGATGCTACTGAAAGTTATTATGAGAGAGGGAAATATGGTTATATGCATCTTAATAATATTAAGTTTCCCCTCTTTATGTTGAGAATCTTTAAGTTACTCGTGTTTTATCATCTTATGCTTGCCACTTTGCTCTTCATGAATTCATTTGTGTATAATATTCTTTTGCATAGGAAGCATGTTAGGCTCAAATGTGTTTTGAATTGCCTCTTGAAGCTCTCTTTTGCTTCAAATACTATTTCTTGCGGGTGCATCACCAAAATTGCTGAGCCCATCTTAATGGCTATAAAGAAAGAACTTCTTGGGAGATAACCCATGTGTTATTTTGCTACAGTACTTTGTTTTATATTTGTGTCTTGGAAGTTGTTTACTACTGTAGCAACCTCTCCTTATCATGTTTTTGTGCCAAGTAAAGTTTCTATGCTAAAGTTGATGTTATATTTGGGATCGCTGCGCAGAAACAGCATTGCTGTCTGTCACGAATCTGGGCACAGGCCTCTGTAGAAAATTCGAAAAAATCTGCCAATTTACGAGCGTGATCCTCAGATATGTACGCAACTTTCATTAGTTTTGAGTTTTTCCGTTTGAGCAAGTCTGGTGCCATCTTTAAATTCGTCTTTACGGACTGTTCTGTTTTTGACAGATTCTGCCTTTTATTTCGCATTGCCTCTTTTGCTATGTTGGATTTATTTCTTTGATCCATTAATGTCCAGTAGCTTTATGCAATGTCCAGAAGTGAAAAGAATGTTTGTGTCACCTCTGAACATGTGAATTTTTGATTATGCACTAACCCTCTAATGAGTTTGCTTGAAGTTTGGTGTGAAGGAAGTTTTCAAGGGTCAATAGAAGAGGGTGATATAATGTGATCGAGAAGAGTGAAAGGTCTAAGCTTGGGGATGCCCCGGTGGTTCATCCCTGCATATTTCAAGAAGACCCAAGCATCTAAGCTTGGGGATGCCCAAGGCATCCCCTTCTTCATCGACAAAGTATCAGGTTCCTTCTCTTGAAACTATATTTTTATTCGGTCACATCTTATGTACTTTACTTGGAGCGTCTGTGTGCTTTTATTTTTGTTTTTGTTTTGTTATCTTAGTTCTCTGAATAAGTTCATCCTTGTGTGGGAGAGAGACACGCTCCGCTGGTTCGTATGAACACATGTGTTCTTAGCTCATAATATTCATGGCGAAGTTTCCTCTTCGTTATATTGTTATATGGTTGGAATTGGAAAAATGCTACATGTAGTAATTGGTAAAATGTTTTGGATAATGTGATACTTGGCAATTGTTGTGCTCATGTTTAAGCTCTTGCATCATATACTTTGCACCCATTAATGAAGAAATACATAGAGCTTGCTAAAATTTGGTTTGCATAATTGGTCTCTCTAAGGTCTAGATAATTTCTAGTATTGAGTTTTGAACAACAAGGAAGACGGTGTAGAGTCTTATAATGTTTACAATATGTCTTTTATGTGAGTTTTGCTGCACCGGTTCATCCTTGTGTTTGTTTCAAATAAACCTTGCTAGCCTAAACCTTGTATCGAGAGGGAATACTTCTCATGCATCCAAAATCCTTGAGCCAACCACTATGCCAATTGTGTCCACCATACCTACCTACTACATGGTATTTCTCCGCCATTCCAAAGTAAATTGCTTGAGTGCTACCTTTAAACAATTCAAAAGTTATTACCTCTTATTGGTGTCAATGTTTTATAGCTCATGAGGAAGTATGTGGTGTTTTATCTTTCGATCTTGTCATTTACTTTTGACAGACTTTCACAATGGACTAGTGGCTTCATCCGCTTATCCAATAATTTTGCAAAAAGAGCTGGCAATGAGGTTCCCAGCCTCAATTAATTAACTTGCATTAATAATTCTCTTCACATGTTTTGCTCTGATTTATCAGTAAGCAACTTAAATTTGCAAATAGACACTCCTCCATGGTATGTGAATGTTGGAAGGCACCCGAGGATTCGGTTAGCCATGGCTTGTGTAAGCAAAAGGTTGGGAGGAGTGTCATCCATAAATAAAGAAAAACTAAACTAAAGTACATGTGTAAACAAAAGAGAAGAGGGATGATCTACCTTGCTGGTAGAGATAACGTCCTTCATGGGAGCCGCTCTTGAAAGTCTGGTTGATGAGGTAGTTAGAGTGCCCACTACCATTCGTTGACAACAACAAACACCTCTCAAAACTTTATTTTTATGCTCTCTTTATGTTTTCAAAATAAAAGCTCTAGCACAAATATAGCAATCAATGCTTCCCTCTGCGAAGGGCCATTCTTTTACTTTTATTGTTGAGTCAGTTCACCTATCTCTCTCCACCTCAAGAAGCAAACACTTGTGTGAACTGTGCATTGATTCCTACATACTTGCATATTGCACTTGTTATATTACTTTATGTTGACAATATCCATGAGATATACATGTTATAAGTTGAAAGCAACCGCTGAAACTTAATCTTCCTTTGTGTTGCTTCAATACCTTTACTTTGATTTATTGCTTTATGAGTTAACTCTTATGCAAGACTTATTGATGCTTGTCTTGAAGTACTATTCATGAAAAGTCTTTGTCATATGATTCACTTGTTTACTCATGTCATTACCATTGTTTTGATCGCTGCATTCATTACATATGTTTACACTATGATCAAGTTTATGATGGCATGTCACTTCAGAAATTATCTTTGTTATCGTTTTACCTGCTCGGGACGAGCAGAACTAAGCTTGGGGATGCTGATACGTCTCCAACGTATCGATAATTTCTTATGTTCCATGCCACTTTATTGATGATACCTACATGTTTTATACACATTATATGTCATATTTATGCGTTTTCTGGAACTAACCTATTAACAAGATGCCGAAGTGCCAGTTCCTGTTTTCTGCTGTTTTTGGTTTCAGAAATCCTAGTAACGAAATATTCTCGAATTGGACGAAATCAACGCCCAGGTTCCTATTTTGCCCGGAAGCATCCAGAACACCCGAGAGCCGCCGAGGGGGCCCTGTGGGCCCCAGATGATAGGGTGGCGGCCAGGGCTGGGCCCGCGCCACCCTATGGTGTGGTCGCCCCTTTGACCCTCTGCGCCGCCTCTTCGCCTATATAAAGCCCCTGCATCGAAAACCCTTACGGAGGAAGCCACGATACGAGAAAAGTTCCAGAGCCGCCGCCATCGCGAAGCCAAGATCTGGGGGACAGGAGTCTCTGTTCCGGCACCCGCCGGAGCGGGGAAGTGCCCCCGGAAGGCTTCTCCATCGACACCGCTGCCATCTCCACCGCCATCTTCATCACCACTGCTGCTCCCATGAGGAGGGAGTAGTTCTCCATCGAGGCTCGGGGCTGTACCGGTAGCTATGTGGTTAATCTCTCTCCTATGAACTTCAATACAATGATCTCATGAGCTGCTTTACATGATTGAGATCCATATGATGAGCTTTGTATCACTACTAGTTTATGTGCTACTCATGTGATGTTATTAAAGTAGTCTATTCCTCCTGCATGGTGTAAAGGTGCTAGTGTGTGCACCGTGTGGTTCTTGTCGTAGGCTATGATCATGATCTCTTGTAGATTGTGGAGTTAATTGTCATTATGATAGTATTGATGTGATCTATTCCTCCTTCATAGTGTAATGTGGACAGTGCGTGCACTATGTTAGTTCTTGGTTTATTTTGCAATGATCTATTATGCTCTAAGGTTATTTAAACATGAATATCGAATGTTGTGGAGCTTGTTAACTCCGGCATTGAGGGTTCGTGTAATCCTACGCAACGAATGGTATTCATTATCAAACAAGAGTGTATGTAGCACATATGAGAAGAAGTATTTATTATGTGATCAATGTTGAGAGTGTCCACTAGTGAAAGTATGATCCCTAGGCCTTGTTCCTAAATACTGCACTTGTTTACTGTTCTACTGCATGTTTACTTCCCGCAATATTACTACCATCAACGCACGCCAGCAAGCACTTTCTGGCGCCGTACTACTGCTCATACTTATTCATACCACCTGTATTTCACTATCTCTTCGCCGAACTAGTGCACCTATTAGGTGTGTTGGGGACACAAGAGACTTCTTGCTTTGTGGTTGCAGGGTTGCATGAGAGGGATATCTTTGACCTCTTCCTCCTGAGTTCGATAAACCTTGGGTGATCCACTTAAGGGAAACTTGTGCTGTTCTACAAACCTCTGCTCTTGGAGGCCCAACACCGTCTACAAGAATAGAAGCATTATAATGTTCCTCCTCCTTTGATTTTAGTTTCTTAGCAGGAAAAGGCATTTGCTTTTGAACCCAAGGTTCTCTTTCATTACCATGTTTCTCAGTAATAAAATCTTCTTTAGTGTACTTTTTATTTTTAGCAGGCTTTTCAGGTTCTTTTTCAATTTCTTCTTTATCAGGAATATCATCCTTATCATTATCTTTATCATGTTCATTACCACTTTCAGTTTCAGCATCAGAAATAGAAATACTATTAGGATCATTAACAGGTTCAGAGGATTCTACAACATTCTTATGTTTCTTTTTCTTTTTCTTAGAATGAGCACTAGTTTTAATTAGTTGAGAATCTTGTTCAACTCTTTTGGGATGCCCTTCAGGATATAGAGGATCCTGGGTAGAAGCACCACCTCTAGTTGTTACTTCATAAGCATGTTTTTCTTTAGAATTATTTCCCAACAAGTCATTTTGCACTTTAGTAAGTTGATCAATTTGAGTTTGAACCATTTGAAAATGTTTAACAAGTATCTTAACATCATTAGAGGTTCTCTCCACAATACCATGCAATTCACTAATAGCTCGAGAATTTTCCATTAAATGATTCTCTACTCTCATATTAAAGTTTTCTTGCTTAACAATATAATTATCAAACTCATCTAAGCATTGAGCAGGAGGTTTTGAATACGGAATATCTTCCCTAGTAAAGCGTTGAAGAGAGTGTACCTCAATCATGGATGAAGGGGGAATTGTCTCACATATATCTTCTATAGGAGGTAAATTCTTCACATCTTCAGGTTTAATACCCTTCTCTTTAAGAGACTTCTTGGCTTCCCTCATATCTTCATCATTTAATTTAATCATACCCCTCTTCTTCACTATCGGTGTCGGGGTTGGTTCAATTGTAGACCAATCATCATGATTCCGGCCTATTTTAGCCAATAATTCTTCAGCGTCGTCTGGAGTTCTTTTCCTGAAAACACAACCAGCACAACTATCCAGGTATGCCCTAGACTCAATGGTTAGTCCACTATAAAATATATCAAGTAAATCATGCTTTTCCAAATCATGGTCAGGCTGAGCTCTAATAAGAGAGCAAAATCTCGCCCAAGCCTCAGGCAATTTCTCTCCATCTTCCTGGTCAAAATTATAAATTCTCTGCAAAGCAGCATGTTGAGCACTAGCAGGAAAGTATTTTCGAAAGAAAACATCAAGCAATTCTTTTGGACTTTTAATAGAACCAGGAGGCAAATTATTATACCAAGTTTTAGCATCATCCCTTAATGAGAAAGGAAAAATTTTAGCGACAAAATAAGTACGCATCTTAATATCATCAGAAAACAAGCCACTAAGAGTAGATAACTCAGTCATGTGTTCAACAACACTTTCTTTTTCAGTACCACAAAAGGGTGTTTTCTCAACAATAGCTATATGAGATAGATCAAGAGAAAAATCATAATCTTTATCCCTAATGTTTATAGGAGATGTGGCAAATTTAGGATCAGGAGATAATTTATATCTAACAGCATGTTCTGCAAGCAACTTTTTAATTTTTCTTGCATCAGTAGTAGCATTGCATTTTTCAATAAAATCATCATCAAGCTCTACATAATCTTCATCAAGATCATCACTAGAATATTCAACAGACTCAGGTGAATTAACAGGTGTAGCAGCATTTTCATTAGGAGTTTCAGTATTTTCAATTTGTCTAGACTTAGCAATTGTAGCATCTAGAAAAGATCCTAACGAACCATCATTATCAAGCACAGCAGAAGCATCATCACAATTATGAGAGGAATTTTCAGATTCAGCAGAAGTACCAGCATGTGAAGCTTGTGGTGGTGAAACAAGTTTACTTATCACAGATGGTGAATCAAGAGCAGCAGAGGTACTAAGAGTTGTACCTTTTCTTGTAGTGGATGGTAATATGGCGATCTTAGTATCGCGAGGTTTACCCATGATGGAGAATTAGCGAACAATATCAATCCAAGTGAACTTCCAAATAAAGCTATGCTCCCCGGCAACGGCGCCAGAAAATAGTCTTGATGACCCACAAGTATAGGGGATCGCAACAGTCTTCGAGGGAAGTATTACCCAATTTATTGATTCGACACAAGGGGAGACAAAGAATACTTGTAAGCCTTAACAGCGGAGTTGTCAATTCAGCTGCACTGGAAACAGACTTGCTCAAGAGTTTATCGAGTAATAGTTTTATGGCACTAGGAATAGCGAAATAACAGCAGCAGTGGAATAAAGACAGCAGTAGTGATTATAGTAAACAGCAGGATTAAAATACTGTAGGCACAGGGACGGATTAACGGGTGTTGCATGGATGAGAGAAACTCATATAACAGTCAAAGCAGGGGCATTTGCAGATAATAATAAAACGGTATCCAAGTACTAATCAATCAATAGGCATGTGTTCCATATATAGTCGTACGTGCTCGCAATGAGAAACTTGCACAACATCTTTTGTCCTACCAGCCGGTGGCAGCCGGGCCTCTAGAAACTACTGGAAATTAAGGTACTCCTTTTAATAGAGTACCGGAGCAAAGCATTAACACTCCGTGAACACATGTGATCCTCACATCACTACCATCCCCTCCGGTTGACCCGATTTCTGTCACTTCGGGGCCATTGGTTCCGGACAGCGACATGTGTATACAACTTGCAGGTAAGATCATAAACAACGAATATCTTCATGAATCAATAACATGTTCAGATCTGAGATCATGGCACTCGGGCCCTAGTGACAAGCATTAAGCATAACAAGTTGCAACAATATCATAAAAGTGACATCTACGGATACTAGGCACTATGCCCTAACAATCTTATGACTATTACATGACCAATCTCATCCAATCCCTACCATCCCCTTCAGCCTACAGCGGGGGAATTACTCACACATGGATGGGGGAAACATGGCTGGTCGATGGAGAGGCGTTGGCGGTGATGGCGGTGAAGATCTCCTCCAATTCCCGTCCCGGCGAACGGAGACTTCTGGCTCCCGCGACGGAGTTTCGCGATGTGGCGGCTCTCTGGAGGGTTTGGCGACTTCGACTTTCCTCCGTGCGTTTTTAGGTCGAACCCGATAAGTAGTCCGAAGGGGGGCGTCGGAGGCCAGCCGAGGGGGCCACACCATAGGGCCGCGCGGGCCCCCCTAGGCCGCGCCGCCTTATGGTGTGGGGCCCTCGGGCCTCCACCTCAATTGTCCTTCTGGCTCGTCAGTATTTTGGGAAAATAGGCCCTTCTGTAGAAATTCCGAGGATTTTCTCGAAAGTTGGATTTCTGCACAAAAACGAGACACCAGAACAGTTCTGCTGAAAACAGCGTTAGTCCGTGTTAGTTGTATCCAAAATACACAAATTAGAGGCAAAACAATAGCAAAAGTGTTCGGAAAGTAGATACGTTTTGGACGTATCACTGCCCCGCTCCGCCTCGGCCTCTCTCAACCCTATAAAAGGGGGCATCCCCTGGACGAATTCCGCACACCAACAAGTTCCCCTCTCCCTCCTGAACCTCCTCGACTCTTTCCCCTCTCCAATTAAGCCCTAGGCCGCCGGAATTTTACCGGAGTCCGCCGCGACAGCAACCAGACGGAGGCGACGACTCCGACCCCCTCAGCACCTCTCCCGACCCTCGTTCGCCTTGCCGTTGTCTTCCACGCCGAACGCCAGCCTCGCCGAGCCTCGCCGGAGTCCCAGGTATCCCCTAGCAACCCCTCTGGCCGCCGGTACGGTTTGGACCTCGCCGGAGCTCGTCGCCGACGAGGACGACCCACAGCCGTCGATCTTCCTTTTCATCCAACATCCCGCAGCGCTGCGTACCGGTTCGGCGTTATAAACGCGCTGACATGGGGGGTAGCCCTGTCAGGCGGCCCGCTGCGCTCTGAGCGTTACTGGGCTGGCCCGTTAATTCTCCCGCCTAGCCCATTTCGTTTGAACTCAACTTAAATACTTTTCGAAATCCAATGCTGGTGTGTTGCTAAAAATTGAATAACTCCAAATCTACCAAACCAAATTTGACCAATTTTATATATTTGGAAAGCTCATGAAATTATCTATCTCACCCAACTAGATTCAAACCAAGATCTGTTGTAGAATTTAAATAGTAAAAATAACAAAGCAGGGCCTTTTAAAACTTCAAATAATTATTTAAAATCAACCATAAACTATTTTGAGGTGATTCAAATTCTCATAATTCATATTTCAAATACTCCAATTGTTTATGTAAAAATATGATAGGGTTGCTTCATATGATCATGGGTTAGAATCAAATAATGGCTATGTAGACATTACTAGCCCATTTAAATTATTCTCAAATGTAGGAATTTAAATCTATGAGGTGTAGCACTTCATTTAAATCATTTTCCCAAGTGGTATGAGGTAATGTGATGACCCTTGTTGCATGGTCTCATACTTGCTCACTTGAGGATCTTAAACCAAAGTAGAATTTAAAATGCATGAGGTGATGACACTAGTCTTCATGACCCATATGTTCTTAATTGAAAATATTAGATCATTTTCATAGTAGTATTTAAATGGTTCAAAACTACCTATTAAATCATATGAGAGGTATTCTTCTCATTTAAATCTTTGTCTCAAGTAATTCTACATGAGGTAGAGACCATGGTCTATCAATTCTCATATTGAATTATTTGATGATATTAAATCATTACTATGTTGGTATTAAATTGCATGAGGTGCATCACCTCATTTAAATCATTTTTCCAAATGATGAGTATGAAGTATTGAACTTGGTCAACATGAGTTCATATATTATCATATGAGGAAATTAAATCTTAAGAAGATTCAATGAGAGGAAATTATTTCTCCCCAAACTAAAGAGAAACCCTAATCCACATCTCAATGAGAGGAAATTATTTTCCTAACACTAAGTAAGAAAACCCTAGCATAATCTTGGGTAGAAATGTTAAGTGATGATGCTAGATCATTTGTGTGAGCCCTTAAGGCTAATTAAGTCTACTTAAGTATTGTTTGGTGATTGTATCCTCGTATTCGTTTATAGACGCTAGTACCGGAGACTATCAAGAGGAGGAGGTTTTCTACCAAGAGGAAGAAGAAGAGAACTTTGATCACCACACCAACCAAGGCAAGCTAATATTCTTGCAAAGTGCAAAGCTCTACTAGAGCAAGGCACACTCACCAATTTACTTTATGCTTCATGATCCCATCCCAAGTTTTATTCTTACAAGCTTTTACTTTGATTATTATAACTTGCTTTTATAGTTGTTATCACCAGAATTCGACCAAGTCAGAGGTGGGCCGCGATCAAGACGGATTTGAAGATATACATATAGAAGAGATAGGTGAATCGGCCTTTATGCGCAGAGTTTGGGCTAGTTAGCCCGTGTATCTTTATAGTAGGCTACGTAGTAGTTAGAGTTTATCTCGTGCACGGTTTGGTGCACGCCCACATTAGAAAGTCCCCTGGACTATAAATATGTATCTAGGGTTTATGGAATAAACAACAACCAACGTTCAACACAAACCAATCTCGGCGCATCGCCAACCCCTTCGTCTCGAGGGTTTCTCCGGTAAGCACCATGCTGCCTAGATCGCATCTTGCGATCTAGGCAGCACTGATACGTCTCCAACGTATCGATAATTTCTTATGTTCCATGCTACTTTATTGATGATACCTACATGTTTTATGCACATTATATGTCATATTTATGCATTTTCTGGAACTAACCTATTAACAAGATGCCGAAGAGCCGTTTTCCGCTGTTTTTGGTTTCAGAAATCCTAGTAAAGAAATATTCTCGAATTGGACGAAACTTTCGCCCAGGGTCCTATTTTTGCACGAAGCTTCCGAAGACCGAAGACCTAACGAAGTGGGGCCACGAGGAGGCCAGAGGGTGGCCGGCGCGGCCCAGCCCTGGCCGCGCCGACCTGCCCCCGTGTGGCCCCCCGCGTTGACCCTCCGCCTACTTAAAGCTTCCGTCGCGAAACCCCCAGTCCGAGAGCCACGATACGGAAAACCCAGAGACGCCGCCGCCGCGAATCCCATCTCGGGGGATTCAGGAGATCGCCTCCGGCACCCTGCCGGAGAGGGGATTCATCTCCCGGAGGACTCTACACCGCCATGGTCGCCTCCGGAGTGATGAGTGAGTAGTTCACCCCTGGACCATGGGTCCATAGCAGTAGCTAGATGGTCGTCTTCTCCTTGTTGTGCTTCATTGTTAGATCTTGTGAGCTGCCTAACATGATCAAGATCATCTATATGTAATTCTATATGTTGTGTTTGTCGGGATCCGATGGATAGAGAGTACTATGATTATGGTGATTATCAATCTATTGTTCATGTGTTGTTTATGATCTTGCATGCTCTCCGTTATTAGTAGAGGCTCTGGCCAAGTTTTTACTCTTAACTCCAATAGGGAGTATTTATGCTCGATAGTGGGTTCATGCCTCCATTGAATCTGGGACAGTGACAGAAAGTTCTAAGGTTGTGGATGTGCTGTTGCCACTAGGGATAAAACATGATGCTATGTCTAAGGATGTAGTTGTTGATTACGTTACGCACCATACTTAATGCAATTGTCTGTTGCTTGCAACTTAATACCGGAGGGGTTCGGATGATAACCTGAAGGTGGACTTTTTAGGCATAGATGCAGTTGGATGGCGGTCTATGTACTTTGTCGTAATGCCCAATTAAATCTCACTATATTTATCATGTCATGTATATGCATTGTTATGCCTTTTTCTATTTGTCAATTGCCCGACTGTAATTTGTTCACCCAACATGCTTTTATCTTATGGGAGAGACACCTCTAGTGAACTGTGGACCCGGTCCTATTCTTTACATAGCATACAATCTACTGCAATTGTGTTTACTGTTTTCTTTGCAAACATCTTCCACTCGATACGTTTAATCCTTTGTTACAGAAAGCGGTGAGATTGACAACCTCACTGCTTTCGTTGGGACAAAGTACTTGGTTGTGTTGTGCAGGTTCCGTGTTGGCGCCGGAATCCTGGTGTTGCGCCGCATCACATTTCGCGACCATCAACCTTCAACGTGCTTCTTGGCTCCTACTGGTTCGATTAAACCTTGGTTTCATACTGAGGGAAACTTGCTTCTATACGCATCATACCTTCCACTTGGGGTTCCCAACGGACGTGTGCATCTACGCGTATCAAGCTAAATTTCTGGCGCCGTTGGGAGATCAAGACACGCTGCAAGGGGAGTCTCCACTTCTCAATCTCTTTACTTTGTTTTTGTCTTGCTTTATTTTATTTACTACTTTGTTTGCTGCACTAAATCAAAATATAAAAAAATTAGTTGCTAGTTTTACTTTATTTACTGTCTTGCTCTCTATATCGAAACACAAAAAATTAGTTACTTGCATTTACTTTATCTAGTTTGTTTTATTTACTGTTGCTAAAATGGCCAACCATGAAAATACTAAATTGTGTGACTTCACAAATGCAAATAATAATGATTTCCTATGCACACCTATTGCTCCACCTGCTACTACAGCAGAATTCTTTGAAATTAAACCTGCTTTACTGAATTTGGTTATGAGAGAACAATTTTCTGGTGCTAGTTCTGATGATGCTGCTGCCCATCTCAATAATTTTGTTGAACTTTGTGAAATGCAAAAGTATAAAGATGTAGATGGTGATATTATTAAATTGAAAGTGTTTCCTTTCTCATTAAGAGGAAGAGCTAAAGATTGGTTGCTATCTTTGCCTAAGAATAGTATTGATTCATGGACTAAATGCAAGGATGCTTTTATTGGTAGATATTATCCTCCCGCTAAAATTATATCTTTGAGAAGTAGCATAATGAATTTTAAACAATTAGATACTGAACATGTTGCTCAAGCTTGGGAGAGAATGAAAACTTTGGTAAAGAATTGCCCAACCCATGGACTGACTACTTGGATGATTATCCAAACCTTCTATGCAGGACTAAATTTTTCTTCGGAATTTATTGGATTCAGCTGCTGGAGGTACCTTTATGTCCATCACATTGGGGGCGGCTACAAAACTTCTTGATGATATGATGATAAATTACTCTGAATGGCACACGGAAAGAGCTCCACAAGGTAAGAAGGTAAATTCTGTTGAAGAAACCTCTTCCTTGAGTGATAAGATTGATGTGATTATGTCTATGCTTGTGAATGGTAGATCTAATGTTGATCCAAATAATGTTCCTTTAGCTTCATTGGTTGCTCAAGAAGAAAATGTTGATGTGAATTTCATTAAAAATAATAATTTCAACAACAATGCTTATAGGAACAACTCTGGTAATAACTATAGGCCATATCCTTCTGCTAATGGTAATGGTTATGGTAATTCTTATGGGAATTCTTACAACAATAATAGGAGTGTACCCTCTGGTCTTGAAGCCATGCTTAAAGAATTTATTAGTACACAAACTGCTTTTAACAAATCTGTTGAGGAAAAGCTTGATAAAATTGATACTATTGCTTCTAGAGTTGATAGACTTGCCTCTGATGTAAATCTTTTAAAGTTGAAAGTTATGCCTAATAATGATATTGATAATAAGATTACTACTACAGCAAATGCCATCCAAGTTAGAATTAATGAGAATATAAGATTAATGGCTGAACTGCGTGCTAGGTGGGATAGAGAAGAAAATGAAAAACTAGCTAAAGAGAATAATGTAGCTAAAGTTTGGACTATTACCACCACTAGTAATGCTAATTCTCCACATGTTGCTGCACCTCCTACTATCAATGGTAAAATAATTGGTGTTGGCAATGTTTCTACTCCTAGTGCAAAGCGTACAAAACTGCCTGAAATTGCTAAAACTGCTGAAACTGCTTGTGATAAAACTGCTGAAATTTTTTCCAACCTTGGGAACAATGATCCCATTGCTGTAGCTCATAATGATTTAGATTTTGATGATTGCCACATCTCTGAAGTTATAAAGTTCTTACAAAAACTTGCTAAAAGTCCTAATGCTAGTGCTATAAATTTAGCCTTTACAAAACATATTACAAATGCTCTCATAAAAGCTAGAGAAGAGAAACTAAAACTTGAAACTTCTATTCCTAGAAAGTTAGAAGATGGTTGGGAACCCATCATTAAAATGAAATTCAATGACTTTGAATGTAATGCTTTATGTGATCTTGGTGCAAGTATTTCTGTTATGCCTAAAAAGATTTATGATATGCTTGACTTGCCACCATTGAAGAATTGTTATTTGGATGTTAATCTTGCTGATAATGTCAAAAAGAAACCTTTGGGGAGGATTGATAATGTGCATATTACGGTTAACAATAACCTTGTCCCCGTTGATTTTGTTGTCTTGGATATCGAATGCAATGCATCTTGTCCAATTGTGTTGGGAAGACCTTTTCTTCGAACTGTTGGTGCTGTTATTGATATGAGGGAAGGTAATATTAAATATCAATTTCCTCTCAAGAAAGGTATGGAACACTTCCCTAGAAAGAGAATGAAGTTGCCTTTTGATTCTATTATTAGAACAAGCTATGATGTTGATGCTTCTACTCTCGATGTTACTTGATTTGCACTTTCTGCGCCTAGCTGAAAGGCGTTAAAGAAAAGCGCTTATGGGAGACAACCCATGTTTTTACCTACAGCAATTTTTTGTTTTGTTGAGTCTTGGAAGTTGTTTACTACTGTAGCAACCTCTCCTTATCAAGTTTTTGTGCCAAGTAAAGTTTCTATGTCAAAGTTGATGTTATATTTGGGATCGCTGCGCAGAAACAGCATTGCTGTCTGTCACGAATCTGGGCACAATTCTCTGTAGAAAATTCTAAAAATCTGCCAATTTACGAGCGTGATCCTCAGATATGTACGCAACTTTCATTAGTTTTGAGTTTTTCCATTTGAGCAAGCTGGTGCCATTTCTAAATTCGTCTTTACGGACTGTTCTGTTTTTGACAGATTCTGCCTTTTATTTCGCATTGCCTCTTTTGCTATGTTGGATTTATTTCTTTGATCCACTAATGTCCAGTAGCATTATGCAATGTCCAGAAGTGAAAATAATGATTGTGTCACCTCTGAATGTGTGAATTATTAATTGTGCACTAACCCTCTAATGAGTTTGCTTGAAGTTTGGTGTGAAGGAAGTTTTCAAGGGTCAAGAGAGGAGAATGATATACTATGATCAAGAGGAGTGAAAGCTCTAAGCTTGGGGATGCCCCCGTGGTTCACCCCTGCATATTTTAAGAAGACTCAAGCGTCTAAGCTTGGGGATGCCCAAGGCATCCCCTTCTTCATCGACAACATCATCAGGTTCCTCCCCTGAAACTATATTTTTATTCAATCACATCTTGTGTTCTTTACTTGGAGCGTCGGTTTGTTTTCGTTTTTGTTTTTGTTTGAATAAGATGGATCCTAGCATTCACTTTGTGGGAGAGAGACACGCTCCGCTGTTGCATATGGACACATGTGTCCTTAGGCTTTACTCATAATGTTCAAGGCGAAGTTTCTTCTTCGTTAAATTGTTATATGGTTGGAATTGGAAAATGCTACATGTAGTAATTCTAAAAATGTCTTGGATAATGTGATACTTGGCAATTGTTGTGCTCATGTTTAAGCTCTTGCATCATATGCTTTGCACCCATTAATGAAGAAATACATAGAGCTTGCTAAAATTTGATTTGCATATTTGGTTTCTCTAAGGTCTAGATAATATCTAGTATTGAGTTTTGAACAACAAGGAAGACAGTGTAGAGTCTTATAATGTTTACAATATGTCTTTTATGTGAGTTTTGCTGCACTTGTTCATCCTTGAGTTTGCTTCAAATAACCTTGCTAGCCTAAACCTTGTATCGAGAGGGAATACTTCTCATGCATCCAAAATCCTTGAGCCAACTACTATGCCATTTGTGTCCACCATACCTACCTACTACATGGTATTTCTCCGCCATTCCAAAGTAAATTGCTTGAGTGCTACCTTTAAAATTCCATCATTCACCTTTACAATATATAGCTCATGGGACAAAATAGCCTTAAAAACTATCGTAGTATTGAATATGTACTTATGCACTTTATATTTTATTAAGTTGCTTGTTGTGCGATAACCATGCTTCTGGGGAACGCCATCAACTATTGTTGAATATCATGTGAGTTGCTATGCATGTCCGTCTTGTCTGAAGGTCTATCATTTTAGTGGTTGGAGCATGCAAAATTGTTAGAGAAGAACATTGGGCCGCTAACTAAAGCCATGAACCATGGTGGAAGTTTCAGTTTTGGACATATATCCTCAATCTCATATGAGAATAATAATCATTGCTACATGCTTATGCATTTAAGAGGAGTCCATTATCTTGTCCATGTTGTCCCGGTATGGATGTCTAAGTTGAGAATAATCAAAAGCGAGAAATCCAAAATGCGAGCATTCTCCTTAGACCTTTGTACAGGCGGCATGGAGGTACCCCTTTGTGACACTTGGTTGAAACATGGCATGCGAAGATCCGGTAGTCCAAGTTAAGTAGGACGAGGTGCGGGCACTATTAGTATACTATGCGTGAGGCTTGCAACTTGTAAGATATAATTTTCATAACTCATATGCTTTATTACTACCGTTGACAAAATTGTTTCATGTTTTCAAAATAAAAGCTCTAGCACAAATACAGCAATCGATGCTTTCCTCTTTGAAGGACATTTCTTTTACTTTTATTGTTGAGTCATTTACCTATCTCCTTCCACCTTAAGAAGCAAACACTTGTGTGAACTGTGCATTGATTCCTACATACTTGCATATTGCACTTGTTATACTACTTTATGTTGACAATATCCATGAGATATACATGTTATAAGTTGAAAGCAACCGCTGAAACTTAATCTTCCTATGTGTTGCTTCAACACCTTTACTTTGATTTATTGCTTTATGAGTTAACTCTTATGCAAGACTTATTGATGCTTGTCTTGAAGTACTATTCATGAAAAGTCTTTGCCATATGATTCACTTGTTTACTCATGTCATTACCTTTGTTTTGATCGCTGCATTCATTACATATGTTTACAAATAGTATGATCAAGATTATGATGGCATGTCACTTCAGAAATTATCTTTGTTATCGTTTTACCTGCTCGGGACGAGCAGAACTAAGCTTGGGGATGCTGATACGTCTCCAACGTATCGATAATTTCTTATGTTCCATGCTACTTTATTGATGATACCTACATGTTTTATGCACATTATATGTCATATTTATGCATTTTCTCGAACTAACCTATTAACAAGATGCCGAAGAGCCGTTGCTGTTTTTTTGGTTTCAGAAATCCTAGTAAAGAAATATTCTCGGAATTGGACGAAACTTTCGCCCAGGGTCCTATTTTTGCACGAAGCTTCCAGAAGACCGAAGACCTAACGAAGTGGGGCCACGAGGAGGCCAGGAGGTGGCCGGCGCGGCCCAGGCTGGCCGCGCCGACCTACCCCCTAGGCCCCCGTGTGGCCCCCGCGTTGACCCTCACTTAAAGCTTCCGTCGCGAAACCCCCGAGACGAGAGCCACGATACGGAAAACCTTACAGAGACGCGCCGCCGCGAATCCCATCTCGGGGGATTCTGGAGATCGCCTCCGGCACCCCGAGAGGGGATTCATCTCCCGGAGGACTCTACACCGCCATGGTCGCCTCCGGAGTGATGAGTGAGTAGTTCACCCCCATGGGTCCATAGCAGTAGCTAGATGGTCGTCTTCTCCTTGTTGTGCTTCATTGTTAGATCTTGTGAGCTGCCTAACATGATCAAGATCATCTATATGTAATTCTATATGTTGTGTTTGTCGGGATCCGATGGATAGAGAGTACTATGATTATGGTGATTATCAATCTATTGTTCATGTGTTGTTTATGATCTTGCATGCTCTCCGTTATTAGTAGAGGCTCTGGCCAAGTTTTTACTCTTAACTCCAAGAGGGAGTATTTATGCTCGATAGTGGGTTCATGCCTCCATTGAATCTGGGACAGTGACAGAAAGTTCTAAGGTTGTGGATGTGCTGTTGCCACTAGGGATAAAACATTGATGCTATGTCTAAGGATGTAGTTGTTGATTACATTACGCACCATACTTAATGCAATTGTCTGTTGCTTTGCAACTTAATACTGGAGGGGGTTCGGATGATAACCTGAAGGTGGACTTTTTAGGCATAGATGCAGTTGGATGGCGGTCTATGTACTTTGTCGTAATGCCCAATTAAATCTCACTATATTTATCATGTCATGTATATGCATTGTTATGCCTTTCTCTATTTGTCAATTGCCCGACTGTAATTTGTTCACCCAACATGCTTTTATCTTATGGGAGAGACACCTCTAGTGAACCGTGGACCCCGGTCTTATTCTTTACATAGCATACAATCTACAATTGTGTTTACTTTTTCTTTGCAAACATCTTCCACTCGATACGTTTAATCCTTTGTTACAGCAAGCCGGTGAGATTGACAACCCACTGTTTCGTTGGGACAAAGTACTTGGGTTGTGTTGTGCAGGTTCCGTTGGCGCCGGAATCCCGGTGTTGCGCCGCATCACATTTCGCGACCATCAACCTTCAACGTGCTTCTTGGCTCCTACTGGTTCGATTAAACCTTGGTTTCATACCGAGGGAAACTTGCTTCTATACGCATCATACCTTCCACTTGGGGTTCCCAACGGACGTGTGCATCTACGCAGCACTGCCTACGTTGTTCATGCGTTGCTCGCTGAAGCCTTTTTGATGGCGAGCAACGTAGTTATCATAGATGTGTTAGGGTTAGCATTGTTCTTAGTATCATATGCTGTCGTAGTGCAACCCTTGCGCATCTAGCCGTCCTTGTACCTCATCATGGGTGCAGGGGCGGCACCCCGCTTGATCGTTATTTAGTAGATCTGATCCGTTACGGTTGCTCCTTGATTCATCAAGGATTAGTTTAACATCCGCAATAGTTAGGCCTTACAAAGGGTTGGAGGATCCAGCGGCGCGTAGGGTGTAGTTTGCTGGCCCTAGACAGGATGTTCCGAGGATCAACCTCGTGTTGGTTTTTAGGCCTTGTCTAGGATTGGCTTACGATCACCGTGCGCGAGCGCGAGGCCCAATCGTGAGTAGGATGATCCGATTATGCGGTGAAAACCCTAAATCGTCGTGGATCTCATATGCTTTATCTTGATCAAGCAGGACCACCATATATTCGGCCACCTTGGACGAATCATGGGTGGATCGGCTCCATGAGCCGATTCACAGGATAACCTGAGAGCCGATCGAGGCTCGTATTTAACGTGTACGTGTGTCCCTGCAGGAAACTAAGCGAGGCATCATCCACACCTTCCGACCAGGTATAGGTCAGGGGCACGCCCTTGCAATTTGCATCGGCGCGCGACCAAGAGGCTTTGCGGGCCGTCGCTCTGAGGGACTGGGGCCAGCCGCAGCCCTAGTTGTTCCCGGCTCTACGGTGTTGACCAGTCGCTGCCCGCCGGTGGGTTTCTGACGTCAACACATTCTGGCACGCCCGGTGGGACAATCTTCAACATCAACCACATCGCCATCTACATCGGAGATGGCGGAAGAAACTCCGGTCACTTACGAGGAGCTCAATGGCGAGCTCAAGAAGAAGTATGACGAGGTCAAAGTCCTCCTCGAAGCCGACCTCATCGGCTCTTTCCACAGGACCCGCTCCCATGGCATCAGATGGAAGGGGTTCTCACCTGAAGGCGCGCTTGATGGAGTGGACCTATCCACCCCGTCAGAAGAACGCACCAGGTCGCTGCGTCAGGAGATCAACTTCATGGTGGCTCATTCGCTGCACCGCCATTCTGAGAGCCTGGTGAATACGTTGGAGCGCGTCGCGCTGCGCGTGATCCAGGAGATCATGAGCCATCAGTACTCTCCGTCAGGGCCAGCTCTAGGGACTCACCAAGGAGAGTTGCTACTCCAGTCCCGCCCACCGCTGCCGTTCGCTTTGGCAGCGCCCGAAGCGCCGAACTCATCGGCCTACGTCGTCTACAAGATTGGTGGTGACCCCAGTGACTACCAATTCCTACATGACGCGCCCAAGGAGATCCCGCACGGATACGCATGCGCATACGTGCCAGACTGCAGCACCTGGGCACTCTCGAACCAGGTTGCAACAGCGGGGACTTCTGGAACAACAGGAGGAACGTCGGAGGCAGACCCCGAGAAGCAGACGTGGCTAGCTAAATACGCCACCCCGACAAAACTCCAGAGCCCAGCTCCTGCAGTTGGCTCAGAACCGGAAAAACAAACATGGCTGGTTAAGTACGCCACCCCGGCGAATCTTCAAGGCACCTTCACCATCACCGCGGATCAGATTTGTACGATTCTGAAAGATCAGTTCGGCATGATGCCGAAAAGGAAGGCGTCGGCTATACCAAGCCGTACCCCAACGAGTACGAATTGATCCCGCTACCACCCAAATATCGGCTCCCAGACTTCACAAAGTTCAGCGGATCAGATGGTTCCAGCTCCATCGAGCATGTGAGCCGATATTTGGCACAGCTGGGCATGATCTCAGCGTCAGACGAGCTGCGTGTGAGGTACTTCTCACAGTCCCTCACATGATCGGCTTTCGGTTGGTACACGTCGCTGCCACCGAACGCAGTCCAGACTTGGAAGCAGTTGGAAGAACGGTTCCATGAGCAATATCACTCGGAGGCTTCCGAGGCTGGCATTGCCGATTTGGCACAAGTACGACAGAAGCGCGGGGAAACAGTGTCGGAATACATCCAGCGCTTCAGGACCGTTAGGAACCGATGCTATTCGGTTCACGTAAGCGAAAAAGAAGCAGTCGAGTTGGCGGTGGTGGGTCTATCATCATCGATCAAGGATGTGGCCTCCCAAGCGGACTACCCTTCATTAGCACACATGGTGCAGAAGCTGTCAGCGTATGAACAGCGCCACCCAGATGTCTACCAGGACAAATTCAAGCGCGTGGTTACCATGGTTGACGCAGGCGAAGATGAAGGCGCTACGGGAGAACAAGAGGTCGCAGTGGCTGAGTGGACTCGAGCTGCAGGCCCAGTAACCTGCAAATGGGTGAAGCCACCAGGGCCTCCAAGAGGGTTCGACTTCGACGTGACGAAAACCGAGCAGATTTTCGATCTCTTACTCGCGGAGAAGCATATAAAGATACCCGAAGGCCACAAGGTCCCTACGGTGCAAGAGCTGAACGGAAAGCCATACTGCAAGTGGCATAACACGTTCACCCACACCACTAACGACTGCAGGGTGTGGCGTCAGCAGATCCAAATGGCAATAGAAAATGGGCGACTAATTTTTAACCAGTATGCCATGAAGGTCGACACACACCCCTTCCCCGCCGTCAACATGGTGGAGTTTACCCACCTCGGAGGGTGCCAGCCAGGTTTCTCAGCCAACATCAACATGGTAGAGCTTGGACACCACTCTGAGAAGGACGGGGATGAGGGCAGCTGCTCTCAGAGCAAAGACACAGAGGGGCCGCTCCATGCGATCGGCTCCGTCAAGATGGCAAGCGCTACGTCACAGAGGGAGAAGTGAAGAACATAAGATATCAACGACCCCTCTCTGATCACCTCCTCAACAAGTATGTGAGTCGGTATGACCAACGCCGGCGACACGGCGACGATGATGAAAGAGATCGTCTGGCCAGAAACGACAGAAGGCATCGTCGGCATAATCACGATGAGGAGCGACGAGCGCCACGCCAGGGAGCAAGACGACACGACAGGCATTGGGACTGCCCCTTCTTCGTACACCGCTGGGATTCCAGAATGAGCCGACCAACAATCGGCAACTGCCAGAATGCAACCGAAAAGAAGGAGGCAGCCAACGTGTCCGTGTTCGAGCGCTTAGGGCCTCTCCCACCACAAAGCAGACGTGCTGAGGCCCCTCGGTTGGAAGATCTCGAGGATTCGGAAGACGAGGGGGAAGACGAAGAAGACAGGTACCACCGTCCAAGGTGGTGCCCTGATGGTCTCAGCCATTCACAAAAGCGCAGGGTTCAGCGATTGCGCGGTCTGGAGGAAGCCGAAAGGTTATACTTGCATACGCTAAGGAAGGCACGACCTGATCTGGCTCGAAAGTCCGAGGACCCTGGATGAGGAGGGACTCGTCACAAAGAAAAGAGTGGCGCCCCAAGCAAGGAAAGCCGATGATGAAACATCGGCTGGCACAAACATGGTGCTCGTTCGTCCGGCGAAGTGTAGAGCTCCACGATTACACGATGCACCCGAGGTGGACAACAGCAAGCGCACCAACGTGATAAAGTCAGAGATTGGGCTGGTTTTATCCACCGGCCTGGACGAGTAGCAAGACTACGTCAATAAGCAAACATGGCGAGGCTGATCCTTGCGGATCAAACCTTCACTGAGCAAGCAACGTGGAGGCCGATTCAGCAATCGGCCAAGATTATCCTCACCATCTCTTTTGCCTAGGATCAACGTTTGACCCAACAGACTACCTGAAGAGCGATACCATCAATTCTCTTGACAGAATCGGCGGGGGGCACCTAGGTGGGTAAAACATGAGGATATGAGATAATACTATCAATATGGGGCCGATACACAAATCGGCCTAAAAATTAAAATTTGAGCACAGCCGATGTGCAGGCATCGACTTAAGGATATAAAAGCCGATGCATGGACATCGACTCAAGAGGAATAACTGTCAGGGGATCAAGAACTGGAGCTGCTGATCCTTCCAAAACCTTTCCAAGAGCACGGGCTTCTCGCGTGTAAGCATTCTTACCCTGTTTTAGTGGAAAGCTGGAGTAACCGGGGGGCAGCTCGCCTTGAAACATCAATGTTCTGGAGAGCCGATTTTGTTGAAAACGGCTAACATGGCGCTACGAGGGGGAATCTGATGATGGCCGGTTCGGATGGTCCACTTTTATCCTCGCCCTGATTAAGGCCCAAAAGAGACTCGGGAAGAAATTTAAGGGCTCTCCTGAGGATTCCACATTATCTACAGGCCTAAGATCATCAGCTTGGGGATACTGAAGGGCGAAGGATCGATGCATTGCTATCGGCTCATTGAAAAGCGGTTTGAGGAAATCGGCAAGATCAGATTGGGAAGTTCCTTCATTGATAAACAGGTTTCTTACAAAGGAGGAACCGATTACTCAAAGAAAGAAGAACAAAGAAGGGTCTATTGACCCATCTACTACTGCTAGGCCTATGCTAGTAGATCCTAATCTACGGGCCATCACTGCCCTCGTCGTCGTCCTCGGAACCCTCATCGGCACTGCTGCCGATGGGCTCCTCGTCGCTACTCCCATAGCCCTACGGGAGCTTCATCCCCGCCTTCATCGTCGCTGCTGTCGTCGTCCCACCACATGCGGAGGCGCTTCGCCGGCGGATAGCCCTCAAGGGAGTCGTCGTCATCGTCGTCATCCACCTCTTCCTCCTCTTCAGAGGTGGGGCAGCCTTCCCAGAGGTCGTCCTCGCTTTCCGGCTCCAGTTCCTCGTCGACAAGGAACTGAAGATTTTCATCCCCGCTGGTCAGGGGCTGGTCGTCTTCAGACCAGACGGAGGAGGCGTGGTCCTCCAGGTCCCATTCTTCCGGGGCACGGACATCCGGCGGCGTCTCGCGGGAGGAGGAGGACCCATAGGAAAGCTCGGAGGAGGAAGAGGACATGGTGGTGCAGGAGGATTTTGTGGGTGCTAATGCGAGGAAGGTGAAGGGGGAGCAGGCTGTTTAGAACGGCTAAATAGAAGGGATGTGAGGGAGATTTAATGCCACAGCAGTTTCCGAGGAGGTGATGCCTAGCAGGAAAAATTTTCGGACGCGTGGAGAAGTGGAAGGGGCAAGGCATCATGATGAGGGATTCTGCGGTGATTTCTGCTCTGCCACGACATGACCCGACGAAAGGAAGCATAATGATTTTGGAAATGTCATTTCCAAAACCAGGGGGGCATGTGTTATCACCAGAACGACCAAGTCAGAGGTGGGCCGCGATCAAGACGGATTTGAAGATATACATATAGAAGAGATAGGTGAATCGGCCTTTATGCGCAGAGTTTGGGCTAGTTAGCCCGTGTATCTTTATAGTAGGCTACGTAGTAGTTAGAGTTTATCTCGTGCACGGTTTGGTGCACTCACATTAGAAAGTCCCCTGGACTATAAATATGTATCTAGGGTTTATGGAATAAACAACAACCAACGTTCAACACAAACCAATCTCGGCGCATCGCCAACCCCTTCGTCTCGAGGGTTTCTCCGGTAAGCACCATGCTGCCTAGATCGCATCTTGCGATCTAGGCAGCACGAGCCTGCCTACGTTGTTCATGCGTTGCTCGTGCTGAAGCCTTTTTGATGGCGAGCAACGTAGTTATCATAGATGTGTTAGGGTTAGCATTGTTCTTAGTATCATATGCCGTCGTAGTGCAACCCTTGCGCATCTAGCCGTCCTTGTACCTCATCATGGGTGCAGGGGCGGCCCGCTTGATCGTTATTTAGTAGATCTGATCCGTTACGGTTGCTCCTTGATTCATCAAGGATTAGTTTAACATCCGCAATAGTTAGGCCTTACAAAGGGTTGGAGGATCCCAGCGCGTAGGGTGTAGTTTGCTGGCCCTAGACAGATGTTCCGAGGATCAACCTCGTGTTGGTTTTTAGGCCTTGTCTAGGATTGGCTTACGATCACCGTGCGCGAGCGCGAGGCCCAATCGTGAGTAGGATGATCCGATTATGCGGTGAAACCCTAAATCGTCGTGGATCTCATATGCTTTATCTTGATCAAGAAGGACCACCATATATTCGGCCACCTTGGACGAATCATGGGTGGATCGGCTCCATGAGCCGATTCACAGGATAACCTGAGAGCCGATCGAGGCTCATTTAACGTGTACGTGTGTGCCCCGCAGGAAACTAAGCGAGGCATCATCCACACCTTCCCGAGGTATAGGTCAGGTGGCACGCTCTGCAATTTACATCGGCGCGCGACCGGAGGCTTTGCGGGCCGTCGCTCCGAGGGACTGGGCCATCGCCACTAGTTGTTCCCGGCTCTACGGTGTTGACCAGTCGCTGCCCGCCGGTGGGTTTCTGACTTCAACAATAGTTAACTTTGGTCTAGAGATAGAATACTACAAGAGTATCAAAGTTAGCCTAGAACAATCAAAGCTAGTTAGCACCCCTCATGACTAGTTGCTAGTGCTAATCAATAAAATTGACTACTTTAGATGGGAACATGTGAAATGAATTGACTTTGAAAACCTTGGAATGATAAGTCATTCTATTGAAAGATTTTGAAGGTGAATATGACTTGTGAATGACATGGTGAACTTTACAAAAACTGATGGTTGGGTTCGGATGCGATACCATTCCAATTTTACAAGTACCCCCACAATACATGATATGGGTAGGGCTTAACTAGAAATTTATGTATCTTAGTATGGGTTCCCTCTAAACAAGCGTCATCGGGGTTATGCCCAGGGCTGCCTCCAAGGAAATATGAAATGATGTGAAATGACGTGAAATGAGGTGACTGTCCGGCCCAAGCCCTGTGCAGTTCCCAGGCTGACTGTCTGTCTTCACTGGGAGGCCAAGCTCATGGGGAGAGGTGCCTATACTAGGGTATGTAAGTGAAAGGTTATGGTTGGTAGTCCGCACACGAGTGTGATAAATCAGGGCCAGTTAACCCTGACGGATTATTGCAAATGTTGTGGCACAAGTGTACGACCTCTGCAGAGTGTAGAACTATTCGAATAGCCGCGTCCACGGTTATGGACGGTTGGAAAGGCCATACTGTTCCGTCATCGAACTTTTCAAAAATGTGACATGTGAAGGGTGACTTGTGACTTGAAAGGTGAATGGTGAATTTGACTTGAATCACAACTGAGTTGTGGGAATGACACTAATGTTCCCACTTGAGTTAGTTAGCAAATGAAGAGGTTTTTACTAAATGTTTGTGAACTAAAATTGGCTTTATGCAAATAAACTTAGAGCTTAGCACCCCTTACTATAGTTGATAGTGCTTACATTAGTATTAGTTTGCGAGTACCTTAAAGTACTCATGGCTTTGTCCCTGGCTATTCAAATGGCCAGACTATGAAGGAGAACAGCAGTACGAGGAAGGTGGACAGCAAGACGTCTACGACAACTAGGACCACTCCTGACGTCAACAGTTGCCTGTGGAACAGATGGACCACGACCGCTATTACTTCGCTTCCCCTATGTGTTTTGTAATTGATCATTAAATCAACTATGTTGTATTAAGACTGGATCATGTGATCCCTCTATGTAAGACAATTACGTGTTGTAATGAATGATGTGTTGTGATTTAAATCTATTATGTCTCGCAAAAAAAATATTCCTAGGATTGCGATGAATGGCATAATAGGCATCTGGACTTAAAAATCCGGGTGTTGACAACAAGCCATCCAAAAAGCTTGCACTTCGGTTCGGCGTGAGCAGCCCATATCTTTGTTGCGAGAAATCTAGCCTGGCCACCGAAGAACTGAGCCTTGTAAGCAGAGCTGGCACTGTAAGTCGAGTCGGTAGTGAGAGTCCATAAAATGGAGTCTGGTTGCTCAGGGGCCAGGTTGACGGCTTGGATGATGTCCCAAAGCTCCAAATATTGCGCCAGCTGCGTGGGAGTGTTTATCCTGTTGACGGATCGGAGCGGATCCAGTTGTTGTCGCTCAACTCTTTGGCAACCGTGCGGTTTTTCCTGGAGGCGATCTTGAAAAGGTCAGGCGCCCAAAACGAAAGGGGGCCCCGTCCACACCAGTTGTCGTGCCAGAAGGAGGTAAGCTTTCCGTTGCCAATAGTGATCTTGGTGGAGGCCCTGAAAAGCGCCATGTCAGTCTCGTCACAGGGAAGCTTTGATCCCGCCCACGTGGGTCAGTCCATTGGAGCCAAAGCCAGCGGAGCCTTAAAGCTCTTCCAGATCTTTCAATATCCGGCATTCCCAAGCCCCCAGAGTCTTCGGCCTGCACACCGTTTTCCAATTCACGAGGGCTTTCCCTTGAGCCGCATGTTCTCCCTCGTCCCCCGCCCAGGCGAAGGTCCTGGCAATCTTGTTGATCCTGTCTCTAGCCCATTTAGGCAGCGGTATGACCGTAGCGTGGTATATACCGGTAGCCATGAGAACCGTCTTAGCAAGGATGACTCTTCATGGCCGCGCTAAGTTCTTGCCCATCCATCCCGGCAACTTTCCGGCAATCTTGTCGATCAGAGGCTGCAGGTCGACCTTTCGGAGGCGTCGAAAGTGGAGAGGTAGGCCAAGGTATTTCCCAGGGAAACTGGCCAGTTTAGCCGGGAAATCAGTGAGGATGTCCAGTAGGTCAATGTCCGCACAGCGCACCGGGAAGATTTCCGTCTTCGTCATGTTGGTGACAAGCCCACTAGCTTTTCCGAAGCAGTCTAGGATAGAGGAGATGGCACTGAGGTCGTCCTTGCAGGGGTTCACAAAGATCCCAACATCGTCGGCGTATAGGGAAATCCGGCATCTTGTGACCCTGGAGCGAATGGGAGTGAGGATGCCCTGTTGAGTGGCAAGGGAGAGGATGCGCTGAAGAGGGTCGATTGCCAGGATGAAGAGCATGGGGGATAGCGGATCCCCCTGACGAAGACCCCGGGCGTGCCAGAAGGGGGTGCCGGGATCGCCGTTAAGAAGCACCCTGGATGTGGCAGAGGATAAAGACAGGCATACCCAATTCCTCCAAATTTGGCCAAACCCCAGAGCCGCAAGGACCTCCAGGAGGTAAGCCCAGCCAACGGAGTCGAAAGCCTTGGAGATATCTAACTTCAGGAAGAGGCTCGACGTCTTGGAAGAGTGAAGCTCCTTGATGAGGTTCTGGACGTGAAGAAAGTTGTCGTGGATACTGCGTTTCTTGACAAAAGCACTCTGGCACTTGGAGACGATGTCCGGGAGAATCGGCGCTAGCCTGTTAGCCAGAAGCTTGGAGAAAATCTTCGAAAGGGTGTGAATGAGACTTATGGGTCTGTAATCTCCCACCGTCACCGCATCTGATTTCTTCGGGATGAGAATGATGTTGGCGGAATTGACCAGGCTAGCACATCCATCCCGGAGATGCGACAAATGGAGAATAGAGGCGATGACGTCGTGCTTGATGATGTCCCAGCAATTCTTGAAAAAGGCGCCGATGAAGCCGTCGGGACCGGGCGCCTTAACGGAGGGGAGGGAGAAAACAACGTCTCGAATCTCAGCCTCGCTGAAGGGGGCATCCAAGTCCGAAAGGTCGTGAGGGGTGTATCCCAGACCGTCCCAATCAAGGCGAAGGAGTCTGGGGGCCTTCTTCCCAAGATGTCCTTTGAAGTGGTTCAGCAGCACATCTTCTTTGTCTTTGGCGGTGATTGCAGTGCCCTGCTCAGAGGCAAGAGTCTGAATGTGGACTTTCCTTCTACGTCCGTTAGCCCTGACATGAAACAGCTTCGTGTTAGCGTCGCCAAGACGGATCCAGGTCAGGCGGGATCTCTGTCGCAGTTTGATCTTCTGGATGGAGAATTAGACCCCAAGGCCAAGCCCAACAAGTGTAATACCCGGAGCGAGTACTCGTTTAATGTACAGCCTGGCATGCCAGGTTAGCAAACTACTAAGCCTAAAAAAGATAATTCATCGTCAGGATTAAATTCATATACTACTTCAATGGTTGGCTTTCTCACGTAAAACAGGTTTAGTTGCTCGAATTTATTGTAAGTTATGCATATTTTGTATTAATTATTTTTCGATCATGCGCTAATCTTCTAAAAACGGTTACACAATGGAGGAAAGTCTCTTCCAACGTCCAACAACAATAACACAACTACGACATATAGCGAGCATGGAGAGATGAAGCTTGTCGAGCAGGGAGACAGTTCTTGTATAACCATCCTATAAAGAGCCTTACTATTAAAGCTCGTTGAACTTATATCGATTGAACAGAAACTCAATTCGGCTCCCAGGTGCGTATGATCCCTCTACCATAAAAACATATTTCCAAGTGTTGAAAAATTTTGACAAAAAAATTTACATGCACATCTCCATAACATATGTATATTCGTCAAGTTTCACGAAAAAATGATATTTTTTGTAGTCTAAGCGAAAAAGAGAAAATTTATCTTGTGACAAGTCTTTGTTTCAGCACCGAATTTTGTCTTTTTTACACACGCCACATGACATGTCGATTTTTCATGAAACGACTTTGTGAGCGCGTAGCACATGAAGATGTACGTGCGAAATTTTTGTTTCAATTTTTTTGACATTTTAAAATATGTCTAACATGTATTTCAAGATAAAGGGAGCATACGCTCCCATGTGCCAAAACATCACTCCCTTCGATTGAAGCATTTCATAGAACTTTGGTGCTAGGAGAAATTCTGGAAACCACGATAAGATTTCCGTGTCTATTTCTTACGAAAAAGAAACATCATGCTTACCAAGAGGAACAAACATAAGTACCAAGTACCTAGATCAGCATTTTGTTAGTTAGTATAATAAATCTGGCAGGTCAGATTGGCAAACTACTAGATGTATGAGTACATATATTGATATATAATTCACCAAGTATAAAAATTAAATACTTGGATAGGTGCATTCATCTACTAGAAAGTGGTTTAGCCACTCGAGTTGATAGTGAGTTATGGACAAGTCACACTTCTTTACCATGTTGAATAAGTCCAACAACATAGACAGGAGGGATGGATTGATCTGTTTATAGCCTCTTTTTCTTCTTCTTATTGACCGACCAACTATTTTCTACTTAACGAAGATGCATATATGTTAGTCGTTGCTTCAAGATTAATGAGAATCATTTGTGCTCTTTCTCGGGAAGAATGATCTATAAATCTCATAGTCTTCACCAAATCAGAGATGGAGATATTTTGAGGGATAAGATAAGGTACCTGAATTTTTTTAGTCGTGTACAATGCAACCAGAAATTTGAAGTATCTTGCTTGTGGCGTAAGAGAACATAGCATTCTAGATCAAACATTGCAACCTCAGCTCGGAGACTAGAGTAGAAAATTCGTTAGCCATCTTAATCACATCGTTGGAATTGCCCATTTACGATCTGCCAACTGGTGACTAGTTTAAAATAAAGATGTGCACAAGAAAAAGCATGAGTGAAATTTTCAATGTGCAAGTAATTACCAATGTAAATTTATCTCAGATATATATAGCAGCATATTGTTTTGGATGGTTAGGACATATTAGCTTATTTCTTATGTGGATAACACAAGGGTGTATTGTCCCGAGCGAAGGAAAAATAGAGTGCTCAATGACGGTATTAGAAAAGAGGCCAGGAAATTGACTCTAGCGCCCGTGATGTGCCTGCCCTTAGCGAACATGTGTCAAGATTCTAATAAATCATTTGCAAGTGTATTGCATGCTCATCCATCTGATCTGGACGCCTTCAGCAGTTGCCATTTTTTTCGTTTTCTCATGTCCTTTTTGAATAAATGAAAAGGACTTACCAACCACCTCATAGGTACAGACCGTATGAATATCTTCCGCGTACTTGCTCCTCTCCTCTTTCTCGTGAAGAAACATTGAGCCGGCCGGATGTGTTCTTCCACTGGTGGAAAAATGGCCTTCGGTCGCGATGCGCAACTGCCATTAGTCGCGGTTGCGCAACCGCGACCTATTATTCGCGACTAAAGGTCCCTTTAGTCGCGGTTCACGAACCGACTAAAGGCGTCCACGTGGGCGGCAGGCGAGCGCCAGGGCGGAGGACCTTTAGTCGCGGTTCTCGCTCGCCAACCGCGACTAAAGGCCGCCGCAGGTTTAGGGTTAGCCCCCTAACCTGGTTCCCCTAACCTGGTTACTTTTTAAGTTGTATTGTTTTATTTCTTTTGTGTTTTATTTTAATTTTGAAGGAGTTTCACATATTCTACGGTATACATGCATGTGAATGTACAATTTCAAACAAATTTGAAATTAGAACCAAAAAGAATTCAAGAGGAATATACAATATATATTCAATATCGGATGACCATATACAATTTTGAACAAGTTTCCATACATATTTAGTGCATATAAAGTTCTACGTCCTCTACATAGTGTTCTCCTCTAGGATCGATGACTTGGTTCGCCAACCATCCAGCTAGTTCCTCTTGAAGTGGTCGGAAGCGAGCTTCTGGAGTAAGCGTCGTCCGGAGGTTATTCCTCCTGGTGTTGTTCTCAGACGGCTGCCGCTCAGTGGTGTATCTCCGGATCCTCTCACAAACATAGTATCCACATAGATTGGTCCCCGGTGGCTGAATATCCCCAGTCGCAGCCTTTGCCCTTTTAAAATGTAGCTCTTTTTTGAATTCACCGACCTTTTGATCTACGAACCGTCTCCAAACCCTACGAGGCAAGGAAAATTAAATGAACAAGAGAGTTATTAATTAGTTACTTGATATTAGGAAATGATGAATGAAATAGGCCGATCGATATAGAGCGCAAACGAATGAAAGTAGTTACTTTTGCATCATTTTTCTCATGTCGGCCCAAAGCTTCGTATCCATATTCAGAGAGTCGTGGACGAGAACTGTGGAGTTCTGAATTTGAATTACTAGCAGAATCCAGTGGAACCTGCGGACACGATACATGCACAGTCATGCATAACTCATCGATTAGCCACATACCATGCATGGAGTAAACAAAAGAGAATGTGCTCAAGACAGAAACACTCACCCAAAATGGTAAGGAAATAGAATATCACTTTTGAGTTCCTGTTTTGTAAGAAACATCCACAGGTCACCCTCCACGTCTTGGGGTGGTGTTGTAACACATATGAATTAACGATTTGTGGGTCAATGAACCCAACATCATGGGTGTGCCTTATTCGCATTTCCCGCTTCTTCATTCTGCATAATAGCGTACACAACAAGATAGTTAGGACAATATATATATTTATAGTGCAGGCAATGAACGAGATGGGGTAGAAATTAATAAATCACTTACAGAACATAGCAGCTGATGATAGATTTGTCGAGCTCGCGCAGATTGAACAGCTGGAACAATTCACTCCGATGAATTGTTATATAGTAATGTTTGAAGTGATGCTCAGGTCTAACTTCCGCATAAATATATTCTCTGGCGTTTTTAAGTTTTATGTAACCCTTGTACCAATTTAGCAGACCTTTCATTTGTCGAGGTAGATCCTCTTCCTGCGCAGGCTCGACGAGAGGACCATCCTTCACATATCCAAATACTACGTCCTTCATTGCCACGTCATCAAGGCCTAATGCTACACGAAGAGTCAGACCTAAGTCTGCCGCTTGTTCTTTGGCTTTCGCTACAGTCAATCCCTGTGCTGCCGCAGCTGCTATGACATCAGGGGCTTCGTCCTCCGGACCTGCGGCTTTCACTATGAGCGGGGGATCGACTGTTTACTTTGTTCCCCGAGCTGGGCAACTTGTTTCCCCCTTTCTAATTTTTTCTCGGCCTCCTCCAAGGCTTTCTTCTCCTGCTTCTCCGCCAACTCTTGGTTCCTCCTGAACGTGAGTGCTTGCGTACGAAGTTCACGTTCATAGTCGTCAGGGAGATTCTTCGCGGCTTGGGACGATGTGTTCAAAAATGACTTAGCCCACTTCTTTTGCTCATCAGAAAATACTGGCTTGGGCTCGCCCTCTATTTTCTTCTTGCAGCTCGCCTTCCATTTCTCTAAATCAGCAGCCGCGCCCGCCTCGACTTCCTCGGCACTACATTCCCAAGACCTCTTGGGGAGAGGCTTAAGTGATGGCTCCGGTATCTTTGTGGTTGTAGGTACGTAAGGGTCCGGGTTAATAACCCAGGACTGCTTCTGCTTCTTCGCCGGAGGTGGATTGGGGGGCGGCGTCTGATCACCCGCCGGACGAGGACTGGGGGGCGGCGTCTGCTTACCCGCCGGAGGTGAATTGGGGGGCGGCGTCGGCTTACCCGCCGGAGGTGTAGGTGAGCCACCACCACCACCACCGCCGCCGCCACCACCACCGGAGGGGGGTGGACTTGTTTGCCTTGGCGCCTCGCCTGGAAACTTGATAAACTTCTTCTGCCACAGAATGAACTGGCGCTTGACATCTCCAAGTCTTGTCGCCCCTTCAGGTGTAGCAATGTCAATGTCCAGGTCCTCAAACCCTTGGACTATCTCCTCCACCGTGACACGAGCATAGCCATCTGGAATGGGGTTGTTGTGGTGGAGTGCTCCAGGTGGTAAAGCACTGCCGGTGGCTACCTTCATGGACATGTTCCCGATAGGATAATACAGATGACATGCTTTCATCTCCTTTATATCGTCCACGGGGTAGCGAGGAGGCTCCGGTGCAGTAATTTCGATGCTCCGGTGCAGTAATTTCGATCGTCGGTGCACCAGCCGGTGAGGCCTCCGTGGAAGCCACGCTGCTTCTTCTCTGCTGGCTTCCGAGATCCATTGGATGATCTTCATGCTGCGCCCGAGCTGCATCTCTTTCGGCTACTAGTACACTCACGGTTTTCTTCATCACATCCATTTCCGTTACCAGCTTCGCCACAACATCTGCATCCCGATCCATCTTTCTCTTACGGCTTCTGTAACCGTACGGGTCATCGTTCTGGGGGAACCCTACTTTCCACGGAATGTCCCCGGGCATGCCTCGTACACGTCCTCCGTGTTCAGGATTCCCGAGGGCTTTTGTCAGGGCGTCGTTCTCTCTGTTGAACTTGATCCTCCCCTCTTGAGCATCCCTCATTGCCTCAATAAGCTTTTGGGTGGGTTTAATTATTTTGCCCGATAAACACACTCCCCTGTCTCCGGGTTCAGCGATCCCCCATGCCCGTACCACCAGCTTTTGGCCCTTGGGTCCCATCCCTCCGTACCTGGACGGATTCCTCGCGCCCTCAGCTCGTTCTCCATCTTCTCCCACCTAGGCTGCCAAAAGCGATACCCTCCTGGCCCCATAATATGATTGTACTCCTTCTTGGCCGCATTCTTCTTATTTTTTTCGACATTTCAAGGAACTGCTCCGATTTCTTTTGCTTCACAAATTCTGGCCAATCATGTTGCAGTTTCTCATATTGTCCTTTGAAATCCGGAGTCTTGCCCTGCTTGACAAAGTCATGGGCTAGATTTTGCTTGTATTTCCGGAATGCGTCGGCCATCTTAGAAAGAGCGAACTGTTTGACTAGCTTGCACCTCTCCTTGTTTTCCTGAATCTTGTTACCCGCCTCATCGTATCTGCGGTATTCCGGAGGTAGAACGAAATGTTCTATAAGCTTCTTGAAGCAATCTTTTTTTGTTCTCTTATCGACAAAAGTGAAACCAAGACGTGCCTTCTTTGGCTCATTCCACTCCTGGACGGTGATCGAGACGTTCTCTCTAACAACGGCTCCGCATTGGCTGATAAACTTGGTGGCGTTCTTGCTGGGCTCCAGCGGCCTGCCGGTTGCTTCGTCGACAACCTCGATGGTGCATGTTTCGTTTGGTTTCATCGTCTTGGTTGCGCCACGCTTTGACGACGACGTACTCGATTTTTTCGACGATCCGGCCGAGGGCTAAAATAAGAAAGAGAGTCGCGCGCGTTAGTACACACATATTTATTCAAATCAGTTAGTTTGTATCACCAGAGGCTCAATGTATATATATACCTCGGCGCCGGAGGTGGTTGCTACTTCCAATTCAAGATCGTCGTTTACCGACGTTTCTTCGGCATCATCTTGCTGACGGCGCCCTTCATCTTCACCGTCAAGGTTCAGATAAGAAGAGATATCATCTTCTTCTTGTCCGGTCGGCACATATTGAATATCGCCGTTTATGATGCCGAACATATGGTCTTCAGCGTCCGGATCATAGTTGTCCATAATCGGGTCAGCTCTATCGTCCGCCATATGTCAGTCCTGAAAACATGTAGTCAAAACAAATTAATTGTGTATATGCCAACATTATCACATCTCTTCTACATATAAAGAGAGAGGGCGACGAGGGGGAGGCGAGAGGGCGGTGGCGCTGCACCCTCCGTATACGCGCGGTGGTTAAGTTATTTTTGTTATTTTAAAAGTGACAAACTTTTGTTAAGTTATTTTAAAAGTGACCGAGAGACCGGTGGCGGTGGTGAAATAGCGGTGGCAAAAGGAGGGGGCGAGGAAGGGGTGGGAGAGGGTGTCGCGGAAGAGGGAGGCGAGGACGATCGCGTTGGCGTTGGCGTTGAATAGAGGTAGCGTTGGCGTTGGCGCATTGAATAGAGGTAGCGTTGACGGCGTTACATTTTTATGAATATAGAGGTAGCGTTGGCGCGTTGACGGCATTGGCAACGGTAAGGCGTTACAATTTTAGTTCATTTTTTATTAAGTCAAAATTTTAGTTCATTTTTTATTAAGTCAATTTTTATTAAGTCAAAATTTTAGTTCATTTTTATTAAGTCAAAATTTTAGTTCATTTTTATTAAGTCAAAATTTTAGTTCTTTTTTTAGACAAAGTTTTTAATTAAGTCAAAGTTTTTAATTAAGACAAAGTTTTTAATTAAATCAAAATTTTAGTTCTTTTTATTTTAGTTCAATTTTTATTAAGTCAAAGTTGTAGTTGCATTTTTAATAGTTTTTAATTAAAAAAACTTATAGTTACACAAAGTATAAAACTAAAAAAACTAAAAAAAAGAAAAAAAAGGCAGGCCGGCCGGGCCGGGCTCGTCTGCGCGCGCTCCTCCCCTGATCTCTCATCTCATGCGCGCACACGCGGCGGCCGCTGGCGAGCAGAGCGCCGCCGGGGCGAGCAGAGCGGCGGCGGCCCGGCCCTGTGCGCGCCTCTGCTCTCTCTCTTTCTCGATCTGCGCCGCCGGTGATGACGAGGCCGGCGGCGGACGGTGCGACGTACAGTGTACGGATCCGGGCGGCGGCGACGTACACGGCGCGCGGTACACGCGGAGGGTGGCGGCGACGGCGGCGGCGACGGCGTCTGCGGCGACGGCGAGGCGCGGTGACGGCGAGGCGCGGTGCGGCGAGCTCGATCGATCGGGCAGAGAGACGGAGAGGCGAAGAAGACGGCGGTGCGAACCGCCCGCCCGCGCTGGGAAATATATAGCCCCCCCCCTTAGTCGCGGTTGGGGAGGCGACCCGCGACTAGCATTTTAGTCGCGGTTGGCCAGCCAACCGCGACTAAATGTCCTTTTCGCCTGATTTTTCGTTCAGAGACCTTTAGTCGCGGTTGGCCAGGCCAACCGCGACTAAAGGTCTTTTTTCAAATTACTTTTCTTTTTCAAAATCATAAAAATACAAAAAATATATCAAAAAATTCAGAAAAATAAAACTAATTCAATTCAAATTCTTAAAAATACAAATAATATATCAAAAAATCAGAAAAATAAAACTAATTCAATTCAAATTCTTAAAAATACAAGTAATATATCAAAAAATTCAGAAAAATAAAACTAATTCATTTAAAAATCTTAAAAATACAAATAATATATCAAAAAATTCAGAAAAATAAAACTAATTCATTTAAAAATCTTAAAAATACAAGTAATATTTAAAAAAATCAGAAAAATAAAATCTTCCCACCATTCTTCCCGCCACTTTCTTCCCGCTCTTTCTTCCCGCCTCTTTCTTCCCGCCACTTTCTTCCCGCCTCTTTCTTCCCGCCTCTTTCCCGCCACTTTCTTCCCGCCACTTTCTTCCCGCCACTTTCTTCCCGCCTTTCTTCCCGCCTCTTTCTTCCCGCCACTTTCCCGCCTCCTGTCTTCCCGCTCCCATTTTTCCCGCCATTTCTCACTACATATATGTAGCCCGGCTTGGCCAGCATGCTACAATCTCTCATCACTCTCTCATGGCTTCCACCGCACCCACTCTAACCTACCAGCAGGTGGAGGAGCTTTGCGCCTCGAACTACCCTTGCCCACCGGGCTACCGCGTCCCCGCCGGCTGGAGCCTAAGCGCCGGCGGCGTGCCGGTCCCTCCCGTCCCTCAGGGTACTGCGCGTCGGGCGGCCATCACGAACCACTACTACCTCGACCTCACGCCGGAGCAGCGGATGAATCCCCGCTGGCATCCCGATAACCAGCATACTTGGGACGCCTTCTTCATCAATCGGCGTGAGAGGGCGCTCGCCAGGTATGAGGAGGACGGTCTGCCTCCTGGAAACTTCCACGAGGCCGGCCGTCGGCTATGGTGGTACGGCCGGACTCTGCAGAGCGTCATGGACTACATCACGGCCGGCGATATCCCCCGCCTGCGCTACCCTCAGTTCGAGCCACGAGCGCCGCCCGACGACAGCGACGACAGCAGCGACGACGACGCCGGCAACTTAGAAGGCGACGACTACCAGTACAACGGCGGCGGCTATGAAGACTACGAGTATGCATATTATACGCCTAGGCAGGAGTATGACTAAATCACTCCAAATTTCATGTATGCAGGAGTATGACTTAGTCACTCCAAATTTCCTGTATGCAGGAGTATGACTTAGTCACTCCAAATTTCATGTATCATCAGTGCTATCTCGAGTCAATTGAATCATTCGAAAATGGACACCAAACACATCACGGGTAATATAATTCACATGATTCATTCAACAAAGTTTGGTACAATAATAAATTATTACACATCATTTCTTCCCTTGTGTCCCTGCTTGCTTACGATTGTGCCGTATCCATGGAGCATCCTCATCATTTAACTTAATGCTTGGGTCGGTGTTCACTTTGAAGGGCGGAATTTCAGCAAACATATTATAATCTTCTGACATGTCTGTCTTGTCCTCCACTCCCACGATGTTTCTTTTCCCTGAAAGAACAATGTGGCGCTTTGGATCATCGCATGATGTACTGATCGTTTTCTTATCTTTCCGTTTCCTCGGTTTGCTACTCATGTCCTTCACATAGAAAACCTGAGCGACATCTTTCGCTAGGACGAATGGTTCGTCAAGGTAACCAAGATTGTTGAAATCCACCATTGTCATTCCGTATTGCTGGTCCACCTTTACCCCACCTCCTGTTAGCTTGAACCATTTGCACCGGAACAAAGGGACCCTAAAGGAGGGTCCATAGTCAAGTTCCCATATCTCCTCTATGTAACCATAATATGTGACCTTTTGCCCATTCTCGGTTGCTGCATCAAAGCGGACACCACTGTTTTGGTTGGTGCTCTTTTTATCTTGGGCGATCGTGTAAAATGTATTCCCATTTATCTCGTACCCTTGGAAAGTCGTTATAGTCGAAGATGGTGTCTTGGCCAACATGTACAGCTGATCTACAACCTTATTGTCACTCATTAAATGTTTTCTCAACCAACTGCCGAAAGTCTCCATGTGGGCCTTCCTAATCCAGGATTCAGGCTTCCCAGGGTTGTCCGAGCGTAAAATATTCTTGTGTTTCTCAAAGTACGGAGCCACCAAGCTGGAATTGGTCAGAACTGTGTGGTGTGCTTCAGTCAGAGAATGGCCGTCCATACATATCGTTGATTTCCTTCCGATCGTGCCTTTTCCACTTAGTCTCCCCTCGTGCCGCGATTGAGGAAGACCAATCGGCTTAAGGTCAGGAACAAAGTCAACACAAAACTCAATTACCTCCTCATTTCCATAGCCCTTGGCGATGCTTCCTTCTGGCCTAGCACGGTTACGAACATATTTCTTTAATACTCCCATGAACCTCTCGAAGGGGAACATATTGTGTAGAATGTTGGAGATATGCCCAAGAGGCAATAATAAAATGGTTATTATAATATATCTTTGTGTTTATGATAATGTTTGCATACCATGCTATAATTGTATTAACCGAAATATTGATACATGTGTGTTATGTAAACAACAAGGAGTCCCTAGTAAGCCTCTTGTATAACTAGCTTGTTGATTAATAGATGATCATAGTTTCATGATCATGAACATTGGATGTTATTAATAACAAGGTTATGTCATTATGTGAATGATGTAATGGACACACCCAATTAAGTGTAGCATAAGATCACGTCATTAAGTTCATTTGCTATAAGCTTTCGATACATAGTTACCTAGTCCTTCGACCATGAGATCATATAAATCACTTATGCCGGAAGGGTACTTTGATTACATCAAACGCCACTGCGTAAATGGGTGGTTATAAAGGTGGGATTAGGTATTCGGAAAGTATGAGTTGAGGCATATGGATCAACAGTGGGATTTGTCCATCCCGATGACGGATAGATATACTCTGGGCCCTCTCGGTGGAATGTCGTCTAATTAGCTTGCAAGCATATGAATGGTTCATAAGAGATGACATATCACGGTACGAGTAAAGAGTACTTGTCAGGAGACGAGGTTGAACGAGGTATAGAGATACCGATGATCAAACCTCGGACAAGTAAAATATCGCGTGACAAAGGGAATCGGTATCGTATGTAAATGGTTCAATCGATCACTAAGTCATCGTTGAATATGTGGGAGCTATTATGGATCTCCAGGTCCCGCTATTAGTTATTGATCGGAGAGGAGTCTCGATCATGTCCGCATAGTTCTCGAACCGTAGGGTGACACACTTAAGGTTTGATGTCGTTTTAAGTAGATATGGAATATGAAATGGAGCTCGAATGTTGTTCGGAGTCTCGGATGGGATCCGAGACATCACGAGGAGGTTCGGAATGGTCCGGAGAATAAGATTCATATATGGGAAGTCATTTTCCGGGGTTCGGAAAAAGTCCGGTGTTTTGACCGGAGCTTCTAGAAGGTTCTAGAAGGACCGGAATAGTCCGGAATATTATGGAAGGTTCCGGAAGTGTCCGGGACGACCCGGGATGTCTAAGGAAGTCCGGAGGGTTCCATAATAGGTGCAACCACGTTGCCTTAAGGGAAAAGGAGTCTTTCCTTAATGCAATTTCGGAATTGGCAAAAGAGTCCGAGTAGGACTAGGTTTTCGGAACCGGAAACCTATCGGAACTCAGTCAAACTTGGGGGCAGGTTTTTGGACGACCCAAGGGGCTTGGCCACCTATTTAAAGAGGCCAAGGGGCACCCCAAGGGCACCACAAGTCGCAGCCCTAGCTCCCCAAGTCGCAGCACCACCCTGCGCCCAAACCCTAGCTACTCCCTCCTCTAACTTCTTCTCCCGCAGCGCTTGCGGCGAAGCCCTGCCGGAGATCTCCACCACCACCGTCACCACGCCGTCGTGATGGCGGGATTCCGAGGAGGATCTACTACATCCGCTGCCCGCTGGAACGGGGAGGAGGACGTCGTCTTCATCAACACCGTACGTGTGACCGAGTACGGAGGTGCTGCCCGATTGTGGTACCGTCAAGTTCTTCTACGCGCTTTTGCAAGCGGTCAAGATCTTCTACGCGCTTTTGCAAGCGGCAAGTGATCGACTACATCCACCACGAGATCTAATCTCGTTAGGCTTTGGAAATCTTCGAGGGTTAGTCTCATGATCTTCTCGTTGCTACCGTCTACTAGATTAGATCTTGGCTTGTGTTTTCGTTCTTGCGGTAGGAAATTTTTTGTTTTCTATGCTACGAATCCCTTCAGTGGTATCAGAGCCGTGTCTATGCATAGATTGGTTGCACGAGTAGAACACAATTGTTTTGTGGGCGTTGATGCTTTTGTTGTCTTTAGTTCGTGTACTTTGCATCTTGCGGCATAGTGGGATGAAGCGGCTCGGGCTAACTTTACATGACCGCGTTCATGAGACTTGCTCCACGTTCGACATGCAACTTGTATTGCATAAGTGGCTTTGCGGGTGTCTGTCTCTCCCACTATAGTGAAGATCCAATTTACTCTTTCTATTGACAACACTAGTATCACCGTTGTGGTTCATGTTCGTAGGTAGATTGGATCTTACTCGAAAACCCTAAACCACGTAAAATATGCAAACCAAATTAGAGGCGTCTAACTTGTTTTTGCAGGGTTTGGTGATGTGATATGGCCATGATGTGATGATGAATATGTATGAGATGATCATTATTGTATTGTGGCAACCGGCAGGAGCCTTATGGTTGTCTTTAAATTTCATGTTGAGTATTATTTCAAAGTAGTTGTAATAGTTGCTACATGCGGTGAACAACCATGAAGACGGCGCCATGAACCTTGACGCTACGCCGACGATGATGGAGATCATGCCCGTTGATGATGGAGATCATGTCCGTGCTTTGGAGATGAAGATCAAAGGCGCAAAGACTAAAGGGCCATATCATATCACATATGAATTGCATGTGATGTTAATCCTTTATGCATCTTATTTTGCTTAGATCGCGACGGTAGCATTATAAGATGATCCCTCACATTAATATCAAGATAATAAAGTGTTCTCCCCTCGTATGCACCGTTGCTACAGTTCGTCGTTTAAGCATCTCGTGATGATCGGATGTGATAGACTCAACGTTCACATACAACGGGTGTAAGCCATGTTTGCACACGCGGAATACTTGGGTTTGCTTGACGAGCCTAGCATGTACAGACATGGCCTCGGGACAACGGAAACCGAAAGGTTGAACACGAGTCATATGGATGATATGATCAACATGTTGATGTTCACCATTGAAGCTACATCATCTCACGTGATGATCGGTTTTGGTGTAGTGGATGTGGATCGTGTACCACTTAACAACTATGAGGGATGTTGTATTAAGTGGGAGTTCATTAGTAATTAGATTAAAACTTGAACTAATTATCATAAACATAGTCTGAGTAGTATTTTGAATTAAATTTGTAGAATTGGCATCCGTTTTTCTACCATGCGTTAGTCTTGTAATTGAGATTGAAATACTGTTAAGTCTGACAATTAACTTTACGGACTGGTACCGTATTGTTAAAGAATCAAGAAATAATTAAGTCCTATTGCAAACTTTTAGTAAACCTCACATTGTTGATTCAAAGAGCTATGGTTTCAATTAGTACCTACAATTATCTTGTCTCCGTGAAACTTGATGTTCAAATTTGTTTGAAAAGTAAGGAGCTGAAAAGTTTTGTTTTCAGAAAGAAGCGAGGTATGAGATATATGCGATATCTAAGACCTTACTGCAAGATGATAGAATATAATCTAGTGAGACTACATAAACTCATAAGTTTTATGGGAATGTACGAAGGTTGAAGACGCCAGGCGTCCCAATCCTCCAACTATTGGGGCACTAACAATATTCACATATCCATGAAGTGATCGTCCTTAGTATGCACCGTTGCTAAGACTCGTCGTTTCGAAGCATCTCGTGATGATCGGGTGTCATAGATTTCACGAGTGCATACAACGGGTGCAAGCCAGATTTGCACATGCGAATACTACAAAAACTTTACGAGCCTAGCATGTACAGACATGGTCTCGGAAAGTCGTCATGATATGATGGATAAAATTATGAGTGAAATTGTTCATCATATTACAAAGTTACTAATAGTGAAATCTAGAACACTTGTCATATGATGATCAACTTCAAAGAAAGAACCTCAAGGTTATTGGTATTTGACCAATGGACCTAGAAGTTATTGAAGGTGAAGTGTTTTCTGAGAATGAGGAAAACTAAAAGAGAAACTACAAAAGATATTTTGGCAGAAAGAAAGAAAAGACTAGAAAGTCTAGCTCAGGATGTATATAAATGATATACATGTTATGGATGTATTCCTTGTTTGGTCACATAATGAAATTCTTGGGTATTTGTACCAGATTGGTTAGTATGAGATGTCATACAATACAACGCAATACAAGAATACGATGGCCTAAGTGACTGATAAGGAATATGGTAATAATGCACGTCTGGAACATAATAAAGTGTTATTATGTTTGTCGTTGGCATTCTACCTAACCCTTAGAATTTATAATAAAGAACTTCATAATTTTTATTTTGCTCTGGTCAAATGAAAACAATGAGTTGTTCAAATTATGACATTACTCCATGTACGATGGATAAGTTATTATAAATATTAATGGTGAAACACACATACATAACACTGACGCTAAAATGCCATAAGGCAAATGATTTGAATTCTACTTATTTGTGGAACCGCCATTTAGGTCATGTTAGAAAGGAACGCATGAAGAAACTCCATGCAGATGGATTTTTGGAGTCATTTGATTTTTGAATCATTTGGCGCTTGCAAATCTTTTCTAAAAGAGAATGACTGAAATACCGTTCATAGGCCAAGAGTTGAACGGGCAACTAACTTAGTGGAAACATGCATGATGATGTATGTGGTTCACTGGGCATAGTTGTGTGCGGGAGATTCTTCTACTTCATGAAAACTTCCAACAATGAATTGAGTATATATATGTGGATATATTCGATAAGGAAGAAGTTTGAAACATTTGAATGGATTCAAATAAAGTTTAGCATGAAGTGGAAATCATCGTAATAGAAAAGTCAAATATCTATGATTGGATCATGGTGGAAATATTTGAATTACGAGTTTTAGCGAACATCTAAGAGAGTTATGAAATTGTTCTACAACTCACGTTTCTTGGAGTATCATAATGATGATGGAGTATCCGAGAGACGTATCCAAACTTTGTTGGATTAATGATGAGATAAAATAATATGAAGCCATTATATTTTTGTGGATTATGCTTTAGAGACTACCGCTTTTACACTAAATAGAGCATCATCATGATCCGTTGAAATGACACCATACGAGTTATGGCATGGGTATGAACCCTAATAGTCTTTTCTTAAATTTTGATATGCATAGCATATGTAAATAAGTTTACAACCAAAATCGGATGAATGTCTTTGTTGGTTATCCCAGAGAATTGATTGGGAATTCTTTCCACTATGAAGTAAAAAGACAAAAGTGTTTGTTATAGTTACTTGCTTATTTCCAAGAAATTGTTTTCTAGCGAAATATTTGAGTGGGAGGACAATAGAACTTGATAAGGTTTATGAACCTGAGCATAATGATCAGAGTAGCGCAGCATCGGAAATGGTTCCGGAAGCGGCCACGACGATCATGGCTCCCATGACTACAAAGTGTTTTAGCCATGGAGATCGAAGTACCTATTGAACCTTGTAGGTTTGGTTTACTTTGTGATCAAATAAATGATTTGTGGACAAAGGATTGATTTTGAACAATGATAAACCAACTACATACAAAGAAGTTATGATGGGCCCTGACTCCGTTAAAATGGCTATGCGCCATGAAATCCAAGATAGGTGAATACTTTTTGAAAGTAAATGAATCTATGAAATTGATGGACTTGGATGAAATATCCTTAAATAAGCACGACTTGTCGAAAAGTTGTTTACGACAAAGTTCAAAGAGTTGACTACGTGAAGATTAGATCTTCCGTAGCAATGCTTATAGTCTATGTGGATTATTCTAGTAATCGCTACATATTTCTTTATGAGATATGCTAGTAGGATGGCAAAATATATTACTTAACAGAAGTGTGTATTAAAGGTGTATACAAGATACAACCAAGAGTTTTGCTAGTCCGTAGGATACTAGATAGGAATACGAACTTCAATTGGATGAATGAGTATTGCGGAGTTGGAATCTTCACCGGATGAAATAGTCAAAGAGTTTTGATTTCATCAGAAACGATGAAGGTGCTTGCATTTGCAAGAAATTAAGTGGGAGCGCTGAGACATATTTGTAATACTTTATGTAGCTGACATATCGTTGATTATAAATAGTGTAATTATATACTTGATTAAAAGGTTTCATTGAGAATTAACTTCAATGAAAGGATATGGACTAAAACATATTTAGTGTCAAGATCTATGAAGATAGATTGAAACACATAATAAGTTTAAGTCAAAGTACATAGAATGGATATTGAAATAGTTCAATATAGAAATATTAAGAAGGTGTTCTTTTCATGTGAAGGTTTAACAAGACTTGAGTGTATTTGACACTCGATGAGTAAAAACACATGAGTGATTTTAGATCACGAATAATATGTACAAAATCAGATGTCCTGTGCTCTAAAAGGTTAGGAGCATATACCAGAATGATTCATGTGATGATCATTGGACAAACAGTAAGAATATCCCTGTGTGCTTTAGAAGAACCAAGGATATATATATATATAGTTTTATATGGGGTAATGACAAACAAATCGCTGTAAGGTGTTGCACCGATATTTGTTTGGTCACATATAAGAATTAATTTCAAATCTCAATTAGGCTAAGTGTTATTAAAAAGGTAGCATAATGATAGATTTAGAAGAGTTCTAAATATTGTGACGGATTCTACAATAGAAGGCAGAGTATGTCATTGTTTTGACAATGATTGAGGATGTTTAGGTCGAGGAGTTCTTTGAGAACTTGGTGTAGTTCCGATAGTGTCAGAACTTTGAAGCTATATTGTGTGTGACAATATTAGTGACATATTTCAGACCGCGGAATTAAGGTTCCACCAGAAAACCAAACATATTTAATGCTGACTCATTTGGAAAATGAGTGATGCGTTGAGACGCAAAAGAATTGCAAAATACATACGTTTCTGAGCATGTCAGAACCGTAGACTAAAACCTCTCCCGTAAGCAAAACATGATAAAGCACCGAAGGCCAAGGTGTTATATCTTTACAAATGTAAACTAGATTATTGACTCTAGTGCAAGTGGGAGACTGTTGGAGATATGCCCAAGAGGCAATAATAAAATGGTTATTATAATATATCTTTGTGTTTATGATAATGTTTGCATACCATGCTATAATTGTATTAACCGAAATATTGATACATGTGTGTTATATAAACAACAAGGAGTCCCTAGTAAGCCTCTTGTATAACTAGCTTGTTGATTAATAGATGATCATAGTTTCATGATCATGAACATTGGATGTTATTAATAACAAGGTTATGTCATTATGTGAATGATGTAATGGACACACCCAATTAAGTGTAGCATAAGATCACGTCATTAAGTTCATTTGCTATAAGCTTTCGATACATAATTACCTAGTCCTTCGACCATGAGATCATATAAATCACTTATGCCGGAAGGGTACTTTGATTACATCAAACGCCACTGCAAATGGGTGGTTATAAAGGTGGGATTAGGTATTCGGAAAGTATGAGTTGAGGCATATGGATCAACAGTGGGATTTGTCCATCCCGATGACGGATAGATATCTGGGCCCTCTCGGTGGAATGTCGTCTAATTAGCTTGCAAGCATATGAATGGTTCATAAGAGAGGACATATCACGGTACGAGTAAAGAGTACTTGTCAGGAGACGAGGTTGAACGAGGTATAGAGATACCGATGATCAAACCTCGGACAAGTAAAATATCGCGTGACAAAGGGAATCGGTATCGTATGTAAATGGTTCAATCGATCACTAAGTCATCGTTGAATATGTGGGAGCTATTATGGATCTCCAGGTCCCGCTATTAGTTATTGATCGGAGAGGAGTCTCGATCATGTCCGCATAGTTCTCGAACCGTAGGGTGACACACTTAAGGTTTGATGTCGTTTTAAGTAGATATGGAATATGAAATGGAGCTCGAATGTTCGGAGTCTCGGATGGGATCCGAGACATCACGAGGAGGTTTGGAATGGTCCGGAGAATAAGATTCATATATGGGAAGTCATTTTCCGGGGTTCGGAAAAAGTCCGGTGTTTTGACCGGAGCTTTTAGAAGGTTCTAGAAGGACCGGAATAGTCCGGAATATTATGGAAGGTTCCGGAAGTGTCCGGGACGACCCGGGATGTCTAAGGAAGTCCGGAGGGTTCCATAATAGGTGCAACCACGTTGCCTTAAAGGAAAAGGAGTCTTTCCTTAATGCAATTTCGGAATTGGCAAAAGAGTCCGAGTAGGACTAGGTTTTCGGAACCGGAAACCTATCGGAACTCAGTCAAACTTGGGGGCAGGTTTTTGGACGACCCAAGGGGCTTGGCCACCTATTTAAAGAGGCCAAGGGGCACCCCAAGGGCACCACAAGTCGCAGCCCTAGCTCCCCAAGTCGCAGCACCACCCTGCGCCCAAACCCTAGCTACTCCCTCCTCTAACTTCTTCTCGCCGCGGCGAAGCCCTGCCGGAGATCTCCACCACCACCGTCACCACGCCGTCGTGATGGCGGGATTCCGAGGAGGATCTACTACATCCGCTGTCCGCTGGAACGGGAGGAGGACGTCGTCTTCATCAACACCGTACGTGTGACCGAGTACGGAGGTGCTGCCCGATTGTGGTACCGTCAAGTTCTTCTACGCGCTTTTGCAAGCGATCAAGATCTTCTACGCTTGCAAGCGGCAAGTGATCGACTACATCCACCACGAGATCTAATCTCGTTAGGCTTTGGAAATCTTCGAGGGTTAGTCTCATGATCTTCTGCTACCGTCTACTAGATTAGATCTTGGCTTGTGTTTTCGTTCTTGCGGTAGGAAAATTTTTGTTTTCTATGCTACGAATCCCTTCATAGAAATACAGGACCGAGAATGGAAATCTCATCGACTAGGTGAACCAGGAGGTGCGTCATAATATTGAAGAAGGATGGCGGGAACACCAACTCGAAACTGACAAGACATTGGACCACATCGTTCTGTAACCGTGGTAGAACTTCTGGATTGATTACCTTCTGAGAGATTGCATTGAGGAATGCACATAGCTTCACAATGGCTACTCGAACATTTTCCGGCAGGAGCCCCCTCAAAGCAATCGGAAGCAATTGCGTCATAATCACGTGGCAGTCGTGAGACTTCAGGTTTTGGAACTTTTTCTCCGCCATGTTTATTATTCCCTTTATATTGGACGAGAATCCAGACGGGACCTTCATACTGCTCAGGCATTCAAAAAAGATGACCTTCTCTTCTTTGGTCAGAGCGTAGCTGGCACGACCTTGAAACCGTTCCGGATACAGGTCATCAGGGTCTTTCAAACTTTGCTGGTCCTGCCGTGCTTCCTTTGTATCATTTGACTTCCCATACACGCCCAAGAAGCTTAGGATGTTCACGCAAATATTCTTCGTAACGTGCATCACGTCGATTGCAGAGCGGACTTCTAGGACTTTCCAATATTCTAGCTCCCAGAATATAGATTTCTTCTTCCACATGGCTACGTGCCCGTCAGCTCCCTTCGGAACTGATTGTCCGCCAGGACCCTTTCCAAAGATGACTTTCAAATCCTTGACCATATCAAATACCTCAGCACCAGTGTGTTCCGCAGGCTTCGGCCGGTGATCTGCCTTGCCGTTGTAATGCTTGCCTTTCTTTCTTACTGGATGACCTTTCGGAAGAAATCGACGATGCCCAAGGTACACGTTCTTTTACAATTTGGCAAATGTACACTTTGAGTCTCATGTAAGCAGTGCGTGCATGCATTGTATCCCTTATTTGACAGTCCCGAAAGGTTACTAAGAGCAGGCCAATCGTTGATGGTTACGAAAAGCAACGCTCGTAGGTCAAATTCCTCTTCTTTGTGCTCATCCCACACACGGACACCAGGTCTGCCCCACAGCTGTAAAAGCTCATCAACTAATGGCCTTAGGTACACATCGATGTCGTTGCCGGGTTGCTTCGGACCTTGGATGAGCACTGGCATCATAATGAACTTCCGCTTCATGCACAACCAAGGAGGAAGGTTGTAGATGCATAGAGTCACGGGCCAGGTGCTATGGCTGGAGCTCTGCTCGCCAAAAGGATTCATGCCATCCGTACTTAGACCAAATCTTATGTTCCTTGCGTCAGCTGCAAAATCTTTGAACTCTCTGTCGATCTTTCTCCATTGCGTTCCATCTGCGGGGTGTCTCAACTCCCCGTCCGACTTACGGTCCTCTTTGTGCCATCGCAACAACTTGGCATGCTCTTTGTTCCTGAACAGACGTTTCAACCGTGGTATTATAGGAGCATACCACATCACCTTGGCGGGAACCTTCTTCCTGGGTTTCTGGCCCTCAACATCGTCACCAGGGTCATCGCCTCTGATCTTATAACGCAATGCAGTGCATACCGGGCATTCATTCAAATTCTCGTATTCACCGCGGTAGAGGATGCAGTCGTTGATGCATGCATGTATCTTCAGAACCTCTAAACCTAGAGGGCAGACAACCTTCTTTGCTTCGTACGTACTGGCGGGCAACTCGTTATTCTTTGGAAACATATTCTTCAACATTTTCAGCAAGTCTTCAAATGCCGAGTCAGCTACACCTGCCTGTGCCTTCCATTTCAGCAAATCCAGTGTGCAGCCCAGCTTTTTCAGACCATCATCGCATCCGGGGTACAGCGCCTTCCTGTGATCCTCTAACATGCGATCCAAATTCTCCCTCTCTTTTTCAGTTTCGCAGCGTCTCCGTGCATCAGCAATGGTCCGACCAAGATCATCAACGGGATCATCACGTGCCTCTTCTTCACCTTCCCCTTCACCTTCCCCTTCACCTTCAGCATCCTCCATGAAAGTATCACCGAAATGAGCAAGATAGCTTTCATCGATGAAATCATCCCCTTCTTCATCTTCTTCCATTATAACCCCTCTTTCTCCATGCTTGGTCCAACAATTATAGCTTGGCATGAAACCGTGCCGAAGCAGGTGCAGTGAACATCTCTTGAGGAAGAGTAACCCTTCTGATTCTTACATTTAACACATGGACAGATAACAAAACCCCCCTGCTTGTTCGCATTAGCCACTACGAGGAAATCTTTCAAACCCGTACTGAACTCGCCGGAGAGTCGGTTACCGTACATCCATTGTCGATTCATCTGCATTATTATAATATAAAATATATAATTAACCATCATGCATTTGTTAAACTAACTAGCTACAAACAATATAAATTAAACAATGAACTACACACACATGCACATTTTATCAACGACACATCAAAGGTTCAAGTTGCTAACCGCGATCGAGGAGGAAAAAATAAATGAGAAAGCTCAAGTGTGGCTCCAACACTTCATATCATGTTTGTTTCATGCTCTTGGGGCATTTCATCAAACACCTTATGTGCATAAGAGGAACCAAAAGCAAACCTAACACCCACTTGTGAAGCTTGTGAAGAAAATGGCACCAAATGGCTAAGTGTTGGCTGCTGGGTGGGTATATATAGGGGGGCGGCTTTAGCCGCGGTTGGCCAGGCCAACCGCGACTAAAGGCCTTCGGGCACCTTTAGTCGCGGTTGGCCTGGCCAACCGCGGCTAAAGCCCCCCACGTGCAACGGCTGGCCACCGAGCGCCCTGGGCCCAGGCCTTTGGTCGCGGTTCGCCTCCCGAACCGCGACTAAAGGTACCATTAGTCGCGGTTCCTTTACCTTCGCGACTTATGGGGCTCACCGGAAGCCTGTTTTTCTAGTAGTGTTCGTTGCTTCCAATTGCTTGAACAATGGAAGAATGTATAGAAGAGACTACAATATAATAGTCACAGCTAGTTTCGTATACCAACATGTAGAAAAACCACACATCAAGCAAGAAAAAGTCTTCAAGATTTTACAAGAGGCGGAATTCTTGAACTTCTTGTCCAAACTATTTTTTAAATGCATGAAGAAGTTTTAAATATTCGGAAGCATGATAAAAATTTGTGCTATGAAAGAACATGGACATGTATGAAATCAAATATGATTTATTTTTCTTTGGAAACTTAATTTATGAAACAAATATAATTGATACACTACAAAACTAAACCAAACGATCAAATTGAGAGAGGGCCGATTATTATACTCTAACCCCCCACATCGCTATGTCTATGCTCATTTTTCAAGACAATATTTACTGCGTCACTTGGAAACTGAACCCTAAATCTTGGGCTGCAAATTGTTTGCAGTAGTTAATTCATCCATTAGTTAGTACCGATGAAAATTGGCTAGTCAATATTTTATTTAAACACCTCTCCTCTCCACTAGGATATTTTAGTTCTTAGACGTGGGTTCAACCTATGCCGCATAATCAATACTACAAAAAGGCCTAGGTGTAGAATGCTATCGGTGGCGCACCACTTTTCTAGTGCGCCACTGCTACGCGCAAATTAGTAGTGGTGCGCCGGCCCGGTAGTGCGCCACCACTAAATCTCTGCCATGCTCCACCATCTACTACTAATAAAAGCCCCAGAGGGGCTGATCCAACAGATCTCAGCCGTACGATTGAAAAATCCAATGGCTCAGATCTCTTCCGTGTTTGGCGGGAGCGGACGACTTCAAGTTCGCTAATTAGTTCCTTTCCCCACTAATAACGCATGGTTTCCGAACAAACCGTTCATCACCACGATCCCATCGCTGCTGTAGTCCTCTCGCTGTCCCCACCCTACCGTCAACTCTCTCCTGCACGAGAGGGCCGCACCCACGCTGTGGAAGCGAGCGCCCTCAACACCTGGAAAGCGCCGGGTAATCGAGGCCGTCCTCGATGCCAAGGAAGCGTCGGGGACTCCAGGACTCCCTCCATGACGGGGAAGCGACGGGGAAGCGCCGGGTAATCGAGGCCGTCCTCGATGCCAAGGAAGCGCCGGGGACTCCAGGACTCCCTCCACGGGAAGCGAGGCAGCCCTCCACGCTGGGGAGTCGAGCCTGACACTCATGCCGGGAAGCGAGTCCTCCCTAAACACCGGGACGCCGACAACAACGGCATGGTACTCCACAACTTCCCTGTCGGTTGCCACACTTCCGTCAGGTTTGATGCCTTATTTGAACAGAGACCTGCCATAAAGCAATGGAGCAATGGATCATTGCAGGGAAATTTGGTTTTCATGAGTTGAAAGGAAAATTAGGTTTATATTGTACTTTGTAAGCATCTCCCGAGCAGGAACATCTCGAGCGGCATGGAAGCTGGAGCTCGCTCGAACCGCCACCGTCGACAGTGGGAGGAATGGACGACGATGAGACTTGTATCCCGTGCTCTAAAACAAAACGGAAAGTGCATAGCATGGCAGGCCCAGATATTTGAGGTATTTTGTAGGTCTCCCGTTCAAATTTGTGGTTCAGTTGCTGAAGCCTAATTTGTTTGTCTGCAGAAATCTTTACTGAGCATTTTCATAATACAGAATATAACTGTTATGTCATCAATTGTATAAACCAGTGCTTCATAAATTGGTTAAACCAGTAGAAAATCATGTCAGATTAGTACCTAATACGTAATACCTAGCATGCAATTCACACCTTAGCTTCCGAGTTGAATTTCGTTTTTCTAGGTTTCTGCTATTCTTTCAAGTGCATTGGCGTTTGGAAAAATCAGACTGATTGGTGCCTACGTTTTTGGTCAGTGGCGACGAGGCATGTAGGAAGGGAGCGTCACGACGGTATCGAAAAGGCAAAAGAGCTACAGCAGCAATGCCAAGGTCATCGACAAGAAGAGGAACTAGGGAAGTCCATTATCCTCCACACGTCCGTAGTTTTCTGTATGATTAATGCTTGTGCGCTTGTGAACGGAATAGTTTCTGTCCAACGAGTTACGGGTTGGTGGGATGAAACTTCGATTGCACGGGGACAAGATAATTCTTAGAACTGGTGAAAATTCTTGCATACCAAACGAGGTATTTTTTCCAACCGTATTTTCTTATGTCCAGATATATAACTTTCTGAAGAAATGCAGTTCTAAACCGCAGTTTGCTTATAGTGTTTGTGTTTGTGCATCTATACTGACTGCTAAAAGACTTATCCACTTCACAACAAATCCATACTTTGACACTGGAACTATAATTGCAAGTTGCACATATTAATAGGACTCGAAGGATGTAATGCAATGTACATATGTCAGGTCCTAGAGGTGATCAAATTGGTGGAGAAGGAGCTTGGATTTGGAAGGACAGCTCCTTCAGGCTTTCATCCTTGCAGCTTATTTGTCACCAAGACAACATCTCTTATTTATTGTACATTCCTCTAAAAAAATTATGCCTTGAGACCTCACCACCGTGAAACATGTACTTGTTAACCTTATCAATTAGACATGATACCATGTAGTCTATTTGCACAAAGGCTATGGTTTGACCAGATTGCAGACAATCTTCCTATACTATCTGGAACTGACATCACCCTGCAAACATCACCGGTTTATTGAGCTTTCCTCCACTGTCCTGACGTATCACTTTCATTGATCATTTTTTGGATCTATTAATCTACACATGCATTGAACATACACGATTACTCTTCTGATTAGAAGGTAAAATCTCTATACATATAACTATGGATTTTGTCTCCTTCACATGTGTATTTTCATATATACTCCATATATTGCACCAGCAGATTCAATTTTCTATTTTGTAGGTGCAACTTTTTTACTTAAGAATTGGGGGGCAGCTAGACAGTTGCCATGTTGTGTTTGCTATTTATGAGGTTATTAAGAATCATAGGGCTTACAATACAATTGAACTGTAAGAAAATTACCTTGGCTTGTTTGAGTGCAGCTCACTTCAATGCAGATGGAAATGATGGAAATTATGTGTGTTTTGGATCAACTATGGTGGAAATGCTAGCTTTGAAGCCACTTTGAATGCAGCTTCTTCCACAGACCACAACCATGCCTCAAATATGTGTGCTTACATTGTCTTTAAAACTGTTGCAGTGAACTCGATCAACTTCATACCGTCTTTGCTCAGCCATTTCTTCAAAGTTTAGGTCAATACAAATAAACTGTACTACATTTCATATTTTTATGACCGTGATTTTTCTCAAAACACAATTATCTTTCAACCTGATAGACATTTCAAATTTAGATATGAAAGATTTAGCTTTGTTAATATGATTTTGGAACGCAATTATCTCTTTGCCTCCAACATCATGTCAGTGACAATATACTCGAGATGAACAAAGGGAGACAATTGGTGAAGGTAAGTCATTCATTAACTATCCTGCATTGCTGTGAATGTTGAAGTTGCTTGAACAACTGCTTCATGTAGCAGCATAGCAGATCAACACATACAAGCACAAATGGCCAACCAATGGAATGTGTATGTGGAAGTTGCTGGAGCATCTAATACCTCTGTACATCGGGGTACTGGTCTATTTGTCAGTTTATGGATATGCCATTTCACACATTAAGTTTCTCCAGTTAGCTATTAATCTAATATGCATTTATGATATAAAAAGTCCCTTTAAATAAGTAGTTCACTGTCAAGTGCATAATAGGTTGGGAGCATCATCCAATGATGTTAATTTGTCAGTAGTTTCACATGAAAATTAGAGTGTCATATCTTCAGAGCCAAATTACACTGAAACATTCAAATGAGTTCTCTTTACCATTGGCTACAGTGTTACATATTTGAGTTCTGGTGCTATTCTTTATCATTAATACGCAAATTGCAAAAATGCAAATGTCTCCTATTTGTAAAATTCTTACTTATGAGAGGTCTGATATATTGTCATTCGGGAAGAATTGGATTTAGGTCTCATGCTAGAACACTATCTTGGATTTTTGTATAAAAATGAATTTGACCAAGGTTCCTTTTGATGAGAGAGATTGTAGTGATATGAGGATGACGTCGTATGGTTATGTATGGCAGTCGAGTAAGAGCATTTGTAAACATGTTTCTTCCTTATGAATTCGAGGCCTTAACATGCACGAGTGATCTCGCCGAATGATGTTCACTGACGTATTTTTGTAAATTCAAGGGGTAATTCATCATACTACATCAGTAATAATAACTATATATGATTTCATTACTACTTTTTACTATTTGTGTACCACGCAATTGTCCTATTTGTGGTTGATGACGAGGATGTCAATACATCATTCTTTTTATACCCATGTAAAACCATTCCATTATCTGAGATTTGTCTTTGTGAAGGATTATAATATTTTTATTGCTATGTTTTAAACAAATGAAGAAGATATTTTCAGAAGTTCTAGAGACAAGGTTGAAGTACATATAACTTTAGAATATAGAAAGAATATGCATATATTTTTCTTAATTGAGACGTGCGTTGCACGTGCAAGCTTACTAGTAACCTAAGGTTACCAGTGGCGAACCTCTTACTGGTGCACCACTAATAACTTCTGACCAAAATTCCCACCACACCTCCCAAATCGCCTTTTCATTTTTTCAGAAAATAAAAGAAATAGATAGAAATTTCAAAAAGTAAAATCCTTCAAGATGTCCATGTGCTATGTCATCTAGTTGCAATAGAAATTAAGAAACATGAATTTCGACTTTTTTTTTGCAAAATTGCATCATTTATCGGTAAAACGGGATTTCCGGTTGCATACGACCTCCGATGGAAATCTTTTTATATGAAAATGTATCTACGCGAAATTTCCAATTCGATTTCAGACAATTTTTAGATTCCCAAAAATCAAAAAGGAAACATGAATTTTTTCAGGTCTTAGATTTCCACTGCTAAGCTTCCCGCCCACGAAATTTGAAATGTGGCCGGCCACCCTTACTCTTATCGCTCCTCCTCCACTCAATCCTCCTCCAAATCTTTCTCTCCTCCACTCCTGCCTCCTCCTCCTCCACTTCCTCCTCATCCACTCCGACCTCCTCCTCATCCAAATTCGGCTGGCATCCTCCTTCACCCCGGCCTCCTCTTCCACTCCACTCCTTCTCCAACTCCGGCCACCACCACCTCCTCCTCCACTCCGTCTCCAACTCCGGCCTCCTCCTCCACTCCTTCTCCAACCGGCCACCTCCTCCTCCTCCTCCTCCACTCCTCCTCCTCTCCTCTTTCTTCTCGTCATCACCCTCTCCTCCTCCAAGATTGATCAACTGCATGTGGAGCTTCCCAACGTGCCAAGATGCATACTAGAACAAAAATTAGAAAAAGCAAAAAAATCAAAAAAAAAATATTCAAATCTAGATCTAGATCTAAATTACAAATTTTTAGCAGTGGTGCACCTATGGTGCACTAGGTGGTGCGCCACTGCTATTTGGATTACCAGTGGCGCACCACTGCTAACAGTTAGCAGTGTCGTGATAGCGGTGGCGGTGCGCCACTGATAGCAAAACTGGTGCACCACTGCTAAGGCTCTTTCTAGTAGTGAATCTTTTTTTTGATACTGCATGAGCCCGATAACTTAAGACCAGTTGGCTCTGATATACCATATAAAATTGATACGCTAATCAATTCTACCAAAAGACCCAAATTGGAGATTATCGATCATTATACTCTAAGACTAGTTATGTACCTAGAAAGTACTTGTACACACGGTTGTTGAGCCATGGACTGTGCTGCCTCTTGCCTTGTAATTTAGCAGCTTTACTACCCTACTTAATTACTATAGGAGTTGCCATTGCAATGGAAGTCTACATGGTCTAGGTCTCTAGATTAAATATTGCAATTAGGTAGCCAAGTGTACATCTGTCTCTACTATACCCGTTTGTAATTGCACCAATCCAAGTAGCCCATCTTTCTGTTCGAGAAACAACATTTTATTCAGTATTCTTATCTAAAATTAGAACTTGTCGCCAGCATATACTCTCTCTATTTCAAAGAATAAGGCGTCCTTATTTTTTCGTGCTTTTTTACTTGACTAAGAATTACTTCAAATAAATAAATATTGTTTGTATGAAATTAGCATTATTAGAAAGTGGGTTTCAATACGAATCTGACGATACTAATTACATATAATATAATCAAAAAAAAATTACTCAATTTTATGATCAAAGTTCGTTTTGGAATACGTGTGTGTCTTATTTTTTGAAACGGAGGTAGTACGTCACACTACATAATTATATAGTCTTCATATGTTTTTGATGGTTAGGAAAAAGAACTAGAATACAAACATAAGAAAGGTAGGGGTGAGATAACATGCATGCATGTTAAATGCGTGAAGCCATCAAAGTTGAAGTCCATCTACACTACCTACAAACATGCAACTCCAACCATTTTGTCACCCATGGCATTATACTAGGTTTACTTGTAGCAGCATGTCAAAAACTTGCGTGTGGAAGTCAAGAACCGTGCTTTGGCTAGTGCTTTGTAAACTTAGCGCCAAATTAATTACTAGATGGCGATTATTGCCAATTTACTACTCTGATGGCTTCAAAACCATCGGAGTAGATGGCTAGCTTTGTTTAAGTTAGCACGATTATTGCCAAAGTACTAGTAGTATTTTGCTAATTTTCTTCAAAGACTTTTAGTGCCCCAATTAACAAATAATTATTGTTCCCATTGGGTCCAACTCTGGGCCCTACTCTCTCCGGAGGGGCAGCGGGATGCCATGGCTTCTGGATGCACACGGCTCCTGATGGTCGCTCAGGATATCTTGTGCCAGGCTGGTTGGCGTCATACTAGAAGACTATGTTGATTTGTAGTCTTGCTATGTGTTTCTTTCGATGGTTGATTCTTGTATCAATCCTCGATGATGAGTGATTTGTAAACAATAATACTTTGAACATTTTTAATAAAAAGCTGTGTGCATCACCATGATGCAGAAGCCGGGGAAGACCCCCATTTCGAAAAAAAACAAATAATTTCTTGTACATGCCTCCCTCCATCTACAAGTTATATAAACTCATCCATTTGGCCGTCCCTGTGTACTTAATCAAAACACCATGATGCAGAAGCCGGGGAAGACCCCCATTTCGAAAAAAAAACAAATAATTTCTTGTACAGGTGATGTCTACGGGTGCTTCTATTCTTGTAGACAGTGTTGGGCCTCCAAGTGCAGAGGTTTGTAGAACAGCAGCAAGTTTCCCTTAAGTGGATTACCCAAGGTTTATCGAACTCAGGAGGAAGAGGTCAAAGATATCCCTCTCAAGCAACCCTGTAATCACAAAGCAAGAAGTCTCTTGTGTCCCCAACACACCAAATACACTTGTCAGGTGTATAGGTGCACTAGTTCGGCGAAGAGATAGTGAAATACAAGTAATATGGATGTATATGAGTGGTAATAGCAATCTGAATAAAATATGGCAGCGAGTAAACATGCAATAAAACAGTAAACAAACGGAGATTCGATGCTTGGAAGCAAGGCCTAGGGATCCTGCTTTCACTAGTGGACACTCTCAACAATGATCACATAATAGGACTACTCTACACTCTTTTGTTGGATGATGAACGCATTGCGTAGGATTACACGAACCCTCAATGCCGGAGTTAACAAGCTCCACAATGCAATGTTCATGTTTAAATAACCTTAGAGTGCAAGATAGATCAACATAATTACACCAAGAACTAACATAGCATGCACACTGTCACCATCATGCATATGTAGGAGGAATAATACACATCAATACCATCATAGCAATAATTAACTTCATAATCTACAAGAGATCATAATCATAGCCTATGCCAAGTACTCACACGGTGCACACACTATCACCATTACACACATGGAGGAGGAATAGAGTACTTTAATAACATCACTAGAGTAGCACATGGACAATATTCAACTAGATCACATAAAGAGAGAGATGAACCACATAGCTACAGCGGAGCCCTCAGCCCCGGGGTGAATTACTCCCTCCCCATCATGGAGGCAGCGATGGCGGTGAAGATGGCGGAGATGGCGGCGGAGACGGCCCGGGGGCCCCGTCCGGCAGGGTGCCGGAACAGAGAGTTCTGTCCCCCGAATCTTGATTTCGATGGCGGCGGCTCGGAAGGTTTTTCTCCGTATCGTGGTCTCTCGCGGTGTTTTTAGGTCAGGGAGGCTTAAATAGGCGCCGAGAGGGAGTCGGAGGGGCCACGGGGTGCCCACACCCTAGGGGGGCGCGCCCCCCCCTGGCCCGCGCCGGGGTGTGGTGTGGGGCCCCTGGCTCCCCTCTCGTCCCCCTCCGGTGCTCTGGAAGCTTCCGGGAAAAATAGGAATTTGGGCGGTGATTTCGTCCGATTCCGAGAATATTTCGTTACTAGGATTTCTGAAACCAAAACAGCAGAAAACAGCAACTGGCCTTTCGGCATCTCGTCAATAGGTTAGTTCCGAAAACGCATAATAATGACATATAATGTGTATAAAACATGTAGATATCATCAATAAAGTGGCATGGAACATAAGAAATTATCGATACGTTGGAGACGTATCAGCATCCCTAAGTTAGTTCTGCTCGTCCCAGCAGTAAAACGATAACAAAGATAATTTCTTAAGTGACATGCCATCATAACCTTGATCATACTATTGTAAGCATATAAGATGAATGCAGCAATTCGAAGCAATGATGAAGATAATGAGTAAACAAATGAATCATATAACAAAGACTTTTCATGAATAATACTTTCAAGACAAGCATCAATAAGTCTTGCATAAGAGTTAACTCATAAGCAATAAATTCTTAGTAGAAAGCTTTGAAACAACACAAAGGAAGATATAAGTTTCAGCGGTTGCTTTCAACTTTAACATGTATATCTCATAGATAATTGTCAACACAAAGTAATATAATAAGTGCAATAGGTAAACATGTAAGAATCAATGCACACAATTTACACAAGTGTTTGCTTCTAAGATAGAAAGAATAGGTAAACTGACTCAACAATAAAGTAAAAGAATGGCCCTTCAAAGAGGAAAGCATCGATTGCTATATTTGTGCTAGAGCTTTGATTTTGAAAACACATAGAGAGCATAAAAGTAAAGTTTTGAGAAGTGTTTGTTGTTGTCAACGAATGGTAGCGGGTACTCTAACCCCTTGCCAGCAAACCTTCAAAGAGCGGCTCCCATTTTATTTTGTTTTTGGGTGGCACTCCTTCCAACCTTCCTTTCACAAACCATGGCTAACCGAATCGGGTGCCTGCCAACAATCTCATACCATGAAGGAGTGCCTTTTTATTTTAGTTTTATTATGATGACACTCCTCCCCACCCTTGCTTTCTCAAGCCATGGCTAACCGAATCCTTCGGGTGCCGTCCAACAATCACATACCATGGAGGAGTGTCTATTTTTGTTAATTAATTTGGGACTGGGAATCCCATTGCCAGCTCTTTTTGCAAAATTATTGGATAAGCGGATGAAGCCACTAGTCCATTGGTGAAAGTTGCCCAACAAGATTGAAAGATAAACACCACATACTTCCTCATGAGCTATAAAACATTGACACAAATCAGAGGTGATAAATTTTGAATGGTTTAAAGGTAGCACTCAAGCAATTTACTTTGGAATGGCGGAGAAATACCATGTAGTAGGTAGGTATAGTGGACACAAATGGCATGAATATTGGCTCAAGTGTTTGGATGCATGAGAAGTATTCCTCTCGATACAAGGTTTAGGCTAGCAAGGTTATTTGAAGCAAACTCAAGTATGAAATGGTGCAGCAAGACTCACATATAAACATATTGTAAACATTATAAGACTTTACATCGTCTCCTTGTTGTTCAAACACCTCAACCAGAAAATATCTAGACTTAGAGAGACCAATCATGCAAACCAAATTTTAACAAGCTCTATGTAATTATTCATTAATGGGTACAAGGTACATGATGCAAGAGCTTAAACAAGATCTATATGAGCACAACAATTGCCAAGTTTCACATTATTCAAGACATTATACCAATTACTACATGTAGTATTTCCCGTTTCCAACCATATAACAATTAACGAAGCAGTTTCAATCTTCGCCATGAAAATTAAAAGCTAAGAACACATGTGTTCATACGAACCAGCGGAGCGTGTCTCTCTCCCATACAAGGATGAACTTATTCAGAGAACTAAGATAACAAAACAAAAACAAAAAAAAAGCACACAGACGCTCCAAGTAAAGTACACAAGATGTGACCGAATAAAAATATAGTTTCAAAGAGAAGAACCTGATAAGTTGTCGATGAAGAAGGGGATGCCTTGAGCATCCCCAAGCTTAGATGCTTGAGTCTTCTTAAATATGCAGGGATGAACCATCCCCAAGCTTAGACCTTTCACTCTTCTTGATCACATTATATCACCCTCTTCTATTGACCCTTGAAAACTTCCTTCACACCAAACTTCAAGCAAACTCATTAGAGGGTTAGTGCATAATCAAAAATTCACTCATTCAGAGGTGACACAATCATTATTTTCACTTCTGGACATTGCATAATGCTACTGGACATTAGTGGATCAAAGAAATAAATCCAACATAGCAAAAGAGGCAATGCGAAATAAAAGGCAGAATCTGTCAAAAACAGAACAGTCCGTAAAGACGAATTTTGAAATGGCACCAGACTTGCTCAGATGGAAAAACTCAAAACTAATGAAAGTTGCGTACATATCTGAGGATCACGCTCGTAAATTGGCAGATTTTTTCGAATTTTCTACAGAGGACTGTGCCCAGATTCGTGACAGACAGCAATGCTGTTTCTGCGCAGCGATCCCAAATATAACATCAACTTTGACATAGAAACTTTACTTGGCACAAAAACATGATAAGGAGAGGTTGCTACAGTAGTAAACAACTTCCAAGACACAAATATAAAACAAAGTACTGTAGTAAAAAAACACATGGGTTATCTCCCAAGAAGTTCTTTCTTTATAGCCATTAAGATGGGCTCAGCAATTTTGGTGATGCACTCGCAAGAAATAGTATTTGAAGCAAAAGAGAGCTTCAAGAGGCAATTCAAAACACATTTGAGCCTAACATGCTTCCTATGCAAAAGAATCTTATACACAAATGAATTCATGAAGAGCAAAGTGGCAAGCATAAGAGGATAAAACACGAGTAACTTAAAGATTCTCAACATAAAGAGGGGAAACTTAATATTATTAAGATGCATATAACCATATTTCCCTCTCTCATAATAACTTTCAGTAGCATCATTGATAAAATCCACAATATACCCGTCACTTAAAACATTCTTATCATGGTTCATATGCATAGAAGTATCATTAATTTTGGCATAAGAAGAGTTATTCTCATTAATAGTAATTGGAGCAAGATTATTATCAAGAATTTGAACATGGTAAACAAGTTGCATATTAAAAGAATTGTTTTTGGCAAGCCCATCATAACTATGACAAGTTTCATAAGGATAATTGTAGCATGTGTCATATACATCTCTACAGCAATTATCTAATCCTGAATATGTAATATCATCATTTTCACTAAAAGTAGAAGTCTCAAATATAGGATCTTCAAGCACAGCATCCCCAAGCTTAGGGCTTTCAATATCATCGTTTAAGGGGACATGAATAATGCTATCATCATTACTTTCATAATCAGTACCAAAGAGATTTCCAATATCAAAGGTAGTGTGCTCATTCAAATCATGATCGCTAATGTATGTAAAGGGCATAGGAAGATCATCGTATTCAGATTCATTATCACAATAATCATTAGGAGCAACATACTTACGGTTACCTAGCGTTATCTCATTCACGCGGGGATACGCCGTTACCTCTTTCTTTTTATTCTTCTTCTTCTTCTTCTTCGTTCCTTCTTCTTCTTCTTCTTCTTCTTCTTCCTTCTCCTCATTCCCTTCTTTAGGAGGAAGAGGCTTGAAGGGTGGCTTGTCCGCATAACCTGATCTACTTTTAGAAACAATAGAAGAAACTTGGGAGGATCCCTCCTTCTCATTAATTAGTTGAAAACACACAGCGGTCCTATCATATTTTGGCAAGGTGTCATCTTCTAAAATATTTTGTATGTAAGTATTTGTATGGCTATTATCAATGCAATAAGAAAGACAACCATGCAGGACATCATCAATATCAAGATCGTTAATATTTAACAAAGAAATTTTTCTTGACAACTCTTCACACTTCAAAAATAAGGTAAGTTCATCATGCTTATTAGGAGTAATTTCATCATCACAATACAAATTTGCAGCACTCATGGGGTTTGAATTATCATTGGAGGAACATTGAAAATTAAAATGACCAACTCTATGACAAAGTTCACAAATAAAAGGATAGAGGGCACACACTTTTTCTCCAAGATCATCTAGAGCTCTAGACCACTTTCTAGTTTTTTCATTTCTGTGATGGATACAATATTCATCTTCTATTTGATTAATTCCACAAGGTCTATGTATTCCACAAAAATTAACATGCTTATAGGAAATAGCATTCTTAGGAGTTTGAGCATGCTTATTGCAATCATTAACAACAATGTCATTCTTCATGCAAGCCTCTTTAAAAGGTTCATGATACTTATCAAAATTCTTTTTAGGCAATTCTAAATGAGAAGCAAAGGCTTTATAAAGATTTGCAGCAACTTGAGAGTCAAAACCATAGGTAGCACTCATATTTCGAAATTTACCACTATCCATGAAAGTTTCAATGCAGTCATAATCATAATTTATACCTGACTCTTTACCTTTGTCGTTCTCCCAATCTTCAGCGTTCTCCTTAATCCGATCAAGAAGGTCCCTTTTAAACTCTTCTTTATTGCTCGTGAATGATCCAGAACAAGCAGTATCCAGCAAGGTCTTATCTTGAAAAGAAAGTCTTGCATAGAAATTATCAATAATGATATTACCTGGAAGCTCATGATTGGGGCATTTGAGCATTAAAGTCTTCAATCTCTCCCATGCTTGGGCAATACTCTCTCCATCATGAGGCCAAAAATTATATATATGGTTTCGATCTTTGTGAATTTCACTTGGAGGATAGAACTTGGAATAAAATAGAGGCACAATATCCTTCCAATCAAGAGAGCGCCCGTCCTTCAATAGTTTATACCAATGCGCCGCTTTACCAGACAGCGACATATCAAATAATTTCTTTCTAACTTCATCCATTGAAATACCTGCACACTTGAATAACCCGCATAATTCATGCAAAAACAGTAAATGATTACTAGGATGGACAGTTCCATCCCCTTCATAGCGGTTATCCATAACACGTTCAATAATTTTCATAGGTATTTTATACGGACTTTCTTTCAGGTGGATTTAAAATATCAGAAGCATCATTAAAGTTATCGCATATGGGAGATAAAGCATTATCAGAACAAAATATTTCTTCCAAAGCGGAGGAGCTAAAAAGATTATTTTTATGTAAACCAGCTTCCCCAAGCTTAGACTTCTTCATAGCATTAGCAGTAATTGCATTCATACTAATAACATTGCTACTATCATGTAAATAAGGTTCCATAGGTTTTTTAATTTTCGCATCAAACCATCCATGTCTTAAATCAGGAAATAGAATAAGAAGCTCACTAATTTTTTTGTTGTTTTCCATTATGCCTAACTAGTGAAAAATAAAAACAAGAAACAAAAAGATGCAATTGCAGAGTCTAAAGGAAATAGCTTCGAGCACACACACAATGGCGCCGGAAAAGTACTGTTACCTGGAACCGAAGTATGAGTGCCTTTTACCTTTCCTCCCGCAACGGCGCAAAGTGCTTGATGTCTACGGGTGCTTCTATTCTTGTAGACAGTGTTGGGCCTCCAAGTGCAGAGGTTTGTAGAACAGAGCAAGTTTCCCTTAAGTGGATTACCCAAGGTTTATCGAACTCAGGGAGGAAGAGGTCAAAGATATCCCTCTCAAGCAACCCCGTAATCACAAAGCAAGAAGTCTCTTGTGTCCCCAACACACCAAATACACTTGTCAGGTGTATAGGTGCACTAGTTCGGCGAAGAGATAGTGAAATACAAGTAATATGGATGTATATGAGTGGTAATAGCAATCTGAATAAAATATGGCAGCGAGTAAACATGCAAAAAACAGTAAACAAACGGAGATTCGATGCTTGGAAGCAAGGCCTAGGGATCCTGCTTTCACTAGTGGACACTCTCAACAATGATCACATAATAGGACTACTCTACACTCTTTTGTTGGATGATGAACGCATTGCGTAGGGTTACACGAACCCTCAATGCCGGAGTTAACAAGCTCCACAATGCAATGTTCATGTTTAAATAACCTTAGAGTGCAAGATAGATCAACATAATTACACCAAGAACTAACATAGCATGCACACTGTCACCATCATGCATATGTAGGAGGAATAATACACATCAATACCATCATAGCAATAATTAACTTCATAATCTACAAGAGATCATAATCATAGCCTATGCCAAGTACTCACACGGTGCACACACTATCACCATTACACACATGGAGGAGGAATAGAGTACTTTAATAACATCACTAGAGTAGCACATGGACAATATTCAACTAGATCACATAAAGAGAGAGATGAACCACATAGCTACAGCGGAGCCCTCAGCCCCGGGGGTGAATTACTCCCTCCCCATCATGGAGGCAGCGATGGCGGTGAAGATGGCGGTGGAGATGGCGGTGGAGACGGCTCCGGGGATTCCCCGTCCGGGGTGCCGGAACAGAGTTCTGTCCCCGAATCTTGATTTCGCGATGGCGGCGGCTCGGAAGGTTTTTCTCCGTATCGTGGTCTCCGGCGGTGTTTTTAGGTCGAGGCTTAAATAGGCGCCGAGAGGGAGTCGGAGGGGCCACGGGGTGCCCACACCCTAGGGGGCGCGCCCCCCCCCGCGCCGGGTGGGTGGGCCCCCCTGGCTCCCCTCTCGTCCCCCTCCGGTGCTCCGAAGCTTCCGGGAAAAATAGGAATTTGGGCGGTGATTTCGTCCGATTCCGAGAATATTTCGTTACTAGGATTTCTGAAACCAAAAACAGCAGAAAACAGCAACTGGCCTTCGGCATCTCGTCAATAGGTTAGTTCCGGAAAACGCATAATAATGACATATAATGTGTATAAAACATGTAGATATCATCAATAAAGTGGCATGGAACATAAGAAATTATCGATACGTTGGAGACGTATCAACAGGCCTCCCTCCATCTACAAGTTATATAAACTCATCCATTTGGCCGTCCCTGTGTACTTAATCAAAACCATAACCGTCGCATAAATCTCCACTACCAGTAAGGAGGCGGGGGAAAGAAGCCACAAAACCCATCTAGGGTTCCATCATCCTCGCCGGCGATACCGTCGGTCCGCTCCGCCTCCGGTGGCCTTGGGGCCTTGGAGGTGTGGCGGACCACGGTCCCTCGCCGGCGGGGAGTTTCCGTTCTTAATTTAGTTTGCTTTTCAGTCTCTTTTTTGGGATGGTGAGGCGGCGGCTACATCCTGAAGTTAGAATAAGGTCCTCCCCGCCCTATCCTCGCTCCGGTGGTGCATCTAGCGCTGACGGAGGGCGCGTGGAGTTGTGTGCCCATCGGATCTCCTGGGATCCGGTCGGTTTTCGTGTTTATTGGTGTGGTTTCATGATAGTCTCTTCCGATCTACGGTTGTCATCATTGGCGATGGTGCGCTGGTCCTTTGGGACCTTAGCACGACGACTTCCCGTCTGTCTACTACAACAAGTTCTACTACGACAAGCTTTGCATGACTCCGGCGATGGAGGGGCGAGGACAACGGTGCGCCTTCGGCTCGTGCTAGTGTTTGTAGTCGTCGCTAGGTGGTCCGAGTATCAATTTGTAATTTTCTTTACTTTTTGGCTTATTTGTACTACTGTTGATGATTATTAATAGATCGGTGGATTTCTCGCAAAAAAAAATCTCCACTACCAGTAGTAATTCATTTGATGACGCACACGTTTGGTATGCATGCATGCATGGTGCCTTCATGATCTACCCATTTGCCCCCTCCTCTCTCAACCCCTCCGCTTCTACAAGACCACACCTTGGTTGTCGTCTTCGTCTTCGTCTAGTTGGCTCTAGCTAGAGGACGTCCATGGGGAAAGAAGAGGCCTTGCTATCGGCCACCGTGGCTCTCTCGTGGGAGCACGAGCAGGGCGTGCTGACGCCAGGCTCGGCGCCAGCCGTGGGTGCGCTTGACATGCCGGAGAGCCCGACGAAGGCACCTGCGCCGGCCACCGTGTTCTTGCCGTGGGAGCACGAGCCAGGCGCGACGAAGCCATACTCGTCGCCAGCCGTGAAACCCCGCGGCTTGCCGGAGAGCGCGAGGAAGGCTCAGGCCCCGACGCGTCGGCTGTCCGTGCCGCCGCCGCCTGGCCGACCTTCCCCCAGGGGCCACTGGCGTGCCGTCCGCCCGGAGGACGACCCGTTCCTAGCAGCGTACCTGGCGTGCACCAAGAGCAGCAACAATAGGACAGGCGCGCCCGAGCCAAAGGGCCGGCACCAGCGGCGGCTCGGTTGGGGCAGACTGTCCTGCAAGACGGGCGACGGTGCCGTGGTACAGAGCATGGTGAGGATGTCCAAGCTTCCCGAGCTGCATCCCAGGGATGCTTGATTCAATCAATTAGTTATGTCCGTTCTAGTCATCCACTTCTTGGGTATGATTTGCAGTAGTGAGTGTTGCTGGATAAGGTCAGTTAATCCAGAAGAAAGTAGAAAGTCCTAATAAATCCAGAAGAGAGAAAACAGTAAAACACACTTTGGATGTGTTTCATCCCAGTTCTGCAACAGTTTTGCAGCAGCAATCTTCATCTTTCTGTCTTGTGGATTCAGAATACGTTGTGAGTTTCATCTGCATGAATTTTCTGTCTTGTTGATTGAGAAATTTGGAGCAGCAGCTTCCTTCTCTCTTCTTCTGTGATAGACAAATTAATTACCACGACACTCTGTCAGCGTCAACTCGACAGGGACAGAGGTTGACCAGGAATAGAAGCATCCCATTCATTATTCCGTTTCTGGTATTTGTGTAGGTACGAATATATATACACGGGTCATTGGTTGATCGGTAATGAACAGAAAATTCAGTTCAAGGATTGCGGTGATCGACCTAGTCACAGGTAGAACTGCTGTGCAATCGCTACCCGAATCACAACTGACAGTCACACTAGCTAGTTGCAGACCAAAATATCACCCGGGTGATACGTTCCTTTTGTCTGACCAGTTCCATGGCATGGGAAAGAGAAAACTTTATAATCTTGGGGACAATTTTTTGGATTGCAAGCCACATCATCCTCTAGTGTATCTGTCAAAGAAGAGAGCATCAGACGCTTCAAACGTCTCACTGACAAGGACCTCATGTTTTTTCCTTGTCTGACAGGTACGTTTCAGGCACAGTTAGTTCTGACAAGGACCTCCTTTTGTTTCCTGGAAACGACTAGGTCGATCACATGAGAACATCAGATTGCAGTTAGTTGCGACAGAGGCACATTCAACTTGTCATCTCCTGACATATGCACATCAACAAAATTTTCTGAATGCACCCGATGATTCCATTCAATGTGATTTTGTATTCTTCTCAATGCGCTCTCGGCGCCCTAATATTTTACCATATTGTGATGCCTGATTCATAAGTTGACAACTGATTTTCTGTATATAAAGCACCAGATACTGTCCGTTATCACTGAAAAATATCAATATTCAACTTCAACTTCTACCATTAAGGTAAAGTTAAATTCAAATTAATCAGTACATCATGAGTTATAATTGTGAGGAAGTGCAACTGGACATCACGAGGAATGACCTGGACTTGGAAGTTGGAGCTGTACTAATTACGTGGTATGCAGCCACTTCAAGTTTCTCATACAAAAGTGGGAAGTGTCAAAAATTAATTTTGATTTCTGAATTTGCAAGCTATCTTTGGTTCAGTTGCTAATCTAACCTGAATCGTGGTTCGGCTTTTTCCTCACCAAATGAACATACAAAAATTACACAATTCAAGGAATTAGTCTCTGTCAAGTTGACACCACCACAAAACTACATGTCCATGCCACATGTAGTGCCATGGTAGTACTCCCTCCGAACCATATTACTTGCCACCAAATGGATGTATCTACAATTAAAATGTGTCTAGATACATCTATATTAGTGTCGAGTAATATGAAGTGGAGGGAGTATCAATATTTCACAAAGAACAAAAAAACATAACATGAATGCACTACACAACATAATATGAACACAAAGCAAGGATCAGATTCCTGCAAATCAGTAGTAACCATCAACACATATACACATACAAAGTTTTATACTCCCTCCGTTCCATAATTCTTGTCGTAAATTTGGATTTATCTAGACATATTTTGTGAATAGATACATCCGAATCTATGACAAGAATTATGAAACGGAGGGAGTAACATAATAGATACGCATCGCATATATGTTCCCGATCGTCGTTTCCTGATCGTCCTTTTCATTGAAACCTCTCTGTCAGACAAGGAAACAACATAACGAAGTCGTTGTAAAACCTTTTCCCTAAAATTCTAGCGTTGCATTTCTCATGCCATAGAATTAGCCAGACTAAATGAACGTTACGAATCAATGACATTTTGATCTATAACTAACTGTAACTGCTAGTATGCCTTCCGCCGTTCCCCGTTAAAAACAAAAAACTAGTAGTGTTCCTTTGTCAATCGTACTGCACTTGTGCTTCAGGGTTTAGCACCTGTGACTAGGTCGATCACATGATCTGCAGCTGACTTTTCTGTTCATTACAAACCAATCAGTGCTTCCAATAAAACATATTATTTCTTCTTACACACCCAACACAAGCACAAGAAACAATGGAATGTTCCAATTCTGGTTCAGCCTCTGTCACTTGGAGTTGACACCGACGGAAGGCCGACTGCAGAGTCCGTGTCATGCTGATCAATTTGTCTATGGCAGAAGAAGAAAGACGGAAGTTGCATAGAGAGGAAACTCATGCATATGCAAGTATATGCAACCCACAAAGGATGTATTCTGAATCGAGAAGACAGAAAGCTGAAGATTGCTGCTGCAGATCAGTTGCAGAACCTGACATATTCTGAATCCAGAAGATGCTGCAGAGTGCTCTTCCTTTTCTTCTGGATTACACTTTCTAATTCTCCTAACCACAAAGTTTTTCACACGATTTACTGAACTTAACCAGCAATACTGCTACTACAAAACGATACTAGTACCAAAGAAGAAGCACAATCAGAAGATGATTGATCAGGAGATAATTAACTAATCAAGCATCTCTAGGATCCAACTCGGGCAGCTTGGCCATCCTCACCATGCTCTGCTCCACGACGCCGTTGTTCCTCTTGCAGGACAGGCTGCCCAGCCCGAGCCCCGCCCACGCGAACCGCCGCTGTCCCTTGGCCGCTGTCTTCCCTCCATCGCCGCCTCTGCCGCCGGTGCTCTTTGTGCAGGCCAGGTACGCAGCCAGGAACGGGTCGTCCTCCGGCCGGACGGCGCGCGAGACGCCCCTCGTCGACGGCCGGCCCGGCGGCGGCGGCACGGACAGCCGCCTCGTCGGCGCCTGGCCCTTCCTTGGCCCCTCCGGCACGCCGCGGGGTTTCATGCCTGGCGCCGGTGCAAGCTTCGTGATGCCCTGCTCGTGATCCCACGACAAGACCACGGTGGCCGGCGCCTTCTTCGGGCTTTGCGGCATGCCACCACCGGCATCAATGGCCGCTTTGGGCACGATCGGCTCGTGCTCCCACGAGAAAGCCACAGTGACCGGCGCCGGAAGCAGGGCCTTTTCTTGCCCCATGGACAAAGATACCAGCTAACCAACTAATCAACACCGGCCTGCCAACGGATTCTTGCTAGTAGCTTTTTTCTTGGTGTTTGTTCTTGGTGGCGTGAGGAAGATGGCCACGACGAGGAAGAGCAGGGGGCAAAAGGGTGGATCATGAAGGCATCATGCGTTCATGCATGCCAAGCGTGTGCTCCATGGGAGTAGTGGAGATTTATGCTCCACGGGCGGTTATGGTTTTCATTAATGAAGGGACGGCCAAATGGATGAGATTGTATATATGGACTGATGGAGGCGAATGGTTTATACTTTGTAACCGTATTCTATTCGTGTACTCATGCATGTGTTACAACACATTGTTAATTGGGGTATTAAAATTCTATGACGAAAATTTGGAAAATAGTGTACAAGGGGGGCAAGGAATGACTGGTTGGGGTATGAAAAGTCTATGGAGCAAAATTAGGAAGATAAACAAAAGAGAGGCAAATGATTCTGATTAGCGGTTGGAATAAACTGGAGGGAATGAAATGTTTTGTACTCCCATTGCAGGGAGTAGATTCCAATATTCAATCTAGACCTTCTAGACTCCTATTGCGACGGTAATACCTATAGTAATTAAGCAGTAATAACGATGCTAAGTTACAACGCAGTAGTCAAAGCACAATTCATGACTTGGTTACCGTGAGTCCATGTTCTTGGTATAATGGTTTGTGTCAAGAAAAAGGTGGAATTATAATATATTTGCTTCATATATGAAGCTTCCAAAGAATATTGAACTGTGTTTCTGAACTTTGTCTTGCTTCATCTGTTGCTGTTTTCAATGACTTAAGTTATCTATCAATTACTTGGAAGCAAAGAAGAACACATAGATCAATATACCGCAATAAACAGAAACAAGACCTGGAAAACTATTCATACAGTTTGTTGCTATCAGGTGGTTGCTAAATCCTTGTCATGTATTCTAAAGGACATGAGAAAACGCCAAGATGAAAAGTGCTAAAGGCATCCAAATGGATGAGCATGCACCAAATGATAAGTGCTAAAGACATGAAAGCTACAAAATAATGGAAAATGATTAGAAATTTCATACCTTTAATTTTAATACCCACTCCTGTCCATGGTAAATGTTGTTAATTTTGCACAAATAATTTATACTCCCTCCAATTCATAATAGTGTTGGAGATTTGGTGCAAAAGTAGAACGAAGTGTATATCTGCTGCTATATACCATGTAGCAGGAATATAACTTGGGAATTCGAACACTGAGGACTTACTTATTTTATGATTGTGCACATGTCTTTGATGCAAGTATACTTATCATCATAAACTAATTAGACGTGGCTGGCTAATTGTAAATGACCAATTCCCAACGATCTGATTAGGATGTCCAACGTATATATATATATAGGACTTCCTCATTATAGTCTTCGAACTGGAGATTATGACGTTAATCTGGAATGTTGACTTTTCTAGTCCAACTAACCAGATACTCCTAATTTCTGATCGAAGTATACAGAATTAAGAATTTCTATATGTACCTCATATTCGAATTCCTTCTCCATTGATTTCGTAAGAATTAGGAGATTTATGTGTTATTCTCCAAGATATTGGCACCTGGGTCCATTTTCTTTTTTTTTCGAAAATGGGCACTTTATTACTTTAAGCAATAGACCCGGTCTCTGCATAGTTAGGATGCACACAACCGTTCAAATATCTGTTACAAATCATCATTAAATCCATCGACAAAAAACCAAACTAGAGTTCTCGATAAAAAAAACTAGCTAGGTGGATCTAGGGGAAGATCACGCTGCCACCCAAGTTGGGAAAAAATATCCCTTGCCGTGTCCACCAACCGTGAAGACACCTCCGTAAAGAGGTCTCGATGCTCCACCCGCCAAGTGGTACCGATGAGCGAAGCATAGCAGTGCACCGGTATATGACCTGCATAAGAGAGGAAGAAATATTATTGAAAATCTTGTCATTTCTACATAGCCACATCGACCAAATAATGACAATCGCTCCCATCCTAATACGACGCCTAAACCTAACAGCCACACCATTGAGCCAATTGCCAAATATATTGGCAACACTACATGATGGGTATAAGGTAGACCCTATTTGGACAGCTGACCATATAGACCTAGCAAACTTACACCGAAAGAACAAGTGTTTAATAGTCTCGTCTTGGTGACACAATACACACTTTTTTACTTCCATGCCAGTTGCGTTTGGCAAGATTATCTTTAGTTAGTATGACCCCACGACGAAGATACCATACAAACACTTTCGTTTTAAGCGGTATCTTCATCTTCTAAATTTTAGAATTATTATCGACTGAAATATCAGGCTGAATCAAAACATTGTACATAGAAGCCACACAGAATGAACTATTTCTGGTGAGATTTCAACGAATCACATCAGATCCCTGCGTCAATTGAACTACCTCAAGACGCTGTAGCAATTTATGCCAGGAGATTTATCTTTTTTAGATAAAGGGAATATATTAATATCAAAAGATACCAATTACATCCAGCCTCTGCAACAACGCCCCACCCTAATGGCAGTACGGATGCACACAGCCAAAAAAGAGTAAAGAAAACTAAGAAATAAAATTTTGCTACAACATTCTAGACCTAGCAATACCAATACAACCACCACCGTGACAACACCTGAAGTACAGACTCCAAAAGAGATGCCTCCAAGAAGGGAACAGTGCACCAGCGCCGTGGTCGCCCGACCAAAGGTCTTAGGTTTTCACCCTGAAGATAGTCCCCACTCTCAAAACAATGCCTCCAACAAGAACATTGCCAGCACAACCGTTAAGGCCGGACCTTGGTTTTTACCCCGAGAGGTAAGACTCGACCTTTCCCGTGCTGCCGCCCACATGCATACCACGCAAGCCGGAACGCCAAGCAGATCCTCAGCATTATGGAGACACGAACCTTCTTTAGCCTCCACCAATCCGGCCTTCATGATATTCCTTCATCTGACTTCACCATGGATCAAAAAGTCGCCCGATGTCAACACAGAAGCTTCGCGCCGCTCCCTCCGGAACCAAACGGTCGGAATAAAAACATGGATGCGCGCAACCGAATACCACCCGATCCAGCAAACTGCAGGCAAAAGATGCACTTTTCCATTCGCCAGCAGAGCTTTCCAGAACTCATCTCTCCAGCCAGATCAAAGCAAACTGACCTCCGGAAGATCTTCATCCTCGCATGCGAGAAACCCGAGGACCGCCACAAAAAATAAAGCAAGATCAGCAGCCCCCACGCCGCCAATCCCTCCTGCCGGATCACCAAGTAAGAGGACAACGACATGGATCATGCGTACCTCCACCGAACCGTTACCGGGGGTGGAGGCCGCCACCGCTCCACCGAATCCTCCATGGCTACCGACGGAGAGCCTCAGGCCCCGGCCAAGTAGCCGTGACGCCCGGCTTCCTTCACCGGCACTACATCACCTCCCATGGAACGCCGCCGCGAAAACCCTCTTCTCCCCCTCGTTGATTCGACGGAGGGGTTGCCGCCACCACCGCTAGAGTCTGGCCTGGACCGGGGCCATTGCCAGGGGCCGAGGCACGGGGGGGTATACAAGTTATAAGTTTGTGCCAAATCTAGCGCCCGGGGGGACCAAGGCTAGCGCCGGGGTCGGGGCCGCGGCAGCGGCTGAGGGCGACGGGCGGCGGGTGGCTGTGGGGCGCGGGGGGAGGAGGAGCCTCCGCCGCCGTCCGGGAGGGGGGCGGTATACAAGTTATAAGTTTGTGCCAAATCTTGTTCTCGGAGCGTGGTCCATTTGCTAGAAAGAGCACTAGTGATTCTCCTGGTCGATTATTCTTGGAACAACCAGCAGCAGCCGCTGCAGTGCACCTCTTCATTAAATTTAGCAGAAAATAGTCGGTCAGTCAATAGAAAAAGAGGCTGAAAATGATCTTTTGGTCTCTGTGTCACTGTTGATATATAGACGCTGAAGACATGTTAAAAGAAGGACAAACTTATAAAGAAAGTACGATTTATGCATAATTCGCAATCAAATCAAGTAGCTAAACCTATTTAAGTTGATGAATCCAAACCATCCAGTGTCTATTTTTATCCTGGTGAATCATCGACGTACTTTTTCGTTAGTAGTTTGCCAACCTGGCCTGCCGGATGTATTGTACGAATTAACAAGTATCGCTTCAGCTACTGGGTCAGATCTTCATTTCTAATTATGCATAACTCGCAATCAAATCAAGTAGGTAAACCTCTTTTAGGCGAACACAACGTACCAAGAGCCTGATTAATTTTAACCTGAGAATTATTAATGTACTTATCTTTGCAGTAGATTGCCAACCTGTCCGGCCGGATGTGTGCTGTATCTAATTAACAATGTTCTGCTCTAGGGACTCAATGCTTAATTTTCTACCTGGTAGGCTTCCAAACAGTTTCTTACGTAACAAAAAATGAAACGAAAAATTCATCGCAGCTATTTATTTCTGACAGACGAACTTGTAAGAGATCATTCAACTGACCGAGGAGAAGTTTGATTGCAGTTTTAAGTGTTAAAGTTGAAACTAGTATACTATGAATTTTGTAGCCCAAACAATAAGGTCAAGGTGCCAAACAGCTGTAAGCCTAAGATGAGACTAAAGAGAGAGCAACAGCGACTCTGCTTGTATGAACTCTATAGGTGAAGCTTGTGTGGCTCTCAATTTCTAAAACTCAAAATTTCCGAAGGAGGCATGCCGAAGATGCACCGCTGCTCTGTATTCGTGGTCTGCACTACAGAGAGTGGAGAACTGAAACCTATTTACGGAGGTCTGTACACGGTTGGAGGATACGGCGAGGAATACTTTTTTCCTACATGAATGGCAGCATAATCTACGGATTGGGTCTCCACCATCATCTTAGGCGTTCTACAATTGCTCATGATTGATATGTAATTCGCCTATGTCTTTCTTTTTGGAACTATTTGTGACTCCCGAACGGCTGTGTGCATCCGTTTTATGCAGAGGCCGGATGTAATTGTTTGGTTAAGTAATAAAACGCCCATTTTTAAAAAACAAATGACGCCACCGACTCACGCTGAGCCTGGGTCTCGCGCACTTCAGATCGCCGGAGAGTGGGGGGATGTACCGGGAATTCACGGCGGAGATGGAGGAGCGGCGTGGGTTATGCGTATGCGTCCGCCGCAAAGATGGTGTACAGGAAAACTAGACCAAGATAGCGCACGTTGCCGCGCCCGTCCATTTTAGCAATTGAATATAATAGAGATATGAAATATCATAAGCTGAATTTGTCCAGCGTTGTAACAATCTAGCCATGTCTAAACTTTTCAGTCAGCTAATAAAATCTACTTATCAGAAGGATCATATAATTCAAGAATTGCAATTCAATCCTCTCAAGTAATAAATATACGAAGTGAAACATGTCTCCATTATTGCTTCAGGATCACCTAAAGAATAAATGTACATCCTCTGAAGCTTAACTAACAAATACAGACCGACACAAAAAGTAATATGTCCACATGAGATCAGGGTACAAAAGGGTGAATTAAAAATGGACATAACTTTTATCATTGTGATCAATCATGCATGCACCGTCAGACCATCTCTTCTTTTTCTTCTTTTTATGAAGTGAGAAAAACATGTACGCCAATTTGCAACAGATCTAGGAAATTGGCAGATCTTTTGGTGTAAAAAAGATGATAATGGATTGGTTTGATTAATTAAGTTACACCGCAAAGAACTTCCTGAACATTCAGATACAAATTTATCAAGGAAAGAAGTTTTGTTATGTCACATCAATATGAGTCTCATATGTGAAGGAATTAGTAAATATAGAACATCAATTAGTAAATATCATTTCAGCAAGGAAACCTGACAGCCTCTTTTTTAGTAAATATAGAACATCAATTAGTAAATATCATTTCAGCAAGGAAACCTGACAGCCATTTTTTTAATATATTAGGGGGTTAGTAGTTACATTTTAATTTTAAAATAAGAAGACGGTGAATGCACATTTCACATATAAGAGTGAGTAATGACTACTTAAGGAAAAAATATAGAAATATCTTATTCAAGCATATTAGCAAAAGTAATAGTAAGTGTGTATTAGCACTCCAAGCACACAATCAATTATTCTGCATACTGCTATGACTGAAGCAGATTCACTAAACAACTGCCTTTTGCCTCACTTCACTTGTCTTCTTTCACAAATAGAAATACACATTATGGAATTAAGCAGTTGCCTAAGTAGAGCACTGAAATGAATCAATGATGATGTACCAGGTACGCTAATTTACTGAAACAGTTACATACATTCTTTTAGAAACCTTTCTCGTAATAGTTTTCTCTATTTAAATTGCAAGGACCATGCTACGTATCTTTCTCCAAGATCAGTATTATTTCCTATCAGACCAAGTAGCCATTGAATCAGACAAATATTGCAGACGTGGTATGGTAATAGAGTATGATTATACATCAGTAGGTTACTAAACCTAGAAGGACCATTACACTATTGATGTACGATTATCAGATGACAAAATAACCTTCATACACATACGGAGCATCAGCACAAGTTACGCAATACCATTCAATATGATGGATCCACCTCCCAATCAACTCGCATGTTATTAGTTGTTAGGAACGAAAACAGAAATGAATAGAATCTCCAACCAACATGGTGACGAACAATATTGCTTACATTCTAATTCCGCTGAAGCCATTCCCAGTACTCGCTATACAATTTTCAATTGCACCAAAAAAGAATCAAAATTTCCATCATTAGTTCTGGTTTACCAGGAAGTCGTATCATTGACTCCAAGAGTTGAACAATTGTAAACATTTACAAAAGAACAGCACCAAAATTAATAGATGATTTATTATTATTATATTACCTCTGTTTCGGTTTAACAGGCACGCACGCAGTTCAAGACAAACTTTGATCATTGATTTGATCAATAAAATATAACTTTTATGTCTACAAAATATATATCGTTAGATTCGTATGCAAAAAAGCTTTCCAATGATATATTTTTGTGACATATATTTCATATTTTATTGACTAAAATAATGGTCAAAGCAATTTCTTAAACTACGTGCGCGCCTGTTAATCTGGGACGGAGGGAGTATAAAAATAGCTGACAAATGCTACCGTTACACAATCTGGTACAAATGTACTCCCACTCATATTGAGATGCTTTGAAAACTGCACTGAGAAATAGCTGTCTTTATGGAGTCAAATCTCTCCTACTACCTCCGTTTCGATTTAACAGGCACGCACGCAATTCAAGACAAACTTTGACCATTGATTTGGTCAACAAAATATAACTTTTATGTCTACAAAATATATATCGTTAGATTCGTATGCAAAAAAGCTTTCCAATGATATAATTTTTATGTCATATATTTTATATTTTATTGATCAAAATAATGGTCAAAGCAATTTCTTAAACTACGAGACGGAGGGAGTAATTGGAAAGAGCGGCATTCACAGACCAAAGCTTGGACGTCTGTGGAGGCATGGTCAGAAGAGTTGCCACCAGAAGATAGCTTTGGCTCTATTAGACATAGAATTAAGCCTAGTCTCAAGGATGGTATGCTGGATTGGTTAGATCTTTTGTGAGGAGATGTAATAAGTACCCCTTGTACATATGTGATTATATAAAATGAAAAATGGCACAGTGGGGACCTTCCCCACTGTATTTGTGTCAAAAAAAAAGAAGAGTTGCCACCAGTAAATCATCCGTCGTAGCAAATCCATGCTTCGTACATGGCAACCTACATTAGCACACCATCTAGCTGACAGAAGTCTGAAAAACACTTACACTTACCACGATTCAGGAGTTTTTTTTCGATAAAGGGAATATATTAATATCAAGAAGATACCAATTACACCCAGCCTCTGCAACAACGCACCACCCTAATGGCACTACGGATGCACACAGCCAAAAAAGGAAAAGAAAACTAAGAAACAAAAATCCCGCTACAGTATCTCGGGCCTAACAACAGCAATACATCCACCGCCAAGACAACATCTGAATTACAGACTCTCCAAAAAACGACGCCTCCAAGAAGGGAACAGTGCTCAAACACCGTCGTCGCCCGATCAAAGATCTTAGGTTTTCACCTGAAGATAGTCCCCGCTCTCAAAACAATGCCTCCACCAAGGCCATTGCCAGGCACAACCAAGTTAAGCCGGTTTTCACCGAAAGGTAGGACTTCGCTTCACCTATGTTGTCGCCCCCACTTTCATACCGCTGTTGTGAAGCCCGGAACACTAAGCAAGTCTCTCAACAGCGCGGAGACTTGAACCTCCCTTAGCTAGTCCTCCCCTCCGGCCTTCATGAAATTCTCTTCTTCCGATTTTCATCATGGATCCATAGTCACTTGATGTCAACACAGAAAAAGAGCCACTCCCTCCAGAACCAATCGGTCGGAATAAAAGCATGGGTGCGCACGACCGAATACCTCCGAACCAGCAACCTGGCAAAGCATTACATTCGCCGGCGGAGCCTTCCGGAACTCAACCCTCCGGCCAGATCACGAGTCCAGGCCTCCGGTAGATCCTCCTCTTCACGCAAGAGAGGCCCTAGGACCGCCGCCTTTATACAGGAGTTAGCAGCTGAACACTCAAAAATTGAAGGACGTGCGACAATTCCCAAACTAATAGATGTATTCGTATGCGGCATAAATCAGACATGACAGAAATCACAGAATACACGACCAATCTATCGGTAATATGGAGAATAAGTAACAACACATGATGGGAGATGACTAAGATTGGAGAAACATACCTGGCCGCAAGAAATTTTTGTAGATGTAGTTCTAGCACACACTGGGAGCAGCTTGAGTAACATAAGGAAGACTGCTACTGACTGGGAGGTCAATGGCAAGACGGGAGGGCAAAAGGAAAATGATTATGGGCAGCTTATATGAGGAACCTGTGAGAAGAGATAAGCAAGCACGCTCATCAATCAAGGAAACGCATAGAACGGAAACGACTCTCCTGCTAGGCCATTAAAAAATACGATTCAATAATGGCGGCGCCACCATGGCCTTTCCTCTGCCGCCGCTCCACCTTCCCGGGAATGGGGAAAGCCCTGCTCTTCACCTAGACGACGCCACCTTCGCTGAAGTGGGCTGACTGGCCGAAATGTGGAGGCCAACTCTCAGCCCAGTTAACGGGAGAATGCAGAGATCCACCTGCGGAGTAGCGGCCCTTATGATTTTTGGCAGATTGGGCTAATCTTTTGACGCGAATTGACATCGTACTCGGTTCCAACGACGTTCGGCTCGTACCAGAAACGACGCCTTGTTATCACTCTCCCCTTTCTCTCTCCCGTGCTACAGTAAGGAGAGGCAAAAGGGAGTTCGTCTTCGTCCACCCCCGCTCCGCCGACGGCCGATTCGTCGGTCCCCTCCCTCTCCGGCCGCCGTTGCGGTGGTGGGAGAGTGGGGGGACCCCGGATCCGTGCCCTAGGCATGTAGATAGTAGGGTAGGTTTTCTTGGCGGCGCTGGAGGGGTGGTGGCTGCGGCGACGCCATGGAATAAGGGTGCTGGGGTTCGTTCCCCACCTCGGCGGCGCTCTTTGGGGCGTTGTCGGCGAGATCCCGGCTCTGTTCTCGCCGGTGTGGTCCTGGCGAGGGGGACTTCACCGTGGGGCGAGCTTTTGTCCTCCCGGGTTTTCCCTCGTGTGGTCGTCGGTGGCTCCTGCGGCGACGGCAACCTTGTGGAGGAGGGAGATGGCGGCTCTGGTTCTCCAGGCCCTCGTCGTCCTTGTACAGGAGTAAGGCCTAGGATGCTCTGGACGGCTCAGGAGGAGGCTGGTTGGTGGTCTCGCTGGAGCATCTTCCTCGACCTTCGGCGAGGAGCTCTGGCGTGGTTCTTGTGGGGCACGGGGAGCTTCCCCGGCTGTCGATGCGTGTTTATTGATTTCAAGATCTCGCCTCCCGCGGCGAGCTACAATAGCGACGGCTCAAAAAGCTACAACGCGAGGTGCCCCTTCGGGACTTTGGGAGTTTGCTGCAGGTCTTCTTCGTCTCCGGCGACGGAAACGGCGGCGGTTTCCGGCGAAGATCTAAAGCTTGGATTTGCTAGAAGTTCTAGGAGGACTGGATTGCTTTTCTCCTTTTCTCCTTTGGGCTTTTCTGCAAATGTTGCTGGACAGCTGTCCTTCTGTATCCTTCTAGTCTTGTCCTTGTATTTGTACCCAATACTCTTTGTACTTTTCCTTACTACGGTATGAATACAAGTTCGTATGCCTTCGGGCGTACGGTTTCAAAAAAAAAAAAGACGTTCGGCTCGTTAGGGAGATCGGGGCTGTTAATGTGCGACATCAGACGGTTTAGGATAGCAAATCGCTGTGGGAGGGTCTTGGTGGTTCCACTTTACTGTTAACTAATGACAATACTAGTGACTTGGTCTGGGCCGTTTCTGTGCCAAATTAATCTACGTGGGCTATGCCTGTTAACTCTTTTTTGGAAAAAACAATCCCCCCGAAACATAAACTCTCTAGCTAGCTCTACATATATAGAAGAGTAAAATACATGGGAGGTCACTGAACTTGACTCCCTATTTTGCTATGGTCACTGTAGTATAGAATACGTAAATTACGGTCACTGAATACACCCAGCGCATCATCGGAGGTCACTGGAGCTTGTACAGCTCCGTATTTGCTGATGTGGCACTGATCAACCCCGCATGTAAGGTCCAGCTGGTGTTTGCAGGGACTGTTTTGAAATATACTAAAAATCTATATCCTACACTCCATGGAGTATAACCTAAAAAGATACAATCCACTGTCTTTGGTTCAAGTTTGCGCTTCTTAGTAATTGGAATATTGACTTTCGCCAAACATCCCCATGTGCGCAAATACGAAAGTGATGGTTTTCTCCCAGCCCACTCCTCGTAAGGGGTTTTATCTTTATTCTTGTTAGGAACTCTATTCAGGACATGACATGAAGTCAACAAAGCCTCCCCCCACCATGCCTTTGATAAACCAGCAGTGGCTAACATGGAATTCACCAAGTCAGTCAGCGTGCGGTTTTTCCTCTCGGCAACCCCGTTTGATTGGGGTGAATAGGGAGGCGTCCTCTCATGAATAATGCCATGTTCCTCACAGAATTCATCAAAGATTTTAGGAAAATATTCGCCACCATGATCCGACCTAAGACGCTTGATCTTTCTCTCTAGTTGATTTTCAACTTCGGCCTTATAAATTTTAAAGTAGTCTAAAGCTTCATCTTTAGTTCGCAACAAATAAACATAGCAAAATCTAGTCGCATCATCAATCAATGTCATGAAATATCTCTTTCCACCTTTTGTCAACGCACCATTCATCTCGCATAGATCAGAATGTATGAGTTCTAGAGGTGCCAAGTTTCTCTCCTCGGCCGCCTTGTGAGGCTTCCGAGGTTGCTTTGATTGCACACAACTATGGCACTTAGAACCTTTGGCAATGGTGAAATTCGGAATTAAACTTAAACTGGATAGCCGAGACATTAAACCAAAATTAATGTGACATAAACGAGAATGCCAAACACTGGTATCATCACTAACATTGCCACAAATATGGTTCACAGACTTATTACTGAAATCAGAAAGCGAAAAGCGGAACAAGCCTCCGCACTCATAGCCTTTACCAATAAATTGTTCAAACTTGGAAACAACTACTTTATTCGACTCTAAAACAACCTTAAACCCATCTCTGCATAGAAGGGAGCCGCTAACAAGATTCTTGTTCATAGTAGGGACATGTTGCACGTTCCTCAGCTGCACGATCTTCCCCGAAGTGAACTTCAGATCTACCGTGCCAACACCACGAACAGAAGCATGTGACCCATTCCCCATCAAGACGGAAGAATCCCGGCGACCTGGTAAGAAGTGAACATGGATATGTCAGCACACACATGAACATTAGCACCCGTATCAATCCACCAACATGGAGATTGAAAAACCGAAAGAACAGTAAAGAGATTACCGTACCCATCAGCATTGCTAGCGGTCACCGTGTTGACTTGTCTCGCCTTTTTCTTGCTGTCAACACCCGGATTTTTAAGTCCAGATGCCTATTATGCCATTCATCGCAATCCCAGGAATATTGTTTTTGCGAGACATAATAGCTTGATATCACAACACATCATTTATTACAACACATAATCGTCTTTCAACAAAGGATCACATGATCCAGTCTTAATACAACATAGTGGATCTAGAGATCCTATTACAAAACACATAGCGGAAGCGAAGTAACGGTCGTGGTCCATCTGTTCCACAGTAAACGTTGACGTCAGGAGCGGTCCTAGTCGTCGTAGACGTTCTGCTGTCCATCTTCCTCGTATGCTGTTCACCTTCATAGTCTGGCCATTTGAATAGCAGGGACAAAGCCATGAGTACTTTTAAAGTACTCGCAAACTAATACTAGTGTAAGCACTATTAATTGTGGTAAGGGGATACTAAGCTCTAGGTTTATTTGCATAAAGCCAAGTTTATTTCATAAACATTTAGTAAAGATGCTTGAATCAAAATAGACTAACTCAAGTGGGAACATTAGTGTCATTCCCACAACTTAGTTGTGATTCAATCCCAAATCACCATTCACCTTGCAACAGCAAGTTACCAATCATATGTCATATTTTTGAAAATGGTCTGATGACGGAACAGTATGGCCTTTCCAATCGTCCGTAACCGTGGACACGGCTATTCGAATAGTTCTACACTCTGCAGAGGTCGTACACTTGTGCCACAATATTTGCAATAATCCGTCAGGGTTAACTGGCCCTGATTTATCATACTCCGTATGCGGACTACCAACCATAACCTTTCACTTATATACTCTAGTAGACACCTCTCCCCATGAGCTTGGCCTCCGGTGAAAACCAACCTGTTAACCCGGGAACTGCACAGGGCTTGGGCCGGACAATTCACCTCAATCACGTCATTTCACAATATCTCATATTGCTTTGGAGGCAGCCCTTGGCATAACCCCGATGACGCTTGTTTAGAGGGAACCCATACTAAAGCACATAAATTTCTAGTTAAGCCCGTACCCATTTTGGGTATTGTGGGGGTACTTTCAAAATTGGAATGGTATCGCATCCGAACCCAACCATCAGTTTTATATCAAAACTCACCATCTTCTCTTGGTCATATTCACCTTCAAAGTCATTCAATGGAATGAACCATCATTCCAAGGTTTCCACTTCATTTCAAAGTCACATGTTCCCATCTAGAGTAGTCCAAATTTTAATTGATTAGCGATAGCAACTATATGAGGGGTGCTATCTAGCTTTGAGTGGTGCCAATCTAAATCAAGTATTGTTCTACTCTAGACCAAGTGAATTCATAAATCAAAAAGGTATTTTGAAATAATTAAGCCAAAGTAAAAGTAGTTAAAAACATGGGATAGGTAATACATAATAGTAAAGTGTGATGGTGCCTTTGCTCTTATAGAGCTAAGCATTTGTGTTTAGCAAGGATTAGCTTGCATTAAGCTTGCTTGCATGGGTAATAGCTTGCAAGAGTATTATCTTGCTTGTAGGGGTAATATTAATATTAGCTTGCCTTGATTGGTGAAGTGATCAAAGTATTCTTCTTCTTCCTCTTGGTAGAATACCTCCTCCTCTTGATAGTCTCCGGTACTAGCGTCTATAAAAGAATACGAGGATACAATCACCAAACAATACTTAAGTACTCTTAATTAGCCTTAGTGGCTCACACAATGATCTAACATCACTACTTAACATTTATTACAAGATTATGCTAGGGTTTCCTTATTTAATAATAGGAAAATAATTTCCTCTCATTGAAAATGGAGTTAGGGTTTCTCTTTAGTTTGTGAGAAATTAATTTCCTCTCATTGAATCTTCTTAAGATTTCATTTCTCTTATGAATAATATATGACCTAGGTTGACTAAAGTCAACCTCTTCATACTTACCATTTGAGAAAATGCTTTAAATGAGGTTCCATACCTCATGCAATTTAATATTAACATGGTAATGATTTAATGCCACCAAATAATTCAATATGAGGTTATATAGACTATGATCACTACCTCATATTGGATTACTTGAGAACAAGATTTAAATGAGAGGGGTATCTCTTATATGATTTAACATATAATTGTAACTAATTTCAAGGACTATTATTGAGGTGATTTAATATTCTTAAAATAACCAGGGCTGATCCTATGTTGACCAAGGTCAACACTTCACACTTAATATTTGAGAAAAGTGAGTTAAATGAGGTTCATCATCTCATGTGATTTAATTAATCTTGGGAAAATTTACATATTATTTAGATTTAAGATTTATAAGTGAGCAGGTATGAGCCTAGGAAATTAAAGGTCAATACCTTACTTCATTTTATTTGAGAAGGATGATTTAAATGAGGTGAGCACCTCATACTATTTTAGTAACTCCTTGTAATGTTTTAATATTATTAATTAATTAAAAGTGAATTTTAATTGACCATGGGATCTACTTCATATTAATTTGGTTGAGGTAAGATTTAAATGAGACCAAAGTCTATTATATGATTTAATAAATAGGTTTGAAATATTTAAATACTACTTATGAGAAGGATTAAGTATTTTCAAATATAAACCTATGGGTCATTAATTATGTGTTATTAATTCTTATTGAACTATTTGGACTAATGGTTTATGTGAGAGGCTATACCTCATATAAGTTAAACTATCATCTAAATGATGAACCTTTCTAATTAACCAAGCATGAGACTTATTTGATCAAGGTTAGTACCTCTATTTGAATTACTTAAGATCACATTTTAAATGAGAGAGAAGCCCTCATACTATTTAAAGAATTCTATGTGTATGTATTAAATGATCTAGAAATGGCTCCATAGCCCTTATTTAATTTTAATCCATGATCATGCAAAACAACCATGCTATATTTTTGCATAAACAATTATATTATGTCAAATGTGATTTATTAGAGTTGGAATCAACTTAAAATCATTTCTAGATAATTTATAATATTTATTTGAAGTCAGAAAAGGTCCTGCCTTGTTATTTTTATCATTTAAATTTAATTTCGAATTTGGACATGAGGCCAGTGACATTGTTTAGATAATTTCATGGGCTTTCTAAATATATAAAATTTGTTAAATTTGGTGCAGTAGATTTCAAACTATTTAATTGTGAAGTTGGCACCAGTATTGAATTTGAACTAAATAGATTAACTCGAATTTGAATTACTGGGCCACGCGGGAAAACAAAATGGGCCAAACTTACTAAACGAACTGGGCCGGCCCAGCTAACACGGACCATGCCGCGGGCCAGCTGACAGGTCCCACGCGTCAGTGGCTTATAACTGCCGAAGCGGCACTGCAATCTCGATTAGATTAGGCCGTGGATCGACGATCGAGCGTCGCTGTCGACGGGGGAGGGGAGCTCTGCTGCGCCGGCGAGGTAGGGGGTCGGAGAGCGCTGGAGGTCGCCGGCGGTCGAGGGCGGTGGTCGAGGCGTCGTTGGCGAGGGCGAATAGGCCCCTGGTACCGCGGAGCTCGGGGTGGCGTGGATCAATGGATTGATCTGCGCGGCTCCGGCGGCCTTCGTCTTGCGATTGGAGCTGCTCCGACGAGGTGGTGTCCAATTGATGGTGGGAGAGGGATCAGTGATGGGAGGAGAGCAGATGTTGTGAAGAGTCGAGGCTCAGAGCTTCTCTATTTATAGCGGGGTGAGAGGGCCGGCGGGTGCTGCGAAGGGGCGGCCATGGCGCGGCGTCTATGGTGAGCGAAGGGGCAAGCTAGGGAGCTCGTCGAGTAGGCGACGGCTAGGAGATGCTCTGGGTGTAGCCGTTGCGTCCAGGGCGTGATAGGATTGCTTGAGCGCTTGTACTTTGTACCACAGTACTCGCGGCATGATTCCGGCGGGGACGACGGTGACGAGGCAGCTGCGATCGTTCGAGTGTGTCTACGCGTTAGAGGTGAGGGTGGTAGTGCTCGTTTCAGACGTAGGCATGCAGGGGAAGGACGGCGTCGATCAAGTGCTCGGCGTACTGGCGCGTTCCGAGCGTGGTCACCGCGCGTGCTGGCATGGCCGGGCGTTGGCCACGCTTGAACGGTACTGGCGGTCCTGGTGATGAGTAGATGCTCTGGACAAGGTTGTAGGCGAGAGAGAGACCAGAGAGAGAATGGCCAAGGATGGCCGGCATGGTACGGCATGGCAAAGTGAGCATGCCTCCACTTTAAACGACGAGGCAGGTACATGTTTCGATGCAGGGGGCTCAGAGAAGTAGCAATGATCAAGTTTGTAAAGAGGTTTAGGCTAAGAACTGATGGACAAAGGGCTGTGTTGCGATTCCAGATTTATGCCTGCCAAGTGTTCGATGAAATGGCCGCATGAAATTTTATTTGGAAATTTGCAATTCTTTTTGGTGTATCTCTTTTATATAATTTATGTGATTGCATGGTGGTGGTGGTGTTCATTTTGGTGGTGGTTTGTGAGGTTTCCAAAATGGGGGTCATCTTCTCATGGTTTCAACATCACCACTTGGCAATTGTAGAACAGCAAGTTTTCCTTAAGTGGATCACCCAAGGTTTATCAAACTCAGGGAGGAAGAGGTCAAAGATATCCCTCTCATGCAACCCCGCAACCACAAAGCAAGAAGTCTCTTGTGTCCCCAACACACCTAATAGGTGCACTAGTTCGGCGAAGAGATAGTGAAATACAGGTGGTATGAATATATATGAGCAGTAGCAACGGTGCAGAAAAGCTTGCTGGCGTGTAGTTGATGGTAGTATTGCAGCAGTAGTAACGCAAAGAAACAAGAAACAAGCAGCGATAGCGTATTTAGGAACAAGGCCTAGGGATTAGACTTTCACTAGTGGACACTCTCAACATTGATCACATAACAGAATAGATAAATGCATACTCTACACTTTTGTTGGATGATGAACACATTGCGTAGGATTACACGAACCCTCAATGCCGGAGTTAACAAGCTCCACAATAATGCTCATGTTTAAGTAACCTTTAGTGTAAGATAGATCAAAAGACTAAACCAAGTACTAGCATAGCATGCACACCGTCACCTTCATGCATATGTAGGAGGAATAGATCACATCAATATTATCATAGCAATAGTTAACTTCGCAATCTACAAGAGATCATGATCATAGCATAAACCAAGTACTAACACGGTGCACACACTGTCACCTTTACACACGTGCAGGAGGAATAAAACTACTTTAATAACTTTGCTAGAGTAGCACATAGATAAATTGTGATACGATGCACATTGCAATCATAAAGAGATATAAATAAGCACTTCACTACGCTCTTCAACAGTGAATAAGTACTTCGTGAAATATAGCCTAAGAGACCCACACGGTGCACACACTGTCACCTTTACACACGTGGGACAAGGAGTCTCCGGAGATCACATAAGTAAAACTCACTTGACTAGCATAATGACATCTAGATTACAAGCATCATCATATGAATCTCAATCATGTAAGGCAGCTCATGAGATTATTGTATTGAACTACATAGGAGAGAGATGAACCACATAGCTACCGGTACAGCCCCGAGCCTCGATGGAGAACTACTCCCTCCTCATGGGAGCAGCAGCGGTGATGAAGATGGCGGTGGAGATGGCAACGGTGTCGATGGAGAAGCCTTCCGGGGACTCCCCGCTCCGGCAGGGTGCCGGAACAGAGACTCCTGTCCCCGATCTTGGCTTCGCGATGGCGGCGGCTCGGAAGGTTTTGCGTATCGTGGCTCTCTCCCTAAGGGTTTTCGATGCGTGGGCTTTAAATAGGCGAAGAGACGGCGCAGAGGGTCGAAGGGGCGACGACACCATAGGGTGGCGCGGCCCAGCCCTGGCCGCGCCACCCTATCATCTGGGCCCACAGGCCCTCTGCGGCTCTCGGGTGTTCTGGATGCTTCCGGCAAAATAGGAACCTGGGCGTTGATTTCGTCCAATTCCGAGAATATTTCGTTACTAGGATTTCTAAAACCAAAAACAGCAGAAACAGGAACTGCACTTCGCATCTTGTTAATAGGTTAGTTCCAAAATGCACGAATATGACATAAAGTGTGCATAAAACATGTAGGTATCATCAATAAAGTAGCATGGAACATAAGAAATTATCGATACGTTGGAGACGTATCAGCATCCCCAAGCTTAGTTCTGCTCGTCCCGAGCAGGTAAAACGATAACAAAGATAATTTCTGAAGTGACATGCCATCATAACCTTGATCATACTATTTGTAAACATATGTAATGAATGCAGCGATCAAAACAATGGTAATGACATGAGTAAACAACTGAATCATAAAGCAATGACTTTTCATGAATAGCACTTTCAAGACAAGCATCAATAAGTCTTGCATAAGAGTTAACTCATAAAGCAATAATTCAAAGTAGAGGTATTGAAGCAACACAAAAGAAGATTAAGTTTCAGCGGTTGCTTTCAACTTTCAACATGCATATCTCATGGATAATTGTCAACATAGAGTAATATAACAAATGCAATAAGCAAGTATGTAGGAATCAATGCACAGTTCACAAGTGTTTGCTTCTTGAGGTGGAGAGAGATAGGTGAACTGACTCAACATAAAAGTAAAAGAATGGCCCTTCAAAGAGGAAAGCATCGATTGCTATATTTGTGCTAGAGCTTTTATTTTGAAAACATAAAGAGAGCATAAAAGTAAAGTTTTGAGAGGTGTTTGTTGTTGTCAACGAATGGTAGCGGGTACTCTAACCCCCTTGCCAGACAAACCTTCAAAGAGCGGCTCCCATTTTTTATTTTTGGGTGGCACTCCTTCCAACCTTTCTTTCACAAACCATGGCTAACCGAATCCTCGGGTGCCTGCCAACAATCTCATACCATGAAGGAGTGCCTTTTTATTTTAGTTTTATTATGATGACACTCCTCCCACCTTTGCTTTCTCAAGCCATGGCTAACCGAATCCTTCGGGTGCCGTCCAACAATCACATACCATGGAGGAGTGTCTATTTTTGTTAATTAATTTGGGACTGGGAATCCCATTGCCAGCTCTTTTTGCAAAATTATTGGATAAGCGGATGAAGCCACTAGTCCATTGGTGAAAGTTGCCCAACAAGATTGAAAGATAAACACCACATACTTCCTCATGAGCTATAAAACATTAACACAAATAAGAGGTAATAACTTTTGAATTGTTTAAAGGTAGCACTCAAGCAATTTACTTTGGAATGGCGGAGAAATACCATGTAGTAGGTAGGTATGGTGGACACAAATGGCATAGTGGTTGGCTCAAGGATTTGGATGCATGAGAAGTATTCCCTCTCGATACAAGGCTTAGGCTAGCAAGGTTATTTGAAGCAAACTCAAGGATGAACCGGTGCAGCAAAACTCACATAAAAGACATATTGCAAACATTATAAGACTCTACACCGTCTTCCTTGTTGTTCAAACTCAATACTAGAAATTATCTAGACCTTAGAGAGACCAATTATGCAAACCAAATTTTAGCATGCTCTATGTATTTCTTCATTAATGGGTGCAAAGCATATGATGCAAGAGCTTAAACATGAGCACAACAATTGCCAAGTATCACATTATCCAAGACATTTTACCAATTACTACATGTAGCATTTTTCAATTCCAACCATATAACAATTTAACGAAGAGGAAACTTCGCCATGAATATTATGAGCTAAGAACACATGTGTTCATACGAACCAGAGGAGCGTGTCTCTCTCCCACACAAGGATGAACTTATTCAGAGAACTAAGATAACAAAACAAAAACAAAAATAAAAGCACACAGACGCTCCAAGTAAAGTACATAAGATGTGACCGAATAAAAATATAGTTTCAAGAGAAGGAACCTGATACTTTGTCGATGAAGAAGGGGATGCCTTGGGCATCCCCAAGCTTAGATGCTTGAGTCTTCTTGAAATATGCAGGGATGAACCACGGGGCATCCCCAAGCTTAGAGCTTTCACTCCTCTTGATCATAGTATATCATTCTCCTCTCTTGACCCTTGAAAACTTCCTTCACACCAAACTTCAAGCAAACTCATTAGAGGGTTAGTGCATAATCAAAAATTCACATGTTCAGAGGTGACACAAACATTCTTTTCACTTCTGGACATTGCATAAAGCTACTGGACATTAATGGATCAAAGAAATGAATCCAACATAGCAAAAGAGGCAATGCGAAATAAAAGGCAGAATCTGTCAAAAACAGAACAGTCCGTAAAGACGAATTTAAAGCTGGCACCAGACTTGCTCAAATGGAAAAACTCAAAACTAATTAAAGTTGCGTACATATCTGAGGATCACGCTCCTAAATTGGCAGATTTTTCGAATTTTCTACAGAGAACTGTGCCCAGATTCGTGACAGACAGCAATGCTGTTTCTGCGCAGCGATCCCAAATATAACATCAACTTTAACATAGAAACTTTACTTGGCACAAAAACATGATAAGGAGAGGTTGCTACAGTAGTAAACAACTTCCAAGACACAAATATAAAACAAAGTACTGTAGTAAAAAAACACATGGGTTATCTCCCAAGAAGTTCTTTCTTTATAGCCATTAAGATGGGCTCAGCAGTTTCAATGATGCACTCGTAAAAATAGTATTTGAAGCAAAAGAGAACATCAAGAGGCAAATTCAAAAAAAATTTAAGTCTAACATGCTTCCTATGCATAGGAATCTTGTAAATAAACAAGTTCATGAAGAGCAAAGTAACAAGCATAGGAAGATAAAACAAGTGTAGCTTCAAAAATTTCAGCACATAGAGAGGCATTTTAGTAACATGAAAATTTCTACAACCATATTTTCCTCTCTCATAATAACTTTCAGTAGCAACATGAGCAAACTCAACAATATAACTATCACATAAAGCATTCTTATCATGAGTCTCATGCATAAAATAATTACTACTCCCAACATAAGCATAGTCATTCTTATTAATTGTAGTGGGAGCAAATTCAACCAAGTAGCTATCAAATATAGGAGGTATATTGTAATCATAATCAAATTTATCCTCCATGTGGTAACAAAAGACTACTATCATTATAATCATCATAAATAGGAGGCAAAGTATCATCAAAGTAAATTTCCTCCTCATTGCGGGGGACTAAAAAGATCATGCTCATCAAAACCAGCTTCCCCAAGCTTAGAATTTTCCATAGCATTAACAACAATAGTGTTCAAAGCATTCATATTAATAACATTCCCATTAGCATGCATATAAAGTTCCATGGGTTTCTTAATTCTTTCTTCAAACACATCATGTCCTAATTCAAGATAAAGTTCATAAAGATCTCTCATTTTATTGTTGTCTTCCATTAAGCCTAACTAGTGTAAACAAGAAACCAAATGTCACAATTGCAGAGTCTAAAGGAAATAGCTTCGAGTACTTACAACCGGCGAAAATAGCTTAGTAGCCAAGATCCAGAGTGTGAGTACTTTACCTTTCCTCCCGGCAACGGCGCCGAAAATAGCTTGGCGCGTAGTTGACGAGGGAGGAAAAGTGCTTAGTTGCCGGCTTGCCAATGTGTGAGTGCCGCCACCTTCCTCCCAAGAACGGCGCCAAAATAGCTTGATGTCACGTTCCTCCTTTCTCAGACAGTGTTGGGCCTCCAAGAGCAGAGGTTTGTAGAACAGCAGCAAGTTTTCCCATAAGTGGATCACCCAAGGTTTATCGAACTCAGGGAGGAAGAGGTCAAAGATATCCCTCTCATGCAACCCTGCAACCACAAAGCAAGAAGTCTCTTGTGTCCCCAACACACCTAATAGGTGCACTAGTTCGGCGAAGAGATAGTGAAATACATGTGGTATGAATATATATGAGCAGTAGCAACGGTGCCAGAAAATAGCTTGCTGTCAGTTGATGGTGGTAGTATTGCAGCAGTAGTAACGCAGTAAAACAGTAAACAAGCAGCGATAGCAGTATTTAGGAACAAGGCCTAGGGATTAGACTTTCACTAGTGGACACTCTCAACATTGATCACATAACAGAATAGATAAATGCATACTCTACACTTTTGTTGGATGATGAACACATTGCGTAGGATTACACGAACCCTCAATGCCGGAGTTAACAAGCTCCACAATAATGCTCATGTTTAAGTAACCTTTAGTGTAAGATAGATCAAAAGACTAAACCAAGTACTAGCATAGCATGCACACTGTCACCTTCATGCATATGTAGGAGGAATAGATCACATCAATATTATCATAGCAATAGTTAACTTCGCAATCTACAAGAGATCATGATCATAGCATAAACCAAGTACTAACACGGTGCACACACTGTCACCTTTACACACGTGCAGGAGGAATAAAACTACTTTAATAACTTTGCTAGAGTAGCACATAGATAAATTGTGATACGATGCACATTGCAATCATAAAGAGATATAAATAAGCACTTCACTACGCTCTTCAACAGTGAATAAGTACTTCGTGAAATATAGCCTAAGAGACCCACACGGTGCACACACTGTCACCTTTACACACGTGGGACAAGGAGTCTCCGGAGATCACATAAGTAAAACTCACTTGACTAGCATAATGACATCTAGATTACAAGCATCATCATATGAATCTCAATCATGTAAGGCAGCTCATGAGATTATTGTATTGAACTACATAGAGAGATGAACCACATAGCTACCGGTACAGCCCCGAGCCTCGATGGAGAACTACTCCCCCTCATGGGAGCAGCAGCGGTGATGAAGATGGCGGTGGAGATGGCAACGGTGTCGATGGAGAAGCCTTCCGGGGCACTTCCCGCTCCACAGGTGCCGGAACAGAGACTCCTGTCCCCCAGATCTTGGCTTCGCGATGGCGGCGGCTCTGGAAGGTTTTGCGTATCGTGGCTCTCTCCCTAAGGGTTTTCGATGCAGGGGCTTTAAATAGGCGAAGAGGCGGCGCAGGAGGGTCGAAGGGGCGACGACACCATAGGGTGGCGGCCCAGCTGGCCGCGCCACCCTATCATCTAGGGCCCACCCCCCTCCGGCGGCTCTCGGGTGTTCTGGATGCTTCCGGGCAAAATAGGAACCTGGGCGTTGATTTCGTCCAATTCCGAGAATATTTCGTTACTAGGATTTCTCAAAAAAACAGCAGAAAACAGGAACGGCACTTCGGCATCTTGTTAATAGGTTAGTTCCAGAAAATGCACGAATATGACATAAAGTGTGCATAAAACATGTAGGTATCATCAATAAAGTAGCATGGAACATAAGAAATTATCGATACGTTGGAGACGTATCAGGGTCATCTTCTCATGATTTCAACATCACCACTTGTCAAAACTATACTGGTCAACCTGGTCAACATTTGTACTGATGGTCAACATGAGAGTTGCTCACTTTGACATGGTCTTGGATGACATGGTCATAGTTGACCAAGTTTAGTTTGAGAATTGAGAAAAACAGAGGGGCAAAGTAGTGAAGATTTTATAAATGGGTCATATGACCATTATCATATGTAAGATGAATTTGAGATTTCCTTGTGTTTGATTCTTGATCCAAGGATGCAAAAGTGTTAGTTTATCATCTCTAAGTATTTTACAAGCAAGGGGGCAAGCAATTATGGCCTAGGGTGAAGATTTGTATTTTGGCATAATGTGTATGTGAGGGAAATTGGGAATTCCTCACCATTTGAAATCTCTCCATTTGATTTGACTTTTCTTGACTCTAATGTGGTTCTTATGAGTTTAGAAACATTTTAAGAGCATTGAAACCAATTCAAATGGTCTTGTTCAAAGATTTGCAAATTTGGCCTTAATACATAAGAGATGAAGTGTCAAATTTTAATAAACTTGTCAATGGTTAATCTTGCTTCACTTGGACATGGGTTAGTGTCCATTTAGTGTTATATTAGGTTTAGAGATGGTTTCACTTCATTTAGTCCAGGTTTAGAGACATAGGTCAAGGTTTGGTGAATTGGCTATGTGTCACATAGGCTCCTATGCATATGTGGTATTTTATTTTTAATTTGACTTGGTTTGATTTACAATGGTGTTGTGGATTGTTGAAATGATATATGGAGGTGATCCAACCATTTATAACAAGTCCTAGGGTTAGTTTTTCTTAAATTCCTATATTTGCTATTTTACTCTCATATGCCTCTATGGCATTTTTAATCTCTTTTTATTTTATTGGAAAACAACTTGATTTAGGTTTGATAAGTACTAGGTAAGGTGTGTAAGGGTTTTCCAAACCCCTAACCAAAGTATAGGAGCTTAGGGTAAAGATTTCTAAAATAGCCATAGGCACATATGCCTTTTCTTATTTAACTTCCTTTTATTTTATTTTAATTGGGATGATGAAAAGAAGGGTGAGGTTTTAGGGTTTAAGATTATTTCAAATACTAGTACAAGCAATCATGGCAATAGCACAAGGATTAAGCAGGATTCTTATTTACCAAACTTAATTTTATAAAAGTTTTTGTTGGTTCCAAAATTTGGAACTAGAGAAATTCATTTGTTTTGGTTTTGAAATTTTTGGGATGTTACAAACCCTTCCCCCTTAAACAAATCTCGTCCCGAGATTTTAAGAGGAGTTAGGTGCCTAAGAGAGATTGAGCATTTTGATTTAGGAAGGCATACTTGTCAGGGTCTGGGTGCCTGAGCTTTAGTGGCAGTCATGTGGTAGAAACGTCCGTTGTTGTTGTTCTGGTTCCTTCTACTTGGCATTGTTGCTGGGCAGGTGTAGCGGTGTTGGCGGCAATCTTGGCAAGCTTCTTGGGGCATTCTTTGGAAAAGTGGCCTACAACTCCACATTCGTAGCAGTTTATCGTTGATTTGTCCTTCGGGGCGACGGGGATGGCATTGCTTCCAGTTCTCGGGCCAGTGTTGGTGTTGGTGTTGTTCCCATTGTTGTGGTGGCTGTTGGGGTTGCGGTTGTTATTGCTGTTGCCTCCGGGCTTCGGGGGTCCTCCGTGGTTGTTGCTGTTATTGGGGCGATAAGTCTGAGCAGGTGGCCTGTTGTTTCTGGGGGTGAATCCTCCAGAGGAGTTATTGCGGTACTTCTGAGTATGGTGGGGTCCATTCTGGTTAATCATTCTGCGCTTGCGGTTCTCATTGGCCTGATGCAGCTTTCCTTCCATCTGTATGGCTGAGTCTACGAGGGCTTCGAGGTCAGCGAATGGAATATTCACTAACACAGTTTGCATCTCGTCATGCAGTCCGTTCAAAAAGCTTTCCTTCCTCTTCTCATTGGTGTCGGTCTCGTCCGGGGCGTACCTTGACAGAGTGAGAAACCTGTCGCGGTATTCCACCACGGACATTCTTCCTTGCTTGAGTTCACGGAACTCATCTCTCATTTTCTTGATTAATCCTTGGGGCACATGGTACTTGCTGAACTTCAGCTTGAAGTCTTCCCATGTCATCATCTGTCCTGCATTCATTGCACGGGCACTAGTCCACCAGGCTCTTGCAGGTCCTGACAGGTAGTGGGTGGCAAACAGTACTTTTTCTGCGGCTTCAACTCCCGCAACTTCAAGGTTGTTTTCTATTGTCTGCAGCCAATCATCAGCATCCAAGGGTTCTTCGGTTTTGCTGAACATTGGAGGGTTGGTGTTCTGGAAATTCTTCAGTTTTGACCCAGGGTGATCGTGGTTTCCATGGCCTTGATTATTCTGAGCTATCTGTTGCAGTGCAGCAAGGTTTGCTTGGCGTTCAGCTCTTTCGGCTTCCCGGTCTGCCATCATTGTTTGCAGTAGTTGCATCATGGCATCCTGGGTGGCGTTGCGGTTTGGGGGTGCCATCTGAACATGTAGATAGATCATGAGATAAGAGGGAAATTTTCTATGGCTTATTTTGAGTTAAGTTTAAACTTAAACTTAAGATGTTTTCCGGATGAATATAACACCTATTTTATTTATTCACAACAAACATCACACATTACAAGTTAAAGCACTAAGGGTTTTAAGAACCCTTTTTCCACAATCTACGATACATGGTGCGGGGTACAACTCACACCTACGTAAGTGAAGCTAGTGCAACTATTCCTCATTGTCTTCATCCACATCGATGGGAATGATCCCATCCTCCGCAGCCTCCAGAAACTCGTAGTCCTCCTCATCAGTGAACTCGTCATCCTCAAAGTCATTGTCGTCACTCAGGAAGTCATCTCCTCCTTGGATGTCTTCTCCATCCTCCTCCATCTCCTGGATCTGGTCCTGCTGTGTCCGGACAGTCACCTCTAAGGTGCGAATCTTCTCGCGAAGACGGGTGATAGTAGCGACATTCTTGGCGCGCTGCAGGCGAAGTGACCGGCGGTCCTTGGCGAGTAGCCTGATGGCGTCAGCATGATGAGCCAAAGCCATCTGAGCACGGTGGGCATGGACACGTGTCAGCTCCAGGTCCTTCCGGGTCTCATGAAGCATAAAGTCCAAATGCTGCACATGAATCTTGAGCACCGGGTGCGAAGAGAGGGCCATGGGTTCCCCCATGGTGTCGTGCCTCGCGAAGTGAGCGAAGCGGCTTCCCCGGAGTGCGGCGATGTTTTGTCCGCACACCCGAGCAAGTCCCTCCTGAAGGGCGTGAGCAAGACCGTCCACCCAGCTGTATGCTTTGAAGGAGAAAAGGATCCTCTCCGAGATGGGAGGTTCCGTACTTCCCTTCAAGTCAGCGGTGATCATCCACTGCTGTTCCCCAGCGGGGGTGTTGTGGATCCGGACTCCGTGAAACTGGGGAGGTGGGCGTTCGAGCTTCTCGGACACTAGGTACAAGTCGCGCTCAAACACCAGACTTCCTCCGTTTTCCAGATCGTAGGTCTCCGTCTGGACGTAAGGCTCCATCTGAAAGTGAAATGGATGAGTAAGTTAGAGATGTGAACAAGTGTGGCAAAATTTTAAATGGATTTATAAGGAGGTGCATGGCTTATTACTTTTAAGAAGATCTGATAGAGAAGAAAATGAATAAGTTTTTCACAAATACTCACTTCCTTTGTTTTTAGAAACTAAAATTTTCCGAACGTCCATTCTAACTAGGGTCTCCTAAGGTCAAATAATGGCTCTGATACCAACTTGTCAACACCCGGATTTTTAAGTCCAGATGCCTATTATGCCATTCATCGCAATCCCAGGAATATTGTTTTTGCGAGACATAATAGCTTGATATCACAACACATCATTTATTACAACACATAATCGTCTTTCAACAAAGGATCACATGATCCAGTCTTAATACAACATAGTGGATCTAGAGATCCTATTACAAAACACATAGCGGAAGCGAAGTAACGGTCGTGGTCCATCTGTTCCACAGGCAACTGTTGACGTCAGGAGCGGTCCTAGTCGTCGTAGACGTTCTGCTGTCCATCTTCCTCGCATGCCTGTTCACCTTCATAGTCCGGCCATTTGAATAGCCAGGGACAAAGCCATGAGTACTTTAAAGTACTCGCAAACTAATACTAGTGTAAGCACTATTAATTGTGGTAAGGGGATACTAAGCTCTAGGTTTATTTGCATAAAGCCAAGTTTATTTCATAAACATTTAGTAAAGATGCTTGAATCAAAATAGACTAACTCAAGTGGGAACATTAGTGTCATTCCCACAACTTAGTTGTGATTCAATCCCAAATCACCATTCACCTTGCAACAGCAAGTTACCAGTCATATGTCATATTTTTGAAAATGGTCTGATGACGGAACAGATGGCCTTTCCAATCGTCCGTAACCGTGGACACGGCTATTCGAATAGTTCTACACTCTGCAGAGGTCGTACACTTGTGCCACAATATTTGCAATAATCCGTCAGGGTTAGCTGGCCCTGATTTATCATACTCCGTATGCGGACTACCAACCATAACCTTTCACTTATATACTCTAGTACAGACACCTCTCCCCATGAGCTTGGCCTCCCGGTGAAAACCAACCTGTTAACCCGGGAACTGCACAGGGCTTGGGCCGGACAATTCACCTCAATCACGTCATTTCACAATATCTCATATTGCTTTGGAGGCAGCCCTTGGCATAACCCCGATGACGCTTGTTTAGAGGGAACCCATACTAAAGCACATAAATTTCTAGTTAAGCCCGTACCCATTTTGGGTATTGTGGGGGTACTTTCAAAATTGGAATGGTATCGCATCCGAACCCAACCATCAGTTTTATATCAAAAATCACCATCTTCTCTTGGTCATATTCACCTTCAAAGTCATTCAATGGAATGAACCATCATTCCAAGGTTTCCACTTCATTTCAAAGTCACATGTTCCCATCTAGAGTAGTCCAAATTTTAATTGATTAGCGATAGCAACTATATGAGGGGTGCTATCTAGCTTTGAGTGGTGCCAATCTAAATCAAGTATTGTTCTACTCTATACCAAGTGAATCATAAATCAAAAAGGTACTTTTGAAATAATTAAGCCAAAGTAAAAGTAGTTAAAAACATGGGATAGGTAATACATAATAGTAAAGTGTGATGGTGCCTTTGCTCTTATAGAGCTAAGCATTTGTGTTTAGCAAGGATTAGCTTGCATTAATATCAGCTTGCTTGCATGGGTAATAGCTTGCAAGAGTATTATCTTGCTTGTAGGGGTAATATTAATATTAGCTTGCCTTGATTGGTGAAGTGATCAAAGTATTCTTCTTCTTCCTCTTGGTAGAATACCTCCTCCTCTTGATAGTCTCCGGTACTAGCGTCTATAAACGAATACGAGGATACAATCACCAAACAATACTTAAGTACTCTTAATTAGCCTTAGTGGCTCACACAATGATCTAACATCACTACTTAACATTTATTACAAGATTATGCTAGGGTTTCCTTATTTAATAATAGGAAAATAATTTCCTCTCATTGAAAATGGAGTTAGGGTTTCTCTTTAGTTTGTGAGAAATTAATTTCCTCTCATTGAATCTTCTTAAGATTTCATTTCTCTTATGAATAATATATGACCTAGGTTGACTAAAGTCAACCTCTTCATACTTACCTTTTGAGAAAATGCTTTAAATGAGGTTCCATACCTCATGCAATTTAATATTAACATGGTAATGATTTAATGCCACCAAATAATTCAATATGAGGTTATATAGACTATGATCACTACCTCATATTGGATTACTTGAGAACAAGATTTAAATGAGAGGGGTATCTCTTATATGATTTAACATATAATTGTAACTAATTTCAAGGACTATTATTGAGGTGATTTAATATTCTTAAAATAACCAGGGCTGATCCTATGTTGACCAAGGTCAACACTTCACACTTAATATTTGAGAAAAGTGAATTAAATGAGGTTCATCATCTCATGTGATTTAATTAATCTTGGGAAAATTTACATATTATTTAGATTTAAGATTTATAAGTGAGCAGGTATGAGCCTAGGAAATTAAAGGTCAATACCTTACTTCATTTTATTTGAGAAGGATGATTTAAATGAGGTGAGCACCTCATACTATTTTAGTAACACCTTGTAATGTTTTAATATTATTAATTAATTAAAAGTGAATTTTAATTGACCATGGGATCTACTTCATATTAATTTGGTTGAGGTAAGATTTAAATGAGACCAAAGTCTATTATATGATTTAATAAATAGGTTTGAAATATTTAAATACTACTTATGAGAAGGATTAAGTATTTTCAAATATAAACCTATGGGTCATTAATTATGTGTTATTAATTCTTATTGAACTATTTGGACTAATGGTTTATGTGAGAGGCTATACCTCATATAAGTTAAACTATCATCTAAATGATGAACCTTTCTAATTAACCAAGCATGAGACTTATTTGATCAAGGTTAGTACCTCTATTTGAATTACTTAAGATCACATTTTAAATGAGAGAGAAGCCCTCATACTATTTAAAGAATTCTATGTGTATGTATTAAATGATCTAGAAATGGCTCCATAGCCCTTATTTAATTTTAATCCATGATCATGCAAAACAACCATGCTATATTTTTGCATAAACAATTATATTATGTCAAATGTGATTTATTAGAGTTGGAATCAACTTAAAATCATTTCTAGATAATTTCTAATATTTATTTGAAGTCAGAAAAGTCCTGCCTTGTTATTTTTATCATTTAAATTTAATTTCGAATTTGGACATGAGGCCAGTGACATTGTTTAGATAATTTCATGGGCTTTCTAAATATATAAAATTTGTTAAATTTGGTGCAGTAGATTTCAAACTATTTAATTGTGAAGTTGGCACCAGTATTGAATTTGAACTAAATAGATTAACTCGAATTTGAATTACTGGGCCACGCGGGAAAACAAAATGGGCCAAACTTACTAAACGAACTGGGCCGGCCCAGCTAACACGGACCATGCCGCGGGCCAGCTGACAGGGGGTCCCACGCGTCAGTGGCTTATAACTGCCGAAGCGGTACCTGGCAATCTCGACCGTTAGATTAGGCCGTGGATCGACGACCGAGCGTCGTCGTCGTCGACGGGGGAGGGGGCTGCTGCGCCGGCGAGGTAGGGGGTCGGAGAGCGCTGGAGGTCGCCGGCGGTCGAGGGCGGTGGTCGAGGCGTCGTTGGCGAGGGCGAATAGGCCCCTGGTACCGTGGCGGAGCTCGGGGTGGCGTGGATCAATGGATTAATCTGCGGCGGCTCCGGCGGCCTTCGTCTTGCGATTGGAGCTGCTCCGACGAGGTGGTGTCCAATTGATGGTGGGAGAGGGATCAGTGATGGGAGGAGAGCAGATGTTGTGAAGAGTCGAGGCTCAGAGCTTCTCTATTTATAGCGGGGTGAGAGGGCCGGCGGGTGCTGCGAAGGGGCGGCCATGGCGCGGCGTCTATGGTGAGCGAAGGGGCAAGCTAGGGAGCTCGTCGAGTAGGCGACGGCTAGGAGATGCTCTGGGTGTAGCCGTTGCGTCCAGGGCGTGATAGGATTGCTCGAGCGCTTGTACTTTGTACCACAGTACTCGCGGCATGATTCCGGCGGGACGACGGTGACGAGGCAGCTGCGATCGTTCGAGTGTGTCTACGCGTTAGAGGTGAGGGTGGTAGTGCTCGTTTCAGACGTAGGCATGCAGGGGAAGGACGGCGTCGATCAAGTGCTCGGCGTACTGGCGCGTTCCAGAGCGTGGTCACCGCGTGTGCTGGCATGGTTCGGGCGCGTCTGGGCACGGCTTGCCTGGCCAATGCCGTGCGTTGGCGAACTCCAGCTGGGTACTGGCAGAGTCATGGTGATGAGTAGATGCTTCTGGGCAAGGTTGTACTGCGAGAGAGAGACCAGAGAGAGAATGGCCAAGGATGGCCGGCATGGGTACGGCATGGTTGCAAAGTGAGCATGCCTCCACTTTAAACGACGAGGCAGGTACATGTTTCGATGCAGGGGGCTCAGAGAAGTAGCAATGATCAAGTTTGTAAAGAGGTTTAGGCTAAGAACTGATGGACAAAGGGCTGTGTTGCGATTCCAGATTTATGCCTGCCAAGTGTTCGATGAAATGGCCGCATGAAATTTTATTTGGAAATTTGCAATTCTTTTTGGTGTATCTCTTTTATATAATTTATGTGATTGCATGGTGGTGGTGGTGTTCATTTTGGTGGTGGTTTGTGAGGTTTCCAAAATGGGGGTCATCTTCTCATGATTTCAACATCACCACTTGTCAAAACTATACTGGTCAACCTGGTCAACATTTGTACTGATGGTCAACATGAGAGTTGCTCACTTTGACATGGTCTTGGATGACATGGTCATAGTTGACCAAGTTTAGTTTGAGAATTGAGAAAAACAGAGGGGCAAAGTAGTGAAGATTTTATAAATGGGTCATATGACCATTATCATATGTAAGATGAATTTGAGATTTCCTTGTGTTTGATTCTTGATCCAAGGATGCAAAAGTGTTAGTTTATCATCTCTAAGTATTTTACAAGCAAGGGGGCAAGCAATTATGGCCTAGGGTGAAGATTTGTATTTTGGCATAATGTGTATGTGAGGGAAATTGGGAATTCCTCACCATTTGAAATCTCTCCATTTGATTTGACTTTTCTTGACTCTAATGTGGTTCTTATGAGTTTAGAAACATTTTAAGAGCATTGAAACCAATTCAAATGGTCTTGTTCAAAGATTTGCAAATTTGGCCTTAATACATAAGAGATGAAGTGTCAAATTTTAATAAACTTGTCAATGGTTAATCTTGCTTCACTTGGACATGGGTTAGTGTCCATTTAGTGTTATATTAGGTTTAGAGATGGTTTCACTTCATTTAGTCCAGGTTTAGAGACATAGGTCAAGGTTTGGTGAATTGGCTATGTGTCACATAGGCTCCTATGCATATGTGGTATTTTATTTTTAATTTGACTTGGTTTGATTCACAATGGTGTTGTGGATTGTTGAAATGATATATGGAGGTGATCCAACCATTTATAACAAGTCCTAGGGTTAGTTTTTCTTAAATTCCTATATTTGCTATTTTACTCTCATATGCCTCTATGGCATTTTTAATCTCTTTTTATTTTATTGGGAAACAACTTGATTTAGGTTTGATAAGTACTAGGTAAGGTGTGTAAGGGTTTTCCAAACCCCTAACCAAAGTATAGGAGCTTAGGGTAAAGATTTCTAAAATAGCCATAGGCACATATGCCTTTTCTTATTTAACTTCCTTTTATTTTATTTCTATTGGGATGATGAAAAGAAGGGTGAGGTTTTAGGGTTTAAGATTATTTCAAATACTAGTACAAGCAATCATGGCAATAGCACAAGGATTAAGCAGGATTCTTATTTACCAAACTTAATTTAATAAAAGTTTTTGTTGGTTCCAAAATTTGGAACTAGAGAAATTCATTTGTTTTGGTTTTGAAATTTTTGGGATGTTACACTTGCGGTCTGCCCTCTCTGGACAGTCCTTAGAAAAGTGGCCAGTCTCTCCACAGGTAAAGCAGCTCAGATCTGCTTTGTTTATCATCTTCTTCTTCTTGAAGGTTGTAGTCTTCATAGGCTTATTGAAGGAGGGCTTGTTATTCCCTTTGTTCTTGCTGTAGGGTTTCTTCTGCACCATGTTGGCGCTAGACGACCCTCTCCTTTCTCAGTAGTATCCTTAGCCCGAGCTTTCTCCTCAACATCAAGAGACGCTATCAGATTTTCAACTGATATCTCCTGTCTCTTGTGTTTGAGAGTTGTGGCAAAGTTTCTCCATGAAGGGGCAACTTAGCGATGATGCATCCAGCCACAAACTTGTCAGGTAAGGCACACTTAAGGAGTTCAAGCTCTTTCGCAATGCACTGTATCTCATGAGCTTGTTCGACTACAGAACGGTTGTTTACCATCCTGATGTCATGGAAGCTCTCCATGATGTACAGTTCACTGCCTGCATCGGTTGCACCGAATTTAGCATTCAGTGCATTCCAGAGCTCTATACCGTCTGTTATGCATGTACACATCACACGACGATCAGCAAGAATACTCAGAACGCATCCGACGAAGAGAGTATTGTTTTCCTTGAACTTGTTCTGATCTTGGTCAGATATAGTTCCTTCAGGTAAACCATTACTAACTTCGAACACTTTCAGATGAGTAAGCCAGAGCGTGGCCTTAACTTGCCACCTCTTGAAGTGCACACCGGTAAACTTATCCGGCCTCAGTGCATCAGCAAAACCAGCCATTGTTAACTCAGGAAATTGCCTATAATTAGGTTTTTGGATTGTTGGATGATTAGGCACAATTTCCATGATTAATTCCAGAATATTAAGCATGAGGACAACAACTACTAACATGTGAAACTCGAACATACTAGATGCATTAATCAACATGAATAGTAGCATGGCAAATGGTACAACATCCATCGCTAAATAGATCGAGATATGTCGCACGTACCGATCTGGTGGAGGTGGCGGTGGAGGTGTAGCAGATGATGTCGCAGTAGTAACGTTGTTGATGACAACGTTGTTGACGACAGGGACGACGGGTCGAAGTAGACGGCGTTGAAGACGACGGTAGGCAGCACCGCCCGACTTGGACGGAAGACGACCCGTGATGAAGAGCTTGAGCAGTCGCGCAGAGCGCTTCCCAAAAACCTAATTCGCCCTCTCCCGTACAGGATCGCAAGGACGAGTGGTTCCGGAGACCTGCTCTCCCGTTCGCCGATGCACGTCGGCGCGCGGGATGGAGTAGGCTACGATGGCGGCGCAAGCAGAGAGAGGTGGAAACCCTAACTCGTGTATTCGTAAGGAAAGTCTCGGCTCGAGGCTCAATCCACTCACCACGAGCGTGGCGCGCGTCGCGTCGCGTCGAGCGAGCGAGGAGGAGGAGGAGGAGCGCGCGTGTAGCACTCATATTCTCACTCACTTACTAGTGGTGAAACAACCCACCTTATAAGGTGGTCTAACTTCCTCTCAACTTTCCATGTGGGACTAAACTTTCCACCTCTTGCCACTCACTAGTGAGCTGTCACCAACTTGGACTCAAACTCACAAGGCTGCCACTATGTGGGCTTTGAGATTTATAGGGAAACTGAAATCTAATTTGGGCCACTAAAAATGGGTCCAATATTTCAACATAAGCAAGCGTCCGCCACCCCAGCGGCAGCAAAGCATGTGCAGCCACCCCCAGCGGCAGCAAAGCATGTGCAGGTCACCACCAACCCAGCAGCAGCAGCAGCAGCAAGCAATAACAATAAGAATCCATCGGCATATCCTCTAATCCAAATGAACGTCAATAGCAATCAGAGTTCATCGTCATGGAGAATTCAAACTCTGACGCAATGAAACTCCCTGCCGTCTTCCCGTGTCTGAATATGGTTGTATATGCTTGCTGCAATCCAGTCCCGTCAATTGCGACTTGTGGGTGTGACAAGCGGCACCTAGTAAGCAAAATTTAACTAAAGCTGATGTTGCGTGTCTGAAGAATATGAACACTACTGCTACCTAGTAAACGAAATTCTGAGACAGACTCAAGGTTGCACTGAGACTGAAGGTGCTATTGTAGCCCATTGCTTTGTAATGGTCCATATGCCAGGCTTTGATCAAAATCATCTCCTGGTTTACACTCGATCCAAACAGAAACAGAAACAGAGTTTTCAAAATGGCAAGAATAACTCGATAACATAAACAAATAGGAACTCTTAATCGTAAATATGAACTCCAAAAAAAAGTGCTAGATCACGATTTAACCGAATGAAATTATTCTATTTAATTCATGACTGGACGGACTAAATTGCAAACATTCTCCAAAACCATTAATCAAGATTGGGTTTGGCATTAGCATGATCTCACGAACAAAGTTTCATGCCAAATAAAATAGCTAGATAACAGAATCTACCATTAACTGATGTGGTAAGTATTCATTTCACACAGCGTACTGTGGAAGAAGAAGACTACACGTGTTGGCGTTGTCACAGAGCCTTCCATGTTCTTCCCCTCAGGATTGTGCAACAGCAAGTACGTCAACACAACAGTTCTTTCTCTTCCTTGCAGTATATATCTGATCTGCCAGGCCCAGAATCTAATTGAGAGCCTTAATATGGCAGTCGGTGGACCAAAACATCCTTGTCTCCTTCCATGTGAGCAAAATTTGCTTAACAGTGCAGTGCAGAATCTGACAATAATCGCAAAATTGAGTCAGCCAATTAGTCAGGGCTGTGAATGAATCTATGTATCTGTGTCGATGCTAGTTAGCAGGAGATAAGGATGAAAGCATGAAAGAACATGCAAATAGGAGGAAGTAGAAATTATACTAACGGATAACAAATAGGACTCAAATTCCAGTCTACAGGACTTGAACTCAGGGTTGTGGAAAGAGCACATATCCTGAACAACAGTATATCATCCCTAAGAGCAAAATGGAAACTGCATGATCAGTCACTTGTTTCTATCATCAGCGCTACCAGTTAGAGGCTATGTAATTGCATATTTCTATTCTAGGTGAAAAAGATACACATGAGCACGGAGAAAGAAAGCACATTAGCTTTTAGTCGACAAACTCATAGAAATTTCATGTCAGCCATTATTTCTACCTTACCAATTGCTGATCCATTTCTGCCAATATATAATACATGCACAAAAGACGAAACAGCGACCCCTAACCTTGGAGCAGCGATGACCGGTGATCACCTAATCCTTTCCAAAAGTCTTTTATGCCTCAGTCGAACTGTAACATTCCTTATGTGGTTAATCTTCATTTCATTTTCACTGCATTCATCTGAATCTCTCTGTCGTCGGAGTTTCTCTATCAACTCTTCTGATGTGTCTACCAGACGTAATTTCTCAAGGGCTCTAAGATGTTCGATGCCATCAGGAAGAAACTCTAGCTCGGGGCAGAATCCAAACCATAGCTCAATAAGGTTTTGCATTGCACCTTCCGCTATTCTAACTTCATTGAGTTGTGGTGCACCCCATATGTGTAGAAACCTAAGTTTTGGCAATGACTCCGCGTAAAAATCCAACCTCTTGCCTTCAAAAGCGTTTATTAGCTCAAGAAAGTGTAGACCACGTAAAACGTGCAGACAGGAAAAGGTGTCCTCATCAATATTGGAGAATGCCAGTTGCAAACGAGTAAGGCCATTAAGGTATGACCAAGAAGAGAAAAGCTGAGGAATCGATGTTCTATCTAGTTGCCCTGATAAACCAAGCCAAGAAAGGGTTCGAGGTAAATGTAGCCGTTCCAGACGCACCACCTCATTCTCCGCCGCAGCGATAATTTCGAGATGAACAAGATGGCTCATTTTGGTGATAGCATTGCTCAAGTAAGCAGAGTGTTCACTTCTCACGTTGCACACACTGAATGTTCTTAGCTCTGTCAGAGCTCCAACTTCACGGAGAAACTCTGGACTTGCTTTGACGCACAGAAGAGCTCGCAGTCCTGCCAAGTGATGCATGCTATTAGGCACCTTGACCCCACCTATACTTCCAATCGTGTATGCCTCCCCACTGCCAAGTGCGTACAGGTATCTTAACTTTTTAAGTTTTACAACACTATTTGGCAAATACGTCAACTTAGCTCCAAAAGCGTCCAAGACTTCCAAGTTTTGTAACCTCCCCACTGCTTCAGGCAGGCTTTCAATCTCGGTATATCTAAGGCCCAAGTAACGAAGATTATACAAGTTGAATACCTCATTGGGAAGCATGTTGATATGAGAACCTTGCAGATCCAACATCGACAACAAATTCGAAGATGTTAGGATAGGAATCAGCAAATCAACATTGATATAACCCTTAAAAACATGGAGCACACGGAGATGTGTTACACCAGACCGGCTTACTTGTTCAAGGTTTTCAGCCTGGATCGATATGCGGCGTGCACCCACTACAGAGAATGTCCCAGCAGCAGAGCAGTTATAAACTTCACCAAAGCATTCCTCCTTGGCTTTGTTGAGGGCAAGAAGGCGTATGATATCATGCATCCGACAGTGTTTCAGTCGTCCGGCATAATTCCTTTCCACTACCTGCAGTAGACTTCGGTTCACAAGCTCAGACAAGTAGCCCTCTGCCACTTCCTCCAATGTTTTGTACCCTCCCTTTTCCCTGATAAATCCTGCAGCAATCCACTGCCTCATTATCGTCCTCCTCTTTAATACATAATCTTCTGGGGAAAACGCACAGTGTAAGAAACAATTCTTCAAATCGTACGGAAGGTCCTCCAAGCTGACCTTTAGAATCATATCGACATCAGGTATCACATCTTTCGCCAAGTGTGAATCCAAACCCCTGTACACATTCTCCCATTCCACAGAAGTTGGTGGTTTGCAGGAGAGTAGGCGGCCAATACATGCAATAGCAATAGGCAAGCCTTGACACTTTGCTATGAAATTCTGAGCCAAATTCTGCAACTCTAATGGGCACTCTTTGTCATCATCATTCCAAAAGGCTCCTTTGCAAAATAACAGCCAAGAGTGATGTTCTTGTAGTGGTTCCAGCTGGATTGCAGACTCCCTAGTTGCCAACAATGACATCTCATGATTTCTTGATGTTATAACAAATCGCCCAATACAATCAGAAGTTGGGAAGACATTCCTTATCTCCGACCACACACGTGCAGTCCAAACATCATCCAAGACCAAAATGTACTTTTTACCTTGAAGGTAGTTATGGATGGACTCCGCTATGCCTCTCATCTCAATGTTGGCGACATCCACTGCAATGCTGAACTCCGCGGCGATCTTCTTCAGCAGATCTTCAAGACGGTAATTCTTCGACACAGTTACCCACGCTGCGGCGTCAAAATCCACTTTCACGGTGTTGTACACATGAGCAACCAGAGTGGTTTTACCAACACCAGGCATCCCCCAAACCGCAGTGACTTTGCTGCTCCTCTGCTCCAAATCATCATCACCACCATCACCACTGCCACCGGTCAGCCACCATATCAGCCTGTCCCTGTTCTCCTCGATCCCCACAAGGTCCTTATCCTTGGTGAAATGGAGAGCTTGACCTTGATTAGTTGATCCGGCGACAGACACAGATCTGCCGATTGAGTAATCCTTCTTCCTCCGCTTGGCATTCTGCAGCTTGGCTTCGATTTCATGGAGCTTGGCCGCCAAGCGGCGCCAGGTCTTGATGTTCTCGAGCCTCTTCTTCATCTTGGCAGCAAACCCTCCTCTGTGCTTGAGCTCCTCCAGCTTGTAGGTTAACTCGTCGACGGCGTCCTCGATCTGGAAGGCGAGGCCCCTGATCTCACGGACGAAGATGGCGGTGGACATGTCAGTGTCCTTGAACTGCTCCGCCTCCTGCAGGTAGGCCTGCATGCTCTCGAGCTCCACTTTGGAGTCCCGGATCTTGCCGAAGAGGCGCCTCAGGGCAGCAGCCTCCTTGTACAGCAGCGCCCCGCCGAAGGTCAGCGCCTCTTTTGCCAGCGCCATGCCGAGCTTGACCACCAGAAGCCCTACCACAGCCTCTGCCATGGTTGTTGAGGCTTTGAGCTCAGTCAAACAATCCTCCTCCAAGTCTACCCATGCAAGAAAACAAAGCTGTTACACTTTACATCTTTGTTGCTTTATCTGCTAATGGTATATGCGAGTGTACACCATTTTGGGAGAAAAAGTGAATATAAGAGAAACGATAACTCTCAACTAAAAATCGACTTTACATGTGTTGTATAAAGAAGCTTGCGGTTCGCATAACAAAGCACTTGCAAGGATTTACCTTGCACATTATCTCTTGCTGATGCAAAACATATATTGGGCACGAAATCACAATTCAGCTTTGGATGTGTGTATGCACGTACCTTCGATCAGATCCTGAAGCTCTTGCGACCCTCATTCACTTATGAGAGACATTGTGCAATCGTTGAGTCTAGGATTGCATGGAATTGTGTAGATGAACTGATTATTATTGAAGCCACGCATCTGAAAAAAATCATGGAGTGATCTCCTCTGAACCAGCGTGCTTCTGCCCAAGTGAGAGGATGCTCCCTTGATTTGCCATTTCTGTCCTATTAGCTCTTGCAGTGGTCATCAACCAATATAGCATTTCCCTTGACTTGTTCTCCTAACAACTAATAAAACAATTGAGTTTATTTTGTTACTTTCAACGGACATGACGTAGCTAATGGCAAGTTGGTGTTAAGAATAGTGACTTGAAGGAATTTTCAGTGAGTCAAGCACGGCATCAGTGACCATATTCAGTCCAAAGAGTTGCTGTCGGTGACATGTGTGTGTATTGTTAAGACATGTCGCTTTGGACATTGCAATCATTGTCCAAAATTTAGTCCTCAAAACTGTTGCTTGCATGACTGAAATACAATTTGTTAGTTGGAACGAGCATGGCATGGCTACCGGCAAGTTGGTGCTAAAAAAAGCGCCGGCCTGAATAACTCCTTCTCCCGCGCATGCCTCCCGTTCCTCCCTTGCGCGTCCATGAGATGTCTTCACGTCCAGCTCCATGTCCAGCTTCACGTCCACCTTCTTGTCCAGCTGCTCCTCTCCTCCTCGTGCGATGCGTGGTTCCTTCTCATACCTGATTATACATAAGTAATACGACTTAGGCAGTATAAAGTTCTCATCGATCAAAGTATCGTTTAGGAACAAGTTCACCTGTTGTTTAAGAAGCTTCGCACGAGCTCGTGTCATTGGTCCAATCCTAACTTCATTGAACTTGGGCTTCACAGCTTCATCTTCATCTTGTAATGGCGGAGGTAGTAGTGAGGTAGGGATGTCCCCATCATCTCCCCCCCCCCCTTCAAAAGGCGTCGACCTCGACGCTCCAAGGTCTTCTCCGTCATATGGTGTCACATCAGTAACATTGAAAGAATTACTGACACCAAACTCATCCTCTGGAAGATTTATTGAGTATGCATTATCATTGATCTTGGCAAGCATTTTGTAAGGACCAGCACCACGAGGAAGCAACTTGGACTTCCGTAGATTCGGGAACCTATCCTTGCGAAAATGTACCCAGACCATATCACCAGGCTTGAACAATATCTCCTTGCGCTTCTTGTTCTTCCTTGCAGCATTGCTCTTGCCTTTCTTCTCGATCAACTCTTTAGTCTTCACATGAATTTTTTTCACAAAATCTGCCCTCTTGGATGCCTCCATATTGACTCTCTCATGTATGGACAAAGGCAACAAGTCAAGTGGAGTAATGGGTTTGAAACCATACACCACCTCAAAGGGACACAGCTCTATGGTAGAATGTACCGCCCTGTTGTAAGCAAACTCCACATGCGGCAAACACTCTTCCCACTCCTTCAAGTTCTTCTTGATCATGGATCTCAACAGTTGTGACAATGTTCTATTCACCACTTCAGTTTGACCATCAGTTTGAGGATGACAAGTAGTGCTGAAAAGCAGCTTCGTCCCCAGCTTTCTCCAAAGCGTCTTCCAGAAGTAGCTCATAAACTTCACGTCACGATCAGAAACAATAGTCTTCGGGACTCCATGTAGACGTACAATCTTCCTGAAAAACAGGTTAGCAATATGCGACGCATCGTCGCTCTTGTGGCAGGCAATAAAGTGGGACATCTTAGAAAATCTATCCACTACCACAAATATAGAATCATGGCCTCTTTTAGTACACGGCAAACCCAACACAAAATCCATACTAATATCCTCCCAAGGTGTAGTAGGTGCCGGTAAAGGAGTATACAAACCGTGAGGCTTCAGTTTGGACTTGGACTTGTTGCAAGTAATGCACCTCTTCACATACATGTCCACGTCCCGCCTCATCTTTGGCGAATAAAAGTGATCAGCGAGCATGAGTAGCGTCTTCTCACGCCCAAAGTGACCCATCAAACCTCCAGCATGTGATTCCTGCAATAAGAGCAAACGCACAGACGATTCTGAAACACATAGTTTGTTAGCTCTAAACAAGAACCCATCATGTATGTGATATTTCTCCCATGCTTTATCAATAGCACACAAGCGATATGGTTCAGAAAAATCATGATCAGTGGCATACAAATCACATAAGATCTCTAATCCAGGAATTTTAACATCAAGTTGAGTTAATAGCATATTCTTCCTAGATAGAGCATCAGCAACAATATTATCTTTTCCCTTCTTATGCTTAATAATGTATGAAAAAGACTTAATAAACTCAACCCACTTAGCAAGACGCTTATGCAAAGTAGATTGGGCTTTCAGATATTTCAAAGCTTCATGATCAGAATGTATGATAAATTCTTTTGGCCACAAATAATGTTGCCAAACCTCAAGAACTCTAATTAAAGCATACAATTCTTTATCATATATAGGATAGTTCAACTTAGCACCAGAAAGTTTCTCAGAAAAATATGCAATTGGACGACCCTCTTGCATCAACACACCACCAATTCCAATACCACTAGCATCACATTCAATCTCAAATTGCTTATTGAAATCAGGAAGTGCAAGCAACGGTGCAGAAGTTAACAATCGTTTCAGTTCATCAAATGCATGATCTTGGGCTGCGCCCCACTCAAAGACAACACCCTTTTTAGTTAAATCATTCAAAGGTGCAGCAATAGTACTAAAGTTGGGCACAAATCTTCTATAAAACCCAGCAAGACCATGAAAACTTCTTACTTGACTCACATTCATGGGAGTAGGCCAATTTTGAATAGCTTCAATTTTAGACACATCTACTTCTACTCCATGCTTAGAGACAACATAACCAAGAAATATGACCTTATCTTTGCAAAATGTGCACTTCTCAAGATTACCATAGAGTTGATTATCACGCAACACTTGCAAAACATGTCTAATATGTATAGTATGATCAGATTCATTGCGGCTGTAGATTAATATGTCATCAAAGTACACAACCACAAACTTGCCAATAAAATCACGCAAAACATGGTTCATCAGTCTCATGAAGGTTCTAGGTGCATTAGTTAAACCAAAATGCATTACTAACCACTCATATAAACCAAATTTTATTTTAAAGGCCGTTTTCCACTCATCCCCTTCTTTCATCCTAATTTGATGATAACCACTACGCAAATCAATCTTATAGAAAACAGCAGCACCACTCAATTCATTTAGCATATCCTCTAAACGAGGAATAAGATGACGATATCGAATAGTAATGTTGTTTATCGCTCTACAATCTACGCACATACGCCATGTACCATCTTTCTTAGGAACTAGAATAACAGGAACATCACAAGGACTAAGGCTTATGCGGATATAACCTTTGTCGAGTAGTGCTGGCGTGTGGGAGTTATAAATCCCTGGGGTGTAACGGTGCTAGAAAAGCAGCTTCCTTGTGACGGTAAAGCACACGTCCGTTGGGAACCCCAAGAGGAAGGTATGATGAGTACAGCAGCAAGTTTTCCCTCAAGAAACCAAGGTTTATCGAACCAGTAGGAGATGAAGGCCACGTGAAGGTTGTTGGTGAAGGAGTGTAGTGCGGCGCAACACCAGTGATTCTGACACCAACGTGGAACCTGCACAACACAATCAAACTACTTTGTCCCAACTTAACAGTGAGGTTGTCAATCTCACCGGCTTGCTGAAAACAAAGGATTAAACGTATGGTGCGGAGAATTATGTTTGCTTGTAGAAAACAACAGAGAACAATGATTGCAGTAGATTGTATTTCAGATGTAAAAGAAAGGATCGGGGTCCACAGTTCACTAGTGGTGTCTCTCCAATAAGATAAATAGCATGTTGGGTGAACAAATTATAGTTGGGCAATTGAAAAAATAGAGAAGCATATACATATCATGATGACTACTATGGGATTTACTTAGGGCATTACGACAAAGAACATAGACCGCCATCCAGCATGCATCTATGCCTAAAAGTCCACCTTCGGGTTAGCATCCGCACCCCTTCCAGTATTAAGTTGCAAACAACAGACAATTGCATTAAGTATTGTGCGTAATGTAAACAATACAAATATCCTTAGACAAAGCATTGATGTTTTATCCCTAGTGGCAACAGCACATCCACAACCTTAGGGGTTGCTGTCACTCCCCCAGATTCAATGGAGACATGAACCCACTATCTAGCATAAATACTCCCTCTTGGAGTCACAAGTATCAACTTGGCCAGAGCCTCTACTAGCAACGGAGAGCATGCAAGAACATAAATAACACATATATGATAGATCAATAATCAACTTGACATAGTATTCCATATTCATCGGATCCCAACAAACACAACATGTAGCATTACAAATAGATGATCCTGATCATGATAGGAAACTCACAAGATCTAAACATGATAGCACAAGAGGAGAAGACAACCATCTAGCTACTGCTATGGACCCGTAGTCCAAGGATGAACTACTCACGCATCAGTCCGGAGGCGGGCATGGTGATGTAGAGCCCTTCGTGATGATTCCCTCTCGGCATGGTGGGAGGCGATCTTCTCGACCCCCCAAGATGGGGTTGACGGCGGCGGCGTCTGGGAACTTTTCCGTATCGTGGCTCTCAACTAGGTTTTCGCGACGGAAGGAATAAATAGGCGAAGGCAGCGTCGGGGCGCCCGAGGGCCCACCCCATAGGCCGGCGCGGCCAGAGGTGGGGCCGCGCCGCCCTATGGGGAGGCCGCCTCGCATCCCCTCTTCGTCTCCTCTTCGATGTTCTGGAAGGCTCCGTGGAAAATAAGACCGTGGGCTTTTGTTTCGTCCAATTCCGAGAATATTTGTAAACTAACTTTTCTGAAATCAAAAACAGCAGAAAACATGAACTGGCACTGCGGCATCTTCTTAATAGGTTAGTCTCGGAAAATGCATAAAAACATTATAAAGTATGACTAAAACATGTTGGTATTGTCATAAAACTAGCATGGAACATAAGAAATTATAGATACATTGGAGATGTATCAAGTAGCGCTTGTACTTGCTTCTGTATCTCCTTCGTCTCTTCGGGATTAGTGCGATATGGCGCCCTATTGGGCAGCGAGGCGCCGGGGATCAAGTCAATTTGATGCTCAATACCACGCAATGGTGGTAGTCCTGCGGGCACCTCCTCCGGAAACACGTCGCTGAATTCCTGCAACACATTAGAAACACCAAGAGAAATAGGGGTCATGTCGTTAGAAACCAAAACCTCACCCTTGTACATGAGCACAAGAGGCATGGCTGTAGGATCCTCACTAAATTCTCTCATGTCCTCTTTGGTGGCTAGAAGCACTAAGGAATTCACTCTCTCACTTTTCGTTATATCACTCACGGCATTACAATTCTCTCGCCTATCTAGAGGTGCATCCTCCAAGTTTACTTCAATCTTCTGACGAGACTCATTGACAATTTGTTGTGGTGACATAGGCTGTAAGTTGATTTTCTTGCCCTTGAACTCCAAGTGATATGTATTGGCGCGGCCATTGTGTTGCACAGAACGGTCATAGAGCCATGGCCGGCCCAACAGTAGATGACACACCGTCATAGGAACCACATCAAAGTCAATGGAAATCCTTATACGGTCCAATCTCAAAATCAACACGCACCATGTGGCTCACCTTCATCTCACCATTATTGCTCAACCACTGAATATAATATGGATGCGGGTGCGGTAGATACTTCAGTTTCAGCTTGGCACATAACTCTTTGCTTGCTAAATTGCGACAACTTCCGCCATCAATAATAACCTTGCAAGCTTTATCAGGACCAACAAGTGCCTTTGTTTGGAACAAATTACAGCGCTGCGTAGATGCACTAGGCTGCACATTGAGAACACGCTGTGAAACAACTATAGTTTGAGCTTCTGAAGGATAAGCATCAAAACTATCGTTGTCATAATCATCATCTTCCGGAGCATCCGGATCAGCATCGTCTCCAGTTTCATATTCATTGTCCTCATTAATGATCATAACTTTGCGGTTAGGATAATCCTTCTTGAAGTGACCTTGTGTCAACACCCGGATTTTTAGGTCCAGATGCCTATTATGCCATACATCGCAATCCCAGGAAGATTGTTTTTGCGAGACATAATATATTGATATCACAACACATCATTCATTACATACCATAATCGTCTTACAATAAAGGATCACATGATCCAGTCTTAATACAACAATAGTTGATCTAATGATCAATTACAAAACACATAGCGGAAGCGAAGTAGCGGTTGCGGTCCATCTGTTCCACAGGCAACTTTTGACGTCAGGAGCAGTCCTAGTTGTCATAGACGTCCTGTTGTCCATCTTCCTGGTTCTGGTACTCCTCTTCATAGTCTGACCATTTGAATAGCCAGGGACAAAGCCATGAGTACTTTAAAGTACTCGCAATACTAATACTATTGTAAGCACTATCAATTATAGTAAAGGGGTTCTAAGGTCTAGGTTCATTTGCATAAAGCCAATTTTATTTTATAAGCACTTAGTAGTGAAAGACTCTTTATTTGCCTAACTCAAGTGGGAACATTAGTGTCATTCCCACAACTCTGTTGTGATTCAAGTCAAAGTCACCATTCACCTTTCAAGTTCAAGTCACAAGTCATATGTCACATTTTTGAAAATGGTCTGATGACGGAACAGTATGGCCTTTCCAACCGTCCATAACCGTGGACACGGCTATTCGAATAGTTTTACACTCTGCAGAGGTCGCACACTTTTGCCACAACATTTGCAATAATCCGTCAGGGTTAACTGGCCCTGATTTATCACACTCCGTGTGCGGACTACCAACCATAACCTTTCACTTACATACCCTAGTACAGGCACCTCTCCCCATGAGCTTGGCCTCCCAGTGAAGACAAACCGTCAGCCTGGGAACTGCACAGGGCTTGGGTAGGACATTCACCTCATTTCACGTCATTTCACATCATTTCACATTTCAATGGAGGCAGCCTCGGCATAACCCCTATGACGCTTGTTTAGAGGGAACCCATACTAAAGCACATAAACTTCCAGTTAAGCCCTACCCATGATCAGGTATTGTGGGGGTACTTTAAAATTGGAATGGTATCGCATCCGAACCCAACCATCAGTTTTTGTAAACATTCACCATGTCATTCACAAGTCATATTCACCTTCAAAACTTTCAATAGAATGACTCAACATTCTAAGGTTTTCAAAGTCATTGAATTCACATATTCCCATCTAGAGTAGTCAATTTTAGTTTTAGCACTAGCAACTAGTCATGAGGGGTGCTAACTAGCTCATAGCTCTCTAGGCTAAGTGGGAGACTCTTGTAATACTCCATATCTAGACCAAAGTGAATCATGAATCAAAAATAAACTTTGATAAACCAAAGTCAAAAACTTGTAAGGTAAAAACTTGGGATTGGATCCTTAACACAAATAAAAGTGTAATGGTGCCTTGCTCTAGTAGAGCTTTGCATTAGTGTAGCTTGGTAATAGCTTGCAATAATATAGCTTGCCTTGAGTGGTGTATTGATCAAAGTGTTCTTCTTCTTCCTCGTAGAAGGCCTCCTCCTCCTGGTAGTCTCCGGTACTAGCGTCTATGTTGACGTCAGAAACCCACCGGCGGGCAGTGACTGGTCAACACCGTAGAGCCGGGAACAACTAGGGCTGCGGCTGGCTCGCCCTCAGCGACGGGCAAAGCCTCTGGTCGCGCGATGCAAATTGCAGGGCGTGCCACCTGACCTATACCTGGTCAGGAAGGTGTGGATGATGCCTCGCTTAGTTTCCTGCAGGGCACACACGTACACGTTAAATACGAGCCTCGATCGGCTCTCAGGTTGTCCCGTGAATCGGCTCATGGAGCCGATCCACCCATGATTCGTCCAAGGTGGCCGAATATATGGTGGTCCTGCTTGATCAAGATAAAGCATATGAGATCCACGACGATCTGGGGTTCTCACCGCATAATCGGATCATCCTACTCACGATTGGGCCTCGCGCTCACGCACGGTGATCGTAAGCCAGCCCTAGACAAGGCCTAAAAACCAACACTAGGTTGATCCTCGGAACGTCCTGTCTAGGGACAGCAAACTACACCCTACATGCCGCTGGATCCTCCAACCCTTTGTAAGGCCTAACTATTGCAGATATTAAACTAATCCTTGATGAATCAAGGAGCGATCGTAACGGATCAGATCTACTAAATAACGATCAAGCGGGGTGCCGCCCCTGCACCCATGATGAGGTACAGGGACGGCTAGATGCGCAAGGGTTGCACTACGAAAGCATATGATACTAGGAACAATGCTAACCCTAACACATCTATGATAACTACGTTGCTCGCCATCAAAAAGGCTTCAGTACGAGCAACGCATGAACAACTAGGCAGGCTCGTGCTGCCTAGATCGCGAGATGCGATCTAGGCAGCATGGTGCTTACCGGAGGAACCCTCGAGACGAAGGAGTTGGCGATGCGCCGAGATTGGTTTGTGTTGAACGTTGGTTGTTGTTTATTCCATAAACCCTAGGTACATATTTATAGTCCAGGGGACTTTCTAACGTAGGCGTGCACCAAACCGTGCACGGATAAAACTCTAACTTCCAAACTAAGATGCGATCTAATATGTTACAGATACACGGGCGGTTTAGCCCAACTTGGTAAACAAGGCCGATTCACGTATTTCTTCCACGTACAATCTTCACGTCCATCTTGATCGCGGCCCACCTCTGACTTGGTCAAATTCTGGTGATAACACATGCCCCCCTGGTTTTGGAAATGACATTTCCAAAATCATTACGCCTTTCCTTCGTCGGGTCATGTCGTGGCAGAGCAGAACCGTCGCAGAGTTCTTCATCATGATAACTTGCCTCCTCAACTTCTCTGCACGATTTGACAGTTTTAGCACCACCTCCTCGGAAACTGCTGTGGCATTGAATTTCTACCATGCCCTCTTTTATTTAACCGCCCCAAACAGTTCTCCTCTGCATCTCCTTCGCATTAGCACCCAAAAACCCTCCTGCGCCACCATGTCCTCTTCCTCCTCTGCCTCATCGGATCTTTCCACCCAGTCCTCTTCGTCTCGCGAGCCGACGCCGGAGCACAACCCGGCGGAGGTCCATGCGGCCAACATCCGCCGCGCCATTGCGGCCGGGGAGGAGTCAGACCATGACTTCTCCATCTGGTCAGAGGACGACAAGTCCCTGACTGATGGGGAGAGCGATCTCCGCTTCCTCGCCGACAAGGAAGCGGTGGAAGAAAGCGAGGATGATCGCTTCCCCTGGGATGGGGCCACCTCCGAGGAGGTGAAGGAGGAGGAAGAGGAGGATGACGACGACGACAGCTCCCCGACGAGCCGCCGGCCAAGCGCCATTGCCCCTGGCCGGGGAATCTGAGTGACTTCGACAGCGACGACGACGACGACGACGAGGAAGATGAGGACAATGAAGGTCCTGCCGGCGGCCGCTGGAGCAGCGACGACGAGCCGGCCGGGAGCAGCGCCGACAGCGGCGATGACGGCGACGACGAGGGCAGCAACGGCCCGTAGATAGGGCCCCTAGCATAGGACCCGTAGAAGTAGGCGGGGCAATGTATCCCCTTTTGAGGGCAATCAGCTCTACTATGTAAGAAATCTCTCTTATTAATGAAGAACTTTTCCCCAATTTGATTTGCCGATTTCCTCTTCCACTGACCTTGCCGATTTGTCCCCTTTGCCAATGCGTAATGAGCCGATAGCATCGCATCGGCCCTTTGAAACTCGCTCTTCCCTTCTTCAACTGATGACTTTCTAAATCTGGCAGAAAATGCAGGATCTTCAGGAAAACCTTTAAACTTTTCCAACCAAACCCAATAATCCTCTTCAATACTCATCATTTGTGAAGGAGGTCGTAATGAAGGATCAGCCGATGGCATCCCAATCGGTTCTTTAAACAGAGCAAACAAAATATCCACCAGGCCTGCTGCCCCCCGAGTCTTGGCCAAGGCAAAAACAGAAACGAGGACGCGTAACTTAGCTGAATTAGCCTGGGCTTGATCATGCAGAGCCAACCGATTTGTACATAAATCGGCTTCCCAAAGCAGAGAGCCTTCAAGGCGAGCTGCCCCCCGAGTTTCTCCAGTCCGCTCTTAGCGCCCTGCTGGTCAGATCGGCTCCTTTCCTCTTGAGTCGATGGCTGCGCATCGGCTACTTCTCAATTCTGAAGTCGATGCCCTTGCATCGGCTGTAAAATGTTTAAAAATTTTAGGCCGATTTGTGTATCGGCCCCCATGCTTAGTATTATCCATCTAGGTGCCCCCCGAGCCGATTCTGTCAAGAGAATTGATGGTATCGGCTCGTCAGGTAGTCCCTGTTGGGTCAAACGTTGATCCCAGGCAGAATGGATGGTGAGGATAATTTTGGCCGATCGCTGGAATCGGCCTCCACGTTGCTTGCTCGGTGAAGGTTTTGTAATATCCCTTCAACAGTTTCGGAGGGCCGATCGCAAGGATCAGCCTCGCCACGTTGCTTATTGACGTAGTCTTGCTACTCGCCCAGGCCGGTAGACAAAACCAGCCCAATCTCTGACTTTAGCACGTTGGTGCGCTTGCTGTCGTCCACCTCGAGTGCGTCGTGTAATCGTGGAGCTCTACACTTCGCCGGACGAACGAGCACCATGTTTGTGCCAGCCGATGTTTCATCATCGGCTTTCCTTTGCTTGGGGCGCCACTCTTTTCTTTGCGGCAGTCCCTCTTCATCCAGGGTCCGCTGGACTTTCGCAGCCAAATCAGGTCGTGCCTTCCTCAGCGTATGCAAGTATAACCTTTCGGCTTCCTCCAGACCGCGCAATCGCTGAACCCTGCGTTTTGTGAATGGCTGAGACCATCAGGGCACCATCTTGGACGGTGACACCTATCTTCTTCGTCTTCCCCCTCGTCTTCCGAATCCTCGAGATCTTCCAACCGAGGGATCTCAGCACGTCTGTTTTGTGGTGGGAGAGGCCCTAGGCGCTCGAACACAGACACGTTGGCTGCCTCCTTCTTTTTCTGGTTGCATTCTGGGCAGTTGCCGATTGTTGGTAATCGGCTCATTCCTGAATCCCAGCAGTGTCTGAAGAAAGGGCAGTCCCAATGCCTGTCCGTATTGTCCTGCTCCCTGGCGTGGCGCTCCTGCCGCTCCTCATCGTGATTATGCCGACGATGTCTTCTGTCGTTTCTGGCCAGACGGCCTCTTTCATCATCGTCGCCGTGTCGCTGGCGTTGATCATACCGACTCACGTACTTATTGAGGAGGTGATCAGAGAGGGGTCGTTGATATCTTATGTTCTTAACTTCCCCCTCTGTGACGTAGCGCTTGCCATCTTGACGGAGCCGATCGCATGGAGCGGCCCCCTCAGTGTCCTTGCTCTGAGAGCAGCTGTCCTCATCCCCGTCCTTCTCAGAGCGGTGTCCAAGCTCTACCATGCTGATATTCTTGTAGGCAGTGTTGGGCCTCCAAGAGGAGAGGTTTGTAGAACAGCAGCAAGTTTCCCTTAAGTGGATTACCCAAGGTTTATCGAACTCGGGGAGGAAGAGGTCAAAGATATCCCTCTCAAGCAACCCTGTAATCACAAAGCAAGAAGTCTCTTGTGTCCCCAACACACCAAATACACTTGTCAGGTGTATAGGTGCACTAGTTCGGCGAAGAGATAGTGAAATACAAGTAATATGGATGAATATGAGCGGTAATAGCAATCTGAATAAAATATGGCAGCGAGTAAACATGCAACAAAACAGTAAACAAACGGAGATTCGATGCTTGGAAGCAAGGCCTAGGGATCCTGCTTTCACTAGTGGACACTCTCAACAATGATCACATAATAGGACTACTCTACACTCTTTTGTTGGATGATGAACGCATTGCGTAGGATTACACGAACCCTCAATGCCGGAGTTAACAAGCTCCACAATGCAATGTTCATATTTAAATAACCTTAGAGTGCAAGATAGATCAACATAATTACACCAAGAACTAACATAGCATGCACACTGTCACCATCATGCATATGTAGGAGGAATAATACACATCAATACCATCATAGCAATAATTAACTTCATAATCTACAAGAGATCATAATCATAGCCTATGCCAAGTACTCACACGGTGCACACACTATCACCATTACACACATGGAGGAGGAATAGAGTACTTTAATAACATCACTAGAGTAGCACATAGACGATATTCAACTAGATCACATAAAGAGAGAGATGAACCACATAGCTACAGCGGAGCCCTCAGCCCCGGGGGTGAATTACTCCCTCCTCATCATGGAGGCAGCGATGGCGGTGAAGATGGCGGTGGAGACGGCGGTGGAGACGGCTCCGGGGGCAATTCCCCGTCCGGCAGGTGTCAGAGACTTCTGTCCCCCGAATCTTGATTTCGCGATGGCGCGGCTCTGGAAGGTTTTCTCCGTATCGTGGTCTCTCCGTGGGGTTTCGATGCAGGGCTTTAAATAGGCGAAGAGGCGGCGCAGAGGGTCAACGAGGCGACGAGACCATAGGGGTGGCGCGGCCGGGGCCTGGGCCGCGCCACCATGTCATCTGGGCCCAGGGGCCCCTCGGCGGCTCTCGGGTGTTCCGGATGCTTCCGGGCAAAATAGGAACCTGGGAGGTGATTTCGTCCAATTCCGAGAATATTTCGTTACTAGGATTTCTGAAACCAAAAACAGCAGAAAACAGGAACTGGCACTTCGGCATCTTGTTAATAGGTTAGTTCCAGAAAAGCATAAATACGACATATAATGTGCATAAAACATGTAGGTATCATCAATAAAGTGGCATGGAACATAAGAAATTATCGATACGTTGGAGACGTATCAGCATCCCCAAGCTTAGTTCTGCTCGTCCCGAGCAGGTAAAACGATAACAAAGATAATTTCAAGTGACATGCCATCATAATCTTGATCATACTATTTGTAAACATATGTAATGAATGCAGCGATCAAAACAAAGGTAATGACATGAGTAAACATCTGAATCATAAAGCAAAGACTTTTCATGAATAGTACTTTCAAGACAAGCATCAATAAGTCTTGCATAAGAGTTAACTCATAAAGCAATAATTCAAAGTAGAGGTATTGAAGCAACACAAAGGAAGATTAAGTTTCAGCGGTTGCTTTCAACTTGTAACATGTATATCTCATGGATAGTTGTCAATGCAAAGTAATATAATAAGTGCAATATGCAAGTATGTAGGAATCAATGCACAGTTCACAAGTGTTTGCTTCTTGAGGTGGAGAGAAATAGGTGAACTGACTCAACATAAGGTAAAAGAATGGTCCTTCAACGAGGAAAGCATCGATTGCTGTATTTGTGCTAGAGCTTTTATTTTGAAAACATGAAACAATTTTGTCAACGGTAGTAATAAAGCATATGAGTTATGTAAATTATATCTTACAAGTTGCAAGCCTCATGCATAGTATGCTAATAGTGCCCGCACCTCGTCCTACTTAGCTTGGACTACCGGATCTTTGCATGCCATGTTTCAACCAAGTGTCACAAAGGGGTACCTCCATGCCGCCTGTACAAAGGTCCAAGGAGAATGCTCGCATTTGGATTTCTCGCTTTTGATTATTCTCAACTTAGACATCCATACCGGGACAACATGGACAACAGATAATGGACTCCTCTTTAATGCATAAGCATGTAGCAAAGTTATTATTCTCATATGAGATTGAGGATATATGTCCAAAACTGAAACTTCCACCATGATTCATGGCTTTAGTTAGCGGCCCAATGTTCTTCTCTAACAATTTTGCATGCTCCAACCACTAAAATGATAGATCCTTCAGACAAGACGGACATGCATAGCAACTCACATGATATTCAACAATAGTTGATGGCGTTCCCAAGCATGGTTATCGCACAACAAGCAACTTAATAAAAAATAAAGTGCATAAGTACATATTCAATACTACGATAGTTTTTAAGGCTATTTTGTCCCATGAGCTATATATTGCAAAGGTAAATGATGGAATTTTAAAGGTAGCACTCAAGCAATTTACTTTGGAATGGCGGAGAAATACCATGTAGTAGGTAGGTATGATGGACACAAATGGCATAGTGGTTGGCTCAAGGATTTTGGATGCATGAGAAGTATTCCCTCTCGATACAAGGTTTAGGCTAGCAAGGTTATTTGAAGCAAACTCAAGGATGAACCGGTGCAGCAAAACTCACATAAAAGACATATTGTAAACATTATAAGACTCTACACCGTCTTCCTTGTTGTTCAAAACTCAATACTAGAAATTATCTAGACCTTAGAGAGACCAATTATGCAAACCAAATTTTAGCAAGCTCTATGTATTTCTTCATTAATGGGTGCAAAGTATATGATGCAAGAGCTTAAACATGAGCACAACAATTGCCAAGTATCACATTATCCAAGACATTTTACCAATTACTACATGTAGCATTTTTCAATTCCAACCATATAACAATTTAACGAAGAGGAAACTTCGCCATGAATATTATGAGCTAAGAACACATGTGTTCATACGAACCAGCGGAGCGTGTCTCTCTCCCACACAAGGATGAACTTATTCAGAGAACTAAGATAACAAAACAAAAACAAAAATAAAAGCACACAGACGCTCCAAGTAAAATACATAGGATGTGACGGAATAAAAATATAGTTTCACTAGAAGAAACCTGATAAGTTGTCGATGAAGAAGGGGATGCCTTGGGCATCCCCAAGCTTAGAGGCTTGAGTCTTCTTAAAATATGCAGGGATGAACCACCGGGGCATCCCCAAGCTTAGACCTTTCACTCTTCTCGATCACATTATATCACCCTCTTCTATTGACCCTTGAAAACTTCCTTCACACCAAACTTCAAGCAAACTCATTAGAGGGTTAGTGCATAATCAAAAATTCACATGTTCAGAGGTGACACAATCATTCTTAACACTTCTGGACATTGCACAAAACTTCTGAAAGTTAATGGAACAAAGAAACTCATTCAACTTAACAAAAGCGGCAATGCGAAATAAAAGGCAGAATCTGTCAAAAACAGAACAGTCCGTAAAGACGAATTTTAAGATGGCACCAGACTTGCTCAAATGGAAAAACTCAAAACTAATGAAAGTTGCGTACATATCTGAGGATCACGCTCGTAAATTGGCAGATTTTTTCGAATTTTCTACAGAGAACTGTGCCCAGATTCGTGACAGACAGCAATGCTGTTTCTGCGCAGCGATCCCAAATATAACATCAACTTTGACATAGAAACTTTACTTGGCACAACAAAACACAAAACTAAGATAAGGAGAGGTTGCTACAGTAGTAAACAACTTCCAAGACACAAATATAAAACAAAGTACTGTAGTAAAATAAACACATGGGTTATCTCCCAAGAAGTTCTTTCTTTATAGCCATTAAGATGGGCTCAGCAGTTTTAATGATGCACTCGTAAGAAATAGAAGTTGAAGCAAAAGAGAGCATCAAGAGGCAAATTCAAAACACATTTAAGTCTAACATGCTTCCTATGCATAGGAATCTTGTAAATAAACAAGTTCATGAAGAGCAAAGTAACAAGCATAGGAAGATAAAACAAGTGTAGCTTCAAAAATTTCAGCACATAGAGAGGTGTTTTAGTAACATGAAAATTTTTACAACCATATTTTCCTCTCTCATAATAACTTTCAGTAGCATCATGAGCAAACTCAACAATATAACTATCACATAAAGCATTCTTATCATGAGTCTCATGCATAAAATAATTACTACTCCCAACATAAGCATAGTCATTCTTATTAATTGTAGTGGGAGCAAATTCAACAAAGTAGCTATCAAATATAGGAGGTATATTGTAATCATAATCAAATTTATCCTCCATAACAGGTGGTAACAAAAGACTACTATCATTATAATCATCATAAATGGGAGGCAAAGTATCATCAAAGTAAATTTTCTCCTCAATGCTTGGGGGACTAAAAATATCATGCTCATCAAAGCCAGCTTCCCAAGCTTAGAATTTTCCATAGCATTAGCAACAATAGTGTTCAAAGCATTCATATTAATATGTTCCATGGGTTTTTTAATTTTTGCATCAAACCATCCATGTCTTAAATCAGGAAATAGAATAAGAAGCTCATTGTTGTCCATTATGCCTAACTAGTGTAAACAAGAAACCAAATGTCGCAATTGCAGAGTCTAAAGGAAATAGCTTCGAGCACACACACAATGGCGGAAAAGTACTGTTACCTGGAACCGGAGTATGAGTACCTTTTACCTTTCCTCCCCGGCAACGGCGCCAGAAAAGTGCTTGATGTCTACGGGAGCTTCTATTCTTGTAGACAGTGTTGGGCCTCCAAGAGGAGAGGTTTGTAGAACAGCAGCAAGTTTCCCTTAAGTGGATTACCCAAGGTTTATCGAACTCGGGGAGGAAGAGGTCAAAGATATCCCTCTCAAGCAACCCTGTAATCACAAAGCAAGAAGTCTCTTGTGTCCCCAACACACCAAATACACTTGTCAGGTGTATAGGTGCACTAGTTCGGCGAAGAGATAGTGAAATACAAGTAATATGGATGAATATGAGTGGTAATAGCAATCTGAATAAAATATGGCAGCGAGTAAACATGCAATAAAACAGTAAACAAACGGAGATTCGATGCTTGGAAGCAAGGCCTAGGGATCCTGCTTTCACTAGTGGACACTCTCAACAATGATCACATAATAGGACTACTCTACACTCTTTTGTTGGATGATGAACGCATTGCGTAGGATTACACGAACCCTCAATGCCGGAGTTAACAAGCTCCACAATGCAATGTTCATATTTAAATAACCTTAGAGTGCAAGATAGATCAACATAATTACACCAAGAACTAACATAGCATGCACACTGTCACCATCATGCATATGTAGGAGGAATAATACACATCAATACCATCATAGCAATAATTAACTTCATAATCTACAAGAGATCATAATCATAGCCTATGCCAAGTACTCACACGGTGCACACACTATCACCATTACACACATGGAGGAGGAATAGAGTACTTTAATAACATCACTAGAGTAGCACATAGACGATATTCAACTAGATCACATAAAGAGAGAGATGAACCACATAGCTACAGCGGAGCCCTCAGCCCCGGGGGTGAATTACTCCCTCCTCATCATGGAGGCAGCGATGGCGGTGAAGATGGCGGTGGAGACGGCGGTGGAGACGGCTCCGGGGGCAATTCCCCGTCCGGCAGGGTGCCGAACAGAGACTTCTGTCCCCCGAATCTTGATTTCGCGATGGCGGCGGCTCTGGAAGGTTTTCTCCGTATCGTGGGTCTCCGTCGGGGTTTTTAAATAGGCGAAGAGGCGGCGCAGGAGGGTCAACGAGGCGACGAGACCATAGGGTGGCGCGGCCGGGCCTGGGCCGCGCCACCATGTCATCTGGGCCCACAGGGCCCCTCCGGCGGCTCTCGGGTGTTCTGGATGCTTCCGGGCAAAATAGGAACCGGGAGGTGATTTCGTCCAATTCCGAGAATATTTCGTTACTAGGATTTCTGAAACCAAAAACAGCAAACAGGAACGGCACTTCGGCATCTTGTTAATAGGTTAGTTCCAAAACGCATAAATACGACATATAATGTGCATAAAACATGTAGGTATCATCAATAAAGTGGCATGGAACATAAGAAATAATCGATACGTTGGAGACGTATCAGTGTCCAAGCTCTACCATGCTGATGTTGGCTGAGAAATCAGGCTGGCACCCTCCGAGGTGGGCGAACTCCACCATGTTGACGGCGGGGAAGGGGTGTGTGTCGACCTTCATGGCATACTGGTTAAAAATTAGTCGCCCATTTTCTATTGCCATCTGGATCTGCTGACGCCACACCCTGCAGTCGTTAGTGGTGTGGGTGAACGTGTTATGCCACTTGCAGTATGGCTTTCCGTTCAGCTCTTGCACCGTGGGAACTTTGTGGCCTTCGGGAATCTTTATGTGCTTCTCCGCGAGTAAGAGATCGAAAATCTGCTCGGTTTTCGTCACGTCGAAGTCGAATCCTCTTGGAGGTCCTGGTGGCTTCACCCATTTGCAGGTTACTGGGCCTGCAGCTCGAGTCCACTCAGCTACCGCGACCTCTTGTTCTCCCGTAGCGACTTCATCTTCGCCTGCGTCAACCATGGTAACCACACGCTTGAACTTGTCCTGATAGACATCTGGGTGACGCTGTTCATACGCTGACAGCTTCTGTACCATGTGCGCTAGTGACGGGTAGTCCGCTTGGGAGGCCACGTCCTTGATCGATGATGATAGACCCACCACCGCCAACTCGACTGCTTCTTTTTCGCTTACGTGAACCGAATAGCATCGGTTCCTAACGGTCCTGAAGCGCTGGATGTATTCTGACACTGTTTCCCCGCGCTTCTGTCGTACTTGTGCAAGATCGGCAATGCCAGCCTCGGAAGCCTCCGAGTGATATTGCTCATGGAACCGTTCTTCCAGCTGCTTCCAAGTCTGGACTGAGTTCGGTGGCAGCGACGTGTACCAACCGAAAGCCGATCCTGTGAGGGACTGTGAGAAGTACCTCACGCGCAGCTCGTCTGACGCTGAGATCATGCCCAGCTGTGCCAAATATCGGCTCACATGCTCGATGGAGCTGGAACCATCTGATCCGCTGAACTTTGTGAAGTCCGGGAGCCGATATTTGGGTGGTAGCGGGATCAATTCGTACTCGTTGGGGTACGGCTTGGTATAGCCGATCGCCTTTCTTTTCGGCATCATGCCGAACTGATCTTTCAGGATCGTACAAATCTGATCCGCGGTGATGGCTGCAGGTGCCGAACCCTGAAGATTCGTCGGAGTGGCGTACTTAACCAGCCATGCTTGTTTTCCGGTTCTGAGCCAACTGCAGGAGCTGGGCTCGGGAGTTTTGTCGGGGTGGCGTATTTAGCTAGCCACGTTTGCTTCTCGGGGTCTGCCTCCGACGTTCCTCCTGTTGCCCCAGAAGTCCCTGCTATAGCAACCTGGTTCGAGGGTGCCCAGGTGCTGCAGTCTGGCACGTATGCACATGCGTATCCGTGCGGGATCTCCTTGGGCGCGTCATGTAGGAATTGGTAGTCACTGGGGTCACCACCAATCTTGTAGACGACATAGGCCGATGAGTTCGGCGCTTCGGGTGCTGCCAACGCGAACGGCAGCGGTGGACGGGACTGGAGTAGCAATTCCCCTTGGTGAGTCCCTAGGGCTGGTCCTGACGGAGAGTACTGATGGCTCATGATCTCCTGGATCACGCGCAGAGCGACGCGCTCCAACGTATTCACCAGGCTCTCAGAATGGCGGTGCAGCGAATGAGCCACCATGAAGTTTATCTCCTGACGCAGCGACCTGGTGCGTTCCTGACGGGGTGGACAGGTCCACTCCATCAAGCGCGCCTTCAGGTGTGAACCCCTTCCATCTGATGCCATGGGAGCGGGTCCTGTGGAAAGAGCCGATGAGGTCGGCTTCGAGGAAGGCTTTGACCTCGTCATACTTCTTCTTGAGCTCGCCAGAGAGCTCCTCGTACGTGACCGGAGTTTCTTCCGCCATCTCTGATGTGGATGGCGAGGTGGTTGTCGTTGAAGATTGTCCCACCGGGCGTGCCAGAATGTGTTGACGTCAGAAACCCACCGGCGGGCAGTGACTGGTCAACACCGTAGAGCCGGGAACAACTAGGGCTGCGGCTGGCCCCAGTCCCTCAGAGCGACGGCCCGCAAAGCCTCCTGGTCGCGCGCCGATGCAAATTGCAAGGGCGTGCCACCTGACCTATACCTGGTCAGGAAGGTGTGGATGATGCCTCGCTTAGTTTCCTGCAGGGCACACACGTACACGTTAAATACGAGCCTCGATCGGCTCTCAGGTTGTCCTGTGAATCGGCTCATGGAGCCGATCCACCCATGATTCGTCCAAGGTGGCCGAATATATGGTGGTCCTGCTTGATCAAGATAAAGCATATGAGATCCACGACGATCTGGGGTTCTCACCGCATAATCGGATCATCCTACTCACGATTGGGCCTCGCGCTCACGCACGGTGATCGTAAGCCAGCCCTAGACAAGGCCTAAAAACCAACACTAGGTTGATCCTCGGAACGTCCTGTCTAGGGACAGCAAACTACACCCTACATGCCGCTGGATCCTCCAACCCTTTGTAAGGCCTAACTATTGCAGATATTAAACTAATCCTTGATGAATCAAGGAGCGATCGTAACGGATCATCTACTAAATAACGATCAAGCGGGGTGCCGCCCCTGCACCCATGATGAGGTACAGGACGGCTAGATGCGCAAGGGTTGCACTACGAAAGCATATGATACTAGGAACAATGCTAACCCTAACACATCTATGATAACTACGTTGCTCGCCATCAAAAAGGCTTCAGTACGAGCAACGCATGAACAACTAGGCAGGCTCGTGCTGCCTAGATCGCGAGATGCGATCTAGGCAGCATGGTGCTTACCGGAGGAACCCTCGAGACGAAGGAGTTGGCGATGCGCCGAGATTGGTTTGTGTTGAACGTTGGTTGTTGTTTATTCCATAAACCCTAGGTACATATTTATAGTCCAGGGGACTTTCTAATGTAGGCGTGCACCAAACCGTGCACGGATAAAACTCTAACTTCCAAACTAAGATGCGATCTAATATGTTACAGATACACGGGCGGTTTAGCCCAACTTGGTAAACAAGGCCGATTCACGTATTTCTTCCACGTACAATCTTCACGTCCATCTTGATCGCGGCCCACCTCTGACTTGGTCAAATTCTGGTGATAACAGTCTATCAACGAATACGAAGATAAAAATCGCCAATCAATACTTAAGGGGCTACTTAGCCTTAATGGCTCACTCAAGATGATCTATCATCATCACAATCATTACTTAACCACAACTAGGGTTTTCTTTTAAAGAAAAATAATTTCCTCTCTTTAAAAAATATTGGTTAGGGTTTCTATTTAATTCCTCGGAGAAATAGTTTCCTCTCATTGAATCTTGTTAAGATTTAATCTCCTCAAATAATAAGGTATGAGTACATGTTGACCAAGGTCAACACTTCATATTTATCCTTTGGGAAAATGATTTAAATGAGATACTACATCTCATACAATTTAAATACTAAAATGATTTAATATTCTCAAGTAATAACATATGGAGTCATGAATACTAATGTCATCACCTCACCTTGAATTACTTGAGAAAGTGATTTAAATGAGATGCTATATCTCATAGAATTTAAATACTAGTTTTGAAATATTTATATGGGCTAGAAATGACTACATAGCCATTATTTGAATCTAGCCCATGATCATTTGAAACAACCATATCATATTTTTACATAAAAAATTAGAGTATTTGAAATGTGAATTATGAGAATTTGAATCACCTCAAAATTCATTATGGTTGATTTTTAATAATTGTTTGAAGTTTAAAAACCTACTGCCTTGTTATTTTTATTCCAAGTTATCTATAATAATTGTAGGGTTGAGACCAGTGGGGTTTGATAGATAATTTCACAAGATTTCCAAATATATAAATTCATTAAATTCGGCTCAGTATATTTGATTCTATTAAATTTTGAATAGAGCAGCAGTATTGAATTTGAATTAAATGAATTAAACCAAATTTGAATTAACGGGCCACTCGGGAAAAGGAAATGGGCCAGGAGAGGGAAAAAGAGTTGGGCCAGCCCAGCAGTGCGTCTGGCACACGCGGGCCGTCCGATGAGGGGCTCCACCCGTTAGTGACTTCATAAACCCGAAGCGGTACGCGCGCGATGGATCGGACGGGCGAGAGGCATCGTCGTCTCCGACGAGAGGAGGCTACTGGCGCGGCAAGGGTAGGGGGTCGGAGAGCTCACCGGCGGTCGGCGATCATCGGCGTTCGATGTTGTCGACGACGGTGAGGCGAATGGTGGTCGTGGGAGCGGCTGGGTGGACTAATTCGACTGCTTGATCTGCGGCGGTTCCGCGGACTCCGGCGAGCGATTGGAGCTGCTCCGGCGATAAGGTGGCGAGGAGGTGGTCGAGGAGGCTCATAAGGGATAGGGGAAGCGAATGGTGTGCTCGTTTGAGGCCGGGGCTTCCTCCTTTTATAGATGCGAGAGGTGGCCGAGGCGGAGCGGCAGGTGAGTGGTGACGACGGTGCTAGAGGAAGCTAGAGGTCAGCGGGGTGGTTGCGTCGTGTTGGCGACGTCGAGGCGGTCACGACGAGCGTCGGGGCCACAACGGAGCACGGGAGCGTCGTCATCGTCCTCGCGTACTCGTGTACTGCAGCGGACGGCGTCGACCATGGCGTCGGCTACAGGATGAGCGCGGTCCAATGGGGTTGTCTAGCAGATAGCTGGGGTCGTGGTGATTGCGCGTGCGCACGGAGAGGGCGAGGGGAGGACGAAGCTAACGGTGCTGGTGCATGCTCTGTGATAACGCGTGAAGCACACGTCCGTTGGGAACCCCAAGAGGAAGGTGTGATGCGTACAGCAGCAAGTTTTCCTCGATAAGAAACCAAGGTTATCGAACCAGGAGATGAAGGCCACGTGAAGGTTGTTGGTGGAGGAGTGTAGTGCGGCGCAACACCGGTGATTCCGGCGCCAACATGGAACCTACAACACAATCAAGTACTTTGCCCCAACTTAAACAGTGAGGTTGTCAATCTCACCGGCTTGCTGAAAACAAAGGATTAAACGTATGGTGTGGAGAATGATGTTTGTTTGCGAAGAACAACAGAGAACAAAGATTGCAGTAGATTGTATTTCAGATGTAAAAGAATGGACCGGGGTCCACAGTTCACTAGTGGTGTCTCTCCAATAATATAAATAGCATGTTGGGTGAACAAATTACAGGTGGGCAATTGACAAATAAAGATTCATATACATATCATGATGATCACTATGAGATTTAATCAGGGCATTACGACAAAGAACATAGACCGCCATCCAGCATGCATCTATGCCTAAAAAGTCCACCTTCGGGTTAGCATCCGACACGTCCGTTGGGAACCCCAAGAGGAAGGTGTGATGCGCACAGCAAGTTTTCCCTCAGTAAGAAACCAAGGTTATCGAACCAGTAGGAGCCAAGAAGCATGTGAAGGTTGTTGGTGGAGGAATGTAGTGCGGCGCACAAGTGAAACCGGCGCCAACGTGGAACCTGCACAACACAATCAAAGTACTTTGCCCCAACGTAACAGTGAGGTTGTCAATCTCACCGGCTTGCTGAAAACAAAGGATTAAGCGTATCGAGTGGAAGATGGTGTTTGTTTGCAAAGAACAGTAAAGAACAATAATTGCAGTAGAATGTATTCAGATGTAAAAGAATGGACCGGGGTCCACAGTTCACTAGTGGTGTCTCTCCAATAAGATAACTAACATGTTGGGTGAACAAATTACAGGTGGGCAATTGACAAATCAAGATTCAATACATATCAACGATGATTACTATGTGATTTAATCAGGGCATTACGACAAAGTACATAGACCGCTATCCAGCATGCATCTATGCCTAAATAATCCACCTTCGGGTTATCATCCGAACCCCCTCCAGTATTAAGTTGTAAACAATAGATAATTGCATTAAGTATGGTGCGTAATGTAATCAACAAAAATATCCTTAGACAAAGCATCAATGTTTTATCCCTAGTAGCAACAGCACATCCACAACCTTAGAACTTTCTGTCACTGTCCCAGATTCAATGGAGGCATGAACCCACTATCGAGCATAATTACCCCCTCTTGGAGTTACAAGTATCAACTTGGCCAGAGCCTCTACTAGCAACGGAGAGCATGCAAGAACATAAACAACACATATATGATAGATTGATAATCAACTTAACATAGTATTCTAGATTCATCGGATCCCACCAAACACAACATGTAGCATTACAAATAGATGATCTTGATCATGTTAGGCAGCTCACAAGATCTATACAATGATAGCACAAGCGGAGAAGACAACCATCTAGCTACTGCTATGGACCCATAGTCCAAGGATGAACTACTCACGCATCAATCCGGAGCGGGCATGATGAAGTAGAGCCCCTCCGATGATTCCCCTCTCCGGCAGGGTGCCGGAGGCGATCTCCTGAATCCCCGAGATGGGATTCGCGGCGGCGGCGTCTCTGGAAGGTTTTCCATATCGTGGCTCTCGGTACAGGGGTATTCGCGACGAAGGCTATTTGTAGGCGGAAGGGTAGGTCAGGGGGCGCGAGGGCCCGGACCACGGGCGCGCCGCCTATGGTGCAGCCTCGTGGCCCCACTTCGTTATCCCTCCGGTCTTGGAAGCTTCGTGGAAAAATAGGCCCCTGGGCGTTGATTTCGTCCAATTCCGAGAATATTTCCTTACTAGGATTTCTGAAACCAAAAACAGCAGAAAATAGCAACTGGCCCTTCGGCATCTTGTTAATAGGTTAGTGCCGGAAAATGTATAATAATGCTGTAAAGTATGTATAAAACATTCAAGTATTGTCATAAAAGTAGCATGGAACATAAGAAATTATACATACGTTTGAGACGTATCAAGCATCCCCAAGCTTAGTTCCTACTCGTCCTCGAGTAGGTAAACGATAACACAAATAATTTCTGAAGTGACATGCTACCAACATAATCTTGATCAACATTATTGTAAAGCATATGAGATGAATGGAGTGATCTGAACAAAAGATTGCTAACAAAGATAATGACTAAACAAATGAATCATATAGCAAAACTTTTCATGAATAGTACTTTCAAGACAAGTATCAACAAGACTTGCATAAGAGCTAACTCATAAGCAATAAATTCTAAGTAGAATGCATTGAAGCAACACAAAGGATGATTAAGTTTCAGCAATTGCTTTCAACTTGTAACATGTATATCTCATGGATATTTGTCAACATAGAGTAATATAACAAGTGCAATAAGTAAACATGTAAGAATCAATGCACACAGTTAACACAAGTGTTTGCTTCTAAGATAGAAAGAAGTGGGTAAACTGACTCAACATAAAGTAAAAGAATGGCCCTTCGCAGAGGGAAGCATGGATTACTATTTTGTGTAGCTTTTGTTTTGAAAACATAGAAACAATTTTGTCAACGGTAGTAATAATTCATATGTGCTATGCATAATACTTCCTACAAGTTGCAAGTCTCATGCATAGAGTACTAATAGTGCTCGCACCTTGTCCTAATCAGCTCGGATAACACGGATTATCATCACATGACATATGTTTCAACCAAGTGTCACAAAGGGGTACCTCTATGCCGCCTGTACAAAGGTCTAAGGAGAAAGCACGCATTGGATTTCTCGCTTTTGATTATTCTCAACTTAGACATCCATACCGGGACAACATAGACAACAGATAATGGACTCCTCTTTTAATGCTTAAGCATTCAACAACAAATAATATTCTCATAAGAGATTGAGGTTGTATGTCCAAACTGAAACTTCCACCATGATACATGGCTTTAGTTAGCGGCCCAATGTTCTTCTCTAACATATGCATACTCAAACCATTTGATCATGAAATCGCACTTACTTCAGACAAGACGAACATGCATAGCATCTCACATGATATCCAACAAAGGTAAAAAGTTGATGGCGTCCCCAGAAACATGGTTACCGCTCAACAAGCAACTTATAAGAACTAAGACACATAACTACATATTCATCACCACAATAGTTTTTAAGCTATTTGTCCCATGAGCTATATATTGCAAAGATAAAGGAATGAAATTTTAAAGGTAGCACTCAAGTAATTTACTTTGGAATGGCAGAAAAATACCACATAGTAGGTAGATATGGTGGACACAAATGGCATGGGTTTTGGCTCAAGGTGTTTGGATGCACGAGAAGCATTTCCTCTCAGTACAAGGTTTGGGCTAGCAAGGTTGTTTGAAGCAAACAAGGTATGAACAGGTACAGCAAAACTTACACAAGAACATATTGCAAGCATTATAAGACTCTACACTGTCTTCCTTGTTGTTCAAACACTTTACCCGAAAATATCTAGACTTAGAGAGACCAATCATGCAAACCAAATTAAACAAGCTCTACGGTAGTTCTTCATTAATAGATTAAACTACATGATGCAAGAGCTTAAACATGATCTATGAGAGCTCAAACAATTGCCAAGTTATTCCAAACCATATGCAGCATTTTCTGATTCCAACCAAATAGCAATTTAACGAAGCAATTTCAGCCTTCGCCATGAACATTAAAGCATAATTAAGAACACAAGTGTTCCATATGAAAAAGCGGAGCGTAATATCTCCAATATAAGAATGATGGGATCCAACTTTATTCAAACCAAAACAAAAATAAAAGCAAACCGACGCTCCAAGTAAAGTACATAAGATGTGATGGAATAAAAATATAGTTTCACTAGAAGTGACATGATAATGTTGTCGATGAAGAAGGGGATGCCTTGGGCATCCCCAAGCTTAGATGCTTGAGTCTTCTTAAAATATGCAGGGATGAACCACCGGGGCATCCCCAAGCTTAGACCTTTCACTCTTCTTGATCATAGTATATCATCCTCTTCTCTTGACCCTTGAAAACTTCCTCCACACCAAACTTCAAGCAAACTCATTAGAGGGTTAGTGCATAATCAAAAATTCACATATTCAGAGGTGACACAATCATTATTAACACTTCTGGACATTGCACAAAGCTTCTGAAAGTTAATGGAATAAAGAAACTCATTCAACATAGCAAAAGCGGCAATACGAAATAAAAGGCAGAATCTGTCAAAAACAGAACAGTCCGTAAAGACGAATCTGGCAGGGGCACTTAACTTGCTCAAATAGAAAAACTCAAAACTAATGAAAGTTGCGTACATATATGAGGATCACGCTCGTAAATTTGCAGATTTTTTTGATTTTTCTACAGGGAAATCTGTACGAATTCATGACAGACAGCAATGTTGTTTCTGCGCAGCGATCCAAATCTAGCATCAACTTTAGCATAGAAACTTTACTTGGCACAAAAACATGATAAGGAGAGGTTGCTACAGTAGTAAACAACTTCCAAGACTCAACAATACAGTAAATAAAATGAAACATGGGTTATCTCCCAAGAAGTGCTTTTCTTTAACGCCTTTCAGCTAGGCGCAGAAAGTGCAAATCAAGTGTTTTCAAGAGATGGAGCATCAACATTACCTCGGGCTTTACGCCTACCCTTCTTACTCTTTTTCTTACTCTTTGGTTTAGGGAATACATGTCGGCCTCCCGGTGTGCATTTTAGGGTGCCTTCTCCCGTATTTATGATTGCTCCCAATAGTTTCAGCAGGGATCTTCCAAGTGTGATTTGTCCTGTTCCTACACATTCAATAACAAGATAATCAGTGGATACTGTTTTTCCAAGAATGGTTGTGTGCACACCCTCGGCTATTCCCTTAGGAATTATAACGGAGTTATCAATAAGAGTTATTCCTTCTCCCCCTTCAACAAGTCCCCAAAGTGTCAAAGATTTATAAATACTCTCAGGCATAAGACAAAATTCAGACATAATATCACAACGGGCATGAAAAGTTTCACCACCAATAATAACTTTAATAGTAGGGTTCCACATTGAGGGTTCAGAGTTCACTAAAACTTCATCAAGACGGTTACGAACATAACTATAATTTTCTTTCAAGCAAGATGCACTTATCTCAAGGGTGTTTAATCTATTATAAATGCTAATAAGAGCTGAATCAAAGTTATTAGCTGAACTATGTGATGCAACCAATTTTTTATGGCATTAAAAGCTTGATCACCATTGCAATGAAGGAAATCTCCTCCCACTATAGCATCTAAGGCATATCTATAGCGAATCATAAGCCCAAAATAAAAATTACTAAGGAGCAAACTTAGAGTCATTTGAGGTTCAGCTTTACGATAAGCATCAAAAATTCTAGACCAAGCATCTTTAAAACTCTCCTCATCTCCTTGTTTAAAAGTAAAGACTAATTCCTCAGGTGAAGAAGTAACAGGTACAGAGCTAGACATGATAACAAAAGTAAACTAAATGCAAGTAACATATTTTTTTGTGTTTTGATATAGAACTAGTAAATAAAACAGAAAGTAAAGTAACTAATTTTTTTGTGTTTTTAATATGTAGCAAACAAAACAGTAAATAAAATAAAGTAAGCAAGACAAAAACAAAGTAAAGAGATTGGAAGTGGAGACTCCCCTTGCAGCGTGTTTTGATCTCCCGACAACGGCGCGAGAAAAAGTCGTTGCCGTGGGAGGCAATTCTCCTGTGGTGTAACTTTTCTTCGGTTCGCGGCAACGCGCAGGAAAAAGTCTTCTTGGCGTAGTGATACGTCCGTTGGGAACCCCAAGAGGAAGGTGTGATGCGCACAGCAAGTTTTCCCTCAGTAAGAAACCAAGGTTATCGAACCAGTAGGAGCCAAGAAGCACGTGAAGGTTGTTGGTGGAGGAATGTAGTGCGGCGCAACACCAGTGAAACCGGCGCCAACGTGGAACCTGCACAACACAATCAAAGTACTTTGCCCCAACGTAACAGTGAGGTTGTCAATCTCACCAGCTTGCTGAAAAAAAGGATTAAGCGTATCGAGTGGAAGATGGTGTTTGTTTGCAAAGAACAGTAAAGAACAATAATTGCAATAGAATGTATTCAGATGTAAAAGAATGGACCGGGGTCCACAGTTCACTAGTGGTGTCTCTCCAATAAGATAACTAACATGCTGGGTGAACAAATTACAGGTGGGCAATTGACAAATCAAGATTCAATACATATCAACGATGATTACTATGTGATTTAATCAGGGCATTACGACAAAGTACATAGACCGCTATCAGCATGCATCTATGCCTAAGTAATCCACCTTCGGGTTATCATCCGAACCCCTCCGGTATTAAGTTGTAAACAGAGATAATTGCATTAAGTATGGTGCGTAATGTAATCAACACAAATATCCTTAGACAAAGCATCAATGTTTATCCCTAGTAGCAACAACACATCTACAACCTTAGAACTTTCTGTCACTGTCCCAGATTCAATGGAGGCATGAACCCACTATCGAGCATAATTACCCCTCTTGGAGTTACAAGTATCAACTTGGCCAGAGCCTCTACTAGCAACGGAGAGCATGCAAGAACATAAACAACACATATATGATAGATTGATAATCAACTTAACATAGTATTCTAGATTCATCGGATCCCACCAAACACAACATGTAGCATTACAAATAGATGATCTTGATCATGTTAGGCAGCTCACAAGATCTATACAATGATAGCACAAGCGGAGAAGACAACCATCTAGCTACTGCTATGGACCCATAGTCCAAGGATGAACTACTCACGCATCAATCCGGAGGCGGGCATGATGATGTAGAGCCCCTCCGGTGATGATTCCCCTCTCCGGCAGGGTGCCGGAGGCGATCTCCTGAATCCCCGAGATGGGATTCGCGGCGGCGGCGCGTCTCTGGAAGGTTTTCCGTATCGTGGCTCTCGACAGGGTATTCGCGATGAAGGCTATATGTAGGCGGAAGGGTAGGTCGGGGGCGCGCGGGGCCGGACCGGAGGACGCGTGGCCGAGGCTGGCCGCGCCGCCTATGGTCTGGCCACCTCGTGGCCCCACTTCGTTAGCCCTCCGGTCTTCTGGAAGCTTCGTGGAAAAATAGGACCCTGGGCGTTGATTTCGTCCAATTCCGAGAATATTTCCTTACTAGGATTTCTGAAACCAAAAACAGCAGAAAACAAGAACGGCACTTCGGCATCTTGTTAATAGGTTAGTGCCGAAAAATGTATAATAATGTTGTAAAGTATGTATAAAACATTCAAGTATTGTCATAAAAGTAGCATGGAACATAAGAAATTATAGATACGTTTGAGACGTATCAAGCATCCCCAAGCTTAAGTTGCAAACAACAGACAATTGCATTAAGTATGGTGCGTAATGTAATCAACACAAATATCCTTAGACAAAGCATTGATGTTTTATCCCTAGTGGCAACAGCACATCCACAACCTTAGAACTTTCTGTCACTGTCCCAGATTCAATGGAGGCATGAACCCACTATCGAGCATAAATACTCCCTCTTGGAGTTACAAGTATCAACTTGGCCAGAGCCTCTACTAGCAACGGAGAGCATGCAAGAACATAAACAACACATATATGATAGATCAATAATCAACTTGACATAGTATTCCATATTCATCGGATCCCACCAAACACAACATGTAGCATTACAAATAGATGATCTTGATCATGTTAGGCAGCTCACAAGATCTAAACATGATAGCACAAGAGGAGAAGACAACCATCTAGCTACTGCTATGGACCCATAGTCCAAGGATGAACTACTCACGCATCAATCCGGAGGCGGGCATGGTGATGTAGAGCCCTCCGGTGATGATTCCCCTCTCCGGCAGGGTGCCGGAGGCGATCTCCTGAATCCCCCGAGATGGGATTGGCGGTGGCGGTGTCTGATGCGCGTAGATGTACACGTCCGTTGGGAACCCCAAGAGGAAGGTATGATGCGCACAGCGACAAGTTTCCCTCAGTATGAAACCAAGGTTATCGAACCAGTAGGAGCCAAGAAGCACGTGAAGGTTGTTGGTAGAGGAGTGTAGTGCGGCGCAACACCAGTGAAACCGGCGCCAACGTGGAACCTGCACAACACAATCAAAGTACTTTGCCCCAACGTAACAGTGAGGTTGTCAATCTCACCGGCTTGCTGAAAACAAAGGATTAAACGTATCGAGTGGAAGATGGTGTTTGTTTGCAAAGAACAGTAAAAGCAGTAGAATGTATTCAGATGTAAAAGATTGGACCGGGGTCCACAGTTCACTAGTGGTGTCTCTCCAATAAGATAACTAACATGCTGGGTGATACGTCTCCAACGTATCGATAATTTCTTATGTTCCATGCCACTTTATTGATGATATCTACATGTTTTATACACATTATATGTCATTATTATGCGTTTTCCGGAACTAACCTATTGACGAGATGCCGAAGGCCAGTTGCTGTTTTCTGCTGTTTTGGTTTCAGAAATCCTAGTAACGAAATATTCTCGGAATCGGACGAAATCACCGCCAAAGTTCCTATTTTTCCGGAAGCTTCCAGAGCACGGAGGGATGAGAGGGGCGGGGGGCCCCACACCACACCCCGGCGCGGGCCGGGGGCGCCCCCCTAGGGTGTGGGCACCCCGTGGCCCCTCCGACTCCCTCTCGGCGCCTATTTAAGCCTCCCCGACCTAAAACACCGCCGAGACCACGATACGGAGAAAAACCTTCCGAGCCGCCGCCATCGCGAAATCAAGATTCGGGGACGAACTCTGTTCGGCACCCTGCCGGACGGGGAATTGCCCCCGGAGCCGTCTCCACCGCCGTCTCCACCGCCATCTTCACCGCCATCGCTGCCTCCATGATGAGGAGGGAGTAATTCACCCGGGGCTGAGGGCTCCGCTGTAGCTATGTGGTTCATCTCTCTCTTTATGTGATCTAGTTGAATATCGTCTATGTGCTACTCTAGTGATGTTATTAAAGTACTCTATTCCTCCTCCATGTGTGTAATGGTGATAGTGTGTGCACCGTGTGAGTACTTGGCATAGGCTATGATTATGATCTCTTGTAGATTATGAAGTTAATTATTGCTATGATGGTATTGATGTGTATTATTCCTCCTACATATGCATGATGGTGACAGTGTGCATGCTATGTTAGTTCTTGGTGTAATTATGTTGATCTATCTTGCACTCTAAGGTTATTTAAATATGAACATTGCATTGTGGAGCTTGTTAACTCCGGCATTGAGGGTTCGCGTAATCCTACGCAATGCGTTCATCATCCAACAAAAGAGTGTAGAGTAGTCCTATTATGTGATCATTGTTGAGAGTGTCCACTAGTGAAAGCAGGATCCCTAGGCCTTGCTTCCAAGCATCGAATCTCCGTTTGTTTACTGTTTTGCTGCATGTTTACTCGCTGCCATATTTTATTCAGATTACTATTACCACTCATATACATCCATATTACTTGTATTTCACTATCTCTTCGCCGAACTAGTGCACCTATACACCTGACAAGTGTATTTGGTGTGTTGGGGACACAAGAGACTTCTTGCTTTGTGGTTGCAGGGTTGCTTGAGAGGGATATCTTTGACCTCTTCCTCCCCGAGTTCGATAAACCTTGGGTAATCCACTTAAGGGAAACTTGCTGCTGTTCTACAAACCTCTGCACTTGGAGGCCCAACACTGTCTACAAGAATAGAAGCACCCGTAGACATCAAGCACTTTTGCGCCGTTGGGGAGGAAAGGTAAAAGGCACTCATACTTCGGTTCCAGGTAACAGTACTTTTCTGGCGCCATTGTGTGTGTGCTCGAAGCTATTTCCTTTAGACTCTGCAATTGCATCTTTTTGTTTCTTGTTTTTATTTTTCACTAGTTAGGCATAATGGAAAACAACAAAAAAATTAGTGAGCTTCTTATTCTATTTCCTGATTTAAGACATGGATGGTTTGATACAAAAATTAAAAAACCTATGGAACCTTATTTACATGATAGTAGCAATGTTATTAGTATGAATGCAATTACTGCTAATGCTATGAAGAAGTCTAAGCTTGGGGAAGCTAGTTTACATAAAAATAATCTTTTTAGCTCCTCCGCTTTGGAAGAAATATTTTGCTCTGATAATGCTTTATCTCCCATATGCGATAACTCTAATGATGCTTCTGATATTTTAAATCCACCTGCTGAAAGTATTCCGTATAAAATACCTAAAATTATTGAACGTGTTATGGATAACCGCTATGAAGGGGATGGAACTGTCCATCCTGGAGATCATTTACTGTTTTTGCATGAATTATGCGGGTTATTCAAGTGTGCAGGTATCTCTATGGATGAAGTGAAGAAGAAACTATTCTCTATATCGCTATCTGGTGAAGCGGCGCATTGGTATAAACTATTGAAGGACGGGCACTCTCTTGATTGGAAGGATATTGTGCCTCTATTTTATTCCAAGTTCTATCCTCCAAGTGAAATTCACAAAGATCGAAACCATATATATAATTTTTGGCCTCATGATGGAGAGAGTATTGCCCAAGCATGGGAGAGATTGAAGACTTTAATGCTCAAATGCCCCAATCATGAGCTTCCAGGTAATATCATCATTGATAATTTCTATGCAAGACTTTCTTTTCAAGATAAGACCTTGCTGGATACTACTTGTTCTGGATCATTCACGAGCAATAAAGAAGAGTTTAAAAGGGACCTTCTTGATCGGATTAAGGAGAACGCTGAAGATTGGGAGAACGACAAAGGTAAAGAGTCAGGTATAAACTATGATTATGAATGCATTGAAACTTTTATGAATACCGATAAATTTCGAAATATGAGTGCTACTTATGGTCTTGACTCTCAAGTTGCTGCAAATCTTTATAAAGCCTTTGCTTCTCATTTAGAATTGCCTAAAAAGAATTTTGATAAGTATCATGAACCTTTTAAAGAGGCTTGCATGAAGAATGACATTGTTGTTAATGATTGCAATAAGCATGCTCAAACTCCTAAGAATGCTATTTCCTATAAGCATGTTAATTTTTGTGGAATACATAGACCTTGTGGAATTAATCAAATAGAAGATGAATATTGTATCCATCACAGAAATGAAAAAACTAGAAAATGGTCTAGAGCTCTAGATGATCTTGGAGAAAAAGTGTGTGCCCTCTATCCTTTTATTTGTGAACTTTGCCATAGAGTTGGTCATTTTAATTTTCAATGTTCCTCCAATGATAATTCAAACCCCATGAGTGCTGCAAATTTGTATTGTGATGATGAAATTACTCCTAATCAGCATGATGAACTTACCTTATTTTTGAAGTGTGAAGAGTTATCAAGAAAAATTTCTTTGTTAAATATTAACGATCTTGATATTGATGATGTCCTGCATGGTTGTCTTTCTTATTGCATTGATAATAGCCATACAAATACTTACATACAAAATATTTTAGAAGATGACACCTTGCCGAAATATGATAGGACCGCTGTGTGTTTTCAACTAATTAATGAGAAGGAGGGATCCTCCCAAGTTTCTTCTATTGTTTCTAAAAGTAAATCAGGTTATGCGGACAAGCCACCCTTCAAGCCTCTTCCTCCTAAAGAAGGGAATGAGGAGAAGGAAGAAGAAGAAGAAGAAGAAGAAGAAGAAGAAGAAGAAGAAGAAGAAGAATAAAAAGAAAGAGGTAACGGCGTATCCCCGCGTGAATGAGATAACGCTAGGTAACCGTAAGTATGTTGCTCCTAATGATTATTGTGATAATGAATCTGAATACGATGATCTTCCTATGCCCTTTACATACATTAGCGATCATGATTTGAATGAGCACACTACCTTTGATATTGGAAATCTCTTTGGTACTGATTATGAAAGTAATGATGATAGCATTATTCATGTCCCCTTAAACGATGATATTGAAAGCCCTAAGCTTGGGGATGCTGTGCTTGAAGATCCTATATTTGAGACTTCTACTTTTAGTGAAAATGATGATATTACATATTCAGGTTTAGATAATTGCTATAGAGATGTATATGACACATGCTACAATTATCCTTATGAAACTTGTCATAGTTATGATGGGCTTGCCAAAAACAATTCTTTTAATATGCAACTTGTTTACCATGTTCAAATTCTTGATAATAATCTTGCTCCAATTACTATTAATGAGAATAACTCTTCTTATGCCAAAATTAATGATACTTCTATGCATATGAACCATGATAAGAATGTTTTAAGTGACGGGTATATTGTGGATTTTATCAATGATGCTACTGAAAGTTATTATGAGAGAGGGAAATATGGTTATATGCATCTTAATAATATTAAGTTTCCCCTCTTTATGTTGAGAATCTTTAAGTTACTCGTGTTTTATCCTCTTATGCTTGCCACTTTGCTCTTCATGAATTCATTTGTGTATAAGATTCTTTTGCATAGGAAGCATGTTAGGCTCAAATGTGTTTTGAATTGCCTCTTGAAGCTCTCTTTTGCTTCAAATACTATTTCTTGCGGGTGCATCACCAAAATTGTTGAGCCCATCTTAATGGCTATAAAGAAAGAACTTCTTGGGAGATAACCCATGTGTTATTTTGCTACAGTACTTTGTTTTATATTTGTGTCTTGGAAGTTGTTTACTACTGTAGCAACCTCTCCTTATCATGTTTTTGTGCCAAGTAAAGTTTCTATGTCAAAGTTGATGTTATATTTGGGATCGCTGCGCAGAAACAGCATTGCTGTCTGTCACGAATCTGGACACAGTTCTCTGTAGAAAATTCGAAAAAATCTGCCAATTTACGAGCGTGATCCTCAGATATGTACGCAACTTTCATTAGTTTTGAGTTTTTCCATTTGAGCAAGTCTGGTGCCAGTTTTAAATTCGTCTTTACGGACTGTTCTGTTTTTGACAGATTCTGCCTTTTATTTCGCATTGCCTCTTTTGCTATGTTGGATTCATTTCTTTGATCCATTAATGTCCAGTAGCATTATGCAATGTCCAGAAGTGAAAAGAATGTTTGTGTCACCTCTGAACATGTGAATTTTTGATTATGCACTAACCCTCTAATGAGTTTGCTTGAAGTTTGGTGTGAAGGAAGTTTTCAAGGATCAATAGAAGAGGGTGATATAATGTGATCGAGAAGAGTGAAAGGTCTAAGCTTGGGGATGCCCCGATGGTTCATCCCTGCATATTTTAAGAAGACTCAAGCATCTAAGCTTGGGGATGCCCAAGGCATCCCCTTCTTCATCGACAACTTATCAGGTTTCTTCTAGTGAAACTATATTTTTATTCGGTCACATCTTATGTGCTTTACTTGGAGCGTCTGTATGCTTTTGTTTTTGTTTTTGTTTGAATAAATGATTGTTTGGGAGAGAGACACGCTCCGCTGGTTCGTATGAACACATGTGTTCTTAGCTTTTAATTTTCATGGCGAAGGTTGAAACTGCTTCGTTAATTGTTATATGGTTGGAAACGGGAAATGCTACATGTAGTAATTGGTATAATGTCTTGAATAATGTGAAACTTGGCAATTGTTGTGCTCATATAGATTTTGTTTAAGCTCTTGCATCATGTACCTTGTACCCATTAATGAATAATTACATAGAGCTTGTTAAAATTTGGTTTGCATGATTGGTCTCTCTAAGTCTAGATATTTTCTGGTTGAGGTGTTTGAACAACAAGGAGACGATGTAAAGTCTTATAATGCTTACAATATGTTTATATGTGAGTCTTGCTGCACCATTTTATACTTGAGTTTGCTTCAAATAACCTTGCTAGCCTAAACCTTGTATCGAGAGGGAATACTTCTCATGCATCCAAATACTTGAGCCAATATTCATGCCATTTGTGTCCACCATACCTACCTACTACATGGTATTTCTCCGCCATTCCAAAGTAAATTGCTTGAGTGCTACCTTTAAACAATTCAAAAGTTATTACCTCTTATTTGTGTCAATGTTTTATAGCTCATGAGGAAGTAGGTGGTGTTTATCTTTCAATCTTGTTGGGCAACTTTCACCAATGGACTAGTGGCTTCATCCGCTTATCCAATAATTTTGCAAAAAGAGCTGGCAATGGGATTCCCAGTCCCAAATTAATTAACAAAAAAATAGACACTCCTCCATGGTATGTGATTGTTGGACGGCACCCGAAGGATTCGGTTAGCCATGGCTTGAGAAAGCAAAGGTGGGGAGGAGTGTCATCATAATAAAACTAAAATAAAAAGGCACTCCTTCATGGTATGAGATTGTTGGCAGGCACCCGAGGATTCGGTTAGCCATGGTTTGTGAAAGAAAGGTTGGAAGGAGTGCCACCCAAAAATAAAATAAAATGGGAGCCGCTCTTTGAAGGTTTGTCTGGCAAGGGGGTTAGAGTACCCGCTACCATTCGTTGACAACAACAAACACTCCTCAAAACTTTACTTTTATACTCTCTTGATGTTTTCAAAATAAAAGCTCTAGCACAAATATAGCAATCGATGCTTTCCTCTTTGAAGGGCCATTCTTTTACTTTATTGTTGAGTCAGTTTACCTATTCTTTCTATCTTAGAAGCAAACACTTGTGTAAATTGTGTGCATTGATTCTTACATGTTTACCTATTGCACTTGTTATATTACTTTGTGTTGACAATTATCTACGAGATATACATGTTAAAGTTGAAAGCAACCGCTGAAACTTATATCTTCCTTGTGTTGTTTCAAAGCTTTCTACTAAGAATTTATTGCTTATGAGTTAACTCTTATGCAAGACTCATTGATGCTTGTCTTGAAAGTATTATTCATGAAAAGTCTTTGTTATGTGATTCATTTGTTTACTCATTATCTTCATCATTGCTTCGAATCTCTGCATTTATCTCATGTGCTTTACAATAGTATGATCAAGGATATGATGGCATGTCACTTCAGAAATTATCTTTGTTATCGTTTTACCTGCTCGGGACGAGCAGAACTAAGCAGGGATGCGATACGTCTCAACGTATCGATAATTTCTTATGTTCCATGCCACTTTATTGATGATATCTACATGTTTTATACACATTATATGTCATTATTATGCGTTTTTCGGAACTAACCTATTGACGAGATGCCGAAAGGCCATTCCTGTTTTCTGCTGTTTTTGGTTTCAGAAATCCTAGTAACGAAATATTCTCAAATCACCGCCAAAGTTCCTATTTTTCCCGGAAGCTTCCAGAGCACCGGAGGAGGATGAGAGGGGAGCCAGGGGGCCCCACACCACACCCCGGCGCGGGCCAGGGGGGGCGCGCCCCCCTAGGGTGTGGGCACCCCGTGGCCCCTCCGACTCCCTCTCGGCGCCTATTTAAGCCTCCCTGACCTAAAAACACCGCCAGAGACCACGATACGGAGAAAAACCTTCCAGAGCCGCCGCCATCGCGAAATCAAGATTCGGGGGACAGAACTCTCTGTTCCGGCACCCTGCCGGACGGGGAATTGCCCCCGGAGCCGTCTCCACCGCCGTCTCCACCGCCATCTTCACCGCCATCGCTGCCTCCATGATGAGGAGGGAGTAATTCACCCCCGGGGCTGAGGGCTCCGCTGTAGCTATGTGGTTCATCTCTCTCTTTATGTGATCTAGTTGAATATCGTCTATGTGCTACTCTAGTGATGTTATTAAAGTACTCTATTCCTCCTCCATGTGTGTAATGGTGATAGTGTGTGCACCGTGTGAGTACTTGGCATAGGCTATGATTATGATCTCTTGTAGATTATGAAGTTAATTATTGCTATGATGGTATTGATGTGTATTATTCCTCCTACATATGCATGATGGTGACAGTGTGCATGCTATGTTAGTTCTTGGTGTAATTATGTTGATCTATCTTGCACTCTAAGGTTATTTAAATATGAACATTGCATTGTGGAGCTTGTTAACTCCGGCATTGAGGGTTCGCGTAATCCTACGCAATGCGTTCATCATCCAACAAAAGAGTGTAGAGTAGTCCTATTATGTGATCATTGTTGAGAGTGTCCACTAGTGAAAGCAGGATCCCTAGGCCTTGCTTCCAAGCATCGAATCTCCGTTTGTTTACTGTTTTGTTGCATGTTTACTCGCTGCCATATTTTATTCAGATTACTATTACCACTCATATACATCCATATTACTTGTATTTCACTATCTCTTCGCCGAACTAGTGCACCTATACACCTGACAAGTGTATTTGGTGTGTTGGGGACACAAGAGACTTCTTGCTTTGTGGTTGCAGGGTTGCTTGAGAGGGATATCTTTGACCTCTTCCTCCCTGAGTTCGATAAACCTTGGGTAATCCACTTAAGGGAAACTTGCTGCTGTTCTACAAACCTCTGCTCTTGGAGGCCCAACACTGTCTACAAGAATAGAAGCACCCGTAGACATCACTGGGTGAACAAATTACAGGCAAGCAATTGACAAATAAAGATTCAATACATATCAAAGATGATTACTATGTGATTTAATCAAGGCATTACGACAAAGTACATAGACCGCTATCCAGCATGCATCTATGCCTAAATAATCCACCTTCGGTTATCATCCGAACCCCTTCCAGTATTAAGTTGCGAACAACAGATAATTGCATTAAGTATGGCGCGTAATGTAATCAACACAAATATCCTTAGACAAAGCATCAATGTTTTATCCCTAGTAGCAACAACACATCCACAACCTTAGAACCTATTGTCACGATCCCAGATTCAATGGAGGCATGAACCCACTATCGAGCATAATTACTCCCTCTTGGAGTTACAAGTATCAACTTGGCCAGAGCCTCTACTAGCAACGGAGAGCATGCAAGAACATAAACAACACATATATGATAGATTGATAATCAACTTAACATAATATTCTATATTCATCGGATCCCGCCAAACACAACATGTAGCATTACAAATAGATGATCTTGATCATGTTAGGCAGCTCACAAGATCTAAACAATGATAGCACAAGCGGAGAAGACAACCATCTAGCTACTGCTATGGACCCATAGTCCAAGGATGAACTACTCACGCATCAATCCGGAGGCGGGCATGATGATGTAGAGCCCCTCCGGTGATGATTCCCCTCTCCGGCAGGGTGCGGAGGCGATCTCTGAATCCCCCGAGATGGGATTCGGCGGCGGCGTCTCTGCAAGGTTTTCCGTATCGTGGCTCTCGGTACAGGGGGTTTCACGACGGAGGCTTTAAGTAGGAGGTCAAAGGGCGTCACGAGGCCCACAATAGGGCCGCGGCCAGGGCCTGGGCCGCGCCGCCCGGTGTGTGGGCCCTCGTGGCCCCGTCGTCTACCTTTCGGTCTTGGAAGCTTCGTGTAAAAATAGGCCCCTGGGCGTTGATTTCGTCCAACGAGAATATTTCCTTACTAGGATTTCTGAAACCAAAAAACAGCAACTGGCACTTCGGCATCTTGTTAATAGGTTAGTGCCTGAAAATGTATAATAATGCTGTAAAGTATGTATAAAACATTCAAGTATTGTAATAAAAGTAGCATGGAACATAAGAAATTATAGATACGTTTGCGACGTATCAGTGTCTCTGGAAGTTTTTCCGTATCGTGGCTCTCGGTACTAGGGTTTTCGCGACGGAGAGTTTAAGTAGGCGGAAGGGCACAGGGGACTCGAGGGGCCCACCCCATAGGGTGGCGCGGGCCCATCCTTGGCCGCGCCGCCCTATGGTGGCGGCTCCTCGTGGCCCCACTTCGTATCCTCTTCGGTCTTCTGGAAACTCCGTGGAAAAATAAGACCGTGGGCTTTTGTTTCGTCAATTCCGAGAATATTTCTGTTAGGATTTCTGAAACCAAAAACAACAGAAAACGAGAACTGGTGCTTCAGCATCTTGTTAATAGGTTAGTGCGGAAAATGCATCAAAACATCATAAAGTGTGAACAAAACATGTAGGTATTGTCATAAAACTAGCATGGAACATAAGAAATTATAGATACGTTGGAGACGTATCAAGCATCCCCAAGCTTAGTTCCTACTCGCCCTTGAGTAGGTAAACGATAAAAACAATAATTTCTGAAGTGACATGCTACCAACATAATCTTGATCAACATTATTGTAAAGCATATGAGATGAATGGAGTGATTCGAAGCAATAGATTGCTAACAAAGAGATAATGACTAAACAACTGAATCATATAGCAAAACTTTTCATGAATAGTACTTTCAAGACAAGTATCAACAAGACTTGCATAAGAGCTAACTCATAAAGCAATAGATTCAAAGTAGAAGGTTTCGAAGCAACACAAAGGATGATTAAGTTTCAGCAATTGCTTTCAACTTGTAACATGTATATCTCATGGATATTTGTCAACATAAAGTAATATAACAAGTGCAATAAGTAAACATGTAAGAATCAATGCACACAGTTGACACAAGTGTTTGCTTCTAAGATAGAAAGAAGTAGGTAAACTGACTCAACATAAAGTAAAAGAAAGGCCCTTCGCAGAGGGAAGCATGGATTACTATTTTTGTGCTAGAGCTTTTATTTTGAAAACATAGAAACAATTTTGTCAACGGTAGTAATAATTCATATGTGTTATGCATAAAACTTCCTACAAGTTGCAAGCCTCATGCATCGAATACCAATAGTGCCCGCACCTTGTCCTAATTAGCTTGGATTTACATGGATTATCATTGCATAACATATGTTTCAACCAAGTGTCACAAAGGGGTACCTCTATGCCGCCTGTACAAAGGTCCAAGGAGATAAATCGCATTTGATTTCTCATTTTTGATAGATCTCAACTAAGGACATCCATACCGGGACAACATAGAAAACAGATAATGGACTCCTCTTTAATGCATAAGCATTCAACAACAGATAATATTCTCATAAGAGATTGAGGATTAATGTCCAAACTGAAAACTTCCACCATGATACATGGCTTTGGTTAGCGGCCCAATGTTCTTCTCTAACAATATGCATACTCAAACCATTTGATCATGATAAATCACCCTTACTTCAGACAAGACGAACATGCATAGCAACTCACATGATATTCAACAAAGGTGTAAAAAGTTGATGGCGTCCCCAGAAACATGGTTACCGCTCAACAAGCAACTTATAAGAACTAAGATACATAGCAACATATTCATCACCACAATAGTTTTTAAGCTATTTTCCCATGAGCTATATATTGCAAAGACAAAGGAATGAAATTTTAAAGGTAGCACTCAAGTAATTTACTTTGGAATGGCAGAAAAATACCACATAGTAGGTAGTTATGGTGGACACAAATGGCATGGGTTTTGGCTCAAGGTGTTTGGATGCACGAGAAGCATTTCCTCTCAGTACAAGGCTTAGGCTAGCAAGGTTGTTTGAAGCAAACACAAGTATGAACAGGTACAACAAAACTTACACAAGAACATATTGCAAGCATTATAAGACTCTACACTGTCTTCCTTGTTGTTCAAACACTTTTACCAGAAAATATCTAGACCTTAGAGAGATCAATCATGCAAACCAAATTTCAACAAGCTCTACGGTAGTTCTCCACTAATAGATTTAAACTACATGATGCAAGAGCTTAAACATGATCTATGAGAGCTCAAAACAATTGCCAAGTATCAAATTATTCAAGACCATATGAAGCATTTTCTGATTCCAACCAAATAGCAATTAACGAAGCAGTTTTCAGCCTTCGCCATGAACATTAAAGCATAACTAAGAACACAAGTGTTCAAATGAAAAAGCGGAGCGTGTATATCTCCAATACAAGGATTGTGGGATCCAAATTTATTCAAACAAAAACAAAAACAAAAGCAAACATACGCTCCAAGTAAAGTTCATAAGATGTGACGGAATAAAAATATAGTTTCACTAGAAGTGACCTGATAAGTTGTGAAGAAGGGGGTGCCTTGGGCATCCCCAAGCTTAGATGCTTGAGTCTTCTTGAAATATGCAGGGATGAACCACGGGGCATCCCCAAGCTTAGAATTTTCACTCTTCTTGATCATATTGTATCATCCTCTTCTCTTGACCCTTGAAAACTTCCTTCACACCAAACTTTAAGCAAACTCATTAGAGGGTTAGTGCATAATCAAAAATTCACATATTCAGAGGTGACATAATCATTCTTAACACTTCTGGACATTACCCAAGGCTACTGAAAGTTAATGGAACAAAGAAATCCACTCAACATAGCAAAAGAGGCAATGCGAAATAAAAAGGCAGAATCTATCAAAACAGAACAGTCCGTAAAGACGAATTTTTCTGAGGCACTTAACTTGCTCAGATGGAAAAACGCAAAACTAATGAAAGCTGCGTACATATCTAAGGATCACGCACGTAAATTGGCAGATTTTTTTGATTCTTCTACAGAGAGAAGGACGCGAATTCGTGACAGACAGCAAATCTGTTTCTGCGCAGAAATCCAAATCTAGTATCAACCTTACTATAGAGACTTTACTTGGCACAAAAACATGATAAGGAGAGGTTGCTACAGTAGTAACAACTTCCAAGACTCAACAATACAGTAGTAAAATAAAACATGGGTTATCTCCCAAGAAGTGCTTTTCTTTAACGCCTTTCAGCTAGGCGCAGAAAGTGCAAATCAAGTAACATCAAGAGAAGAAGCATCAACATCATAATTTGTTCTACAAACACAATTTGTTGCAGAGGGTACCTTAGATGCTCCATTATCTAAATTTCCCATGGTGGTGCTAGGGGTTTTATCAATTTTAGGCCTATAATAATTCTTTGGTTTAGGCACCTTAGAGACATACATGAATTTTTGCTCTTTACCCACATAAGCTTTCTCCTTAAACTTAAGAGAAGAAAAAGTTGAACCCAAGGTTCCCATAGCTTCTTCAAGTTCACTAATCCTATTGGTTTGATTATCATGGATAACACAAGTTTCTAGGATAGCAATTCTTTCATTAATTCCTCCTAGGGATTTATCAAGTTTATCAGTATTATCAAGTAATATTCCCAATTTAGTCTCAACACTTGGAAGATTTTTCTCTATGGTTTCCAACTTTTTCATGACATCCTCAAGAGAGATTTCAATTTTAACTTCATTAACAGGTGGTATTCCAACTAGACTCTCAATGATGCAACTAGCTTCTAAAGCGGGAGTACCTAGGAAATTACCTCCCGAAAGAGTATCAAGAACATACCTATTCCAGCTAGATATACCAACATAAAAGTTCCTAAGAAGGATAATAGTGGAGTGTTTCTTAATGCACCTATGATGAGCATTACTAATTCTGTACCAAGCATCTTTAAAACTTTCTCCACCTTGTTGCTTAAAAGAACGAACTTCAACTTCAGGATTACTCATTTTAGCAGTAATAAAAGTAAACTAAGAAAACAGAATACAGTAAAAACAAGTAACTAATTTTTTTGTGTTTTTGATATAGAGAAAGCAAGACAGAAAATAAACAACTAATATTTTTGTGTTTTTGATATAAAGCAAACAATACAGAAAATAAAATAAAGTAAAGTAAGATAATAAAAAAAGTAAAGAGATTGGATGTGAGAGACTCCCCTTTGATACGTCTCCGACGTATCGATAATTTCTTATGTTCCATGCTACATTATTGATGATATCTACATGTTTTATACATATTATATGTCGTATTTACGCATTTTCTGGAACTAACCTATTAACAAGATGCCGAAGAGCCGCTTGTTTTGCTGTTTTTGGTTTCATAAATCCTAGTGAAATATTCTCGGAATTGGACGAAATCAACGCCCGGGTCCTATTTTTGCACGAAGCTTCCAGAAGTCCGAAGAGGAGACGAAGTGGGGCCATGAGGTGGGGACACACCAAGGCGGCGCGGCCCAAGCCCTGGCCACGCCGCCCTAGTGTGTGGGCCCCCATGACGCCCTTTGACCTACCCTTTCGCCTACTTAAAGCCTCCGTCGTGAAACCCCGGTGCGAGGCCACGATACGGAAAACCTTCCAGAGACGCCGCCGCCGCGAATCCCATCTCGGGGGATTCAGGAGATCGCCTCCGGCACCCTGCCGGAGAGGGCAATCATCTCCCGGAGGACTCTTCATCGCCATGATCGCCTCCGTGATGAGTGAGTAGTTCACCCCTGGACTATGGGTCCATAGCAGTAGCTAGATGGTCGTCTTCTCCTAATTGTGCTTCATTGTTGGATCTTGTGAGCTGCCTAACATGATCAAGATCATCTATCTGTAATACTATATGTTGTGTTTGTCGGGATCCGATGGATAGAGAATACTATGTTATGGTGATTATCAATCTATTATTTATGTGTTGTTTATGATCTTGCATGCTCTCCGTTATTAGTAGAGGCTCTGGCCAAGTTTTTGCTCTTAACTCCAAGAGGGAGTATTTATGCTCGATAGTGGGTTCATGCCTCCATTAAATCTGGGACAGTGACAGAAAGTTCTAAGGTTGTGGATGTGCTGTTGCCACTAGGGATAAAACATTGATGCTATGTCTAAGGATGTAGTTGTTGATTACATTACGCACCATACTTAATGCAATTGTCTGTTGCTTTGCAACTTTCGGATGATAACCTGAAGGTGGACTTTTTAGGCATAGATGCATGCTGGATGGCGGTCTATGTACTTTGTTGTAATGCCCAATTAAATCTCACTATATTTATCAGATCATGTATGTGCATTGTTATGCCCTCTTTATTTGTCAATTGCCCGACTGTAATTTGTTCACCCAACATGCTTTTATCTTATGGGAGAGACACCTCTAGTGAACTGTGGACCCCGGTTCTATTCTTTACATCGCATACAATCTACTGCAATACTTGTTTTACTGTTTTCTTCGCAAACAATCATCTTCCACACAATACGGTTAATCCTTTGTTACAGCAAGCCGGTGAGATTGACAACCTCACTGTTTCGTTGGGGAAAGTACTTTGGTTGTGTTGTGCAGGTTCCACGTTGGCGCCGGAATCCCTGGTGTTGCGCCGCATTACATTTCGCCACCATCAACCTTCAACGTGCTTCTTGACTCCTACTGGTCCGATTAAACCTTGGTTTCTTCTGAGGAAACTTGCACTGGCGCATCATACCTTCCTCTTGGGGTTCCCAACGGACGTGTACATCTACGCGCATCAAGCAAATTTCTGGCGCCGTTGCCGGGGATCTGAAGAAAATTTACATCACAAAGATTTCTAACTCCCACGTCAACTACACGCCAGCAAGTAAATTTCTGGCGCCGTTGCCGGGAGATCAAGACACGCTGCAAGGGGAGTCTCCACTTCCCAATCTCTTTACTTTGTTTTTGTCTTGCTTTATTTTATTTACTACTTTGTTTGCTGCACCTAAACAAAACACACAAAAATTAGTTGCTAGTTTTACTTTATTTATTGTCTTGCTCTCTATATCAAAAACACACAAAAAATTAGTTACTTGCATTTACTTTATCTAGTTTGCTTTATTTACTGTTGCTAAAATGAATACCCCTGAAAATACTAAGTTGTGTGACTTCACAAACACAAATAATAATGATTTCTTATGCACACCTATTGCTCCACCTGCTACTACAACAGAATTCTTTGAAATTAAACCTGCTTTACTGAACCTTGTTATGAGAGATCAATTTTCTGGTGTTAGTTCTGATGATGCTGCTGCCCATCTTAATAATTTTGTTGAACTTTGTGAAATGCAAAAATATAAGGATGTAGATGGTGATATTATTAAATTGAAATTGTTTCCTTTCTCATTAAGAGGAAGAGCTAAAGATTGGTTGCTATCTTTGCCTAAGAATAGTATTGATTCATGGACTAAATGTAAGGATGCTTTTATTGGTAGATATTATCCTCCCGCTAAAATTATATCTTTGAGAAGTAGCATAATGAATTTTAAGCAATTAGATACTGAACATGTTGCTCAAGCATGGGAGAGAATGAAAACTTTGGTAAAGAATTGCCCAACCCATGGACTGACTACTTGGATGATCATCCAAACCTTCTATGCAGGACTAAATTTTTCTTCACGGAATTTATTGGATTCAGCTGCTGGAGGTACCTTTATGTCCATCACTTTGGGGGCGGCTACAAAGCTTCTTGATGATATGATGATAAATTACTCTGAATGGCACACGGAAAGAGCTCCACAAGGTAAGAAGGTAAATTCTGTTGAAGAAACCTCTTCCTTGAGTGATAAGATTGATGCTATTATGTCTATGCTTGCAAATGGTAGATCTCATATTGATCCTAATAATGTTCCTTTAGCTTCATTGGTTGCTCAATAAGAAAATGTTGATGTGAATTTCATTAAGAACAATAATTTCAACAACAATGCTTATAGGAATAATTATGGTAACAACAACTATAGGCCATATCCTTCTAATAATGGTAATGGTTATGGTAATTCTTATGGTAATTCTTACAACAATAATAAGAGTGTACCCTCTGGTCTTGAAGTGATGCTTAAAGAATTTATTAGTACACAAACTGCTTTCAATAAAACTGTTGAAGAAAAGCTTAGTAAAATTGATATTCTTGCTTCTAAGGTTGATAGTCTTGCTCTTGATGTTGATCTTTTAAAATTGAAAGTTATGCCTGAGGAAGTTCAAGATGCTAGGTTTGCTAAAACAAATGCCATCCAAGTTCGAATTAATGATAATATTAGATTGTTGGCTGAATTGCATGCTAGGTGGGATAGAGAAGAAAAAGAAAAACTTGCTAAAGAGAATAATGTAGCTAAAGTATGGACTATTACCACCACTAGTAATGTTGATTCTTCACATGTTGCTGCACCTCCTACTATCAATGGTAAAATAATTGGTGTTGGCAATGTTTCTACTCCTAGTGCAAAGCGCACAAAATTGCCTGAAACTGCTGAAACTGCTGTTTGTGATAAAACTGCTGAAATTTTTCAAAATATTGGTGACAATGATTCCATTGCTGTAGAACATAATGGTTTAGATTTTGATGATTGTCATATTACTGAAGTTATAAAGTTCTTACAAAAACTTGCTAGAAGTCCCAATGCTAGTGCTATAAATTTAGCCTTTACAAAACATATTACAAATGCTCTCATTAAAGCTAGGGAAGAGAAATTAAAACTTGAAGCTTCTATTCCTAGGAAGTTAGAAGATGGTTGGGAGCCCATCATTAAAATGAAATTCAATGACTTTGAATGTAATGCTTTATGTGATCTTGGTGCAAGTATTTCTGTTATGCCTAAGAAAATTTATGATATGCTTGACTTGCCACCATTGAAGAATTGTTATTTGGATGTTAATCTTGTCGATAATGTTAAAAAGAAACCTTTGGGGAGGATTGATAATGTGCGCATTACGGTTAACAATAACCTTGTCCCCGTTGATTTTGTTGTCTTGGATATCGAATGCAATGCATCTTGTCCTATTGTGTTGGGAAGACCTTTTCTTCGAACCATTGGTGCTGTTATTGATATGAGGGAAGGTAATATTAAATATCAATTTCCTCTCAAGAAAGGTATGGAACACTTCCCTAGAAAGAGAATGAAGTTGCCTTTTGATTCTATTATTAGAACAAGTTATGATGTTGATGCTTCTACTCTTGATGTTACTTGATTTGCACTTTCTGCGCCTAGCTGAAAGGCGTTAAAGAAAAGCGCTTATGGGAGACAACCCATGTTTTTACTACAGTACTTTGTTTTATATTTGAGTCTTGGAAGTTTTTTACTACTGTAGCAACCTCTCCTTATCATGTTTTTGTGCCAAGTAAAGTTTCTATGTTAAAGTTGATGTTATATTTGGGATCGCTGCGCAGAAACAGCATTGCTGTCTGTCACGAATTCTGGCATAAGTCTCTGTAGAAAATTCGAAAAAATCTGCAAAATTACGAGCGTGATCCTCAGATATGTACGCAACTTTCATTAGTTTTGAGTTTTTCCATTTGAGCAAGTCTAGTGCCCCTTTCAGGTTCGTCTTTACGGACTGTTCTGTTTTTGACAGATTCTGCCTTTTATTTCGCATTGCCGTATTTGCTATGTTGGATGAATTCTTTTGATCCACTAATGTCCAGTAGCTTTGTGCAATGTCCAGAAGTGTTAAGAATGATTGTGTCACCTCTGAATATGTGAATTTTTAATTGTGCACTAACCCTCTAATGAGTTTGCTTGAAGTTTGGTGTGAAGGAAGTTTTCAAGGGTCAAGAGAGGAGTATGATATACTATGATCAAGAGGAGTGAAAGCTCTAAGCTTGGGGATGCCCCCGTGGTTCATCCCTGCATATTTTAAGAAGACTCAAGCGTCTAAGCTTGGGGATGCCCAAGGCATCCCCTTCTTCATCGACAACATCATCAGGTTCCTCCCCTGAAACTATATTTTTATTCAGTCACATCTTGTGTTCTTTACTTGGAGCATCGGTTTGTTTTGTTTTTTGTTTTTGTTTGAATAAAATGGATCCTAGCATTCTGTGTGGGAGAGAGACACGCTCCGCTGTTGCATATGGACAAATATGTCCTTAGGCTTTACTCATAATATTCAAGGCGAAGTTTCTTCTTCGTTAAATTGTTATATGGTTGGAATTGGGAAATGCTACATGTAGTAATTCTAAAATGTCTTGGATAATGTGATACTTTGCAATTGTTGTGCTCATGTTTAAGCTCTTGCATCATATACTTTGCACCCACTAATGAAGAAATACATAGAGCTTGCTAAAATTTGATTTGCATATTTGGTCTCTCTAAGGTCTAGATAATTTCTAGTATTGAGTTTTGAACAACAAGGAAGACGGTGTAGAGTCTTATAATGTTTACAATATGTCTTTTATGTGAGTTTTGCTGCACCGGTTCATCCTTGAGTTTGCTTCAAATAACCTTGCTAGCCTAAACCTTGTATCGAGAGGGAATACTTCTCATGCATCCAAAATCCTTGAGCCAACCACTATGCCATTTGTGTCCATCATACCTACCTACTACATGGTATTTTCCGCCATTCCAAAGTAAATTGCTTGAGTGCTACCTTTAAAATTCCATCATTCGCCTTTGCAATATATATCTCATGGGACAAAATAGCCTTAAAAACTATTGTGGTATTGAATATGTACTTATGCACTTTATCTCTTATTAAGTTGCTTGTTGTGCGATAACCATGCTCTGGGGACGCCATCAACTATTCTTTGTTGAATATCATGTGAGTTGCTATGCATGTCCGTCTTGTCTGAAGTAAGAGAGATCTACCACCTTAATGGTTGGAGCATGCATATTGTTAGAGAAGAACATTGGGCCGCTAACTAAAGCCATGAATCATGGTGGAAGTTTCAGTTTGGACATATATCCTCAATCTCATATGAGAATAATAATTGTTGCTACATGCTTATGCATTAAAGAGGAGTCCATTGTTGTCCATGTTGTCCCGGTATGGATGTCTAAGTTGAGAATAATCAAAAGCGAAAAAAATGCGAGCTTTCTCCTTAGACCTTTGTACAGGCGGCATAGAGGTACCCCTTTGTGACACTTGGTTGAAACATGTGTATTGCGATGATCCGGTAGTCCAAGCTAAGTAGGACAAGGTGCGGGCACTATTAGTATACTATGCATGAGGCTTGCAACTTGTAAGATATAATTTACATAACTCATATGCTTTATTACTACCGTTGACAAAATTGTTTCATGTTTTCAAAATAAAAGCTCTAGCACAAATATAGCAATCGATGCTTTCCTCTTTGAAGGACCTTTCTTTTACTTTTATTGTTGAGTCAGTTTACCTATCTCTCTCCACCTTAAGAAGCAAACACTTGTGTGAACTGTGCATTGATTCCTACATACTTGCATATTGCACTTGTTATATTACTTTATGTTGACACTATCCATGAGATATACATGTTATAAGTTGAAAGCAACCGCTGAAACTTAATCTTCCTTTGTGTTGCTTCAATACCTTTACTTTGATTTATTGCTTTATGAGTTAACTCTTATGCAAGACTTATTGATGCTTGTCTTGAAGTACTATTCATGAAAAGTCTTTGCTTTATGATTCATTTGTTTACTCATGTCATTACCATTGTTTTGATCGCTGCATTCATTACATATGTTTACAATAGTATGATCAAGATTATGATGGCATGTCACTCCAGAAATTATCCTTGTTATCGTTTGCCTGCTCGGGACGAGCAGAACTAAGCTTGGGGATGCTGATACGTCTCCGACGTATCGATAATTTCTTATGTTCCATGCTACATTATTGATGATATCTACATGTTTTATACACATATATGTCGTATTTACGCATTTTTGGAACTAACCTATTAACAAGATGCCGAAGAGCCAGTTGCTGTTTCTCTGCTGTTTTTGGTTTCAGAAATCCTAGTAAGGAAATAATCAACGCCCGGGTCCTGTTTTTGCGAAGCTTCCAGACCGAAGAGGACGAAGTGGGGCCACGAGGTGGGGACACACCAAGGCGCGGCCCAAGCCCGGCCGCGCCGCCCTATGTGTGGGCCCCGTGGCACGCTTTGACCTACCCTTTCGCCTACTTAAAGCCTCCGTCGCGAAACCCCCAGTACGAGAGCCACGATACGGAAAACCTTCCGGAGCGCGCCGCCGCGAATCCCATCTCGGGGATTCAGGAGATCGCCTCCGGCACCCTGCCGGAGAGGGGATCATCTCCCGGAGGACTCTTCATCGCCATGATCGCTCCGGAGTGATGAGTGAGTAGTTCACCCTGGACTATGGGTCCATAGTATAGCTAGATGGTCGTCTTCTCCTAATTGTGCTTCATTGTTGGATCTTGTGAGCTGCCTAACATGATCAAGATCATCTATCTCGTAATACTATATGTTGTGTTTGTCGGGATCCGATGGATAGAGAATACTATGTTATGGTGATTATCAATCTATTATTTATGTGTTGTTTATGATCTTGCATGCTCTCCGTTATTAGTAGAGGCTCTGGCCAAGTTTTTGCTCTTAACTCCAAGGGAGTATTTATGCTCGATAGTGGGTTCATGCCTCCATTGAATCTGGGACAGTGACAGAAAGTTCTAAGGTTGTGGATGTGCCGTTGCCACTAGGGATAACACATTGATGCTATGTCTAAGGATGTAGTTGTCGATTACATTACGCACCATACTTTATGCAATTATGTGCTTTTGCAACTTAATGCGGAAGGGGTTCGGATGATAACCTGAAGGTGGACTTTTTAGGCATAGATGCATGTTGGATGGCGGTCTATGTACTTTGTCGTAATGCCAAATTAAATCTCACTATATTTATCATATCATATATGTGCATTGTTATGCCCTCTTTATTTGTCAATTGCCCGACTGTAATTTGTTCACCCAACATGCTTTTATCTTATGGGAGAGACACCTCTAGTGAACTGTGGACCCCGGTCCTATTCTTTACATCGCATACAATCTACTGCAATACTTGTTTTCTGTTTTCTTCGAAACAATCATCTTCCACACAATACGGTTAATCCTTTGTTACGGCAAGCCGGTGAGATTGACAACCTCAGTGTTTCGTGGGGCAAAGTACTTTGGTTGTGTTGTGCAGGTTCCACGTTGGCGCCGAATCCCTGGTGTTGCGCCGCATCACATTTCGCCACCATCAACTTCAACGTGCTTCTTGACTCCTACTGGTCCGATTAAACCTTGGTTTCTTACTGAGGGACTTGCCACTGTGCACATCATACCTTCCTCTTGGGGTTCCCAACGGACGTGTACATCTACGCGCATCACCCTTGCAGCGTGTCTTGATCTCCCCGGCAACGGCGCCAGAAAAAGAACTTGATAACGCGTGAAGCACACGTCCGTTGGGAACCCCAAGAGGAAGGTGTGATGTCGACGGCAAGTTTTCCTCGATCAAGGTTATCGAACCGTAGGAGATGAAGGCCACGTGAAGGTTGTTGGTGGAAAGTGTAGTGTGGCGCAACACAGCTCAGCGTGCATTCCCACACAACTGATCCCGCCGACCCTCCCCCAGCTTAACAAAGTGAGGTTGTCAATCTCACCGGCTTGCTGAAAACAAAGTTAAACGTATGTGTGGAGAATATTTGTTCTGAAGAACAACAGAGAACAGAGATTGCAGTAGATTTATTTCAGATGTAAAAGAATGGACCGGGGTCCATAGTTCACTAGTGGTGTCTCTCTAATAAGATAAATAGTGACGAGGCGGTTCCTCGGCAATGCCCACCATGAGGGGCTTGGGTTTTAGAGAAAGGCGACGACGGAAGTTCCGGGAGCGAGGCGGTACACGACGTACCCAGGTTCACGCCCCCGCGGTGGAGGGTCGCTACGTCCTGCTAGCAATCCACTATATGAATATATGTATACAGGGGGCCGCCATAGGCGGAGTTGTTGGATCTAGTCTAGTTCTAATCCGCGGGTTGCGGTGTCTAGGCGTGTTGCCTCTAAAATTATGTTTCTGATTGTGTGTCCCTAAGGGGTGCCCCTGCCTGGCTTTATATATCAGCCAAGCTAGGGTTTACAAGAGTCCTAGTAGGATTCATATTGGAGTCTTCTTTCCTTGTAGTCCAAGTTGAGGCGCGTGCAGGTCCAGCTTGTCGAGTCCTTGTGCTGGTCCAGCTTCATAGTTTGCACCGGGTATGGCAATGTCGAGTACCCGAAGGGTTATGCCCACATCAGTAGCCCCCGAGTGTCTGGCCGAAGTGAAGCTTCGGGCAGGGACTAAAGTTGTCTTCGCCGAATGTCTTGATCATCTGTTGAATCTTGTGCTTGATGTAGAGTCGAAGTTGCTTTCTGTCGGGTGCGCGAAGCGCTCCCGATGGGAGTAGCCCCCGAGTCTATGGGCGGATGCTTGCAGCCACGCATAGACTCAAGTTGTACTACTCGAAGATCTTGATTGTTGATGCCGATGTCTTCAACTTTATTCTTCTTTGTTGGCGAGGTTGCCATATTTTTTATCGGGTGCGCGACTAGCGCTCCCGATGGGAGTAGCCCCCGAGCCTGTAGATAAATATGAAATAGTTATGTATAGGGTGTAAAAAATGCTAAGTCAAACACCGTAGACTTTTTCAAGTTCCGAGAACTTGATGCCGATGACTCTGATGATGCCATAGATAGAGGAGTTGATGATTCAGATGATATCCCAGAGGAGCCGATGATTGAGATGATGGCCCTGAGGGGAGCCGATGATTCGGATGATACCCAGGAGGAGCCGATGATTCGGATGATGGCCCAGAGGAGCCGATGATTGAGATGATGGCCCTGAGGGGAGCCGATGATTCGGATGATGGCCCAGAGGAGTCGATGATTGGGATGATGGCCCAGAGGAGCCGATGATTGAGATGATGGCCCTGAGATGTAAATAGATAGTTTAGCTACTTCATCCAGCGTTTGGATTGCGTAGTTGACATTTAACCCGGTAGATACATGTGTATGTATTTGTCGTGTTGATGCCGTTGGCATATTTTGTAGGAGCAAATCTTAATTGTCCGTTTAAACGTTTTTGTATTCGTTGGTCAGCAAATTATTTGAGTGATCAGCTCGTGTTGCGGGTCTTGCTAAACCCGTTGTATGTGCAACTTTGCTTTCAACCGATGTATGTTCTGCCGATGAGCCCGTTGTTCTTTGATATTTCCATAAGTAAAATATCGAACGTGGGTTGTTTTATATATATTTCATGATCCTTGCTATCTGCGGCACTCTTTGAGGCATCTATAGCAAAGGAAAAGAGCAAGGTCCCCGTTGTTTCATGATCCTTGCTATCTGCGGCACTCTTTGAGGCATCTATAGCAAAGGAAAAGAGCAAGGTCCCCGTTGTTTCATGATCCTTGCTATCTGCGGCACTCTTTGAGGCATCTATAGCAAAGGAAAAGAGCAAGGTCCCCGTTGTTTCATGATCCTTGCTATCTGCGGCACTCTTTGAGGCATCTATAGCAAAGGAAAAGAGCAAGGTCCCCGTTGTTTCATGATCCTTGCTATCTGCGGCACTCTTTGAGGCATCTATAGCAAAGGAAAAGAGCAAGGTCCCCGTTGTTTCATGATCCTTGCTATCTGCGGCACTCTTTGAGGCATCTATAGCAAAGGAAAAGAGCAAGGTCCCCGTTGCTTCATGATCCTTGCTATCTGCGGCACTCTTTGAGGCATCTATAGCAAAGGAAAAGAGCAATGTCCCCGTTGATTACCATCCATTGCAGCACTCGTATTTTCAGAGGCTTTTAGATGATAATTTCAGGTATAAGAAGTCTTCATATCTTCTTGAATTCGGCGTGGATTCCAAGAACCAGCGTAACGAACCGGTGCTCTCGATGGGAGTAATAGTCTTCATATCTTCTTGAATTCCAATACACCGGCGCTCCGTCCAGCGAACCGGCGCTCCCGATGGGAGTAATAGTCTTCATATCTTCTTGGGTTCCACAACAGCGTCCGATGGGAGTAATGCGCAGCAATTAGATATTTGAGCCCACGAGTAATTCCGGCTCGAAAGTGCATCAGAGAAAATATATCCAGGGCGAAGAGGATAAGTCCATGGAGAATGATGAAGCCATTGACCCGAGATAGTCCATGCGGCGGGCGTTGATGAAATAATTTCGCCACCCGAGATAGTTCATGCGGCGCAGGTGCGGGCGATGGGGCGGATCCACGACGGCGAACACCCGAGTGTATCGAGTCCGCAATGTTGGGTCCACGAGAAGTGTGCTTTGGCGAGATGATGGCGTCGGCCAACTGCAGGCTGAAACTTGGTTTCAATCTGATTATCGGCGAACCGAAGAGTAAACCGCAACGACGTGTGCCAGCTCCTCAGAGGCGATGTCGATGTAGGTTTCTTTGGATTCCTTGGAGAAGTTGTCCAGTCGATTTTGTTGGCAGCCGAGGCGTAGCTGAAATATTGTTCAGAGTTGCCCGCACAACCCGATGACTCGTTGATGCAGTATACCTCGGATGCGCATAAGATACATGGTTTTGCTGTCTTCCTCTTGGAAAACACATACGTCCGTACGGAGGAAATTAGCATCTTGATTGATGCCCCTTTATTTTATTTTCTTCCTTGTACCCCAGAATAATCTAATCGTGGCTTGCTGTTTTGATTGCCCGATTGATCCTTCCGTGGCCTGTGGGACTCGAGAGCATATGCATGCACCAATCATTGTCTGCACGTAACTAAGTCCACGCGTGACATGTTTGGAGAATCTGCCTTGACAGGTTGACTGTCGCTGTACGAACCTCAGAGGCTGCAATGAACTGAGCTGATCCAGCACGAGACGAGCCGAAAATTGGATCTTGCAGCCACGGACAATACCGGACGCGTGGGCATAATGTTGATGAGAACCCTCGCGTGTAGTTCAGCATGCCAGAGCAGCGTCACATGAAACGCCGTTAGTGATGATGAGATTGATTGCTTCGAAGAAGATGAATCCGAGATGTAATCGCCGCATTGTTGATGACGAGCTTGATGATAAAGTAGATAGATCCCGCCAGATGACCAAAATCCATTCGTCGTGATCCCCTCCTTCATAGCGCGGTCCAAGATAATTCACACGGCGCCAGCTGACATGGCCGATGAAGAGGATGCGGTTGACATAGCCAATCCGCTGCGGGTGAGCATCCGAATATATCGGGTCCGTAATGGCGGGTCCGCGGTGGCGAGCCCCCGAGTAAGAAGAGTGCGCGAACGGGCGGCCGAACGAGAGCGGCTGCTTTTTTTCAATCTGCACATATTGCGGTGCAAAACCTGATATTTTTGTATCCGACGCAAATTTAGACGGCGACCACGATGACGAGTGTGCGTTGGTGGGTCTAAGGATTGTGCACGGACGAATTGATCTTATTTCTTCTCCACTTGCTGATTTTTCAATGAGGCTTTGTCTCCACGTACACGCGTGTGTGGCTGCGTGTTCCTCTTTTTCTTTTGGTAGCTCGGCTCGAGACTGCCTGCGGAGATCTTAACGGATGAAGTAGATGATGAGCGCTCAGATCCGACAATGCCGAGATCTGATCTGCCAAATTGAACTACAGTTTGGCAGATGCAATGTGATGTTGTTGATGAATTTGACGGATCCCGCCCGGATGACGAAATCCAGCATCGCTACGAACGAGCGCCAATTGACGAGGCGGTTCCTCGGCAATGCCCACCATGAGGGGCTTGGGTTTTAGAGAAAGCGGCATGGAAGTTCGGGAGCGGTACACGACGGTACCCAGGGTTCACGCCCCCGCGGAGGGTCGCTACGTCCGCTAGCAATCCACTATATGAATATATGTATACAGGGGGCCGCCATAGGCGGAGTTGTTGGATCTAGTCTAGTTCTAACTGCGGGTTCGGTGTCTAGGCGTGTTGCCTCTAAAATTATGTTTCTGATTGTGTGTCCCTAAGGGTGCCCCTGCCTGGCTTTATATATCAGCCAAGCTAGGTTTACAAGAGTCCTAGTAGGATTCATATTAGTCTTCTTTCCTTGTAATCCAAGTTGAGGCGCGTGTCCAGCTTGTTGAGTCCTTGTGTTGGTCCAGCTTCATAGTTTGCACCGGGTATGGCAATGTCAAGTACCCGAAGGGTTATGCCCACGTCAATAGCATGTCGAGGTGGCAAGTGAAGTCGGGCGAGACTAAAGTTGATTATCATGATGATCACTATGAGATTTAATCAGGGCATTACAACAAGAACATAGACCGCCATCCGACATGCATCTGCCTAAAAGTCATGTCGGGTTGCATCGACCTTCCGCATTAAGTTGCAAACAACAGACAATTGCATTTACGGTGCGTAATGTAATCAACACAAATATCCTTAGACAAAGCATTGATGTTTTATCCTAGTCAACATCACATCCACAACCTTAGAACTTTCTGTCACTGTCCCAGATTCAATGGAGGCATCAACCCACTATCGAGCATAAATACTCCTCTTGGAGTTACAAGTATCAACTTGGCCAGAGCCTCTACTAGCAATGGAGAGCATGCAAGAACATAAACAACATATATGATAGATCAATAATCAACTTGACATAGTATTCCATATTCATCGATCCCACCAAACACAACATGTAGCATTACAAATAGATGATCTTGATCATGTTAGGCAGCTCACAAGATCTAAACATGATAGCACAAGAGGAGAAGACAACCATCTATATACCTATGGACCCATAGTCCAAGGATGAACTACTCACGCATCAATCCGGAGGCGGGCATGGTGATGTAGACCCTCCGGTGATGATTCCCCTCTCGGCCGGGTGCCGGAGGCGATCTCCTGAATCCCCGAGATGGGATTGGCGGTGGTGGCGTCTCTGGAACTTTTTCCGTATCGTGGCTCTCGGTACTAGGGTTTTCGCGATGGAGAGTTTAAGTAGGCGGAAGGGCAGCACAGGGGGGCTCTCGAGGGGCCCACCCCATGGGGTGGTGCGGGCCCCATGCTGGCCGCGCCGCCCTATGGTGGCGGCTTGATACGTCTCAAACGTATCTATAATTTCTTATGTTCCATGCTACTTTTATGACAATACTTGAATGTTTTATACATACTTTATGCATTATTATATTTTCCGGCACTAACCTATTAACAAGATGCCGAAGCGCCGGTTGATGTTTTGCTGTTTTTGGTTTCCTAGAAAGGAAATATTCTCGGGATTGGACGAAATCAACGCCCGGGGTCCTTTTCACACGAAGCGAGAGACGAGGGGAAGGATGTGGGCTACAAGCGCCCCGACCACAGGGCGGCGCGGCCCGGCCCGCCGCGGCTCTGGTGGGGCCTCGTTTGGCCCCCGACTTGCCCTTCCGCCTACTTAAAGCCTTCGTCGTGAATACCCCTACCGAGAGCCACGATACGGAAAACCTTCCGGAGACGCCGCCGCCGCCAATCCCATCTCGGGGATTCAGGAGATCGCCTCGGCACCCTGCCGGAGAGGGGAATCATCACCGGAGGGCTCTACATCACCATGCCCGCCTCCGGATTGATGCGTGGGTAGTTCATCCTTGGACTATGGGTCCATAGCAGTAGCTAGATGGTTGTCTTCTCCGCTTGTGCTATCATTGTTTTAGATCTTGTGAGCTGCCTAACATGATCAAGATCATCTATTTGTAATGCTACATGTTGTGTTTGGTGGGATCCGATGAATCTAGAATACTATGTTAAGTTGATTATCAATCTATCATATATGTGTTATTTATGTTCTTGCATGCTCTCCGTTGCTAGTAGAGGCTCTGGCCAAGTTGATACTTGTAACTCCAAGAGAGAGTATTTATGCTCGATAGTGGGTTCATGCCTCAATTGAATCTAAGGCATTGAGTTCTAAGGTTGTGGATGTGCTGTTGCTACTAGGGATAAAACATCGATGCTTTGTCTAAGGATATTTGTGTTGACTACATTACGCACCATACTTAATGCAATTATATGTTGTTTACAACTTAATAGAGGGGTGCGGATGCTAACCCAAAGGTGGATTATTTAGGCATAGATGCATGTTGGATAGCGGTCTATGTACTTTGTCGTAATGCCCTGATTAAATCACATAGTAATCATCATTGATATGTATTGAATCTTGATTTGTCAATTGCCCATTTCACCCAGCATGTTAGTTATCTTATTGGAGAGACACCACTAGTGAACTGTGGACCCGGTCCATTCTTTTACATCTGAATACATTCTACTGCAATATTGTTCTCTGTTGTTCTTTGCAAACAAACACTATCTTCCACTCGTCACAGCAATCCTTTGTTTACAACAAGCCGGTGAGATTGACAACCTCAGTATTACGTTGGGGCAAAGTATCTTGGTTGTGTTTGTGCAGGTTCCATGTTGGCGCCGGTTTCACTGGTTTGCGCCGCACTACACTCCTCCACCAACAACCTTCACGTGCTTCTTGGCTCCCTCTTTGGATTTGTCATTGTGGTTTCATCTTGAGGACACTTGCTTCTATACATCCTTACCTTCCACTTGGGGTTCCCAACGGACGTGTACATCTGCGCGTATCCAAGCTATTTTCTAGCGCCGTTGCCGGGGAGATCAAGACACGCTGCAGGGGGACACATCCAATCTCTTTACTTTGTTTTTGTCTTGCTTTACTTTATTTTATTTTTCTGTCTTGTTTGCTTCATATCAAAACACAAAAAAAATTAGTTACTTTACTTTCTGTCTTATTTACTTGCTCTATATAAAAACACAAAAAAAAAATTAGGTTACTTGCATTTAGTTTACTTTTGTTATCATGTCTAGTCCTGTACTTCTTCACCTGAGGAATTAATCTTTACTTTTAAACAAGGGGATGAGGAAAGTTTTAAAGATGCTTGGTCTAGAATTTTTGATGCTTATCGTAAAGTTGAACCTCAAATGACTCTAAGTCTGCTCCTTAGTAATTTTTATTTTGGGCTTATGATTCGCTATAGATACGCCTTAGATGCTATAGTGGGAGGAGATTTCCTTCATTGCAACGGTGATCAAGCTTTTAATGCCATAAAAAAATTGGTTGCATCACATAGTTCAGCTAATAACTTTGATTCAGCTCTTATTAGCATTTATAATAGATTAAACACCCTTGAGATAAGTGCATCTTGCTTGAAAGAAAATTATAGTTATGTTCGTAACCGTCTTGATCAAGTTTTAGTGAACTCTGAACCCTCAATGTGGAAACCTACTATTAAAGTTATTATTGGTGGTGAAACTTTTCATGCCCGTTGTGATATTATGTCTGAATTTTGTCTTATGCCTAAGAGTATTTATGAATCTTTGACACTTTGGGGACTTGTTGAAGGGGGAGAAGGAATAACTCTTATTGATAACTCCGTTATAATTCCTAAGGGAATAGCCGAGGGTGTGCACACAACCATTCTTGGAAGAACGGTATCCACTGATTATCTTTATTGAATGTGTAGGGACAGGACAAATCACACTTGGAAGATCCCTGCTGAAACTATTGGGAGCAATCATAAATACGGGAGAAGGCACCCTAAAATTCACACCGGGAGGCCGACATGTATTCCCTAAACCAAAGAGTAAGAAAAAGAGTAAGAAGGGTAGGCGTAAAGCCCGAGGTAATGTTGATGCTCCATCTCTTGAAAATACTTGATTTGCACTTTCTGCGCCTAGCTGAAAGGCGTTAAAGAAAAGCACTTCTTGGGAGATAACCCATGTTTCATTTTATTTACTATTGTATTGTTGAGTCTTGGAAGTTGTTTACTACTGTAGCAACCTCTCCTTATCATGTTTGTGCCAAGTAAAGTCTCTATGTTAAAGTTGATGCTAGATTTGGATTAGCTGTGAGAAACATCATTCTTTATGCAATCACGAATTCGCGCAGATCTCTCTGTAGAAGAGTCAAAAAAATCTGAAAATTTACGTGAGTGATCCTCCCAGATATGTACGCAACTTTCATTAGTTTTGCGTTTTCCGTTTGAGCAAGTTAAGTGCCCCTGCAAAATTCGTCTTTACGGACTGTTAGTTTTGACAGATTCCCTTTTATTTCGCATTGCCGCTTTTGCTATGTTGAATGAGTTTCTTTGATTAACTTTCAGTAGCCTTGTGCAATGTCCAGAAGTGTTAAAAATGTGTGTCACCTCTGAATATGTGAATTTTTAATTATGCACTAACCCTCTAATGGGTTGCTTGAAGTTTGGTGTGGAGGAAGTTTTCAAGGGTCAAGAGAAGAGGATGATATACTATGATCAAGAAGAGTGAAAGGTTTAAGCTTGGGGATGCCCCGGTGGTTCATCCCTGCATATTTTAAGAAGACTCGAGCATCTAAGCTTGGGGATGCCCAAGGCATCCCCTTCTTCATCGACAACATTATCAGGTCACTTCTAGTGAAACTATATTTTTATTCCATCACATCTTATGTTCTTTACTTGGAGCGTCGGTTTGCTTTTATTTTTGTTTTGGTTTGAATAAAGTTGGATCCCATCATCCTTATATTGGAGATATTACGCTCCGCTTTTTCATATGGAACACTGTGTTCTTAATTGTGCTTTAATGTTCATGGCGAAGGCTGAAATTGCTTCGTTGATTGCTATTTGGTTGGAATCAGAAAATGCTGCATATGGTTTGGAATAATTTGGCAATTGTTTGAGCTCTCATAGATCATGTTTAAGCTCTTGCATCATGTAGTTTAATCTATTAATGAAGAACTACCGTAGAGCTTGTTAAATTTGGTTTGCATGATTGGTCTCTCTAAGTCTAGATATTTTCTGGTAAAGTGTTTGAACAACAAGGAAGACGGTGTAGAGTCTTATAATGCTTGCAATATGTTCTTGTGTAAGTTTTGCTGTACCTGTTCATACCTGTGTTTGCTTCAAACAACCTTGCTAGCCCAAACCTTGTACTGAGAGGAAATGCTTCTCGTGCATCCAAACACCTTGAGCCAAAACCATGCCATTTGTGTCCACCATATCTACCTACTATGTGGTATTTTCTGCCAATTTCAAAGTAAATTACTTGAGTGCTACCTTTAAAAATTTCATTCCTTTATCTTTGCAATATATAGCTCATGGGACAAATAGCTTAAAAACTATTGTGGTGATGAATATGTAGTTATGTGTCTTAGTTCTTATAAGTTGCTTGTTGGGCGGTAACCATGTTTCTGGGGACGGACGCCATCAACTTTACCTTTGTTGGATATCATGTGAGATGCTATGCATGTTCTTCTTGTCTGAAGTAAGTGCGATTTCATGATCAAATGGTTTGAGTATGCATATGTTAGAGAAGAACATTGGGCAGCCAACTAAAGCCATGTATCATGGTGGAAGTTTCAGTTTGGACATACAACCTCAATCTCTTATGAGAATATTATTTGTTGTTGAATGCTTAAGCATTAAAGAGGAGTCCATTATCTGTTGTCTATGTTGTCCAGGTATGGATGTCTAAGTTGAGAATAATCAAAAGCGAGAAATCCAATGCGTGCTTTCTCCTTAGACCTTTGTACATGCGGCATAGAGGTACCCCTTTGTACACTTGGTTGAAACATATGTCATGTGATGATAATCCGTGTTATCCGAGCTGATTAGGACAAGGTGCGAGCACTATTAGTACTCTATGCATGAGACTTGCAACTTGTAGGAAGTATTATGCATATCACATATGAATTATTACTACCGTTGACAAAATTGTTTCTATGTTTTCAAAAAAAGCTCTAGCACAAAAATAGTAATCCATGCTTCCCTCTGCGAAGGGCCATTCTTTTACTTTATGTTGAGTCAGTTTACCCACTTCTTTCTATCTTAGAAGCAAACACTTGTGTTAAATGTGTGCATTGATTCTTACATGTTTACTTATTGCACTTGTTATATTACTCTATGTTGACAAATATCCATGAGATATACATGTTACAATTTGAAAGCAATTGCTGAAACTTAATCATCCTTTGTGTTGCTTCAATGCCTTTTACTAAGAATTTATTGCTTATGAGTTAGCTCTTATGCAAGTCTTGTTGATACTTGTCTTGAAAGTACTATTCATGAAAAGTTTTGCTATATGATTCATTTGTTTAGTCATTATCTTTGTTAGCAATCTTTTGTTCAGATCACTCCATTCATCTCATATGCTTTACAATAATATTGATCAAGATTATGTTGGTAGCATGTCACTTCAGAAATTATTTGTGTTATCGTTTACCTGCTGGCGGTAGGAACTAGAAAACAGGGATGCTTGATACGTCTCAAACGTATCTATGATTTCTTATGTTCCATGCTACTTTTATGACAATACTTGAATGTTTTATACATACTTTACAACATTATTATACATTTTCGGCACTAACCTATTAACAAGATGCCGGAGTGCCAGTTCCTGTTTTCTACTTTTTGGTTTCAGAAATCCTAGTAAAGAAATATTCTCAGAATTGGAGCGAAATCTTTAGCCCGAGGTCCTATTTTTACTGCAAGCTTCGAGAAGACCGAGGAGGCGAGAAGTAGGCCTGAAAAGCGCCGACCTAGCAGTGACATGACCCCGATTCTGGACCATGTGACCCTGGTGTGTGGGGCCCTCGTGTGGCCCCCTGACTTGCCCTCCGCCTACTTAAAGCCTTCGTCGCGAATACCCCTGTACCGGAGCCACGATACGGAAAACCTTCCAGAGCCGCCGCCGCCGCCAATCCCATCTCGGGGGGATTCAGGAGATCGCCTCCGGCACCCTGCCGGAGAGGGGAATCATCACCGGAGGGGCTCTACATCATCATGCCCGCCTCTGGATGCGTGATTAGTTCATCCTTGGACTATGGGTCCATAACAGTAGCTAGATTGTCTTCTCCGCATGTGCTATCATTGTTTAGATCTTGTGAGCTGCCTAACATGATCAGATCATCTATTTGTAATGCTACATGTTGTGTTTGGTGGGATCCGGATGAATCTAGAATACTATGTTAAGTTGATTATCAATCTATCATATATGCGTTGTTTATGTTCTTGCATGCTCTCCGTTGCTAGTAGAGGCTATGGCCAAGTTGATACTTGTAACTCCAAGAGGGATTATTTATGCTCGATAGTGGGTTCATGCCTCCATTGAATCTGGGACAGTGACAGAAAGTTCTAAGGTTGTGGATGTGCTGTTGCTACTAGGGATAAAATATCGATGCTTTGTCTAAGGATATTTGTGTTGATTACATTACGCACCATACTTAATGCAATTATGTTTGTTGTTTACAACTTAATACTGGAGGGGGTGGATGCTAACCTGAAGGTGGATTATTTAGGCATAGATGCATGCTGGATAGCGGGTCTATGTACCTTGTCGTAAATACTTGATTAATCACATAGTAATCATCAGTGATATGTATTAAATCTTGATTGTCAATTGCCCACACAGCAATTTGTTCACCCAACATGTTAGTTATCTTATTGGAGAGACACCACTAGTGAACTGGTAGGTCATTCTTTACATCTGAATACGTTCTCTTTATAATCATTGTTATTCTTGTTCTTTACCAAAGCAAACACCATCTTCCACTCGATACGCTTAATCCTTTGTTTTCAACAAACCGGTGAGATTGACAACCTCACTATTACGTTGGGGCAAAGTATCTTGATTGTGTTGTGCAGGTTCCACGTTGGCGCCGGTTTCACTGGTGTTGCGCCACACTACACTCCTCCACCAACAACCTTCACGTGCTTCTTGGCTCCTACTGATTCGATAACCTTGATTTCTTCGTGAAACTTGCTTCTATACGCATCATACCTTCCACGTGGGCCCCTCCTTGGCCGCGCCGCCCTATGGTGGCGGCTCCTCGTGGCCCCACTTCGTATCCTCTTCGGTCTTCTGGAAACTCCGTGGAAAAATAAGACCGTGGGCTTTTGTTTCGTCCAATTCCGAGAATATTTCCTGTGTAGGATTTCTGAAACCAAAAACAGCAGAAAACAGGAACTGGCGCTTCGGCATCTTGTTAATAGGTTAGTGTCGGAAAATGCATCAAAACATCATAAAGTGTGAACAAAACATGTAGGTATTGTCATAAAACTAGCATGGAACATAAGAAAGTATAGATACGTTGGAGACGTATCCACTCCCCAACTTTATCCCGATGTGCGTCCGTCTGCTACGGCATCAGTAGTCGTCAATTTGCATCACTATTTTATATCATAATTTGCTGTTATTCATTGATATATTTCATATTGGGACACAATACTTATGTTATTTCATCTATTTTGCATGTTTCATCATTATTGGAGGATCAAACACCGGAGCCAGGATTCTGCTGGAAAAAGCACCGTCAGAACGCAATATTTCGGAAGATCAGCGTGAAGGAAATTACAAGTGAATTCCTATTTTTCCGGATGAAGAAGGAAGCCGGACGGGGGAGCAGTTGGACCCAAGGGTGGGCCCCGGACAACGATGACGCGAAGCCCATGGCTGGCCAGGTGCCACCATGTGTGGGGCCTGGCCCTTTGCCTCCTTTTTGCGTACTCCTTCGTCCGGAAAACCTAAGCCCTGGGTACCTCACAGGGGATTCTGACCGCCTGCAACGGGCGGAGAACACCAGAGAAAAGAGCTCTCCCGGCGGCGGGGAATCCGCCGAAGGAAATTCCCCTCCGGAGAAAATCAGTGTCCTCGCCATAGTCATGAGCTGGACATCATCTCATCATCATCATCATCATCTCCACCATCTACACCGCCATCTCCACCGCTGCACCTCGTCACCGTTGTAACGATTTGGGTTGGATCTTGATTGTTTGATAGGGAAAACTCTCCCGGTGTTGATTACTACTTGTTATTGATGCTATTGAGTGGAACCATTGAACCAAGGTTTATGTTCAGATTGTTATTCATCATCATATCACCTCTGATTGTATTCCATATGATGTCTCGTGAGTAGTTCGTTTAGTTCTTGAGGACATGGGTGAAGTCTAAATGTTAGTAGTGAACTATGGTTGAGTAATATTCAATGTTATGATATTTAAGTTGTGGTGTCATTCTTCTAGTGGTGTCATGTGAACGTCGACTACATGATACTTCACCTTGGGCCTAGGGGAGTGCATCTTGTATTCGGTTGCTAATTGCGGGGTTGCCGGAGTGACAGAAACCTGAGCCCCCGTTGGTATATCGATGCAAGAGGGATCGCAGGATCTCAGAGTTTAAGGTTGTGGTTAGATTTATCTTAATTACTTTCTTGTAGTTGCGGATGCTTGCAAGGGGTATAATCACAAGTATGTATTAGTCCTAGGAAGGGCGGTGCATTAGCATAGGTTCACCCACACAACACTTATCAAAACAATAAAGATTAATTAGCTGTATGAAGCGAAAGCACTAGACTAAAATCTCCGTGTGTCCTCAAGAACGTTTGGTCATTATAAGTGTAAACAAACCGGCTTGTCCTTTGTGCTAAAAGGATTGGGCCACTCGCTGCAATTATTTCTCTCGCACTTTACTTACTCAATTTATCTGTTACATCAAAACCCCTTGAATACGTACTGTGAGCTTGCTTGAGTGAATCCTTCCTCAGGCTTACTTGTCAACACTTCTGCTCCTCGTTAGGATCGACATTCTTACTTATCGAAGATACTACGATACACCCCCTATACTTGTGGGTCATCAAGACTATTTTCTGGCGCCGTTGCCGGGGAGCTAAGCGCTATTGGTAAGTGGAATTGGTAAGGAAAACCTTTACTGTTTGTGCTGATTTTATTTCTGCTTGCTGCTATAAGTCATTATGGAGAGATCTTCTCTTCAATTTCTATTTGGGAAATCTGCTACTACTGCAACGGTAGTGGATGAGGCGCCAGGTGAGGAAGTGATACCATATAAAATACCTATGAAAATTATTGAACGTGTTATGGATAACCGCTATGAAGGGGATGGGACTGTCCATCCTGGTGATCATTTATTGTTTTTGCATGAATTATGCGGGTTATTTAAATGTGCAGGTATTGCTATGAATGAAGTTAGAAAGAAACTATTCTCTATATCGATGTCAAAGCGGCGCATTGGTATAAATTGTTGAAGAATGGTGATTCTCTTGATTGGGAGGACATTGTGCCTTTATTTTATTCTAAATTCTATCCTCCAAGTGAAATTCACAAAGATCGGAACCGCATATATAATTTCTGGCCTCATGATGGAGAAAGTATTGCCCAAGCTTGGGGGAGATTGAAGTCTTTAATGCTCAAATGCCCCATTCATGAGCTTCCTGGTAATGTTATTATTGATAATTTCTATGCAAGACTTTCTTTTCAAGACAAGACCTTGCTGGATACTTCTTGTTATGGATCATTTACACAAGAAGAGTTTAAAGGGACCTTCTTGATCGGATCCAAGAAAATACTGAAGGATGGGAGAACGACAAAGATAGAGAATCAGGTATAATTTATGATTATAAATGCATTGAAGCTTTTATGGATACTAATAAATTTCGTAATATGAGTGCTACATATGGTCTTGATTCCCAAGTTGTTGCAAATCTTTACAAAGCTTTTGCCTCTCATTATGAATTGCCTAAGAAGAATTTTGATAAGTATCATGAACCGTATAAAGATAAAATTGATTCATCTGTAAACAAATGTGTAGTGATTGAAACTGTTGATCATGTTATTCCTGAAGCTTATATTGAAAAAACTCCTTTCTCTGCTAAAATGAAGGAGTACTCTGTTATATCTAGTGCGGTTAATAAAAGTGAAAAGAAACCTATAGAACCTGAAGAACAAATTAAGGTTGAACCTGCTGTTGCAATAGTTAAAGATCTTGTGACTGAAAATGTGGAAGATGGTCATATTATTTTCTGTGAAGATGCTTCTAATATTGTTTCACATCCTAATAAACCCAAACAAGTTAGTGTTCCTATGCTATCTGTTAGAATTGGTGATCATTGCTATTATGGTTTATGTGATATTGGTGCAAGTGTTGGTGCTATTCCTTATGAGCTTTACACGGAGATTATGCACGAAATTGATTCTTGTGAACTTGAAGATATTGATGTGGTTATTCAGCTAGCTAATAGAAAATTTCTCCAATTGGTATTGTTCGAGATGTGGAAGTTCTATGGTAAGATTAAATATCTGCTGACTTTTGGTACTTGGTTCTGCTGCTAGTGATTATTGTCCTATCATTTTGGTAGACTTTTCTAAATACTTGTGGAGCTATTATAGATTGCAAAGAAAGAGAAAATTTTGACTAAATTTGCTGGTGAATCTTATGAGTTTAACTTCTCTAAATTTACCAAAACTCTTTATAAAGCTGATTTGCCTAGTGATGATTTTAAAATGGAGCAATGTGCATCTATTGTTCTTGTTTCTAATAATCTTTGCAGCAACATTTGGAGAATAGCGAGAGTGAAGTTTTTAGGAAAGAAAGAGATGAGCTTGAGGAAATTTTCTTCGCCAACCTATTCTCAAGCATGATTACCGGTGGAAGATTTGGGTACAACACCGCCACCAAAGGAAGATCCTGTTTTTGATTTAAAGCCTTTACCGATAATCTTAAATATGCTCATATTGATGATAAGAAAATATATCCTGTTATTATTAGTTCTAAGCTTTCAGAGATTGAGGAAGAAAGGTTATTGGAAATATTGAAGAAACACCGAGGAGCTATTGGCTATACTCTTGATGATTTGAAGGGGATTTCTCCCTCTATTTGCCAACACGCTATCAATATGGAAGATGATGCAAAGCCTGTTGTTGAACATCAACGTCGTCTAATTCCGAAGATGAAGGAGGTGGTAAGGAATGAGGTATTAAAACTTCTTGAAGCAGGTATTATATATCCTATTGCTGATAGTAGATGGGTTAGTCCTGTGCATTGTGTTCCTAAGAAAGGAGGAATGATTGTTGTGCCTAATGATAATGATGAGCTCATCCCTCAAAGAGTAGTTGTAGGGTATAGAATGTGCATTGATTTTAGAAAAGTTAATAAAGTTACTAAGAAAGATCATTACCCTTTACCTTATTGATCAAATGCTAGAAAGGTTATCTAAAAATACTCACTTTTGCTTTCTTGATGGTTATTCTGGGTTTTCACAAATTGCTGTTAAAGCTAAAGATCAAGAGAAAACCACTTTCACTTGTCCTTATGGAACTTATGCTTATAGGCGTATGCCTTTTGGTTTATGTAATGCTCCTGCTACTTTTCAAAGATGCATGTCCGCTATTTTTCATGGATTTTGCGAGAGTATTGTAGAGGTGTTCATGGATGATTTTTCTGTCTATGGGAATTCTTTTGATAATTGCTTGTGAAACCTCGATAAAGTTTTGCAGAGATGTGAAGAAACTAACCTTGTTCTTAATTGGGAGAAATGCCACTTTATGGTTAATGAAGGAATTGTATTGGGACATAAAATTGTATTGAAGTTGATAGAGCTAAAGTTGAAGCAATTGAGAAGATGCCCTATCCGAGGGATGTTAAAGGTATTCGTAGTGGTCATGATGGGTTTTATAGGAGATTTATTAAAGATTTCTCCAAGATTTCAAAACCTCTTACTAATCTTCTTCAAAAAGATGTACCTTTTGTTTTTGATGATGATTGTAAGGAAGCTTTTGAAACTCTAAAGAAATAACAACTGCTCCTGTAGTTGAACCTCCCGATTGGAATTTGCCTTTTGAAATTATATGTGATGCTAGTGATTTTGCTAGCGCTGTTCTTGGACAGCGAGTAGATAAAAATTAAATGTTATTCATTATGCTAGTAAGACTCTTGATGCTGCTCAAAGAAATTATGCTACAACTGAAAAGGAATTGTTAGCTGTAGTCTTTGCTTGTGACAAGTTTAGACCCTATATTGTTGATTCAAAAGTCACGATTCATACTGATCATGTTGCAATTAGATACCTTATGACAAAGAAAGATGCTAAGCCAAGGCTTATTAGATGGGTACTTCTTTTGCAAGAATTTGATTTACATATTATAGATAGGAAAGGTGCTGATAATCCTGTTGTTGATAATTTGTCTAGATTGGAAAATATTGCTTATGATCTGTTCCTGTTAATGATAGTTTTCCAAATGAACAATTGGCTGTAATAAAGGTGAGCTGCGAGAGAGCCCTTGGTATGCTGATTATGCTAACTTTATTGTTTCAAAGTATTTGCCTCCAACCTTTTCAGCAAAAGGAGGAAATTCTTTTATGACTTGAGGCATTATTTTTGGGATGACACACCTATATAAAGAAGGAGGTGGATGGTATTATGCGAAGATGTGTTCCTGAACATGAACAACAGGAGATATTGAGTAAATGTCATGGTAGTGTTTATGGAGGACATCACGCCGGAGATAGAACCGCACAAAAGGTTCTACAATCAGGTTTTTATTGGCCAACACTTTTCAAAGATGCAAGGAAGTTTATCTTATCTTGTGATGAATGTCAAAGAGTTGGTAATATCTCTAGACACAATGAAATGCCTATGAATTATACTCTTGTTATTGAACCATTCGATTGTTGGGGATTCGACTTCATGGGTCCTTTCCCTTCTTCAGAAGGTAACACTCATATACTTGTCGTTGTTGATTATGTTACTAAATGGGTAGAAGCTATACCCACAAAAAGTGTTGATGGTGAGACCTCTTTAAAAATGCTTTTAGATATTATTTTTCCTAGATTTGGAGTACCTAGATATATTATGACTGATGGAGGTTCTCATTTTATTCATGGAGGTTTTAGAAAAACTCTTGCTAAGTATGGTATTAATCATAGAATTGCTTCCGCTTATCACCCTCAAACTAGTGGTCAAGTAGAATTATCAAATAGAGAGATTAAATCTATTTTGGGAAAGACTGTTAATAAATCCAGAAAGAATTGGGCTAGTAAATTGAAGAAAGCACTATGGGCTTATAGAACTGCTTATAAAAATCCTATGGGAATGTCACCTTATAAAATGGTTTACGGAAAAGCTTGTCATTTACCTTTAGAACTAGAGCACAAAGCTTATTGGGCTATTAGAGAACTAAATAAAGATCCTAAACTAGCCGTAATAAGAGGTTGCTGCAATTAAGTTCTCTAGATGAATGGAGAAGTGAAGCCTATGAAAATGCTAAACTCTTTAAAGAAAAAGTTAAGAAATGGCATGATAGAAGGATCATCAAAAGAGAGTTTAATATTGGGGATAAAGTCCTATTGTATCGGTCTCGTCTCAGATTCTTTGCAGGGAAATTACTCTCGAAATGGGAAGGACCATATGTTGTTGAGGAGGTGTATCGTTCAGGAGCAATTAAAATTAGCTCTCTCCAAGGCAATGCTACGCAAGTGGTGAATGGACAAAGACTCAAGCATTATATCTCGGGTGATTCTTATAATGTTGATGTTGATATTATTCAAGTGGAAACACCGAGGCTTTCATCAAAGGACAAATTGACAGTCCGAGAACCCGACTTTGAATAGGTAACGATACAGGTAATAAAAATCCGCGTTTAGCTTTCCGAACAATATTTCTCTGTTTTTGGAAAATATGAAAAATTACGGGATCGAAACGGAGTGGAAGAGACGCGCGGGGCCCACACCATAGGCGGCGCGGGCCCACCCTGGCCGCGCCGCCTATGGGGACAGCCCCTCGACGTCCCGTTTCCACTCGTTTTCGACCTAGAACCTTCCTTTTGTTGTAAAAATATTAGCATATAATCCTGGACTGGAGGTCCGTATATCGTTTTCTCGTCGTGTTTTGTTTCGAGCTATTTTCTGCCAGATTTGTTTTGATTTAGAAGCACACGGTCTCCAACAACAAGGACAAGGGACCTTTGGAGGAAGATATTCAAGACCCGGAATTGAAGGAAGAAGTCGCGAGTGAGGATGAGGAAGAAGTGGAGGAGGTTCCGCGAGTACACCAGCGTGCCACCATTGCAAGCATTGGCGTGATATCAAATCCATCCAACACCAAGAGGAGTGCACGAATCGCTACCGGAGGAGCAGTTCCACGTCATTACTTGGCTCCAAGGACATCCTCTCCGGGCAATTACCGCTCTTTCCGCAACCTAATCTACGATCGTCAAACTGAAAAAACCCCCAAGGTAGTGTTGCCAAGTGGTTGGGATATAGATCGTTCTAACATTGCAGGAGAGATGAAATCTGAAGCTGAAGTATGGGAAACAACTCTAGGAGTTGGGACTCACCACCTGACATGATTATGAGCCGCGTTGAGCACAACTCAGAGCTGATTCGCAACCTCACCTATGAGATTGAAGATTTAAAGGAGCTTGTTAAGAAGCTTGTCGAGAAGAATCCATCACCATCATCACCGAAGGAAATTCATCATCGGTATTGGCATCCCCTTGGTTTGTTCCAAGCTTGGGGAGTGCCGCGGTATCACATCATCACTACCTTTATCTTTTACTATCAAGTAGTGTCATATCATGAGTAGGGAAGTTATCATATGGAATAGTATGCAATGTGGAAGTATCTCGTTGGTTATCTATGTATCCGTTGGTGTGAGTTATCGTTATGGAATATTAATGAGAAGTCTTATCATTTACTTTTTGCACATCTTATTTTAGTTTGCAATCTCCATTATATGATTACTCTTGACATTAGTATTGATATCACTTTGGGAGCATCAAGTAAATCTATTTGGTTTTGGCAAACTTAGCATTGGTCAATAGCAACAACACCTTGATGTTTAATAGAGAAATACACTTAGATATATTACTCTATTATCTCTATGCTAATGAGTTTAGTATTCTGAAGTAAAAATTGCTTGTGCTTATGAGAAAGATGCATGATTGTTTCTATCATATGTATATTTGTTTGTTTCCCTCAACCTTTATGCTTGCTATCAAACCTTGCTAGCCAAAGACCTGTATTGAGAGGGAATGCTTCTCATACATCCATAACCTTAGACCAAACCTATGCCATTTGTGTCCACCATACCTACCTACTACATGGTATTTTCTGCCATTCCAAGTAAATACTTCATGTGCTACCTTTAAATAATTCAAACTATACTACTCCTTATTTGTGTCAATGTTTTATAGCTCATGAGGAAGTATGTGGTGTTTTATCTTTCAATCTTGTTGGTCGGACTTTCACCAATGGACTAGTGGCACATCCGCATCCAATAATTTGCAATAAGAGCTAGCAACGGGGTTCCCATCCAATTAATAACTTTCATTAATAATTTCTCACATGTTTTGCCCTGATTTATCGGTAGCAACTTAATTTTGCAATAGACACTCCTCCATGGTATGTGAATGTTGGAAGGCACCCGAGATTCGGTTAGCCATGGATTGAGAAAGCCAAGGTTGGGGGGTGTCATCCATAATAACTAAAATACATGTGTAAACAAAAGAGAAGGGGGATGATCTACCTTGCTGGTAGAGATGCCGTCCCTCATGGGAGCCGCTCTTGGAAGGTTCGTTTGGCAAGGGGTTAGAGTGCCCGCTACCATTCGTTGACAACAATAAACACTCAAAATCTTACTTTTATGCTCTTTATATGATTTCAAAACTTGAAAAGCTCTAGCACATGATTTAATCCCTGCTTCCCTCTGCGAAGGGCCTATCTTTTACTTTTATGTTGAGTCAGTAAACCTATTTCCCTCTGTCTTAAGCAAGCAATTGAGTTGTTGTGAACCAACCATTTATGCTATGATTGAGCTAATTATGTCCTTTATACTTTCTTGTTTAGTACAAATTTTATCCGAATGAATATGACTTTGAAAGTTATCAATGATTATGAGAAGATTGTTATGGAGCCCTGCTATATAGATTCTAATATGAAAGCTTTGCTTATTAAATAAGAACAATCCGTTAGTAGTTCTCTGACCAAGAACAAAGTTTGCCATAACCATCTATGATTTCCTATGCACCTTTATTTGTGATCTCTCTTTACTTATTTCAAGTTGAGTTATATAAAGAGAATGTTTACTAGAATGTCTTGTGTGAATCAATATGATGCTTCTTGTCCGTATTTTATTTATCGACTCTTCACTCCATAAACATGTGGTCTTGTTTATCGAGCTCGTTTCGCTTGGGGACAAGCGAGGTCTAAGCTTGGGGGGAGTTGATACGTCCAATTTGCATCACTATTTTATATCATAATTGTTATTCATTGATATATTTCATATTGGGACACAATACTTATGTTATTTCATCTATTTTGCATGTTTCATCATTATTGGAGGATCAAGCCCGGGCAGGATTGCTGGAGCACCGTCAGACGCAATATTTGGAAGATCAGCGCTGGAAGGAAATTACCAGTAAATTCCTATTTTTCTAGATGACGAAGGAAGCGAGAAGGGGGACGGCTGGATCCAAGGTGGAGGCTCAATAGGGCGGCGCGCCATGGCCAGCGCCACCAGCATGGTGTGGGGGCCCCACAGCCCCTTTCGCCTCCTTTTCTTCGCGTACTCCTTCGTCCGGAAAACCTAAGCCACAGAGGGTACCTCACGAAGAGTTATGATGCGCGTAGATGTACACGTCCGTTGGGAACCCCAAGAGGAAGGTATGATGCGCAGTACAAGTTTTCCCTCAGAAAGAAACCAAGGTTTAATCGACCAGGAGGAAGAAGCACGTTGAAGGTTGATGGTGGCGAAATGTGATGCGGCGCAACACCAGGGATTCGGCGCCAACGTGGAACCTGCACAACACAACCAAAGTACTTTGCCCCAACGAAGCAGTGAGGTTGTCAATCTCACCGCTTCACTGTAACAATGGATTAGTATTGTGTGGAAGATGATTGTTTGCAGAAAGCGATAAAACAAGTATTGCGGAGATTGTATGCTATGTAAAGAATAGGACCGGATCCACAGTTCACTAGTGGTGTCTCTCCCATAAGATAAAAGCATGTTGGGTGAACAAATTACAGTCGGGCAATTGACAAATAGAGAGGCATAACAATGCATGTACATGATATGATAAATATAGTGAAGTTTAATCCGGACATTCGACAAAGTACATAGACCCATCCATCGCATCTATGCCTAAAAGTCCACCTTAGTTATCATCCGAACCCCATTCTAGTAAAGTTTAAACAGCAATTACATTCTTTAAAATGGTGCGTAATGTAATCACAACTACATCCTTAGACATAGAATCAATGTTTTATCCCCAGTAAACAGACATCACAACCTTAGAACTTTCTGTCACTGTCCCAAGTGTCAATGAAGGCATGAACCCACTATGAGCATAAATACTCCAGAGCAAAAACTTGGCCAGAGCCTCTACTAATAACGGAGAGCATGAGATCATAAACAACACATAAACAATAGATTGATAATCACCATAACATAGTATTCTCTATCCATGGATCCCGACAAACACAACATATAGTATTACGGATAGATGATCTTGATCATGTTAGCAGCTCACAAGATCCAGCCATGAAGCACATGAGGAAGACGACCATCTAGCTCTTGCTGGACCCATAGTCCGGGGTGAACTACTCACTCATCACTCCGGAGGCGATCATGGCGATGAAGAGTCCTCAGGAGATGATTCCCCTCCGGCGAGTCGGGCGATATCAGAATCCCCGAGATGGGATTAACGGCGCGCGTCTACGGAAGGTTTTCGTATCGTGGCTCTCGTACGGGGGTTTCGCGATGGAGGCTTGAAGTAGGCGAAAGGGTAGGTCAGGGGGGGGCCACACTAGGCGGCGCGGCCAGGGCTTGGGCCGCGCCGCCCAGTGTGTCCCCACCTCGTGGCCCCACTTCGTCTCCTCTTCGGTCCTTCAGCTTCGTGCAAAAATAGGACCCTAGGCGTTGATTTCGTCCTTAAATTTCCTTACTAGGATTTAAACCCAAAAACAACCAACCGAAAATCTTCGGCATCTTGTTAATAGGTTAGTTCAGAAAATGCGTAAATACGACATATAATGTGTATAAAACATGTAGATATCATCAATAATGTAGCATGGAACATAAGAAATTATGATCGTCGGAGACGTATCACCATCCAAACTTAGTTCGCTCGTCCGAGCGAGCAAAGTAATCAAGGATAATTTCGGGTGACATGCCATCATAATCTTGATCATACTATTGTAAACATATGTAATGAATGCAACGATCAAAAACAATGGTAATGACATGAGTAAACAAATGAATCATAAAGCAAAGACTTTTCATGAATAGTACTTCAAGACAAGCATCAATAAGTCTTGCATAAAGGTTAACTCATAAAGCAATAAGTCAAAGTAAAAGGTATTGAAGCAACACAAAGGAAGATTAAGTTTCGCGGTTGCTTTCAACTTATAACATGTATATCTCATGGATAGTGTCAATGTAAAGTAATATAACAAGTGCAATATGCAAGTATGTAGGAATCAATGCCACAGTTCACTGAAGTCATTTGCTTAGGTGGAGAGATAGGTGAGCTGACTCAACAATAAAAAGTAAAAGAAGTCCTACAAAGAGGAAAGCATCGATTGCTATATTGTGCTAGAGCTTTTATTTGAAAAACATGAAACGTTTATAATATGATAGTAATAAAACAACATAAGTTGTAAATTATATCCTTTGGGTTGCAAGCCTCATGCATAGTATACTAACAGTGGCCGCACCTTGTCCTACTTAGCTTGGACTACTGGATCTCGCAATATACATGTTTCAACCAAGTGTCACAAGGGGTACCTCCATGCCGCCTTTTACAAAGGTCAAAGGAGAAAGCTCGCATTTTGGATTTCTGGCTTTTGATTATTCTCAACTTAGACATCCATACCGGGACAACATGGACAACAGATAATGGACTCCTCTTTAATGCATAAGCATGTAGCAACAATTATTATTCTCATATGAGATTGAGGATATATGTCCAAACTGAAACTTCCACCATGATTCATGGCTTTAGTTAGCGGCCCAATGTTCTTCTCTAACAATATGCATGCTCCAACCATTAAGGTGGTAGATCTCTCTTACTTTAGACAAGACGGACATGCATAGCAACTCACATGATATTCAACAAAGAATAGTTGATGGCGTCCCCAGAAGCATGGTTATCGCACAACAAGCAACTTAATAAGAGATAAAGTGCATAAGTACATATTCAATACCACGATAGTTTTTTAAGGCTATTTTGTCCCATGAGCTATATATTGCAAAGGCGAATGATGGAATTTTAAAGGTAGCACTCAAGCAATTTACTTTGGAATGGCGGAGAAATACCATGTAGTAGGTAGGTATGGTGGACACAAATGGCATAGTAGTTGGCTCAAGGATTTGGATGCATGAGAAGTATTCCCTCTCGATACAAGGTTTAGGCTAGCAAAGTTATTTGAAGCAAACTAAAGGATGAACCGGTGCAGCAAAACTCACATAAAGACATATTGTAAACATTATAAGACTCTACACCGTCTTCCTTGTTGTTCAAAACTCAATACTAGAATTATCTAGACCTTAGAGAGACCAAATATGCAAATCAAATTTTAGCAAGCTCTATGTATTTCTTCATTAATGGTTGCAAAGTATATGATGCAAGAGCTTAAACATGAGCACAACAATTGCAAAGTATCACATTATCCAAGACATTTTAGAATTACTACATGTAGCATTTCCGATTCCAACCATATAACAATTTAACGAAGAAGTTTCAACCTTCGCCTTGAATATTATGAGTAAAGCCCAAGGACATATTTGTCCATATGCAACAGCGGAGCGTGTCTCTCTCCCACACAGTGAATGCTAGGATCCATTTTATTCAAACAAAAACAAAAAAAATAAAACAAACCGACGCTCCAAGTAAAGAACACAAGATGTGACCGAATAAAAATATAGTTTCGGGAGGAACCGATGATGTTGTCGATGAAGAAGGGGATGCCTTTGGCATCCCCAAGATAGGCGCTTGAGTCTTCTTAAAATATGCAGGGATGAACCACGGGGCATCCCAAGCTAGAGCTTTCACTCCTCTTGATCATAGTATATCATACTCCTCTTGACCCTTGAAAACTTCCTTCACACCAAACTTCAATAAAACTCATTAGAGGGTTAGTGCACAATTAAAAATTCACATATTCAGAGGTGACACAATCATTCTTAACACTTCTAGACATTGCACAAAGCTACTGGACATTAGTGGATCAAAAGAATTCATCCAACATAGCAAATACGGAATGCGAAATAAGGCAGAATCTGTCAAAAACAAACAGTCCGTAAAGACGAACCTGAAAGGTACACTAGACTTTCTCAAATGGAAAAACTCAAAACTAATGAAAGTTGCGTACATATCTGAGGATCACGCTCGTAATTTTGCAGATTTTTGATTTTCTCTGAGATACTTGTGTCGAGTTCGTGACAGACAGCAATGCTTTGTTCAAGCGCGATCCCAAATATAACATCAACTTTAACATAGAAACTTTACTTGGCACAAAAACATGATAAGACCCTGGGCGTTGATTTCTTCCAATTCCGAGAATATTTCCTTACTAGGATTTCTGAAACCAAAAATAGCAGAAAACAACAACTGGCTCTTCGGCATCTTGTTAATAGGTTAGTTCCAGAAAATGCGTAAATACGACATATAATGTGTATAAAACATGTAGATATCATCAATAATGTAGCATGGAACATAAGAAATTATCGATACGTCGGAGACGTATCAAGTTACAACCACCTCTGCGGGGCGGAGAACACCAGAGAGAAAAGCTCTCGTGAGCAAATCCGCCGGGAAATTCCCTCCGGGAGGAAATCGATCATGCCATCGTCATCGAGGTGGACATCATCTCCATCATCATCATCATCATCATCATCATCATCTCCACCATCTACACCGCCATCACCACCGCTGCACCTCGTCACCGCTGTAACGATTTGGGTTGGATCTTGATTGTTTGATAGGGGAAACTCTCCAGGTGTTGATTTATTGTTATTGATGCTATTGAGTGAAACCATTGAACCAAGGTTTATGTTCAGATTGTTATTCATCATCATATCACCTCTGATTGTATTCCATATGATGTCTCGTGAGTAGTTCGTTAAGTTCTTGAGGACATGGGTGAAGTCTAAATGTTAGTAGTGAACTATGGTTGAGTAATATTCAATGTTATGATATTTAAGTTGTGGTGTCATTCTTCTAGTGGTGTCGTGTGAACGTCGACTACACGATACTTCACCATTTTTGGGCATAGGGGAGTGCATCTTGTATTCGGTTGCTAATTGCGGGGGTTGCCGGAGTGACAGAAACACGAGCCCCGTTGGTATATCGATGCAAGAGGGATCGGAGGATCTCAGAGTTTAAGGCCGTGGTTAGATTTATCTTAATTACTTTCTTGTAGTTGCGGATGCTTGCAAGGGGTATAATCACAAGTATGTATTAGTCCTAGGAAGGGCGGTGCATTAGCATAGGTTCACCCACACAACACTTATCAAAACAATGAAGATTAATTAGCTGTATGAAGCGAAAGCACTAGACCAAAATCCCCGTGTGTCCTCAAGAACGTTTGGTCATTATAAGTAAACAAACCGCTTGTCCTTTGTGCTAAAAAGGATTGGGCCACTCACATTATTTCTCTCGCACTTTACTTACTCGTACTTTATTCATTTGTTACATCAAAACCCCTTGAATACTTGTCCGTGAGCATTTACGATCCTTCATCGAAACTGCTTGTCAACACCTTCTGCTCCTCGTTGGGATCGACATTCTTAGTTATCGAAGATACTACGATACACCCCCTATACTTGTGGGTCATCACATGGCCTGGGCGTCGTGGGCGCGTCTGGGCACGTCCTTTGCCGTCCGTTGCACACGTCTCCTCGATCGTTGGCGTGCATCAGCAGGTGCAGGAGAGTGGGGGCGAGCTCAGAGACATGGTGAGAGGGAAGGGAGAGGGAAGGTGGTGATGATGGCATGGTGGATGACATAGGGCTCGGCATGGCATGATTTTGGTCATTTCTTGCTTGGATCATTGTCTCCAATGCCTAGCATTATGTACTGGGTGTAAGAGGAGGTCCATGATGGCCAGAGTGGTGATGGTTTAGTCAAAAATCCAGCAGATATAAGAGTGTGTGGAGTTGGTGAAATGGTGCACACAAGGTGTTTGATTTAATGGCCGAAAGAAATGAATTTTTGAATCTTGCAATTCTTTTTGGTGGAAGTGATTCAAATAATATTGGACACATGTTGATGGTGGTGGTGTGCCAAATGGGGTTGCTTTGTCAAAAACCAAAAGTGACCTTATCTTGAATCTGATTAGATGTTGCCAATTTGCTTGATCATATTAAGAATTCTAGAAAGAGTTTGTAGGGGTGGTTTGGATCAAAGTTGTTCATCTTGATGAGGTCTTGGATGAGGTGCAAAGACTTGAGAATGTTTAGTTTAGAAATCTCTTAATACAAGGGTTCTAAGTGGGTAAGATGTTAAAATTGTCACATATGACCATTATCATATGTGACTTGGTTTTTGATATTCTCTTGCTTTGATTTGCATTTCTTTGATTCAAAAGTGATTCTTGTTAGTTTAGTAAGGTTTCCAAACCATTGAAACAAATTAAAAAGGCCTAGGTTAAAGATTTACAAAAATGTCCATAGGCCTCATATGTGAATTCATGTTTTCATTTTATTTTCTTTTTCTTTGACCAAAGGTCATTGTTTTGGTTTCCTTGAGTGTTAGGTTAAGTTTACTAATGGTTTCCAACCATTTTGGCAAAGTAAATATGGCATAGTGTATTATTTGCAAAAATGGCTATTTGTTGTCATATGCTTTCTCTTTTATTTTGTTTTCTTTTTATTTGTTTCTTCTTGACTTCAAAGAGCAAGGTTTAGGGTTTAGGAGCATTGGTGAACACTTCAACAAACAATTATGGCAAAGATCATCACCTATATGCATGAGCACTATGCACTTAACTTAATTTAATAAAAGTTTTAGTTGGTTCCAAAATTTGAAAAAAAGAAATTCATTTTTCTTCTTTGTTTGAAAATTTGGAATGTTACACCTTGCCACCATATGTATGACAAATCATAGGTTGCACGACAATTGACTAGCACTTGCTTGCTAGGGACCTTCTTTGTGTGGGACACATTGGAGGCCGGCACTTGCGAAGAAGGAACATCCGTAGGACGCATAGATGGCGTGGAGGGTGGCGGCCTAGGCATGTAGCGCCTGCGCCCTGTAGCACGCCCTCTGTTGCGCTTGTTCGGCCAACCGTGATTCGACTTCTCTTGCATGATGTAGTAGCTCATTCATTGTAGTATAGCTGTGATGACGCACAATGCCTTTGATATTAAACTTGAGCCCATTCAGGAAACGTTGTAGTGTCATCTCCAAAGACTCATGGACACGGGCATGCTGCATAAGCATCTCCATCTCCATGTAATAATCATCAACTGTCATAACACCTTGCTTCAATTGGGTCAACTTATCAAACACTAAACGCAAGTAATTGGTAGGAACAAAACGAGCTCTCATTGCCGCCTTCATAGTACGCCATGTGATAATAGGCAGCTCACCATCTTCTTCTCGAGCACGAACAAGTCCATCCCACCAACGCAATGCATAGCCATCAAATTCAGAGGAAGCAAGTTTGATCTTCCTATCTTCAGTATAGTCATGTAATCTCCATAATCTCTCAATTTTCAGCTCCCATGTGAGATATTCTTCAACATCATAGTACCTTCAAATCTGGGAATTGAGAACTTGGGCTTACCCAAACCATCGTCTTGTGTTGTGGAGGAACACGGCGGGCTCCAATTTCTTCAAAACCGCGATTAACGCCGCGTGGAAGACCACGACCAATACCACGCCCAACGCCTTGAGCAGCAGCAGCTTCCGCATTGTCACCATTGACGCTGCGATCTTCATCAAGCGGTGGTGGTTGTTGTTGTGGTTGTTGCACCAATGTATGTATCTCAGCGATGGCTTGAGTCAAAGTCTGTATAGATGCTTGAAGAGTCGTCATTGTTGTTTGAACGGTGTTAATAGCCGTAGTAGCCTCATCGACCTTCAAGTTGACACCCTGAATTGTTGTTTGGGCATGCGGCTGGGCGAGCGACAGACGAGTGCAGGGGACGAGCGGCGCCGCCCCACACAGCAGCAGGTCGGCGGCGCCTTCCACTGCCACGCCGGCCAGCCTTGCCGCCCTCCACTCCTCCACTTCCTTTAGGGTTCGTCGAAGGGCACGTCTTCAGGATGTGATGAGGGGAGTGGGTTGGCCTCCAAATTGACCGTGCTCTGCTAAAAAAATGGTGTGTATACGGTATCGTACGTACATCACACGATATACATTCATGTATTGGAGAAAAATGGCATAAGTGAAAGTATTGGATAGTTACAGTGGCATATCCTCAAGTCTAATTTTTGTAATATAATGACATATGTGCAATGTGTGGAATAGAGAGTGGCATAAAACCAATTTACCCCTAAAATCAATTCTCCCGTCATTTGTGTGGAAACTTGGGTGTCGTCTCCTCCTCCCCGATCTCATCCGCCTCCCATCTGCCTCGCCGCCTCCATCCCTCCAGCAGCTCGCCGGCCTCCCTCCCTCCACCTCGCCGGCCTCCCTCCCTCCACCTCGCTGCCTCCGTCTCCCTCCCTCCCTCCCTCCACCTCATCCCTCCCTCCACCTGGCCGCCTCCTTCTCCTCTTCTCCGGATCAAGATCCAGGCGGCCGCCATCTCGCCGTGGAATCTCGTGCAGCCGCGTTTTCTCTCCGTCTCCCTGTCGACCTCCAGGTAATCTTCTCTCCCGTCTCATCCCTTCTTCTCGCAATCTCTCCTTTTTTCTCTGATTTAATATTTTCTTTTAACCTAGCAGCCACCACAACCGGCTCGGCTCCCAATCGCTGTGCCCCTCAGCTTCTACCCAACTCCAGATCCCCGTCTCTGTCCATCAGTGCCAAGCCGCCGTTCCCCTGTCCATCTCCAAGGTAGCCTCCTCTCCTCTCAATATTTATTTATTCATGCCACAGTTATCTGAGCAGCTACAACTACATTTCTTTCTTGGTTCTACTTCTTTTTTCCTGGAAAGCATATACGGATGCCCATGTGATAGAGAGTGGAAGTCAAGTATCTACCGCTGCTCCTAAGTCAAGCAACACGGCAGAATGTCGGGATAGGCTACCAGTAGCAAGTAGCAAGTGAATAAACACGGTAGAATGTCAGGATAGAATGGTGCGGCTTAACTTGGTTTATTTTTACACTCAACTAGTTCTGTACTATACTTATTGTAGATGGCTGATCTACCACTAGAGTTATATCATGACAAGAGGAAGAAAAGGAAGCGGGCAGCAGCTGGGTTCTTTATTACCATAGTTGCAGTAGCTCAACATATGTATTGTAGGAGAAACATAGTTGAGCTTGGTGATTTCAGTGAGGAAGAGGCCGAGACTAGAATTAGGAGGCAGATGCTTAGGAATATTTACCTGGGTCCAAATCTATATTGCTATGATACTCTTAAGTTTTACCAAAAGGTCCTTCTTTGACCTATGTGCCATGTTACGTGAAAGGGCTGGACTGAAAGACACCTTTCACGTGACCGTTGAAGAGGCTGTGATCATTGTATTGCTTCTACTTGGCCATGGCATGAAGTTTAGGTTGATCCGTAGCACCTATAGGTTGACACTTGAGCCAATTAGTAGACATTTCAATGAGGTGTTAGGAGCCATTCTTTCTTTATCCCATGAAATCATCAAGTTGCCACACCCTGCTACTGAACTACCCGAGGATCACAAATGGAGGTGGTTCCCCGATGGGCTTGGAGCCTTAGATGGCACACATGTTGATGTCCGTGTTCCGCTACGCAAGCAAGGTAGATATAGGAATAGAAAGAAGGCCATAACAACAACTTTCTGTGTAAAGCTTATTAGTAATTGAAGTCCCTAGTTCTCATTTGGCAATTCCAACGATATTTTGTTTGGCTGTCACGGAATTGTAGGGTCATTTCATTTGCTAATAATTTCATCCAAATGATACGGTGCGTTACGGTAATTCCCGACCCTAACCCGTCATTTTTCCGGAAATGTACCACGCAGAGACGAAGCCCCGTCCCCCCTCCGCTCGAACGGACATCCCTTCGTCAAACCTCACCCTCTACTCGCCGCCGCCGGTGACCCTTCCCGCCGCCTCCGTTGAGGCTGCCCGCCGCCGCCGGTGAACCAAGGATCCCTTCTTCCTCATCTTCCCCGCAGTATCTACTCGCCAGGGATCCTCCCCACCGCGCTTTTCTTGCTGCCTGCCCGATGAACACCTGCCTCCGGTGAGCGGCGGACGACCTCAGCGACTTCTCCGACGCAGGCGAGTTTCCCCTCCGCCTCTCCTCCTTTCCCTCTCTCTCGCGTTTCCTTTCCAAGTTACTGAACCCTAACCCTACCTGTTTCTAATCTGCAGGTTCTGCAACACATCGACCTCATAATCTGCAGGTTCTGCAACACATCGACCTCAAGATCCAGACTCCTCGCGAGAAATCGGGCTGGATCAGCTGATCCGTGGGTTTATTGGTTGGTGACTGATTCCACTGAGTTCAGGTAACAGTCTATGGCTTATGCCATTGGATTTTGTGCATTCATGGAAAGCATTGACCACCTAACATCCTTTTGAGTGTCCTGGTACTGGTAGGGATCATGTCACGGTAATCATTCAGAACGTCCTCACGCGCTTGTTTGTAGGATTACATAAGCCAGCCTCGGTAGTTGAATGCCTAAGATGGAAAGAGAACTGGAGAGTTCACAAGGTAGAAGGAGAATGGGGAACTAGGGACTTCAATTGCTAATAAGATTTACACAGAAAGTTGAATCCTCACTGTCTAAAGGTGTTTTACGATCAGCGTAGTCCTCTTTCTGGTAATGTAAGTATGCAATGAGTCTCCAAGAGCAAGAGTAGAGCAGAGACATTTCACATATTTGTTGTCTGCTGATATCTGTATAGCATTTGCATTGCCATTCTTGGCAGTTGAATTGAAGAAACATGTTACTTCCTGTCCATCTTAGCGGAAGGTAGTTAATTTGTTCAACAAATGCCATGATCTGCGTGTTAGTCTGATCCTAAGCACAGTAAATGAATCTGGTATCTAGGGTTAGTCTTGACAGTAACAGGTTCAGGTAGACAGTAAGACTGGGGTCTGACAGTCTTGCGACCATGGGTTGGCTGGCACTACTCTCACTGAAGATCTGAGCCGCCCCGTCGTTGTTGCCGCCACCATCGCCGTCCCACAGCCGCCGCCCTGCCCATACCTTGGTTTCACCGCCGATGCCTCCACCCCACACCGACGCCCACCCCCACCCCCAAACTACGCCCCCATCCACCCTACACACACGCCTGCTTCCGGCCTCTCACGTGTGTCACCGTTCCCGTCCATCCTCACTCGTCCATCCTCACTGGGGCATCGCGTTCACGCCGTCCCGGTCTTCGGCCATTGGCTTTTGAGGTATGAGCTAGGTTGTTTTCATCCACCGATCGATTCTCTTAGTTAAATCCCACTAGGGAGGGGACCTTTGCAATTTCTGGGGTGTGCCGGTGCACGCCCGGCACATGATCTAGATCCGCCCTGCCCAAGGTTGTTAGGCTGCTAGCTGTTCATCGAAACATGTGTTTGCCAATTTCCCATTTCCTAGCTGCCCTGCCCTGAGGTTTGTTTGTCGTCTGTGCACCCGTATTATGGGATTACAAACTTTTATTTATCCTCTGATGGTGAAATGTTATGTATCTGTGTCGTCTGTGCACCCGTATTATGGGATTACGAACTTTTATTTATCCTCTGTGATGGTGAAATGTTATGTGTCTGTCTCATTTGAGGGTGCGAAATCCATGTTCTAGGGTCACCCAGGCTTGTGTGTTGGTTGCCATTTTGTGAAGATGTCCAGTGTGTTGTGCGCTTTTACTACTTTATGTGCAATCATAGTTGAAACCGAAATGAGTAACCACTGTGTGCACATCACCTGCTTCAACGTCTGCTCAATATTCCTTATTAGTAATATGCTATTGCTCTTATTTGGATGGTATTTGGGATCAGTTGGATTGCATTGAACTGAGATTCGGAGAATGACGTAATCAAAACAAGAATGTCAAAGTAATTTCTGTTTCTGTTGTCAAATACATTGCCTCTGTGTTGTATTTTTTCAGCTTTTCCCACCCTAGTCGCATTTACAATAGTGTTTCCTACCGTCAAATTTCTGGTTTTAAATGAAAAAATATGAGGTCATTTTTTGGCTAAATGTAAGCTTTTCATTTTGTTTGTGCTACTCTAGAGGCCTGCAAATATATTGATGACCAAAATTAGGAAGTTCAATCCTACTTCTCCACTGTTTTGCTGTTAGATGTGTACGATGTGCAAGAAAAAAATAGGGATGATAATTTAAAATAAAATGTGTTTCACATTCTGTAAGTATACCCCCTTTGCTCCATGGACTAGGCATTGTTTATATAATCCTGTTATTAGTCAAAGTGAGCTTTGAATTGTTGAGTCATATAGCCTTTTTTTGTGTACTGATATTTGAAAGGGGAATAGGGGAATTTGTTGCCACTCTTCCTGTTGTTTGAGCACTATATTTTATTGTTCACAATTCGATATTCTGAACTCCTTTGTGTTACATTTATATGATATAGTCCATCTTCGTTTTATGTTTTGCCGCCTTATCTATTTACAGTAGAAATGCTCTAAACTTTGTGTTTCTTGAAGATCATCAGGGCAATCAATAAAATCTAGATGCAAAGTTGCTTTTCTGCGGATTTTATAATCTTGAAGATGCACAAAGAGTCTACAGCTCCAGGACTGGATGCTGACAAAATAGAAGTTCCTTCACCAAAGGAAGAAAGTAATTCCACAAATTCTGAAGCTGCTACAGATACCGAAAACTTTGAAATTAGCGACGACGACGACGATGATCGTAATCACAAGCACCGAAGAAAAGAGGCTATGCCTCAATCTTTTGGTGAGAGTACTGAGGAGCAAGCTGCAGGGAGGCCTTTGAAAAGAAGGCCCATGATTTCTGGTAATGGACAGCCATTTGGTGGAGCTGATTCACGTGGGGAAGCACAGAAGGACTTCATACCAAAATTCAAGAGGCGTCTTGGACCAGGAGCTCACAGTCGGGGAGGTAGAATGAACCAATCTTTCCATTCAGCTTCGGCTGCCACTCGCCCTCCTATGACACGGGGAAGAGGACGGAATGGTGCACCCTGGACTCAGCATGACCCAAGATTTAACACACTTGACATGATGGATTTTGCATCACACATGGCGTCACAAGGACCGCCTCCACATCCTAGCTTATTTATGGGTGCTCCAATGCCGAGTAGTGGTAGTGCTCAAAATGGTTCATGGGGTCCACATGGGTTTATGCCTGGAATGCCTAATGGAATGCTGGATCCATTTCACCCACATGGAATGCAGGGCCCTATTCAGCCTGCAATGTCACCTTTAGTTGATCTTGGCATGCCTCGTCAACGTTGTAGAGACTTCGAGGAGCGTGGATTTTGCTTGAGAGGGGATATGTGCCCCATGGAGCATGGAGTAAATAGAATTGTTGTTGAAGATATGCAGGTCAGTCTGTTTCCTGATCTTCAAATAATATTCTGCATTTTCCTGCACTTTAGTACTATCCTTCTACTTGCTCGGAACGCTCAATCGCAGCATTCAAATAGGTTGATCTGTTACTTCACATGATTACTGTTACATTGTGCCAATATAACAAGTAACCTTGAAAGGTGTTCTCTAAGTGCTCTTATCATTGATAATATGAGTTGCAATTAACGTTCTTTACAGTACCCTGTTCAACATCCTAATTGAGTAATGTCAGCTAGCAGCGGATTCAGACCCCACTATGATGTAACTCTTCCTCGACTGTTTTCTGTGCTGCAGCATTTTATGTTCTGGTGTTATTTAACCGTATGTAGCTTAAGTAATTTCTCTAAATTATTAACTTTGTTGTAATGTTCTTATATGCACAAGTATGAGTACTGTGAACTCTTGGAGGATTTAGATCTCAGTATGATGTGCTGTAGAATTACTTGGAGTATTTTATTTTTCTGGTTGTATTGAACTTAGCTAACTTATGCTGTTCTTTCTAAAATAAACTTTGTTATATTGTGTTGTGTAATATAAGGCAATGTTTTTGTGGTTAAGTACTACTAGTTAGTTTTTTTGTGCTTAGATCAAAATATTGATGAATTAATAGAATAGTTTCTTAAACACTTTGCAGAGTCTATCACAGTTCAATCTTCCAGTCTCAGCTCCAAATGCTCCGGGACTAGGAATCCAAAGTGAGGCAGTAACTGCTCATGTTAACTTAACAAACCTAGGAGGCAGTAAAGGTGTTACCGCGAAAGATATCAAATCTGGTGTGGCAGATGATGCATTAAAGCTAAATGGAAGCACTGGTTCAGCTGTTGTTAACACTGATGTATATGATCCTGATCAGCCTCTGTGGAACAATGAAAAGCCTGAAGCATCCTGTGCTGGTTTTGCACATACTAATGATGGAGTATGGAATGCTGAGACCTCAAGCTATGAAGCAGGGTGGGAGCATGCAAACCAGGGTTTTGCAGCTGATGGTTCACAGAATTCAAAGTCTTCTGTTTGGGGGAGAATAGCATCAAAGAAAAAATCAGGACCTAGTAAAACAGCTAATACTACTTCGACAAGTGCCACTGGAAACAAAAGAAGTGACTACTATGATGATATGGCTCCTAGCACCATCCAATTAAAGCCGGCTTCTACTAAGGATACTAATGGTCAATCTAATTCAAGAATGCTTGGAGATGTGGGCCGGCAAAGTAATAGAGCTCCTCACAAAGCATCTCGCACACTTTATGTGAATGGCATTCCGCAGGAAAGCAATAGATGGGAGGCCCTTCTTTCGCACTTCCAAAAATTTGGTCAAGTAATAGATATCTATGTTCCAGCTAACAGTGAGAAAGCTTTTGTCCAGTTCTCTAAAAGGGAAGAAGCAGAAGCTGCCCTAAAAGCTCCAGATGCTGTGATGGGAAACCGTTTTATAAAGCTATGGTGGGCTAACAGGGACAGGATTACTGAGGAGGGAGAGGGTAGAGTCTCTACAAAACCTGTGCTGACAAATTTGGCTCTAGCTCAACCATCTTCATCCAACAGAGGAAACGATCTTCAGTCTGCAACTCCAAGGGCCAGTTCTGGATCTTCTGCATCAGGTCCTGGTGTAGGTCCTAAAACGTTGCCTGCAAACAGTATAACATCAGTACCTCCTGCTCCCAAAAGGCAAGAAAGTATGGAACTCCTGGAAGAACTCCGTAAAAAACAGGATATGTTAGCTCAGAAGCGGGCTGAGTTACGCCAGCAGTTAGAGGCATATGCGAAACAAGTACTTACTATTCTCCCTTGACAATACTTTGGATTTATTTCTTTGTTAATTATATAAACTATGTTGTTAGCTGAACCAACTTTTCATTAAGTACTTGTTTTTACTGCTGCAGAAAAATTCAGGAAATCCAGTAAAACAGACAGAGACTAGTGGAAAAGAAGTTGGGCCAAATGCTGCTGGGAAAGTGGTAGATATAAGGTCCATGAACACTGGGACAGAAGGGCTGCAAGAGGTTGCTAGTACACTGGAAAAGAAAATTTCTGGGGATTTGGCTTTATCTTCCCCAAAATATGCTCCAACATCCACACAGAAACCAGCTGTAGCTGTTAAGCAGACATCTCCTCTGGTAGCACCACCTCAGAATAGGTTTAAGCTCGACAACCGCACCACGTCGTTTAGGATCCTTCCTCCTTTGCCACCTGAAATTGCAAATGTAAGTCGATTATCTAACCTCCTGCCCTTCCATAAGCACAGTTCCATGTTGTCCTCTCACAATAGAGACCAAACATCGAAATTTTATGTATATGCGGGATACCCTCTATTGCTTTTACCATTTAATGGAAGCACTCTTGCACTGTATTGAGATTAGGTTGTTTGGGTCTGTCAAGCAACTGCAGTTTATGTGTTTCAGTCTTTATTCAGGCACACAACAGTGGATCTTACAGTAGCAGTTACCAGCGGTTAATTACATTTTTATTGATAATGATATCTGTGCTTAAGATTACTATTACTCCCTCCGTCCATAAAAGAATGTCGGAGATTTGTCTAAATTCACAGGGCTAGTATTATTCTGTGACTAATCTCACACATCAACTCTATAAGAAAAATACTTGGTATAGATAGCTTCTATTTCGCTGTGCTAGGGTATTTATTGTCATTTGGGCTTCACATGCATTACAGTACCATGCATGCATAGTGCATCGCAACACTATTCCTTGATGGATGCTTGGTGTAGTGTTTGCATTGACATTTGTTGCTTCTTAATGCAAGATCCTCTGATTTCAGCTCACGTCATTTTAAACATTATAGCTTTGCTTGAGATTGTTATTATTTATTGTTCTGTGGCTAAATCTCATACACTTCTGTTTTACAAAGATGCTTAATACAAGTAGCTACTTTGGTGTGGTAATTCATTTGACCTTTTGGTTCCAGTTTTATGATGCTACTCCCTCCGTTCCACAATATAAGACGTTTTGGCAAGTTTGGCAAGACAGCTTGCCAAAACATCTTATATTGTGGGACGGAGGGACTACTTTTCACTAAGAGAATATTTGGTAATATTGACAGACTGACAGGGTATTATTTGGATGGAGATGGAGGCCAAAATATGCCCACTAGTACTTTGGCCATAACCAAAATTTTGGTCTTTGTTTGGATGGTTGCTCGTTTTTTGTAAATGCCAATGGCTCTTTGTCCATTCTTGTTCATTTTTCGTTACAACATTGGCCAAGTCGCTAGGCAAGCTTGGGCAACATGCTCATGCATTTCCATTTGCTGCTTCTGACTTCTGAGAGATGTCTGCAAGATCCAAAGTTATATATAGGGTCTGATAATCTGGTGTACTTAGGCTATTGGGATCTTGTAGCTCTGTATTTGTATAGCCACACTCTAAAACGTACTGCAGTTAGCATGGTTATATGGTATTGAAAATAGTTTTGGGGCCATGTTTCTCTTGTAAATTTATAATCTTCTAGTCATAGTTTTTCGAATGATGGTGGTTTCTTTTGTAGTTGGATTTTGCATGCATTTATGTATGTAACTGTTAACTGTATTTCATATGTATTGTTGTTAACTGAGAAGTTAAAAGCTTGAGAGTAGATAATGCTTACTCAGCTTTGCATCTGTAAAACCAATGCCATCATAGTCTGTACATAATGTAACTTGTCTTTTCAAGTTCAAGCAAAACAAATTTTAACTTTCTCCATGCACGTAATACAGTTACTTCGGTTGATAGTTCATGTAACTTAGATGGACGATTTAGATATTGAAAAAAAATTAAAGACCACTGTATCCTTATGCTAACTTCGGTTGATAGTTCATGTTTCCTTTTGTGTTGATGTGCTTGATACGAGCTGTTTTTTTTGACTTCTGATGTCCTTGACTACTTTGTTTACAGGAATCTGTCTTGAAAGATCATTTTGCAGCATTCGGGGAGCTCTCATCTGTTGTTCTAGAAGACACTGAAGCCCACAACCATGATACAACCTTGCCTTCTCTGAGTTGCTCAGCTTGTGTGACCTACACAACGCGACAATCTGCTGAGAAAGCATTTATTACTGGCAAATCTTGTAAAGGGCATATGCTACGATTTATGTGGTTGACGGCTTCTCCTGGCTCAAATAACCAATCAAGATTTCAGAAAACATCAAGTCTTGTTGGGGCAGCCGAGTCCCCAAGCCCTGTTGCGAAAATCTCACGCATTGTCACATCTGGTACATCAGTCATTCCTCATAGTGAATCCATTCCAACTGCAGAAAGTTCAGAGAGATTTCCTGTTGAGATTTCCAAGGTATCATCTTCTAGTGTTGAGTGCCCACCTGAAAATGATTCCACAAGGAATCCTCTCCTTACAGACCCTTACATTCCACAATGAGGTATGCTACACTTTTTGTTAAAAATGAGTTATGGTTCATTGCAATGTTATTGTAGCATCAGGAATATTTCTAGAAGCCAACTTTCTAATTTTGAGTCGCTAATGAACGGTTCTTATGTGCGGCATGGCGTCTAATTCAGATTGTGTATAAATATGCAAGTTGAAACCAACTATGGGAAATTCCGTCTGCCTTTATTTATTTATATGGAAATATGTTTTAATGCTTGTAAGCAGCTGTCTATCAGCTAGCCTAAAAAGTTAGTGTCCATTGTTCGGAAACAAGACATGGAAGCTCGGTAGGTAGGACATTTATATAAAAAAAGGTTTCAAGCAAAATGTTTACAATCTAACAACAAACAAGGAGTGTGGAAGTACTCTGGTAAATTGAGCTCATGGATGATATGTTACATCTTTGGGTGTAGATATTTGTACCATATTAGTTCACACCTGCTTTTGTTGTTGACCTTCCTGATTTCTTGTACTGGTAAACGCACAGGTTATTACATACTGGCGACTAGTTTACTTTTCGCCAGTAGCCAACAGTTTATAACTTAGATGGTTGATAAATCCGAACTTTTTTTTCATATTATAATCTTGGCACGGTAGATGTACTGGGCCTGTTAAGCTATTGTTTAGCTCGCCCATTATCCAAGGTTCCAAAAAGCGTAAAACGTAAGCAGCGATAGGCTCTCGCTTAGAGCTTTTTGCGCTTAAGCGTCGCTTAAGCGAGCTTAAGCGTTTTCAAAAAATGCCAGAACTTTGCCTATTTCCCAGCAGTCAACACATTTGACGTGTAAATATGAAGAAAATATATGAATGATGATTAGCAAGCCAGCAAGCACATATGAATTCAAACTGAAATATCAAATTGACAAAGCTATCAAATCAGTCACAACTAAAGCTAGCACAATATCAAACATCATATAAGTAAGTCTGATAAGGTGATCAACGATCACACATACACATAACAAGCAAATAGCAGGTTCAAATGACAGGTAAATTCAGTTCAAAGAAGCAAACAACTGGTTTGTTGCTTCCAAACCGCTTAAATCACCGCTTCAGCCCAAAGCGTAGCGTTATGCTATCGCTCAGCACTTAAGCGTACGCTTAAATACGCTTTCTTGAACCTTGCCATTATCTTTATCCTGTACACCGGTAATTTTGTTCTATACTACACTAGATGGTTTTCGCATTGGTGGTATGCATTATTATAAATCTTCTTATATTGGGTTTGACTTGTAAAGCTTAGGCATACCAATGGCTAGTATGTAGTGGGGTGATGTGGTCACTTGTGTGTGGGCTGTGGCAAATAGATTGCAGTCAAGCTCCTCAGAGGTGAACTTATAACTCTGTCAGCCTAAACATGGATGCTATTGCTGATTGCCTTGCAAGTTTTGCTTCTTTATCATCTATTTTTTCCAGCTTCGTTGTTGTCTCAGGGCTATCTAGTCCTGTTGGTCTGTGTTCTAGCTCTTTTGTACTAAGCAGATTGTCCTTTAAACTACTTCCTGATAGGTCCTATAGGTGTTCTAATATGGTACCTACAGTGACTCTAATCTGATATACATGACATGGTTATGTGAACAGTCTCTGGGGTAATCGTACGTGTGTCAAAGTTAATCAACTATTTTTTTCTGTTGTTCTAGCCCTGCGATATAATACTACGGTGGATGGCTGCAAAATGCTTTCACTGTGTAAAAACTTGTGGCGCTAAATATTGTTTTTTTTTCTCGCAGGTGACGGAGCAAATATCTGGGTGATATTCCGACACTTCGTTTTGGTGGCTTGTCTATTACACGAATGAGCGCTGCTACACGTACGATAAAACATGTATCCGTGTACAGCATGGAACAGGCACCGTAGATTGGCCCACGAACCATCCGAATGGCCGTTTATTCGTCGTACCAAAACCGGACGTAGTTTGTCGTACGTGAACCAATTCCGTACATTAATGCTGGGGAAAACTCTCTTACACATCTCAAGTCATACAAAGAAGCTCTGAAAATTAATCCTGGGGGAAGCTTGTTTTAAGGGAAAGACTACAAAGTGAATGTATACCGGGCATTTTGCTGACTGTTCATGTTGCCCATTTCTTAATTTATGGAGAAGATGTAGCTTGTGTTTGAATGTTGTAAGAGCATCTCTAGTCGAGTCCCTCAAAAAGCGTCCGGCACAAATGATTTGGGCACATTTTGGACCGCGCCGGATAAAAAGAGACCAAAAATCTGTACAAAAAAGAGGCTCTTCCTAGCCGCGTCCCTCAAACAGCGTCCTCCCTAGCCGCGTCCTTCAAACAGCGTCCTTATGCATGCATTTTAATAGAAGGGACCATCCCATGTGGGAAAAGTAGGTGAGAGAAAGTGTCGGAAAAAAGACTAGCATGTGCGGACTAGGGGCTGCATGCATGTGGACGTTGTTTTTCTGTGTCCGGCGTCCCCTGCAGAGACGGGGACACAAAATGAGGCGCTAATTAGCTTTGGGGAACGCGACTCGAGAGTTTTTTTCCCCATTTCTTGTCCGTGGTCCCCCAAAGCTCATTTGGGGGACGCGACTGGAGATGCTCTAAGGGCATGAGCAATGGTGGCATACACAACTAGCTGTTTCATGTAAAAAAGTTGTCAGAAGCAACATGGTTAATTTTATATCTCCAATGAAAGCTACAACTTTAGTTAGAAAAAAAAGAGAAGGGACCCCACAAATATAACTCTATGTATCTTTTTCTCTTTTCAAAAAGTTTGCTTTTAAGGCTTAAGATCCCACTTCCTAAAGAGGAGGCTGCCTCCTCGTCCGAACCTACTTTGGACCACCCGAATCTAGTTAAAGATGTGAGTCAGTAGCTCTAGGACAGTGCATTGGGCATGCCCTAAGATTCTCAGTTCATACCTTGCGAGTAGCAGCAACCTGCTAAAAGCAGTTAGGCACAACGCTAGCTATAGGCCTGCATGCACTCTCTTGCTGAAATCAGCTCCACGTGGATCGCCGTTGACATATTTCTCTAGGTTTCCTGTCCTAAACTTGTGCTACCTGTGCATATTGAACCAACTATAGGGTCGACACCTTCAATGCAATTTTTGTAACCTGGCTAGTATATCTTCTACCATGTCTGCATTACTGTAGGGCCTTTTTTGTTTTTTACAGCTTCATTTATCCATCAAGCCAAAATTCCACCACTCTTGCTCCTTGAGTGTGTACACCGGTACTTAATCTGAGTATGAACTAAATATCGGTTGGCCAAGATTTTGTTATTTATGTAGGCACTTGCGATCCAATGACAATTCTTTTTAAAGCATGCACCGTAGTATACAGGCCTTATATTGCTGTATTGAGGAAAACAGTATGTGATGAGGACATGCCATCTATCGATATATCCACTCCACTGTACCTACAACTATACAAATACAAGAACCTATCCAAACAACTTAACTATTACTGTACCTACAACTATACAAATACAAGAACCTATCCAAACAACTTAACTATCAGATACTTTCGTTTCTTGGAACTATTCCTCGCATACTTGAAAATATGATGTTGTCTAAATCAGATGTATTTGTTACTTTTATCTAGCATGGATAGGAGGGAGAAGCATTGGAGCATGATCGTGCGTGAAGATGGCAGCAAACATGTGAGGACTGAAGATGACGCCACAAGTGAAGATTTCAGAACTTTGAAACCACCATAATTGTGATTGAAGACTTAGATGAAATATTCAAGATTGCACTTCAAAATTTCGTCATAACTTAATATGATGTTGGGTCACCTTTATTTTTTGGCTAGGCCTATGTCATTTTCGCAACAATTAAGGCAACCACTCTTTAGAGTCTGTATTTGAGGAGAAAAGACTTTCTAGGGTTTGGTTCGTCCAACATACCTATAGCTCGCCGAAATCCTCATCTTTTCCTCCTTAAATACCCACTTTAGCCGTCACTTTTACACTCGAATTTTGTTTAGACTAAAAGTTAGCCATTACTGCAACTCTCGTGTACTTATAGCTCGCCGAAATCCTCTTCTTCTTCTTCTTCTTCTTCTTCTCCATGGTATGGTGAGAGATCCGAGATGTTGAAGGTGTTGCCCACCAAATACTTGGACGTGGGTAGGTCGATGACGTAGGCATTGTTGTTGATGTGCTTGAGCACCTTGAAACGACCATCTTCCCGTGGCTTGAGCTTGGAGTTGCGTTCATGTGGAAACCTTTCCTTCCGGAGGTATATCCAAACGAGGTCACCTTCTTCGAATATCCTTTCTTTCTTCTTGGCATTGACTCTTGTAGCTTGGCAGAGGACATGTTCTTGTATTGTTGCCCTTGTGTCTTCATGTAGTTTCTTCGTGTTGTTGGCGCGCTTGTCGAAGTCCATGTTGGTCCTCTCATGAAGTGGTAGAGGTAGGATGTCAAGTGTCGTAGATGGTTCGAAGCCGTAGACGACCATGAATGGGCCCCGCAAAGTTGTGGAGTGCTTTGCCCGGTTGTATGCAAACTCTGCATGAGGAAGACATTCTTCCCAAGTCTTCAAGTTCTTCTTGACGAGTGTTCGGAGTAGCGTTGAGAGGCTACGGTTGACAACCTCCGTTTGTCCATCCGTTTGCGGGTGTTATGAAGATGAGAACACTAGCTTGATCCCGAAATTGGCCATGAGAGATTTCCAAAGGTAGCTCATGAACTTGACGTCCCTATCCGAGACGATGCTTGCGGGTATCCCATGTAGACGAACAATTTCCCTAAACAACAAAGTAGCAACATGTGAAGCATCGTCGGTCTTGTTGCATGGTATAAAGTGAGCCATCTTAGAGAAACGATCAACGACTACAAAAATGGAGTCATCACTACAAGAAAAGTTGCCATGGCCGACGAAGTTGAAGTCGCGCCGTAGTTGCTGCTGCACCATGGCCGACGATTTTTGGTCTCTCCGTTGTGCATGTCAAAACTTTGTTTTTCTCGTTTTTGAGGCCACCTAGCCCGACGTCCAAAACGTCGCGTATGGTGGCCCGGGACGTGGTGCATCACGATTCTCGGGTTCGCCAGAGTCAACGCAAATCCGCACCTTAGGGATGTAGGGCCCAGATGGCAACCTCTCTAGCATTGTTTTTTTCTCGATCGCCATCTCGTTCAACGCTCTCCGATCGAGCCGTTTACGATGCAGGATCATGGGTCCCGATGTCATCCTCTATGAACAAAAATTTCTATTCTTGGATTATTTTGACCCCGATTTCTCGCTACTTTTTTCTTTGATCCCATGCCTTGGAAACGTTGACACCGCTGCTGCTAAATGGGACATGTCATCCTCTATGTGCAATCAACTTTCTTTTCTTGGAGTTTTTTTGGCACCTCATATTCGTCACTTGCCTTTTTCTTTTGGTCATTGCCGCCTCTCAAACGGTGATACCGCTGCTGCTAAATGGGACCCGCATGTCATCCTCTATGTGCAATCAAGTTTCTTTTCTTCGAGTTTTTTTGGCACCTCATAATTGGTCACTTGCCTTTTTCTTTCGATCTCGTGCCGCCTCTCAAACGGTGATACTGCTGCTGCTAAATGGGACCCGCATGTCATCCACTATGTACTATAAAACTTTCTTTTCTTGGATTTTTTTTTGGCTATTTGGTCACTTGCCTTTTCTTTCGATCCCGTGCCGCCTCTCAAACGGTGATACCGTGCTGCTAAATGGGACCCGCATGTCATCCTCTATGTACAATCAAGTTTATTTTCTTGAATTATTTTGGCTCGATATTTGGTCAATTGCCTTTTACTTTGATCTCATTCCACGTTTGAAACGTTGAAGAACCTGTGGGCTCATGGGTCGGATGTCATCCTCTATGTACTATAAAAGTTTATTTGGTTTTTTTTCACCCTCGATTTTAGCTATTTCTCTTTGATCCCCTGCCGTCTTGGAAACGTTGAGTAAGCTGCTACAAAATGGGACCCACATGTCATCCTCTATGTACAATCAACTTTCTTTTCTTAGAGTTTTTTTGGCACCTGATATTTGGTCACTTGCCTTTTTCTTTCGATCTCATCCCACGTTTGAAACGTTGCAGAACCTGCTGGCTCATGGGACCCGCATGTCATCCTCTATGTACACAATAAAAGTTTTCTTGGATTTTTTTTCACCCTCTGATTTTTGGCTATTTCTTTTTCTTTTGACCCCCTGCCGCCTTGGAAACGTTGACTAAGCTGCTGACTCATGGGACCCTGATGACCCACAAGTATAGGGGATCGCAACAGTCTTCGAGGGAAGTATTACCCAATTTATTGATTCGACACAAGGGGAGACAAAGAATACTTGTAAGCCTTAACAGCGGAGTTGTCAATTCAGCTGCACCTGGAAACGACTTGCTCGCAAGAGTTTATCAGTAGTAACAGTTTTATAGCAGTAGGAATAGTGAAATAACAGCGCGGTGAAATAAAGACAGCAGTAGTGATTATAGTAAACAGCAGGATTAAAATACTGTAGGTGGACGGATAACGGGCGTTGCATGGATGAGAGAAACTCATATAACAATCAAAGCAGGGGCATTTGCAGATAATAATAAAACGTATCCAAGTACTAATCAATCAATAGGCATGTGTTCCATATATAGTCGTACGTGCTCGCAATGAGAAACTTGCACAACATCTTTTGTCCTACCAGCCGGTGGCAGCCGGGCCTCTAGGGAAACTACTGGAAATTAAGGTACTCCTTTTAATAGAGTACAAGAGCAAAGCATTAACACTCCATGAACACATGTGATCCTCACATCACTACCATTCCCTCCGGTTGTCCCGATTTCTGTCACTTCGGGGCCATTGGTTCCGGACAACACATGTGTATACAACTTGCAGGTAAGATCATAAACAACGAATATCTTCATGAATCAATAACATGTTCAGATCTGAGATCATGGCACTCGGGCCCTAGTGACAAGCATTAAGCATAACAAGTTGCAACAATATCATAAAAGTGACATCTACGGATACTAGGCACTATGCCCTAACAATCTTATGACTATTACATGACCAATCTCATCCAATCCCTACCATCCCCTTCAGCCTACAGCGGGGGAATTACTCACACATGGATGGGGAAACATGGCTGGTCGATGGAGAGGCGTCAGTGGTGATGGCGGCGATGATCTCCTCCAATTCCCCGTCCGTGAGTGTAACGGATATCGCTCCCGAGACGGTGTTTCGCGATGTGGCGGCTCTCGGAGGGTTTCTGGCGACTTCGACTTCTCTCCCGTGCGTTTTAGGTCGAGGGCGATAAGTAGTCCGAAGGAGGGCGTCGGGGGCCAGCCGAGGGGGCCACACACCAGGGCCGCGCGGGCCCCTCGGCGCCGGCCTAGTGTGTGGGGCCCTCGTGCCCCCACTTGCCCTTCTGGCTCCGCCAATATTCTGGGAAAATAGGCCTTCTGTATAAATTCCGAGGTTTTTCCCGAAAGTTGGATTTCTGCACAAAACGAGACACCCAATTCTGCTGAAAACAGCGTTAGTCCGTGTTAGTTGTATCCAAAATACACAAATTAGAGGCAAAACAATAGCAAAAGTGTTCGGGAAAGTAGATACGTTTTGGACGTATCAACTCCCCCAAGCTTAGCTTATTGCTTGTTCTCAAGCAATTCAGTTAACAACTGAGCGATAAAAGAACTTTCACGAACACATTTGCTCATATGATGTATATATTCTCATGCTATGGCTAATACTTAAGCAGTTCATAATGAGATACATGCAAATAAGATCATCCAACAGCTATGTCAATCATGGAGAGGTACCAACAATTAATAATAAGCATCATGAATCATGTATATAAGCAGGATTGCAATGTTCATAAGAGAATATGATAAAGTGGTATCTCGCTTGCCCGTATTTGATCTAAAACATAAATGCCGGCACCTCTGGAGTTCATAGAAAGACTAGAAGTAGTGATTGTCAAAGATAAAAGCATCAAAGTTATACCACAATCAATCATATTTTGAGACAAGCATATTATACTAAGAATGACAGTTGTGCTCTCAAGATAGTGCTCAAAGAAAGAATGGAGACACAACATAAAAGTAAAAGATTGACCCTTCGCAGAGGGAAGCAGGGATTAACATGCGCTAGAGCTTTTCATTTTTAAAACAGGAGTAAAATTATTTTGAGAAGTGCTTGTTGTTGTCAACGAATGGTAATGGGTACACTAACTACCTCGTCAACCGGACTCCCAAGAGCGGCTCCCATGAATTATTTGTATGTTTATGTGGCACTCCTTCCAACCTTTCTTACACAAACCATGGCTAACCGAATCCTCGGGTGCCTGCCAACAATCACATACCATGAAGGAGTGCCTTTTTATTTAAGTTTTATTATGATGATGACACTCCCCCAACCTTTGCTTACACAAGCCATGGCTAACCGAATCTTCGGGTGCCGTCCAACAATCACAAACCATGGAGGAGTGTCTATTTAAGTTAATTAATTTGGAACTGGGAATCCCATTGCCAGCTCTTTTTGCAAAATTATTGGATAAGCGGATGTGCCACTAGTCCATATGAGAGTCCGTCAAAAGTAAATGACAAGGTTGAAAGCTAAACACCACATACTTCCTCATGAGCTATAAAACATTAACACAAATTGAGCATTTTGAAAGTTTTAAAGGTAGCGCATGAGAATTTACTTGGAATGGTTTGAAATGCCATGCATAGGTATTTATGGTGGACACTTTGGAACAACTTGGTTTTCAGGTGTTTGGAAGCACGAGCGGCGTTCCCGCTCAGTACAAGTGAAGGCTAGCAAAAGACTAGGGAGCGACAAATCAAGAGAGCAGAACTGTCATAATCATGCTTGCGGCAAAATAAATTAACGGAGGCATAAAAATGATACAAGAACTCTGAAGCAATATAAATCATCGAGGCTTAATTGACTTTTGTTCAGTCATATGCATGCGTGAGCATGTGCCAAGTCGATATAAATGAATTATTCAGAGGAGGTTACCACAATGCCATACTTACTTATGAATAAAACAATGCAAGCGAACATCCATGACATGCTACTCATATTAATAAATTGGAGCTAAACATGAGAGATCATGAACTACTAGACTTTCTCAAATAACATATACCTCACATGAACCAACTAAGCATGCTCACATGGACGAGTATATGTACAAAAATGAAAACAAATAGAGTTCATACCAGCCTCTCACCACAATCCAATTGTTGTAGATCGTCATTATTGCCTTTCACTTGTGTAGCTTGGATAATATGAAATGAAAACCACGCTCCAGCCACCGAAGACCATTGAACTCATGATGAACTTACAAACCAAAGAAGAACAACAAATATTTTTGGTGTTTTAGAATTGGAAACAAGAACAAAAGAAACAAGAAAACAAAGCAAAATCTTTTTGGGTTTTCTCATAGCAAACCAACGATAGTAAATAAAGTAAACTAAGAGCAAAGAACCAAATAAACAAATGGTGAAGAGAAACAACAGAAATATTTTTGGTCTTTTTGAAAGAAACAAAGCGAAAACAAAAGAATGCAAACTAACAGAAACACAGAAAAGCAGGATGACAGAAATCTGCCAAAACCTGACAGCAGTACAGAAATCGAAATTAACAAAAATCTTCCATTGCTCAGCTCAAAAAGTGTTCAACTAATGAAAGTTAGATAACAACCTGGGGCACATGCTCAAAAATTGGCAACTCAAAATAACGTTCTGGCTGTGCGTACGAATTTTTGTGGTAACAGCCCAGAATCTGTTTTTGGACAGCACTTCCCCAAATATCATCTCCTTCTCATTAGAAAACCACTCTAAGAAACTAAACAAGTATGTACAAGTATCCAGCAACCATAATATGCAAAGAATGAGTGATGCCGGTATACCTCCCCCAAGCTTAGGCTTTTGGCCTAAGTGGAGTTCATTCCCAACGAGGGTCGGAGTTCCACGCCGGTGGATCATACATGGAGTGATAATAGGGCCCCTGCGCAGAAGAATGTCGTGGAGGTTCCACATGACCATAATGTTGATATGAGGAGCTCGCTGCATCGGATGAAGAGTCGGGGTGCTCCTCGGCCTCCTCCATGCCTTCCCTTGCACGATGGCTTTCCCTTTCTATGTATGCGTTTAGCTCATTTTCTGTGATCGACCACCCTTTCCTGGCATCAAGGTTAAGCAGAGCAGGTGCAGGCAATCGTACTAGTTTTTCAATTTTCTTAGTTATTCTCCAATTTTTCTTATACAAAGTTATCCTATAATACAGGTTGTTCAAATTAGATGCATCTGAAATAAACTCATGTTTAATCATGGAAACAACATCAAGCTTCTCTATAGAAAGCGGAATATCTAAATGGTGAGGTCCTACACCATGCATAGCTAATAAGCGAGAGGCGATAAGACCTCCACAAATTCCTCCTTTCTCACGGTTAGTAGCAAGTCTACAAGCTATTAAAGCACCCAAATTATAGGTCCTATCCTGTTGCAAAGCGGCGGCTAAGAAAGCCATATCTTGAACAGACAACTTACTCGCATTCCTTCTAGCAAGAACACACTTTGTAACGAAGTAAGCGAAGTAGCGGATAGCTGGTTGTTGAATGCTACTAATCTTACCACCATCATCGGAGAAGCTCCTCCCATTACAAATCATTGTATAAAGATTCGAGAGCTCCCGCGGCGTTCCCCTGACCTTCTCGCAGGATCCCCACTGCGGCACTCTAATTGCTGCACAAAAATCACTGAAAGGCAAGTTGATAGTTTTGTTATAAATCTTGTACCGGACCATGGGGTTAGTTTGAGACCGATGAAATTCAAAATCCTGCACAACCGACACCGTTAGTTTAGCATATTGGTGAGGTTCACCAATAGTAAAACCTTCCAACCCTGCATTGGAAATCAGTGTTTGAACATCTTGCAGGATTCCTGCATTCCGCATAAAATCCGTGCATGGGTAATAAGAGGGGTATACTCCCTCTTCGCGGTGAACTCTCATGACTTGCTGCACCTCCAATTCTTGTTGGTTTAGTTGGTGCCTACTTCCTTCCATTTTCTGAAATTTTCAACAACCATTATAAAATTTGATTTCAAGGTATATAATTGAGGGGAACTACTATAGGAACTTGCTAGAGTACTACACATGCATCAAAACTAATTTCTACCACTTAGAACAAGCATGCAAGCTCACTAAACATGTTATCTACAGCAGCAAAATATTCAAGATATACTCAACCAAACAAAATTCTAATTGGACAATCAAAGGAGTCACATACCAAGGAGCAAATGTGCCAAATTTCAGACAGAAATCTGGGCTGAGCAAAGAGATCGAGAAATCGCGAGTTCTTGAGCAGAAACGCGAGTGAGAGGAACTTGGTGCGAGTTTTTTCGGGAGAGAGAAGAGAGTGGGAGGAAGAGATGCTGAAGTGGGGCAAAGGGGGACCCACACACCAGGGTGGCGCGCCCCCCTTGCTGGCCGCGCCGGCCTGTGGGGTGCCACCCTGGGGTGCCCCACTGGTCAGCCCCAGGTGCTCCCAGGTGCCTCTTCGAAAAATAGGACTACCAGTATAATTTTTGTAATTTTTAGAGAACTTCGAAAAATGCACATTTCTGGGTGTTAAATTAATTATTACTGCGCAGGAAAATGATTTCCAAAATCTTAAACAACTAAAGCATATTGCAAAACAAAAAGTGCTACAGCAAGTAAAATAAGTGGAGGGAGAAAGAAAGAAAGAAATGTTGTTTAGCTCTCTTATGCATTAAAATATACTTGTTAACAAGGTTGATCAAGTCTTGCTACCAAATAAATTTTATATGACATAAGAAGAAATAAACCTCAAATCAATCATGTTACCTTATATTGAATTGATATGGATCCAATCACAAGAGTTTGATATTCTTCTTTAGGCTCATATATAGGACAATCAATGGATCCCACTTTGATAGTTTTCACATTAAAAATTGTATTAACTCCATATACTTTATCAATCCTCTTGGGAAAATAGACAGTATGTTCCTTATCATCAACATTGAAAGTAACCATGCCCTTATTGCAATCAATAACAGCCCCTGCAGTATTAAGAAAGGGTCTTCCAAGAATAATGGACATATTATCATCTTCAGGCATTTCCAACACAACAAAATCAGTTAATATCAAGCAATGTTGAGTAACTTGAACATGAACATTTTCACATACACCAACAGGAATAGCGGTAGATTTATCAGCCATTTGCAAAGATATATCAGTTGGTATTAACTTATCTAAATCAAGTCTCTTATAAAGAGAAAAAGGCATCACACTAACACCTGCTCCCAAATCACATAGAGCAGTTCTAACATAATTATTCTTGATGGAACAAGGAATAGTCGGTATACCTGGGTCTCCAAGCTTCTTTGGAATCTTACCACTGAAGGAGTAATTAGCGAGCATAGTGGAAATCTCCTCATTGGGAATTTTCCTTTTGTTAGAGACAATATCTTTCATATACTTTGAATAAGGAGGCAATTTAATAGCATCGGTCAAAGGGATTTGCAAAAATAAAGGTTTCATCCAATCACAAAATTTATTATAATGTTCCTCCTCCTTTGATTTTAGTTTCTTAGCAGGAAAAGGCATTTGCTTTTGAACCCAAGGTTCTCTTTCATTACCATGTTTCTTAGCAATAAAATCTTCTTTAGTGTACTTTTTATTTTTAGCATGCTTTTAGGTTCTTCTTCAACCTCTTCTTTATCAGGAGTATCATCCTTATCATTATCTTTATCATGTTCATTACCACTTTCAGTTTCAGCATCAGAAATAGAAATACTATTAGGATCATTAACAGGTTCAGAGGATTCTACAACATTCTTATGTTTCTTTTTCTTTTTCTTAGATGGAGCACTAGTTTTAGTTAGTTGAGAATCTTGTTCAACTCTTTTGGGATGCCCTTCAGGATATAGAGGATCCTGGGTAGAAACACCACCTCTAGTTGTTACTTCATAAGCATGTTTTTCTTTAGAATTATTTCCCAACAAGTCATTTTGCACTTTAGTGAGTTGATCAATTTGAGTTTGAACCATATGAAAATGTTTAACAAGTATCTTAACATCATTGGAGGTTCTCTCTGATACGCGTAGATGCACACGTCCGTTGGGAACCCCAAGTGGAAGGTATGATGCGTATAGAAGCAAGTTTCCCTCAGTATGAAACCAAGGTTTAATCGAACCAGTAGGAGCCAAGAAGCACGTTGAAGGTTGATGGTCGCGAAATGTGATGCGGCGCAACACCGGATTCCGGCGCCAACGCGAACCTGCACAACACAACCCAAGTACTTTGTCCCAACGAAACAGTGAGGTTGTCAATCTCACCGGCTTGCTGTAACAAAGGATTAAACGTATCGAGTGGAAGATGTTTGCAAAAACAGTAAAACAAGTAGATTGTATGCTATGTAAAGAATAGGACCGGGGTCCACAGTACACTAGAGGTGTCTCTCCCATAAGATAAAAGCATGTTGGGTGAACAAATTACAGTCGGGCAATTGACAAATAGAGAAAGGCATAACAATGCATATACATGACATGGTAAATATAGTGAGATTTAATTGGGCATTACGACAAAGTACATAGACCGCCATCCAACTGCATCTATGCCTAAAAAGTCCACCTTCAGGTTATCATCCGAACCCCCTCCAGTATTAAGTTGCAAAGCAACAGACAATTGCATTAAGTATGGTGCGTAATGTAATCAACAACTACATCCTTAGACATAGCATCAATGTTTTATCCCTAGTGGCAACGGCACATCCACAACCTTAGAACTTTCTGTCACTGTCCCAGATTCAATGGAGGCATGAACCCACTATCGAGCATAAATACTCCCTCTTGGAGTTAAGAGTAAAAACTTGGCCAGAGCCTCTACTAATAACGGAGAGCATGCAAGATCATAAACAACACATGAACAATAGATTGATAATCACCATAATCATAGTACTCTCTATCCATCGGATCCCGACAAACACAACATATAGTATTACATATAGATGATCTTGATCATGTTAGGCAGCTCACAAGATCCAACAATGAAGCACAACAAGGAGAAGACGACCATCTAGCTACTGCTATGGACCCATGGTCCAGGGGTGAACTACTCACTCATCACTCCGGAGGCGACCATGGCGGTGTAGAGTCCTCCGAGATGAATCCCCTCTCCGGCAGGGTGCCGAGGCGATCTCCGAATCCCCGAGATGGGATTCGGCGGCGGCGTCTGTGGGTTTTCCGTATCGTGGCTCTCTCTGGGGGTTTCGCGACGGAAGCTTTAAGTAGGCGGAGGGTCAACGCGAGGGCCACGAGGGGCCCGGGGGTAGGTCGGCGGCCGGGGCTGGGCCGCGGGCCTCCCTCCTGGCCGCCTCGTGGCCCCACTTGTTAGGTCGGTCTTAAGCTTCGTGCAAAAATAGGACCCTGGGCGAAAGTTTCGTCCAATTCCGAGAATTTCTTTACTAGGATTTCTGAAACCAAAAACAGAAAACAGCACTGGCTCTTCGGCATCTTGTTAATAGGTTAGTTCCGGAAAATGCATAAATATGACATATAATGTGCATAAAACATGTAGGTATCATCAATAAAGTAGCATGGAACATAAGAAATTATCGATACGTTGGAGACGTATCAGCATCCCCAAGCTTAGTTCTGCTCGTCCCGAGCAGGTAAAACGATAACAAAGATAATTTCTGAAGTGACATGCCATCATAATCTTGATCATACTATTTGTAAACATATGTAATGAATGCAGCGATCAAAGCAAAAGTAATGACATGAGTAAACAACTGAATCATAAAGCAAAGACTTTTCATGAATAGTACTTCAAGACAAGCATCAATAAGTCTTGCATAAGAGTTAACTCATAAAGCAATAAATCAAAGTAAAGGTGTTGAAGCAACACATAGGAAGATTAAGTTTCAGCGGTTGCTTTCAACTTATAACATGTATATCTCATGGATATTGTCAACATAAAGTAATATAACAAGTGCAATATGCAAGTATGTAGGAATCAATGCACAGTTCACACAAGTGTTTGCTTCTTAGGTGGAAGGAGATAGGTAAACTGACTCAACTAAAAGTAAAAGAATGGTCCTTCAAAGAGGAAAGCATCGATTGCTGTATTTGTGCTAGAGCTTTTATTTTGAAAACATGAAACAATTTTGTCAACGGTAGTAATAAAGCATATGAGTTATGAAAATTATATCTTACAAGTTGCAAGCCTCACGCATAGTATACTAATAGTGCCCGCACCTCGTCCTACTTAACTTGGACTACCGGATCTTCGCATGCCATGTTTCAACCAAGTGTCACAAAGGGGTACCTCCATGCCGCCTGTACAAAGGTCTAAGGAGAATGCTCGCATTTCGGATTTCTCGCTTTTAATTATTCTCAACTTAGACATCCATACCGGGACAACATGGACAACAGATAATGGACTCCTCTTAAATGCATAAGCATGTAGCAAAGTTATTATTCTCATATGAGATTGAGGATATATGTCCAAAACTGAAACTTCCACCATGGTTCATGGCTTTAGTTAGCGGCCCAATGTTCTTCTCTAACAATTTTGCATGCTCCAACCACTAAAATGATAGACCTTCAGACAAGACGGACATGCATAGCAACTCACATGATATTCAACAATAGTTGATGGCGTTCCCCAGAAACATGGTTATCGCACAACAAGCAACTTAATAAAATATAAAGTGCATAAGTACATATTCAATACTACGATAGTTTTTAAGGCTATTTTGTCCCATGAGCTATGTATTGCAAAGGTGAATGATGGAATTTTAAAGGTAGCACTCAAGCAATTTACTTTGGAATGGCGGAGAAATACCATGTAGTAGGTAGGTATGGTGGACACAAATGGCATAGTAGTTGGCTCAAGGATTTTGGATGCATGAGAAGTATTCCCTCTCGATACAAGGTTTAGGCTAGCAAGGTTATTTGAAGCAAACTCAAGGATGAACAAGTGCAGCAAGACTCACATAAAAGACATATTGTAAACATTATAAGACTCTACACCGTCTTCCTTGTTGTTCAAAACTCAATACTAGATATTATCTAGACCTTAGAGAAACCAAATATGCAAATCAAATTTTAGCAAGATCTATGTATTTCTTCATTAATGGGTGCAAAGCATATGATGCAAGAGCTTAAACATGAGCACAACAATTGCCAAGTATCACATTATCCAAGACATTTTAGAATTACTACATGTAGCATTTTCCAATTCCAACCATATAACAATTTAACGAAGAAGAAACTTCGCCTTGAACATTATGAGTAAAGCCTAAGGACACATGTGTCCATATGCAACAGCGGAGCGTGTCTCTCTCCCACAAAGTGAATGCTAGGATCCATCTTATTCAAACAAAAACAAAAACAAAAACAAACCGACGCTCCAAGTAAAGAACACAAGATGTGATTGAATAAAAATATAGTTTCAGGGGAGGAACCTGATGATGTTGTCGATGAAGAAGGGGATGCCTTGGGCATCCCCAAGCTTAGACGCTTGAGTCTTCTTAGAATATGCAGGGGTGAACCAGGGGGCATCCCCAAGCTTAGAGCTTTCACTCCTCTTGATCATAGTATATCATTCTCCTCTCTTGACCCTTGAAAACTTCCTTCACACCAAACTTCAAGCAAACTCATTAGAGGGTTAGTGCACAATTAATAATTCACTCATTCAGAGGTGACACAATCATTATTTTCACTTCTGGACATTGCATAATGCTACTGGACATTAATGGATCAAAGAAATAAATCCAACATAGCAAAAGAGGCAATGCGAAATAAAAGGCAGAATCTGTCAAAAACAGAACAGTCCGTAAAGACGAATTTAGAAATGGCACCAGACTTGCTCAAATGGAAAAACTCAAAACTAATGAAAGTTGCGTACATATCTGAGGATCACGCTCGTAAATTGGCAGATTTTTTCGAATTTTCTACAGGGAACTGTGCCCAGATTCGTGACAGACAGCAATGCTGTTTCTGCGCAGCGATCCCAAATATAACATCAACTTTAACATAGAAACTTTACTTGGCACAAAAACATGATAAGGAGAGGTTGCTACAGTAGTAAACAACTTCCAAGACTCAACAAAACAAAAAATTGCTGTAGGTAAAAACATGGGTTGTCTCCCATAAGCGCTTTTCTTTAACGCCTTTCAGCTAGGCGCAGAAAGTGCAAATCAAGTAACATCGAGAGTAGAAGCATCAACATCATAGCTTGTTCTAATAATAGAATCAAAAGGCAACTTCATTCTCTTTCTAGGGAAGTGTTCCATACCTTTCTTAAGAGGAAATTGATATTTAATATTACCTTCCCTCATATCAATAACAGCACCAACGGTTCGAAGAAAAGGTCTTCCCAATACAATAGGACAAGATGCATTGCATTCGATATCCAAGACAACAAAATCAACGGGGACAAAGTTATTGTTAACCGTAATATGCACATTATCAATCCTCCCCAAAGGTTTCTTTTTAACATTATCGGCAAGATTAACATCCAAATAACAATTCTTCAATGGTGGCAAGTCAAGCATATCATAAATCTTTTTAGGCATAACAGAAATACTTGCACCAAGATCACATAAAGCATTACATTCAAAGTCATTAAATTTCATTTTAATGATGGGCTCCCAACCATCCTCTAACTTTCTAGGAATAGAAGTTTCAAGTTTTAGTTTCTCTTCTCTAGCTTTTATGAGAGCATTTGTAATATGTTTTGTAAAGGCTAAATTTATAGCACTAGCATTAGGACTTTTAGCAAGTTTTTGTAAGAACTTTATAACTTCAGAGATGTGGCAATCATCAAAATCTAAATCATTATGAGCTACAGCAATGGGATCATTATTCCCAAGGTTGGAAAAAATTTCAGCAGTTTTATCACAAGCAGTTTCAGCAGTTTTAGCAATTTCAGGCAGTTTTGTGCGCTTTGCACTAGGAGTAGAAACATTGCCAACACCAATTATTTTACCATTGATAGTAGGAGGTGCAGCAACATGTGAAGAATTAGCATTACTAGTGGTGGTAATAGTCCAAACTTTAGCTACATTATTCTCCTTAGCTAGTTTTTCATTTTCTTCTCTATCCCACCTAGCACGTAGTTCAGCCATTAATCTTATATTCTCATTAATTCTAACTTGGATGGCATTTGCTGTAGTAGTAATCTTATTATCAATATCATCAGGTTTAGCAGCCATTTTATTAATTAAAGAGGATTGTGATGCAGACATGTATGAGATTCGGGTTTCAGCATTTGAAATTTTAGTTTGCAGACCAGAAATCTCCCTATTCAAATTTTCAAGTTGATTTCCTATATTTTTCAACAAGGTAGATTGTTCATTCATAGTTTTAGTAAACAATTGGTTTTGCTCATATTGCGATTGCATAAAGTTTTTAGTGGATCTTTCAACATCTAGCATCCTTCCCTCATATCTACCATAAGTATTACCATTAGCAGGATATGGCCTAGAATTTTGAGCAACTAATGAAGCTAACGGAACATTATTAGGATCAACATTAGATCTACCATTCACAAGCATAGACATAATCACATCAATTTTATCACTCAAGGAAGAGGTTTCTTCAACAGAATTTACCTTCTTACCTTGTGGAGCTCTTTCCGTGTGCCATTCAGAGTAATTTATCATCATATCATCAAGAAGTTTTGTAGCCGCCCCCAATGTGATGGACATAAAGGTACCTCCAGCAGCTGAATCCAATAAATTCCGCGAAGAAAAATTTAGTCCTGCATAGAAGGTTTGGATAATCATCCAAGTAGTCAGTCCATGGGTTGGGCAATTCTTTACCAAAGTTTTCATTCTCTCCCATGCTTGAGCAACATGTTCAGTATCTAATTGTTTAAAATTCATTATGCTACTTCTCAAAGATATAATTTTAGCGGGAGGATAATATCTACCAATAAAAGCATCCTTGCATTTAGTCCATGAATCAATACTATTCTTAGGCAAAGATAGCAACCAATCTTTAGCTCTTCCTCTTAATGAGAAAGGAAACACTTTCAATTTAATAATATCACCATCTACATCTTTATACTTTTGCATTTCACAAAGTTCAACAAAATTATTGAGATGGGCAGCAGCATCATCAGAACTAGCACCAGAAAATTGTTCTCTCATAACAAGATTTAGTAAAGCAGGTTTAATTTCAAAGAATTCTGTTGTAGTAGCAGGTGGAGCAATAGGTGTGCATAGGAAATCATTATTATTTGCATTTGTGAAGTCACACAACTTAGTATTTTCAGGAGTATTCATTTTAGCAACGGTAAATAAAACAAACTAGATGAAGTAAATGCAAGTAACTAATTTTTTTGTGTTTTTGATATAGAGAGCAAGACAGTAAATAAAGTAAAACTAGCAACTAATTTTTTTGTGTTTTGTTTAGGTGCAGCAAACAAAGTAGTAAATAAAATAAAGCAAGACAAAAACAAAGTAAAGAGATTGAGAAGTGGAGACTCCCCTTGCAGCGTGTCTTGATCTCCCCGGCAACGGCGCCAGAAATTTAGCTTGATACGCGTAGATGCACACGTCCGTTGGGAACCCCAAGTGGAAGGTATGATGCGTATAGAAGCAAGTTTCCCTCAGTATGAAACCAAGGTTTAATCGAACCAGTAGGAGCCAAGAAGCACGTTGAAGGTTGATGGTCGCGAAATGTGATGCGGCGCAACACCGGGATTCCGGCGCCAACGCGGAACACAACACAACCCAAGTACTTTGTCCCAACGAAACAGTGAGGTTGTCAATCTCACCGGCTTTGTAACAAAGGATTAAACGTATCGAGTGGAAGATGTTTGCAAAGAAAACAGTAAAACAAGTAGATTGTATGCTATGTAAAGAATAGGACCGGGGTCCACAGTTCACTAGAGGTGTCTCTCCCATAAGATAAAAGCATGTTGGGTGAACAAATTACAGTCGGGCAATTGACAAATAAGAAAGGCATAACAATGCATATACATGACATGGTAAATATAGTGAGATTTAATTGGGCATTACGACAAAGTACATAGACCGCCATCCAACTGCATCTATGCCTAAAAAGTCCACCTTCAGGTTATCATCCGAACCCCCTCCAGTATTAAGTTGCAAAGCAACAGACAATTGCATTAAGTATGGTGCGTAATGTAATCAACAACTACATCCTTAGACATAGCATCAATGTTTTATCCCTAGTGGCAACAGCACATCCACAACCTTAGAACTTTATGTCACTGTCCCAGATTCAATGGAGGCATGAACCCACTATCGAGCATAAATACTCCCTCTTGGAGTTAAGAGTAAAAACTTGGCCAGAGCCTCTACTAATAACGGAGAGCATGCAAGATCATAAACAACACATGAACAATAGATTGATAATCACCATAATCATAGTACTCTCTATCCATCGGATCCCGACAAACACAACATATAGTATTACATATAGATGATCTTGATCATGTTAGGCAGCTCACAAGATCCAACAATGAAGCACAACAAAGGAGAAGACGACCATCTAGCTACTGCTATGGACCCATGGTCCAGGGGTGCTACTCACTCATCACTCCGGAGGGCGACCATGGCGGTGTAGAGTCCTCCCGGGAGATGAATCCCCTCTCCGGCGGTGCCGGAGGCGATCTCCTGAATCCCCGAGATGGGATTGGCGGCGGCGGCGTCTCTGTAAGGTTTTCCGTATCGTGGCTCTCGACTTTGGGGGTTTCGCGACGGAAGCTTTAAGTAGGCGGAGGGTCAACGCGGGGGCCACACGAGGGGCCCGGGGGTAGGTCGGCGCGGCGGGGCACCGCGCCGGCCTCCCTCTGGCGCCTCGTGCCCCACTTCGTTAGGTCTTCGGTCTTCGGAAGCTTCGTGCAAAAATAGGACCCTGGGCGAAAGTTTCGTCCAATTCCGAGAATATTTCTTTACTAGGATTTCTGAAACACAAAACAGTAGAAAACAGCAACTGGCTCTTCGGCATCTTGTTAATAGGTTAGTTCCAGAAAATGCATAAATATGACATATAATGTGCATAAAACATGTAGGTATCATCAATAAAGTAGCATGGAACATAAGAAATTATCGATACGTTGGAGACGTATCAGCATCCCCAAGCTTAGTTCTGCTCGTCCCGAGCAGGTAAAACGATAACAAAGATAATTTCTGAAGTGACATGCCATCATAATCTTGATCATACTATTTGTAAACATATGTAATGAATGCAGCGATCAAAGCAAAAGTAATGACATGAGTAAACAACTGAATCATAAAGCAAAGACTTTTCATGAATAGTACTTCAAGACAAGCATCAATAAGTCTTGCATAAGAGTTAACTCATAAAGCAATAAATCAAAGTAAAGGTGTTGAAGCAACACATAGGAAGATTAAGTTTCAGCGGTTGCTTTCAACTTATAACATGTATATCTCATGGATATTGTCAACATAAAGTAATATAACAAGTGCAATATGCAAGTATGTAGGAATCAATGCACAGTTCACACAAGTGTTTGCTTCTTAGGTGGAAGGAGATAGGTAAACTGACTCAACTTAAAAGTAAAAGAATGGTCCTTCAAAGAGGAAAGCATCGATTGCTGTATTTGTGCTAGAGCTTTTATTTTGAAAACATGAAACAATTTTGTCAACGGTAGTAATAAAGCATATGAGTTATGAAAATTATATCTTACAAGTTGCAAGCCTCACGCATAGTATACTAATAGTGCCCGCACCTCGTCCTACTTAACTTGGACTACCGGATCTTCGCATGCCATGTTTCAACCAAGTGTCACAAAGGGGTACCTCCATGCCGCCTGTACAAAGGTCTAAGGAGAATGCTCGCATTTCGGATTTCTCGCTTTTGATTATTCTCAACTTAGACATCCATACCGGGACAACATGGACAACAGATAATGGACTCCTCTTAAATGCATAAGCATGTAGCAAAGTTATTATTCTCATATGAGATTGAGGATATATGTCCAAAACTGAAACTTCCACCATGGTTCATGGCTTTAGTTAGCGGCCCAATGTTCTTCTCTAACAATTTTGCATGCTCCAACCACTAAAATGATAGACCTTCAGACAAGACGGACATGCATAGCAACTCACATGATATTCAACAATAGTTGATGGCGTTCCCCAGAAACATGGTTATCGCACAACAAGCAACTTAATAAAATATAAAGTGCATAAGTACATATTCAATACTACGATAGTTTTTAAGGCTATTTTGTCCCATGAGCTATATATTGCAAAGGTGAATGATGGAATTTTAAAGGTAGCACTCAAGCAATTTACTTTGGAATGGCGGAGAAATACCATGTAGTAGGTAGGTATGGTGGACACAAATGGCATAGTAGTTGGCTCAAGGATTTTGGATGCATGAGAAGTATTCCCTCTCGATACAAGGTTTAGGCTAGCAAGGTTATTTGAAGCAAACTCAAGGATGAACAAGTGCAGCAAGACTCACATAAAAGACATATTGTAAACATTATAAGACTCTACACCGTCTTCCTTGTTGTTCAAAACTCAATACTAGATATTATCTAGACCTTAGAGAAACCAAATATGCAAATCAAATTTTAGCAAGATCTATGTATTTCTTCATTAATGGGTGCAAAGCATATGATGCAAGAGCTTAAACATGAGCACAACAATTGCCAAGTATCACATTATCCAAGACATTTTAGAATTACTACATGTAGCATTTTCCAATTCCAACCATATAACAATTTAACGAAGAAGAAACTTCGCCTTGAACATTATGAGTAAAGCCTAAGGACACATGTGTCCATATGCAACAGCGGAGCGTGTCTCTCTCCCACAAAGTGAATGCTAGGATCCATCTTATTCAAACAAAAACAAAAACAAAAACAAACCGACGCTCCAAGTAAAGAACACAAGATGTGATTGAATAAAAATATCCAGGTATGCCCTAGACTCAATAGTTAGTCCACTATAAAATATATCAAGTAAATCATGCTTTTCCAAATCATGATCAGGCTGAGCTCTAATAAGAGAGCAAAATCTCGCCCAAGCCTCAGGCAATTTCTCTCCATCTTCCTGGTCAAAATTATAAATTCTCTGCAAAGCAGCATGTTGAGCACTAGCAGGAAAGTATTTTCGAAAGAAAACATCACGCAAGTCAATTGGACTTCTAATAGAACCAGGAGGCAAATTATTATACCAAGTTTTAGCATCATCCTTTAATGAGAAAGGAAAAATTTTAGCGACAAAATAAGTACGCATCTTGACATCATCAGAAAACAAGCTACTCAGAGTAGATAACTCAATCATGTGTTCAACAACACTTTCTTTTTCAGTACCACAAAAGGGTGTTTTCTCAACAATAGCTATATGAGATAGATCAAGAGAAAAATCATAATCTTTATCCTTAATGTTTATAGGAGATGTGGCAAATTTAGGATCAGGAGACAGTTTATATCTAACAGCATGTTCTGCAAGCAACTTTTTAATTTTTCTTGCATCAGTAGTAGCATTGCATTTTTCAATAAAATCATCATTAAGTTCCACATAATCTTCATCAAGATCATCACTAGAATATTCAACAGACTCAGGTGAATTAACAGGTGTAGCAGCATTTTCATTAGGAGTTTCAGTATTTTCAATTTGTCTAGACCTAGCAATTGTAGCATCTAGAAAAGATCCTAACGAACCATCATTATCAAGCACAGCAGAAGCATCATCACAATTATAAGAGGAATTTTCAGATTCAGCAGAAGTACCAACATTTGAAGCTTGTGGTGGTGAAACAAGTTTACTTATCACAGATGGTGAATCAAGAGCAGCAGAGGTACTAAGAGTTGTACCTTTTCTTGTAGTGGATGGTAATATGGCGATCTTAGTATCGCGAGGTTTACCCATGATGGAGACTTTGCAGCGAACAATATCAATCCAAGTGAACTTCCAAATAAAGCTATGCTCCCCGGCAACGGCGCCAGAAAATAGTCTTGATGACCCACAAGTATAGGGGATCGCAACAGCGAGGGAAGTATTACCCAATTTATTGATTCGACACAATGGGAGACAAAGAATACTTGTAAGCCTTAACAGCGGAGTTGTCAATTCAGCTGCACACCTTGAGACTTGCTTTATCAGTAGTAACAGTTTTATAGCAGTAGGAATAGTGAAATAACAACAGCGGTGAAATAAAGACAGTAGTAGTGATTATAGTAAACAGCAGGATTAAAATACTATAGGCACAGGGACGGATTAACGGGCGTTGCATGGATGAGAGAAACTCATATAACAATCAAAGCAGGGGCATTTGCAGATAATAATAAAACGGTATCCAAGTACTAATAAATCAATAGGCATGTGTTCCATATATAGTCGTACGTGCTCGCAATGAGAAACTTGCACAACATCTTTTGTCCTACCAGCCGGTGGCAACCGGGCCTCTAGGGAAACTACTGGAAATTAAGGTTTCTTTTCTTCCTCTATGTACAATTAAGTTTCTTTTCTTGGATTATCTTTGGCTCCTGATATTTTGTCACTTGCCTTTTTCTTTCGATCTCATGCCGCCTTTGAAACGTTGAGTAAGCTGCTGGCTCATGGGTCCCGCATGTCATCCTCTGAACAATAAAGTTTCCTTTCTTGGACTTATTTTTGACCCCTAATTCTGGCTATTTGCCTTTTTTCTTTTGATCTCCTGCCCCCTTTGAAACGACGAGCACGATGTTGGCAGGTCGGTCCCACATGTCATCCTCTATGAACAATAAAAGTTTCCTTTGATGGATTTAGTTTTGACCCCTAATTAATTTCTGGCTATTTCCTTTTTTTTATCCCCTACCGCATTGGAATCGTTGAGGATGCTCCTGCCTCATGGGTCCCGCATGTCATCCTCTCAGAACGGTAAATATTTCTTTTATTGGATTTTGTTTACCAACTGATTTTTGGCTCATTTTTTCTTTCGATCTCTGCGCCTTTAAAACGTTGTCGGCTGCTGGCTCACGGGTCCCACATGTCAGCCTCTATAAACAATAAACGTTGAGCATGCTGCTGCCTCATGGGTCCCGCATGTCATCCTCTCAGAACGATAAATGTTTTTTTTCTTGGATTTTTTTACCAACTGATTTTTGGTTTTTATTTTTATTTTTTGATCCCCTGCCGCTTTTAAAACTTTGACGACGCTGCTGGCTCATGGGTCCCCGATGTCAGTCTCCCGTACAAGAAACATGTGATATCTTGATTATTTTGCAGACAATAAACAGTGTAGTTCGCTCTGAGCTATTGCAAACGGATACATTAAATCTTTATTTTTACATAAACAAACTTATATGTTGAATTCCCTTATTTTTTGTTTTTGGGAAGCATAGAACTTTCCTGTTTTTTTTTAGAAAAATCCGAACTTTTCTGTTTTGGAGTGGGCTGAAATTGTACAAGTCAAAAGGCCTAGCAGGATATTTCGAAGGCCCAGATGTCCAGATGCAGCCCAATTGAAATCTTTTTTTTCTTGCATTTTTTCACCCCTGATTTCTGGCTACTTCATTTTCTTTTGGTCCTGTGCCGCCTTGGAAACCTTGAGACCGCTGCTGCAAAATGGGACCCGCATGTCATCCTCTATGTACAATAAACTTTCTTTTCTTAGATTATTTTTGGCTCCTGATATTTGGTCACTTTCCTTTTTCTTTCGATCTCATGCCCACTTTAAAACGTTGAGGAAGCTGCTGGCTCATGGACCCCGCATGTCATCCTTTATGAACAATAAAAGTTTCCTTTGTTGGATTTATTTTTTACCGCTAATTTCTAGCTATTTGCCTTTTTCTTTTGATCCCCTGTCACCTTTGAAACAATGACGACGCAGCTGGCAGGTCGGTCCCACATGTCATCCTCTATGAACAATAAAAGTTTTTTTTGATGGATTTATTTTTGACCCTAATTAATTTCTGGCTATTTCCTTTTTCTTTTGATCCCTTGCCGCCTTGGAATAGTTGAGGATGCTGCTGCCTCATGGGTCCCGCATGTCATCCTCTCAGAAAGGTAAATGTTTCTTTTTTTGGATTTTGTTTACCAACTGATTTTTGGCTAATTTTTTCTTTCGATCTCCTACCGCATTTAAAACGTTGATGACGCTGCATAAGCATAAGAGGAGACTCTGTTGGTGCTCTGAATTTCCATGGCGGCAGTGCATGCGGCCACCGACTCGCGCACTTAAGGGTGCATGTCGTGAAGGTGGTCGCCGGGGGCCGGGGCCGTGCGGCTATGGCCTGTTAACTCCTTTTTTTTTTGGATCCAATACGTGTTTTTTTTTAGGGAGATCCAATACGTGTTGCAGAGACGAAGAACGATCCCCGGAAGGGAAACATAAACTCTCTAGGTAGCTAGCTAGCTCTACATACGTACAACCATGGGTCTCTAGCCCTGAAAAGTAACGAGTAGACAGATCGGTGGGTATCACCAGATGGACGGCGACGAGGAGCAGCCACCACCGCCGGCGGCGTGGGCAGAGCCCGACGAGTGTAGCCGGTGGGCGATGACGTGCCTCCTCGGCTGCGGGGGCGCCGCGATCGTCAGCCTCTCCATGTACCTGCTGGAGCCGTTCCACCACCTCGGGTTCCTGTTGATGCTCCTGGGGATCTTCTTCGTTGCTCTCTGCCTGGCTTCCCTGCTTGAACGCTTCATGGACGACCCTCCGCTCGGCAATCCGCACGCACGAAGAATGTCCATGGTAGATGGGTTGCTGTCGCTCTAGTAATTATATATTCCTACTACTATGTGTATATATACTCATCCGTTTTCAAATAGTCTACATTCTAGCCTCAAAATCTGAGAGGAAATATTTTACATTCTAGTATCTTTTTAGACAACAACAACAACACTGATTAAAAACGAATTGGTTTGCTCTTTTTATTGGACATTGTTACTTTTGATGTAGCTTGAATTGGTTGATCACATATTTAAGTAGTACTAATAGATGCAACACTAATTTGTCTTACTTTTTTCTAGAATGTAGACTAAATCACAACGGAGAAAGTACATACATGTGTCTGTCTATGCATTCTCTACTTAAATTTATAGAAACCTTTTTCCCCTGGCAGGTGCTTGAACTGATGGAAACGGGAAAACAAGACGTAGTTAATCGGAGGTCGCAACTATTTGCAGTAGATTAAAAAGTGCATTAGCCGGTGCTTGAATTTAAGACCTCATGACTCTGCTACCATATATTAAATTAATGCACTAGCTAAGTTTTTCCAAAAATCCAAATGGATGGAAATGGTTAGGCTATATATTTTTAACAGATACTACTCGGAAAGGGTTCTCGCTCTTCCTGGTTAAGATCGTACTCGTGAATCCCGTATAATATCGTGCGTTGACACGGGTCTATTTTTTCTATTTCCTTGTAGCACATGTAAAATTTGAAAAAAACAATATTTTCTTCTTATTCTCTCGCTTTTTTACTTTTAGTGAATAAATAATTTACTTTTGAGAATTTTGATATCTACTGTTTTTTGGCCGTTTCTTAGTATTATTCTACTGATTACTCGTTTGCTTGGTCTTGTATCCCTCTCATATTTTCTAACTAATGTATATGGATCTAACCTATACATACGGCCAAAATTAAGTGTTTATGGATATTGAATAATTTTCCAACTACAAACTAGTTTTCGAAACAAGCACTTTTATATAGAAAAATACCAATTCATTTTTCGAAGCTCTATGACAAACTCTTTTTTTCTTAACTTGAAAGAAGCATCACGATGAAGATATCATTGCAAGATTTTTTTGAAATAAAATACAAAACACATTCCTATCATAGGACGAAGATAACAATTAAATAAACATCCAACATAGGGAAGTCGTTTTCAAACCTTTTCGCTACAACTTCTAGCCTTGCATTTCTCATGCAATGGAATTAGTCAAACTAAATGAATGTTACGAATAAATGACATTTTGGTCTCTAACTAACTGTAACTGCTAGTGTGCCTTCTGCCCTTCCCCGTAAAAAAAAAAACTACTACGAAAAAGAATCAAAAGATGATTGATCAGCAGAATCAAGCATCTCTATGGTTTAGCTCCGGCAGCTTGGCCGTCCTCAGAGCATCTCTAGCAGACTTCCAATCCGACCCCATCCTGATTTTGGAGTTTTAGAGGGAAAAAATAGCCGGTTCAGATACCGCATCAAACCCCCATTCGGATTTTTTTTTCCATATCCAGTTTCACCTCGCGGAAACCTCAAATACTCAGTCTCGCGAGGCCTTTCGAGAGCGAACCCCAACCAGACATCCGCGTTGGCGCGAAGGAAACTTCAGTCCATACTAGCTCTGTAGTCTACCAAATCCGTTGGAGTCACCGGAAGCGGGCCAAAATTCGCCGGAATCCGGAGAGGGCTGCATGCGGGGGCGGTCGGAGGGGCTACTGCGAGCACGTGGGCGGCCGGCTGCGAGCGCGGGCGAGCGGCCGACCAGCGGGGGCGCGGGGAGGCGGGCGGCAGCCTGCGGGCGGGGAAGGCGGGACGGGCGGTGCTAGCTTTGTGAGCGGGCGGGGAGGCGGGCGGGGCGAGCTGTGGCGGCGGGGCGAGCGAGGCGAACGGCGTAAGCGGCGAGCGCCGGGGCAGTGAGGAAGAAGGAGAAGGAAGGGTGAGGAAGAAAGAGAAAAAGGAAAAAAAAAATCTGACTGTTAGGGTCTTATTTTGCGGTGTGTGGACTGCGACTGTTTCTCGACCCCAAAACACGCTTGGGTGGCCTGGATACACCGATTTGGGGTTTGCGGTTTGGAAGTTTTGCTAGAGATGCTCTCACTATGCTTTGCTCCACGGCACCGATGTTCCTTTTGCAGGACAGGTTGCCCAGCCCGAGTCCCGCCCACGTGAACCGCCGATGCTCTTTGTGAAGGCCAGGTACGCTGCCAGGAAAGGGTCGTCCTCCGTTCAGACAGCACGGAGACACCCCTTGTCGATGGCTGGCCCGACGGGGGCGGCATGGACAGCTGCCGCGTTGGGGCCTGCGCTGTCCTATCGAGATATTGCTCAGATGTCTGAGAAGAAGCCATACCTTCTGGCCGGGAGAAAGAGCTAGCTTCGCTCGTGCTCGCTCTCGCCCCCCACGCGGGTGAGAGGGAGCCAACCCTAGCCAATCCTAGGTGTTGCTCGTGCGGTGCCGGTGCCGGCGGCCGGCCATTTCCTGCGCGCGTGGCAAGGAGGCGCGGAGCTCGGCACCCGCAGCGGTGTTCCTAGGCTAGTGCTGGTACGGTGCGGCCGGGTGGCTCCCGTGGCGATGGTGCTACTCCTTGGCGGCGGGGCAACGCGGTGGCTTGGCGGCGGACGTGCGGCTGGCTACACCCTCCCAGCCCAGATCTGGGCCCTTTGGGCCCCATCTGGGTTGGGCGGGCTGCCTCAAGCCCAGATGCTGCTCCCTGGAGGTGGGCGTGGGGCGTCAGCGGGGTTCGGTGGTGGCGGCGCTACACGCCGGCTTGCTGCAACGTGGCGGCGGAAACCTTACGGGCCAGGTTGGGCTCGGTGTGTTTTCTGCTGACACGTTCGGTCTGCTACCGCGATGGCGGTGGAGGATGTTCCGTCCCGCGTGGCTCGGTGTTGCTTCCGTTGACCCTGTTGTGCCCTTCCTTCCCTCGAGGCATTGTGTCTGGGACCACGGTGTGACAGCGAGGATGGCTTCAAGATCGTGGTGGCGCATGCTGGTTGGTGGCAGTTGGGTGGACCACTCGGACTCGTCGGGGGGGGGGGTGGTGGTTTAGGGGATCTGGAGAAATCCCTGTCGGCTTGTTCGACGCTGATGCAGTGACCATGGGCGGACCTAGCGGGTGGGCCGTGGCCCACCCAGAAATCTGAGAAAAAATTTAGGTACACCTAATATTTGGCCCAAAATAGCGACCAATGGACCGACCGACCGAGGCACCGAGCCGAGTCGACCAAGATCGAGCGTCTCGTCGTCTCCTGCGTCCGCCGCCCTCCGCTCTTCGGCCTCCGCGGCAGCACGGCTCTGCCCCCAACTCGCCGGCTGCCCCTGCTCAGCCCTCCCGCGACTCGGCCCTCCGCGGCTCCGCCCCTAACTCCCGGGCAGCTCCTCTTCGTCTCCCCCGGGCGCGGGCCTTCTCCGCTCTACATCTCGCCAGATAGGTGGATACGGCGCTCGGCCAGCCACAGCTCGCCGCCTCGCCGCCGCAGGCCAGTAGCACTACTGCTCTAGTCTCCAGAAGCCAGGAAGACTCCAGCTCGCCGCCGCAAGCCCGCAGCCCCGGACCACTGCAGGTACCGGGCATGTACCGATTTGGCGATGTACATCTCTGTTTCCGATTTAAGAGTTAAGACACAGCCAGCTCCTATCTCTGTCCATTATTTGTAATTAAAATGACGTTAGCGTACTCTAGCTTTCAGATGACTTTTGCTTTAGTCATGTACATTAGGAACTGACCATAGTATGTTGTAGGTCACAAGCCTCTCGAGAATGTGTATGGAGGAACAAGAGAAATAACTAGCAATGGGGTTTGTCTTTTGGTCATTGTGTGAGATGTGGAATCACTAAAACTCTTACGATCTAAAAAATTACATAAAGCACTTGTGAGTACTTTAATTTTCAGTTCATCCTAGGTTACCATTCAAAAAACAAAACCAGCATCTGATGTTTCCATACATTCAGACTTTCGCCAAATTTTCGACATTACCAGAAAAATCTGAAGAATTTCCTAAATTAAACATATTCATGTGAGAATATTGTTTAAATTTAATCCAAGTCGAAGAGAAATGAGCCAGCTCTGAGAGTGAGAGAGGAGAGATGAGAGAGTGATCCCACACTAGTAGCATAAAGGGGCGTCCCTCTCTCTCTCTCTCTGAGTTACTACATATTTTTGTGGAGAAACAGTTGAATATGATGCTTACTTTCATGGGAGTGTTCAGTCTGGAATCGCTTCTATCTTTGAACATCTCATTCACAAGGGCAGGCGAAGTAGGTCTTACATTCAATTTAGGGTTTTTGATCTCAGATATATCCAGAAATTTGGGTAGACCCTCAACCTCAAAGAAGTTTGAAGTGTATCTAGTTGTGTGTTGCTCACTGCTTGTTTGTGCATCTGAAACTTTTATCTTTCCCCATTCTATCTTTTAAACTGCTTTGATTGAGCCGGATAGAAGGCATGAACTAGCAAATAGTGAGAGAATTCATCTTTAACAAGTATTTGATATATATATTGAACTTCAGTGTTAACAATTAATTTGCCTTATATATTAGTCCTCACAATTGAGGGGGCGCAGAAAAAAGTTTTTGGAGGTGTGCCCTCCCTCTAGTTTTTTCCTGCGTCCGCCACTGGCGGTGACGCCTGCGGGTGTCGCCTTTCCTTCCTGAAGGGCGTCGGGGGTACCACTACCCTATCCTCTCCGGGGGGGGGACCCTAGGATGAGTCCGGGCAGCAGCGGCGACTTCGTCGCTTCCTTGTTGAAGGTGCTGCTTGGTATGCGGCGACTCCATGTGCTAGGAAGCGGTGGGACTTCTCCGGAGGGCGCAGCGATTGCGGGCTATCTTTGTTTTCGTCGATCTATCGGTGTCGATATTAGTTTCTTTTACTTTTTCTCTCTTCTTTCTTTTGGCTTGATGTGTTGTTTGCCCTAGCGGTGTTTTCTATCTTGTATCGGTTGGTTGCTATATTAATATAGCGGGGCGAAAACCTATTGAGAGAGAGAGGAGGGAGGGAGGGAGAAAGAGCTCGCTGCCGGAGGGCAATCAAACTGGTGGCCATACCGCCTCATGCCAGCACCAAAAGGTCTTTGAGATCGGATTTAAGCTTGCTCATCGATGATGGCGAGCCGTGACCGAAGGTAACCCCAGCTCCACGACAACGCCCCCAAGAAGGTGACGACGCAGCGCGCTACCATCGTCGAGACCGTAATAGTCAAGGGTGCTCAACCCGAAGTTTTGGCTGGGGGAGGTGACAAAATTAGCGCCCCCAAGAGGGACACGACACCCACAAATATCGTTGTTCCTGGTGAAGCGTTGGGCTTTCACCCGATATCACAACCGCACCACATCGAGGTATCATGGTCAACTTACCATCAAGAAGCTAGGCCTCCAAGAAAGACATGCTCTGAGAGCCTCCACTGCTGAAGCACCGACGAACCCTAAACGCTCCTTTCTATTCACATAGCCAAAGAGACAAACCATCACCACCGCAACGTCGATCACAAGAGAGCCGACCGCGCAGTCCACCATCCAGGTCCGCCACCCTGGCATCCAAGAGCGCACACTGTTAGGGCGGGAGATACAACCACATCAGACTCTCCAGCAAGGCCATGAACGACGGCGGCGGATCCAGGTCCACCTGGCCTAGCTCCAACCTTGGCACGACAGGGGTGAACATGGCCGACAAGGTAGCCACACGATCTAGGTACGACTGGTCCAGATGAGGCTGCCCCCCGCCACGCCGCCACCAGGAGGGACCCCCGATCCACGCCCCTGCCAGAACGCCCTAGTAGCCGCGCGGGTCCAGCCGCCCAGATCTGGCCGGAAAAGGGCCCAGATATGACAGCATCATCCCACCGCCACCCAGCACCATGTGGCCTTTGGAAATCATTCAACCGAAAGTACTGATCGCTAGAAGTTTTATTGCAGTTTTTAATTTTATAGTTGAAACTAACTAGCGCAGTATGAATTTTGTAACCCAAACAATAACGTCAAAGGGCCGCCAAGCAGCAATGAACCTAAGAAGAGACTGAAGAGAGGGCAACCCCGACTCTGCTTTGTCTGAACTCTGTTGGTGAAGCTTGTGTGCTCTGAATTTCTGAAATGCAAAATTTTGCTTGATCACGATTCAACAGAATGAAATTATTCTATTTAATTCATGACTGGACGGATGAATTTACCAGCGACGATCACTGTGAAGCTAAATTGCAAATATTTTCCAAAACCATTAATCCAGATCGGGTTTTGCATTAGCATGATCTCAGGAACAAAGTTTGTAATGCCAAATAAAATAGCTAGATAACAGAATCCACCATTAGCTGATGGGAAAAGTATTCATTTCGCACAGCCTACTGTGGAAGAATACTACACGTGTTGGCGTTGTCACAGAGCCTTCCATGTTCTTCGCCTCAGGATTGCGCAATGGCAAGTACGCCAACACAACAGTTCTTTCTCTTCCGATCCTTGCAGTATATATCTGATCTGCCAGGCCCAGAATCTACTTGAGAGCCTTAATATGGCAGTCGGTGTACCAAAACATCCTTGTCTCCTTCCATGTGAGCAAAATTTGCTTAACAGTGCAGTGCAGAATCTGACAATAATCGCAAAATTGAGTCAGCCAGTTAGTCAGGGCTGTGAATGATTCTATGTATCTATGTCGATGCTAGTTAGCAGGAGATAAGGATGAAAGCATGAAAGAACATGCAAATAGGAGGAAGTAGAAATTATACTAAGGTATAACAAATAGAACTCAATTTCCAGTCTACAGGACTTGAACTCAGGGTTGTGGAAAAAGCATATATCCTGAACAAGAGTATATCATATATCCCTAAGAGCAAAATGGAAACTGCATGATCAGTCACTTGTTTCTATCATCAGCGCTACCAGTTAGAGGCTATGTAATTGCATATTTCTATTCTAGGTGAAGAAGATACACATGAGCACGGAGAAAGAAATCACATTAGCTTTTAGTCGACAAACTCATAGAAAATTCATGTCAGCCATTATTTCTACCTTACCAATTGCTGATCGATTTCTGCCAATATATAATACATGCACAACAGACGAAACAGCGACCCCTAACCTTGGAGCAGCGATGATCACCTAATCCTTTCCAAAAGTCCTTTATGCCTCAGTCGAACTGTAACATTTCTTATGTGGCTAATCTTCATTTCATTTTCACTGCATTCATCTGAATCTCTCTGTCGTCGGAGTTTCTCTATCAGCTCTTCTGACGTGTCTACCAGACGTAATTTCTCAAGGGCTCTAAGATGTTCGATGCCATCAGGAAGAAATTCTAGCTCGGGGCAGAACCCAAACCATAGCTCGATGAGGTTTTTCATTGCACCTTCCGCTATTCTAACTTCGTTGAGTTGTGGCGCACCCCATATGTGTAGAAACCGAAGTTTCGGCAATGACTGCGTAAAAATCCAACCTCTTACCTTCAAAAGCGTTTATTAGCTCAAGAAAGTGTAGACCACGTAAAACGTGCAGACAGGAAAAGGTGTCCTCGTCAATATTGGAGAATGCGAGTTGCAAACGAGTTAGGCCATTAAGGTATGACCAAGAAGAGAAAAGCTGAGGAATCGATGTTTTATCTAGTTGCGCTGATAAACCAAGCCAGGAAAGGGTTCGAGGTAAATGTAGCCCTTCCAGCCGCACCACCTCATTCTCAGCCGCTGCGATAATTTCAAGATGAACAAGATGGCTCATTTTGGTGATAGCACTGCTCAAGTAAGCAGACTGTTCACTTCTCACGTTGCACACACTGAATGTTCTTAGCTCTGTCAGAGCTCCAACTTCACGAAGAAACTCTGGACTTGCTTTGACGCACAGAAGAGCTCGCAGTCCTGCCAAGTAATGCATGCCATTAGGTACCTTGACCCCACCTGTACTTCCAATCGTGTATGCCTCCCCACTGCCAAGTGCATACAGGTATCTTAACTTTTTAAGTTTTACGACACTATTTGGCAAATACGTCAACTTAGCTCCAAACGCATCCAAGACTTCCAAGTTTTGTAACCTCCCCACTGCTTCAGGCAGGCTTTCAATCTCGGTATACCTAAGGCCCAAATAACGAAGATTATACAAGCTGAATACGTCATTGGGAAGAATGTGGATACGAGAACCTTGCAGATCCAACATCGACAACAAATTTGAAGCTGTTAGAATAGGCATCAGCAAATCAACATTGATATACCCCTTAAAAACATGGAGCACACGGAGATGTGTTGCACCAGACCGGCTTAGTTGTTCAAGATTTTCAGCCTGTATCGATATGCGGCGTGCAGCCACTACAGAGAATGCGCTAGCAGCAGAGCAGTTATAAACTTCACCAAAGCATTCCTCCTTGGCTTTGTCGAGGGCAAGAAGGCGTATGATATCATGCATCCGACAGTGTTTCAGTCGTCCAGCATAATTCCTTTCCACTACCTGCAGTAGACTTCGGTTCACAAGCTCAGCCAAGTAGCCCTCTGCCACTTCACTTTCTTTGAACGACAGTCCTAGCAGAACGGACACATACTTTTTGAAAGCCTGAAAAACATTTAGCGGCACTCTTATTGAGATCGGCTTCAGGGCGACCTCTGATTCAACCTTGTCCGCTAGACCTGACAGTTTTTTCAGCGTTCTCTTGTCCAGCAGAAAACCCAGATCCGCGGGAGGAAGAGGACCACCTGACCCACGCTTCTTAGCTTGGTTGCTTCATCTACTGGTTGTTAGGCATCGGAGGCATCTGCAGTTGATTGATCTATCATCAGCGATGTTCAAGGACCAAGAGCATGTGCATGGATCGATTGTTGCAGCCTTTAAGCCAAGACAATTAAGCGGCTATGGTTTACCTTTGATTATGTCATGTGGATTGCTTGCTCCTGGAACCTCCTGACCACCTTGGATCCCACTGCCTGGAGACTTAATTGCGGACGGATGTGGCCAGCTCTCCGTCCGCTGTCGTGACAGCCGCATCTCTTCATCAGGCGTTCATTATCGAAGCAGTCCTGGGTGGCTGCTCTGGAAGCCGACCTCCCCGCGGAGGCAGTGTGCCACTTCTCCAAGGTGCTCGAGGCGCGCTCCCGCACTCCTTTGCCACGACTGGTTCGTATGCTGGGCCGCCGGGCGGCCGGCTGACTGCAACAACGACGGCATCCGCCGGCGTGATCGCGAAGCATAAGAAAGTTGATTTTTCAGTGCCAGACTGCCAGTTGCTCGGGAACGTAGAAGGCGGCGAACGTACATCGGAAGGCCGGAGAGAATCTTCATGTCTCCGCCGTCTCTTTATTTCTCTCTGTCTCCCTTCAACACAGCTAATTTTCCCCCTATAACCTTGATCAAAATCTGGGGAGAGACCTTGATCAAAATCTGGGGAGAGATTTTCACGGCGGTAGTTTCTGGTTTCTCTCCGAGACATACGGCTCGTGCCATGCCTTTTCTCTCCGTGATTCCTATCTGAACCGTTCCTTGATCAAAATCTGTGCAGCGATGTTGTTTAAGATAAAGATGGCTCGTGCGATATCTTTTATCTCCGTGCGCTTATATTGCTAATCTTTTTCCCTATCTGAGCCGTTCATTGGTTGTTGATTAATCTGGGCCGTTGTTTGTTTGTTGTTTTAATTATATAATAATAGATAGATAGATAGATAGATAGATAGTAAAGCAATATGCATGAGTTATATATATATATATATATATATATATATATATATATATATATATATATGAGTTATATATACATACACAAAATATTGACCAACACAATATTAATTAGTCATACATAAAATATTGGCCATGACCATATGAGTAGTTATGAATTACACAAAATATGAGTTATAGATTGCAAATAAAGTTTTACATCATCGATTGAGAAGAGTGTTTCACTTTCTTCTTGCTTTTCTTGCTCGTCGTTGAATAATTTAGCCCCGTGTCGTGACTTCTTCTTTTGAAGGGTCGACCTGACCTCGGTAGCGTGGTCCTGCTTCTTCTTGTGGTGTATGTTGTGTCTTCGTCCTCGGATTCTTCCATCATTGGGTCTCCGACTTGTCCTTCGAAGTCTTCCTCGTTGGCGACTCCATCCATTCCGACGATGGTCCTCTTGCCTCTCCTCACGATAACACGGCTAGGCCTGGATGGGTCGGTTATGAAGAAGCATTGGTGCACGTGTTCTGCCAGTACCCATGGCTCATTCTGCGCGGTGGCGTTCGTGGACTTTGATTTGTTGGCTTCGGGTAGAAACATGGTGGTGAAATACCGGTCTTCTTTTGTGACGCTCTTAGCCCATCTGATACGGAACATCGGCACTTTCTCCCCAGCGTAGCTAAGCTCCCAGATTTCCTCGATTCTTCCGTAGTATCTAGTCTTTACGTCACCCGTCCAGGAATCCATCGTTACCCCTGAGTTCTGGTAAACACTGTTCTTGTCTTTTTCTTCCGTGTAGAATGTGTACCCGTTGATATTGTACGCTTGGTAAGTCATGATGTTGGGCGCGGGGCCATGTGACAAGGCCAATACTGTAGGATAACGTAGCATAGAAAACAAAAATTTTCCTACGGCGAACACGCAATCCAAGCCAAGATGCAATCTAGAAGACGGTAGCAACGAGGGGATTGTCGAGACTCACCCTTGAAGAGATTCCAAAGCCTACAAGAGGAGGCTCTTGTTGCTGCGGTAGACGTTCACTTGCCGCTTGCAAAAGCGCGTAGAAGATCTTGATCACGATCGGTTCCGGCGCCACGAACGGGCAGCACCTCCGTACTCGGTCACACGTTCGGTTGTTGATGAAGACGACGTCCACCTCCCCGTTCCAGCGGGCAGCGGAAGTAGTAGCTCCTCTTGAATCCGACAGCACGACGGCGTGGTGTCGGTGGCGGTGGAGAAATCCGGCGGAGCTTCGCTAAGCGTGCGGGATATGGTGGAGGAGCGGGGCGCTAGGGTTTGGGGAGAGGGGGTGGCCGGCCACTATAGGGGGCGGCCAAGCTTGAGGCTTTGGTGTGGCCGGCCCCCTCCCCTTGGCCCTCTATATATAGGTGGAAGCCCCAAGTGTTGGACTACAAGTCTTCGAATAAGACCCGAACCCAAAACCTTCCATATGGTGGGAAACCTTCCCAAGCTAGGATTCCCACTAGAGGTGGGAATTCCACCTTCCATAGGGGGGGTGGCCGGCCCCCTAAGGGGGAGTCCACTTGGGACTCCTCCCCCACTAGGGTTGGCCGGCCATGGAGGTGGAGTCCCATGTGGACTCCACCTTCCTTGGTGGTTTCTTCCGGACTTTTCTAGAACCTTCTAGAACCTTCCATAGAACCTTCCGAATCATTTTATTCACATAAAATGACATCCTATATATGAATCTTATTCTCCGGACCATTCCGGAACTCCTCGTGATGTCCGGGATCACATCCGGGACTCCGAACAAATATTCGAACTCCATTCCATATTCAAGTTCTACCATTACAACATCCAACTTTAAGTGTGTCACCCTACGGTTCGTGAACTATGCGGACATGGTTGAGTACTCACTCCGACCAATAACCAATAGCGGGATCTGGAGATCCATAATGGCTCCCACATATTCAACGATGACTTTAGTGATCGAATGAACCATTCACATACGATACCAATTCCCTTTGTCACACGATATTTTACTTGTCCGAGGTTTGATCATCGGTATCACACTATACCTTGTTCAACCTCGTCTCCTGACAAGTACTCTTTACTCGTACCGTGGTATGTGGTCTCTTATGAACTTATTCATATGCTTGCAAGACATTAGACGACATTCCACCGAGAGGGCCCAGAGTATATCTATCCGTCATCGGGATGGACAAATCCCACTATTGATCCATATGCCTCAACTCATACTTTCCGGATACTTAATCCCACCTTTATAACCACCCATTTACGCAGTGGCGTTTGATGTAATCAAAGTACCTTTCCGGTATAAGTGATTTACATGATCTCATGGTCATAAGGACTAGGTAACTATGTATCGAAAGCTTATAGCAAATAACTTAATGACGTGATCTTATGCTACGCTTAATTGGGTGTGTCCATTACATCATTCATACAATGATATAACCTTGTTATTAATAACATCCAATGTTCATGATTATGAAACTAATCATCTATTAATCAACAAGCTAGTTAAGAGGCTTACTAGGGACTCTTTGTTTGTTTACATATCACACATGTATCAATGTTTCAGTTAATACAATTATAGCATGGTATATAAACTTTTATCATAAACATAAAGATATATAATAACCACTTTTATTATTGCCTCTTGGGCATATCTCCAACAGTCTCCCACTTGCACTAGAGTCAATAATCTAGATTACATTGTAAGGTACCTAACACCCATGGCATTCTGGTGTTGGTCATGCTTTGCCCTAGGGAGAGCTTTAGTCAACGGATCTGCTACATTCAGATCAGTGTGTACTTTGCAAATCTTTACTTCTCCATCTTCGATGTACTCGCGAATCGAGTGGTAACGCAGCTTGATATGCTTCAGCCTCTTGTGTGACCTTGGTTCTTGTGCATTGGCAATGGCACCCATGTTGTCACAGTAGATGACTAGTGGGTCCAATGCACTAGGAACCACACCGAGCTCTACAATGAACCTCTTCATCCATACCGCTTCTGATGAAGCCTCTGAAGCCGCTATGTACTCCGATTCTGTTGAGGATTTCGCCACCGTGCACTGCTTCGAGCTTGCCCAGCTTACTGCAGCACCATTCAATATAAACACGTACCCAGATTGTGACTTAGAGTCATCAGGATCAGTGTTCCAACTTGCATCGGTGTAACTTGTTACAACGAGCTCTTGGTCACCTCCATAACAAAGAAACATATCCTTAGTTCTTTTCAAGTACTTCAGGATATTCTTGACCGCTGTCCAGTGTTCCATTCCTGGATCACTTTGATATCTGCTAGTCAAACTAACAGCATGTGCTATATCCGGTCTTGTACATAGCATGGCATACATGATAGAGCCTACTGCCGAGGCATAGGGGATCTGACTCATCCTTTCTCTTTCTTCTGCCGTAGCCGGTCCTTGAGTCTTACTCAAGACCTTGCCTGGTAACATAGGTAAGAATCCTTTCTTACTTTCGTCCATTCTAAACTTCTTTAGAATCTTGTCCAGGTATGTACTCTGTGATAGCCCTATTAGACGTCTTGATCTATCTCTATAAATCTTGATGCCTAATATGTATGATGCTTCACCAAGGTCTTTCATTGAAAAACTATTATTCAAATAACCCTTTACACTGCTTAATAGTTCTATATCATTCCCAATTAATAATATGTCATCTACATATAATATCAGGAATGCTACAGAGCTCCCACTCACTTTCTTGTAAATACAGGCCTCTCCATGACACTGTATAAACCCGAAGTCTTTGATCACCTTATCAAAGCGTCGGTTCCAACTTCTCGATGCTTGCTTCAGTCCATAGATTGAACGCTGAAGTTTGCATACTTTGTCAGCATTTTTAGGATCGACAAAACCTTTGGGTTGTACCATATACAACTCTTCCTCAATGTCTCCATTAAGGAACGCCGTTTTGACATCCATCTGCCAAATCTCATAATCGAAAAATGCAGCTATTGCTAACAAAATCCTCACAGATTTTAGCTTCGCTACAGGTGAGAAAGTCTCATCGTAGTCAACACCTTGAATTTGTCGGAAACCCTTTGCGACAAGTCGAGCTTTATAGACAGTAATATTACCATCAGCATCTGTTTTTCTTTTGAAGATCCATTTATTCTCGACAGCCTTGCGGCTATCAGGTAAGTCTACCAAAGTCCATACTTTGTTATCATACATGGATCCCATTTCGGATTTCATGGCTTCTTGCCATTTGTTGGAATCTGGGCTCATCATCGCTTCTTCATACGTCGCAGGGTCTTCATCATTGTTATCCACAATCATGACATTTAGACAAGGATCATACCAATCTGGAGTGGCACGATCCCTTGTCGATCTGCGAGGTTCAGTAGCTGTCTCATTTGAAGTTTCATGATCATTATCATTAGCTTCCTCTGTTGCCGGTGTAGGTGGTACAGGAACATTTTCCGGTACTGCGCTACTCTGATCAACGAGTAGAGATTCTTCAATCTCATCGAGTTCTACTTTTCTTCCAGTCACTTCTTTAGTGAGAAATTCTTTCTCAAGAAAGGTTCCGTTCTTAGCAACAAAGATCTTGCCTTCGGATCTGTGATAGAAAGTGTACCCTATAGTTTCCTTAGGGTATCCTATGAAGACGCATTTCTCCGCTTTGGGTTCTAGCTTGTCCGGTTGTAACCTTTTTACATAGGCTTCGCAACCCCAAACTTTTAGGAACGACAGCTTAGGTTTCTTATTAAACCATAATTCATACGGCGTCGTTTCAACGGATTTTGATGGTGCTCTATTTAAAGTGAATGCGGCTGTCTCTAATGCATAACTCCAAAATGATAACGGCAAATCAGTAAGAGACATCATAGAACGAACCATATCTAAGAGAGTTCGATTACGACGTTCGGACACACCGTTTCGTTGTGGTGTTCCCGGCGGTGTCAATTGTGAAAGTATTCCGCATTTCTTTAAATGCATGCCAAACTCATAACTCAGATATTCACCTCCGCGATCAGATCGTAGAAATTTAATCTTCTTGTTACGTTGATTTTCTACTTCACTTTGGAATTCCTTAAACTTCTCGAAAGTTTCGGATTTATGTTTCATTAAATAGATATACCCATATCTACTCAAATCATCTGTGAAGGTTAGAACATAACGATAACCACCGCGCGATGCTACACTCATTGGTCCACACACATCTGTATGTATGATTTCCAATAAGTCAGTAGCTCGCTCCATCATACCCGAGAATGGAGTCTTAGTCATTTTTCCCATCAGACATGCTTCGCATCTATCAAGTGACTCAAAGTCAAGTGATTCAAGTAATCCATCGGTATGGAGTTTCTTCATGCGTTTCACTCCAATATGACCAAGACGACAGTGCCACATATAAGTAGAATTATCATTCAATTTAATTCGCTTAGCATCAATGTTATGTATATGTGTATCACTACTATCGAGATCTAACAGAAATAAGCCATTCTTTTCAGGTGCTCGACCATAAAAGATATTATTCATAAAGATAGAACAACCATTATTCTCAGACTTGAATGAATAACCGTCTTGCATTAAACAAGATCCTGATATAATGTTCATGCTCAACGCGGGTACATAATAACAATTATTTAGGCTTAAAACTAATCCCGAAGGTAGATGTAGAGGAAGTGTCCCGACTGCGATCACATTGACCTTGGATCCATTTCCAACGCGCATCGTCACTTCATCTTTCAGCAGTTGTCGTTTATTCTTTAGTTCCTGTTTCGAGTTACAAATATGAGCAACCGAACCAGTATCAAATACCCAGGTACTAGAACGAGAACCAGTGAAATGAACATCTATAACATGTATATCAGATATACCTTCTTTCTTCTTCTTGACAAGGCCGCTCTTCAGATCCGCCAAATACTTGGAGCAATTACGCTTCCAGTGTCCCTTCTCCTTGCAGTAATAGCACTCAGCATCAGGCTTAGGGCCGTTCTTAGGTTTCATAGGAGGCGTGGCAGCTTTCTTGCCACCCTTCTTGAATTTTCCCTTAGACTTGCCCTGTTTCTTGAAACTGGTGGTCTTGTTGACCATCAACACTTGGTGCTCTTTCTTGATCTCAATCTCAGCAGCTTTTAGCATGCCAAAGAGTTCAGGAAACTCCTTGTTCATGTTCTGCATATTGTAGTTCATCACAAAGTTCTTATAACTTGGTGGCAGTGATTGAAGGACACGATTAATCCCCAGTCTGTTAGGAATCACTATTCCCAAGTCACTGAGTTTCTTCGCATGCCCGGTCATGACGAGCATGTGCTCACTGATGGAGCTGCCTTCTTCCATCATACAGCTGAAAAAGTGTTTCGATGCTTCATAGCATTCCACGGCCGCATGAGTCTCAAAAATAGTCTTCAACTCTTTCATCAACTCATGAGGATCGTGGTGCTCAAAACGTTTTTGAAGATCGGATTCCAGACTGCATAAGATGGCACACTGAACTTGAGAGTACCGAGTTTTCCGAGTCGCGTAAACATTCTTTACTTCATCGGTTTCAGTTTCTGCAGGAGGGTCACCTAGCGGTGCATCAAGCACATATTGCAGATTTCCGCCATTGAGGAAGATCCTCACATGACGGAACCAGTCGGTGAAGTTGCTACCGTTGCTCTTAAGCTTTTCTTTCTCTAGGAACTGGTTAAAATTGATTGGGGACGCCATATCTACAACATATTTGCAATAGTTTAGACTAAGTTTATGACAAATTGAGTTCAAATTTTAATTCTACATAATTAAAAACTAGGTGAACTCCCACTCAAAACAATATCCCTCGCATTGTCTTAGTGATCACACGAACCAAATCCATCACACCTATGCCCGATCATCACGAGACAAGATGTAATTTCAATGGCGAACACTCAAAGTGTTCATCATATCAATCATATGATTCATGCTCTACCTTTCGGTATCACGTGTTCCGAGACCATGTCTGTACATGCTAGGCTCGTCAAGGCCACCTTAGTATCCGCATGTGCAAAACTGTCTTGCACCCGTTGTATGTACTTATTGAATCTATCACACCCGATCATCACGAGATGCTTCGAAACGACAAGACTTGATAACGGTGCTACTAAGGATGAACACTTTATTATCTTGAGATTTTAGTGAGAGGGATCATCTTATAATGCTACCGTCGCGATCTAAGCAAAATAAGATGCATAAAAGGATTAACATCACATGCAGTTCATATGTGATATGATATGGCCCTTTTGTCTTTGCGCCTTTGATCTTCATCTCCAAAGCACGGACATGATCTCCATCATCTTCGGGCATGATCTCCATCATCGTCGGCGAAGCACCAAGGTCAATGGCGCCGTCTTCATGATCGTCCTCCATGTAGCAACTATTACAACTACTTTGAAATACTACTCAACATGAAATTTAAAGACAACCATAAGGCTCCTGCCGGTTGCCACAATACAATAATGATCATCTCATACATATTCATCATCACATTATGGCCATATCACATCACCAAACCCTGCAAAAACAAGTTAGACGTTCTCTAATTTGGTTTGCATATTTTACGTGGTTTAGGGTTTTCGAGTAAGATCCAATCTACCTACGAACATGAACCACAACGGTGATACTAGTGTTGTCAATAGAAGAGTAAATTGAATCTTCACTATAGTAGGAGAGACAGACACCCGCAAAGCCACTTATGCAATACAAGTTGCATGTCAAGCGTGGAGCAAATCTCATGAACGCGGTCATGTAAAGTTAGCCCGAGCCGCTTCATCCCACTATGCCACAAAGATGCAAAGTACTCAACTAAAGATAACAAGAGCATCAACGCCCACAAACCATTGTGTTCTACTCGTGCAACCATCTATGCATAGACACGGCTCTGATACCACTGTAGGATAACGTAGCATAGAAAACAAAAATTTTCCTACGGCGAACACGCAATCCAAGCCAAGATGCAATCTAGAAGACGGTAGCAACGAGGGGATTGTCGAGACTCACCCTTGAAGAGATTCCAAAGCCTACAAGAGGAGGCTCTTGTTGCTGCGGTAGACGTTCACTTGCCGCTTGCAAAAGCGCGTAGAAGATCTTGATCACGATCGGTTCCGGCGCCACGAACGGGCAGCACCTCCGTACTCGGTCACACGTTCGGTTGTTGATGAAGACGACGTCCACCTCCCCGTTCCAGCGGGCAGCGGAAGTAGTAGCTCCTCTTGAATCCGACAGCACGACGGCGTGGTGTCGGTGGCGGTGGAGAAATCCGGCGGAGCTTCGCTAAGCGTGCGGGATATGGTGGAGGAGCGGGGCGCTAGGGTTTGGGGAGAGGGGGTGGCCGGCCACTATAGGGGGCGGCCAAGCTTGAGGCTTTGGTGTGTCCGGCCCCCTCCCCTTGGCCCTCTATATATAGGTGGAAGCCCCAAGTGTTGGACTACAAGTCTTCGAATAAGACCCGAACCCAAAACCTTCCATATGGTGGGAAACCTTCCCAAGCTAGGATTCCCACTAGAGGTGGGAATTCCACCTTCCATAGGGGGGGTGGCCGGCCCCCTAAGGGGGAGTCCACTTGGGACTCCTCCCCCACTAGGGTTGGCCGGCCATGGAGGTGGAGTCCCATGTGGACTCCACCTTCCTTGGTGGTTTCTTCCGGACTTTTCTAGAACCTTCTAGAACCTTCCATAGAACCTTCCGCATCATTTTATTCACATAAAATGACATCCTATATATGAATCTTATTCTCCGGACCATTCCGGAACTCCTCGTGATGTCCGGGATCACATCCGGGACTCCGAACAAATATTCGAACTCCATTCCATATTCAAGTTCTACCATTACAACATCCAACTTTAAGTGTGTCACCCTACGGTTCGTGAACTATGCGGACATGGTTGAGTACTCACTCCGACCAATAACCAATAGCGGGATCTGGAGATCATTTGCTTGACAAGCGAAGTCTAAGCTTGGGGGAGTTGATACGTCCAATTTGCATCACTATTTTGTATCATAATTTGCTGTTATTCATTGATATATTTCATATTGGGACACAATACTTATGTTATTTCATCTATTTTGCATGTTTCATCATCATTGGAGGATCAAGCACCGGAGCCAGGATTCTGCTGGAAAAAGCACCGTCAGAACACAATATTTCGGAAGATCAACTGTGGAAGGGAATTTCACGTAAATTCCTATTTTTCCAAATGACGGAGGTAGCCAGAAGGGGAAGAAGAGAGGGGCCACTGTGGGCCCAGACCATAGGGCGGCGCGGCCCAGGCCCTGGCCGCGCCACCCTATGCTCTGGGGGGCCCACGACCCTTTTCGCCTCCTTTTCTTCGCGTACTCCTTCGTCCCGAAAACCTAAGCCACAGAGGGATCCTCACGAAGGGTTACAGCCGCCTCTGCGGGGCGGAGAACACCAGAGAGAAAAGAGCTCTCCGGCGGGCAGGAATCCGCCGGGGAAATTCCCTCCCGGAGGGGGAAATCGACGCCATCGCCATCGTCATCGAGCTGGACATCATCTCCATCATCATCACCATCATCTCCACCATCTACACCGCCATCACCACCGCTGCACCTCGTCATCGCTGTAGCAATTCGGGTTAAATCTTGATTGTTTGATAGGGGAAACTCTCCCGGTGTTATTCTATACTTGTTGTAGATGCTATTGAGTGGAACCATTGAACCAAGGTTTATGTTCAGATTGTTATTCATCATCATATCACCTCTGATTGTATTCCATATGATGTCTCGTGAGTAGTTCGTTTAGTTCTTGAGGACATGGGTGAAGTCTAAATGCTAGTAGTGAATTATGGTTGAGTAATATTCAATGTTATGATATTTAAGTTGTGGTGTCATTCTTCTAGTGGTGTCGTGTGAACGTCGACTACACGACACTTCACCATTTATGGGCCTAGGGGAGTGCATCTTGTATTCGGTTGCTAATTGCGGGGTTGCCGGAGTGACAGAAACCTAAGCCCCCGTTAGTATATCGATGCAGGAGGGATCGCAGGATCTCAGAGTTTAAGGCTGTGGTTAGATTTATCTTAATTACTTTCTTGTAGTTGCGGATGCTTGCAAGGGGTATAATCACAAGTATGTATTAGTCCTAGGAAGGGCGGTGCATTAGCATAGGTTCACCCACACAACACTTATCAAAACAATGAAGATTAATCAGCTGTATGTAGCGAAAGCACTAGACTAAAATCCCCGTGTGTCCTCAGGAACGTTTGGTCATTATAAGTAATCAAACCGGCTTGTCCTTTGTGCTAAAAAGGATTGGGCCACTCGCTGCAATTATTTCTCTCGCATTTTATTTACTTGTACTTTATTTATCTGCAATATCAAAACCCCCTGAATACTTGTCTGTGAGCATTTACAGTGAAACCTTCATCGAAACTGCTTGTCAACACCTTCTGCTCCTCGTTGGGTTCGACACTCTTATTTATCGAAAGTACTACGATACACCCCCTATACTTGTGGGTCATCAAGACTATTTTCTGGCGCCGTTGCCGGGGAGTGAAGCGCTATTGGTAAGTGGAATTGGTAAGGAAAACCTTTACTGTTTGTGCTGATTTTATTTCTGCCTGCTGCTATAATCATTATGGAGAGATCTTCTCTTCAATTTCTATTTGGGAAATCTACTACTACTGCAACGGTAGTGGATGAAGCGCCAGGTGAGGAAGTAGTACCATATAAAATACCTACGAAAATTATTGAACGTGTTATGGATAACCGCTATGAAGGGGATGGAACTGTCCATCCTGGTGATCATTTACTGTTTTTGCATGAATTATGCGGTTTATTCAAATGTGCAGGTATTTCCATGAATGAAGTTAGGAAGAAACTATTCACTATATCGCTGTCTGGTAAAGCGGCGCACTGGTATAAATTGCTGAAGAATGGTGATTCTATTGATTGGGAGGACATTGTGCCTTTATTCTATTCCAAATTTTATCCTCCAAGTGAAATTCACAAAGATCGGAACCGCATATATAATTTCTGGCCTCATGATGGAGAGAGTATTGCCCAAGCTTGGGGGAGATTGAAGTCTTTAATGCTCAAATGCCCCATTCATGAGCTTCCTGGTAATGTTATTATTGATAATTTCTATGCAAGACTTTCTTTTCAAGACAAGACCTTGTTGGATACTTCTTGTTCTGGATCATTTACACGCAACAAAGAAGAGTTTAAAAGGGACCTTCTTGATCGGATCCAAGAAAATACTGAAGGATGGGAGAATGACAAAGATAGAGAATCAGGTATAATTTATGATTATAAATGCATTGAAGCTTTTATGGATACTGATAAATTTCGTAATATGAGTGCTACATATGGTCTTGATTCCCAAGTTGTTGCAAATCTTTATAGAGCTTTTGCCTCTCATTATGAACTGCCTAAGAAGAATTTTGATAAGTATCATGAACCGTATAAAGATAAAATTGATTCATCTGTAAACAAATGTGTAGTGATTGAAACTGTTGATAATGTTATTCCTGAAGCTTATATTGAAAAAACTCCTTTCCCTGCTAAAATGAAGGAGTACTCTGTCATATCTAGTGCGGTTAATAAAAGTGAAAAGAAACCTAAAGAACCTGAAGAACAAATTAAAATTGAACCTGCTGTTGCAATAGTTAAAGATCTTGTGACTGAGAATGTGGAGGATGGTCATATTATTTTCTGTGAAGATGCTTCTAATATTGTTTCACATCCTAATAAACCCAAACAAGTTAGTGTTCCTATGCTATCTGTTAGAATTGGTGATCATTGCTATTATGGTTTATGTGATATTGGTGCAAGTGTTAGTGCTATACCTTATGAACTTTACACGGAGATTATGCACGAAATTGGTTCTTGTGAACTTGAAGATATTGATGTGGTTATTCATCTGGCTAATAGAGAAACTATTTCTCCAATTGGTATTGTTCGAGATGTGGAAGTTCTATGTGGTAAGATTAAATATCCTGCTGACTTTTTGGTACTTGGTTCTGCTGCTAGTGATTATTGTCCTATCATTTTTGGTAGACCTTTTCTAAATACTTGTGGAGCTATTATAGATTGTAAGAAAGAGAAAATTTTGACTAGATTTGCTGGTGAACCTTATGAATTTAACTTTTCTAAATTTACCAAAACTCCTTATAAAGTTGACTTGCCTAGTAATGATTTTAAAATGGAGCAGTGTGCATCTATTGTTCTTGTTCCTAATAACCCTTTGCAGCAACATTTGGAGAATAGTGAAAGTGAAGCTTTTAGGAAAGAAAGAGATGAGCTTGAGGAAATTTTTCGTCGCCAACCTATTCTCAAGCATGATTTACCGGTGGAAGATTTGGGTACAACACCGCCACCAAAGGAAGATCCTGTTTTTGATCTAAAGCCTTTACCTGATAATCTTAAATATGCTCATATTGATGATAAGAAAATATATCCTGTTATTATTAGTTCTAAGCTTTCAGAGATTGAGGAAGAAAGGTTATTGGAAATATTGAAGAAACACCGAGGAGCTATTGGCTATACTCTTGATGATTTGAAAGGGATTTCTCCTTCTATTTGCCAACATGCTATTAATATGGAAGAAGATGCAAAGCCTGTTGTTGAACATCAACGTCGTCTAATTCCGAAGATGAAGGAAGTGGTAAGGAACGAGGTATTAAAACTCCTTGAAGCTGGTATTATATATCCTATTGCTGATAGTAGATGGGTTAGTCCTGTGCATTGTGTTCCTAAGAAAGGAGGAATGACTGTTGTGCCTAATGATAATGATGAGCTTATTCCTCAAAGAATAGTTGTAGGTTATAGAATGTGCATTGATTTTCGAAAAGTTAATAAAGTTACTAAGAAAGATCATTACCCTTTACCCTTTATTGATCAAATGTTAGAGAGGTTGTCTAAAAATACTCATTTTTGCTTTCTTGATGGTTATTCTGGGTTTTCACAAATTGCTGTTAAAGCTAAAGATCAAGAGAAAACCACTTTTACTTGTCCTTATGGAACTTATGCTTATAGGCGTATGCCTTTTGGTTTATGTAATGCTCCTGCTACTTTTCAAAGATGCATGTCTGCTATTTTTCATGGTTTTTGCGAAAGTATTGTAGAGGTGTTCATGGATGATTTTTCTGTCTATGGGAATTCTTTTGATAATTGCCTGCGAAACCTCGATAAAGTTTTGCAGAGATGTGAAGAAACTAACCTTGTTCTTAATTGGGAGAAATGCCATTTTATGGTTAATGAAGGAATTGTATTGGGACATAAAATTTCTGAGAAAGGTATTGAAGTTGATAGAGCTAAAGTTGAAGCGATTGAGAAGATGCCCTATCCGAGGGATGTTAAAGGTATTCGTAGTGTTCTTGGTCATGCTGGGTTTTATAGGAGATTTATTAAAGATTTCTCTAAAATTTCAAAGCCTCTTACTAATCTTCTTCAAAAAGATGTACCTTTTGTTTTTGATGATGATTGTAAGGAAGCTTTTGAAACTTTAAAGAAAGCCTTAACAACTGCTCCTGTAGTTGAACCTCCTGATTGGAATCTGCCTTTTGAAATTATGTGTGATGCTAGTGATTTTGCTGTAGGCGCTGTTCTTGGACAGCGAGTAGATAAAAAATTAAATGTTATTCATTATGCTAGTAAGACTCTTGATGCTGCTCAAAGAAATTATGCTACAACTGAAAAAGAATTGTTAGCTGTAGTCTTTGCTTGTGATAAGTTTAGACCTTATATTGTTGATTCAAAAGTTACAATTCATACTGATCATGCTGCAATTAGATACCTTATGACAAAGAAAGATGCTAAGCCAAGGCTTATTAGATGGGTACTTCTGTTGCAAGAATTTGATTTACATATTATAGATAGGAAAGGTGCTGATAATCCTGTTGCTGATAATTTGTCTAGATTGGAAAATATTGCTTATGATCCTGTTCCTGTTAATGATAGTTTTCCAAATGAACAATTGGCTGTAATAAAGGTGAGCTCGCGAGAGAGCCCTTGGTATGCAGATTATGCTAACTTTATTGTTTCGAAGTATTTGCCTCCAACCTTTTCAGCTCAGCAAAGGAGGAAATTCTTTTATGACTTGAGGCATTATTTTTGGGATGACCCACACTTATATAAAGAAGGAGTGGATGGTATTATGCGAAGATGTGTTCCTGAATATGAACAACAGGAGATATTGAATAAATGTCATGGAAGTGTTTATGGAGGACATCACGCTGGAGATAGAACCGCGCAAAAGGTTCTACAATCAGGTTTTTATTGGCCAACACTCTTCAAAGATGCAAGGAAATTTATTTTATCTTGTGATGAATGTCAAAGAGTTGGTAATATCTCCAGACGCAATGAAATGCCTATGAATTATACTCTTGTTATTGAACCATTCGATTGTTGGGGATTCGACTTCATGGGTCCTTTCCCTTCTTCAGACGGTAACACTCATATACTTGTCGCTGTTGATTATGTTACTAAATGGGTAGAAGCTATACCTACAAAAAGTGCTGATGGTGAGACCTCTATAAAAATGCTTGTAGATATTATATTTCCTAGATTTGGAGTACCTAGATATATTATGACTGATGGAGGTTCTCATTTCATTCATGGAGGTTTTAGAAAAACTCTTGCTAAGTATGGTATTAATCATAGAATTGCTTCTGCTTATCACCCTCAAACTAGTGGTCAAGTAGAATTATCAAATAGAGAGATTAAAGCTATCTTGGGTAAGACTGTTAATAAATCTAGAAAGAATTGGCCTAGCAAATTGAAAGAAGCGTTATGGGCTTATAGAACTGCTTATAAAAATCCTATGGGAATGTCGCCTTATAAAATGGTTTATGGAAAAGCTTGTCATTTACCTTTAGAACTAGAGCACAAAGCTTATTGGGCTGTTAGAGAACTAAATAAAGATCCTAAATTAGCCGGTAATAAGAGGTTGTTGCAATTAAGTTCTCTAGATGAATGGAGAAGTGAAGCTTATGAAAATGCTAAACTCTTTAAAGAAAAAGTTAAGAAGTGGCATGATAGAAGGATCATTAAAAGAGAATTTAATGTTGGAGATCAAGTTCTATTGTATCGGTCTCGTCTCAGATTCTTTGCAGGGAAATTACTCTCGAAGTGGGAAGGACCATATGTTGTTGAGGAGGTGTATCGTTCAGGAGCAATTAAAATTAGCTCTCTCCAAGGCAATGCCACACAAGTGGTGAATGGACAAAGACTCAAGCATTATATCTCGGGCGATTCTTATAATGTTGATGTTGATATTATTCAAGTGGAAACACCGGAGGCTTTCATCAAAGGACAAATTGACAGTCCGCCAGAACTGGACTTTGAATAGGTAACAGTATAGGTAATAAAAAGTCCGCGTTTACCTTTCCGAACATTATTTTTGCTGTTTTTGGAAAATATGAAAAATTACGGAATCGAAACGGAGTGGAAAAGACGCGCGAGGGCGTGCCACCATAGGCCGGCGCGGGCCCCACCCTGGCCGCGCCGACCTATGGTCTGGCCGCCTCGTTGCCCCTTTCGACTCGTTTTCGACCTGGAACCTTCCTTTTGTCGTAAAAATATTTGCTATATAATCCCCCGGACCCCTGGAGGTCCGTAATATCGTTTTCTCGTCGTGTTTTGTTTCGAGCTGTTTTCTGCCAGGATCTGCTTCGGATCTAGATCCATCATGTCTTCGTCGGGAACTCAGAAGGACAGCTTCTTTGAGGACGTCGTCAACCCGTACATGAACGAGCTGAAGATGCACCCCAAAGAGTTGCAGCTCGTGGATGGAGAGTTGCAGATCAAAGATGTCCAGGGTCCTAAGGGAGAAGGGAGCTTGGAAGACAGGATGGAGAAGCTGGAACAAGAGGTTTTCAACTACAAGAAGATGGCTGAGCGTGAAGTGGATATCTTTCACAAGATTGTGTCTGAACTCATTGATGGACACAAGAAGGAGACTGCGAAGCTGTGGGACGATATCTTCTCACTTCACGACACCACCAACAAACTCCAAGCTCAACTCTATGATGTCCATAATCAGAACTGTGAGTATGAAAACAGGTTTAAGCGCATAAGTCATGCTGCTAGTTTCAGGTTTCCGGAAACCAAGATGTCTTTTGTTGATGGAGGGCCTCTTCCATGGAAGTCTGATGACGACAAAGATTCACCATCATCACCGAAGGAGTAATTCATCATCGGTATTGGCATCCCCTTGGTTTGTTCCAAGCTTGGGGGAGTGCCGCGGTATCACATCACCACCTTTATCTTTTACTATCAAGTAGTGTCATATCATGAGTAGGGAAGTTATCATATAGAATAGTATGCAATGTGGAAGTATCTCTCTTAGTTAGTTATCGATGTATCCGTTGGTGTGAGTTATCGTTATGGAATATTAATGAGAAGTCTTATCATTTACTTTTTGCACACCTTATTTTAGTTTGCAATCTCCATTATATGATTATTCTTGACATGAGTATTGATATCACTTTGGGAGCATCGAGTAAATCTATTTGGTTTTGGCAAACTTAGCATTGGTCAATAGCAACAACATCTTGATGTTTAATAGAAGAGAGAAATACACTTAGATACATTACTCCATTATCTCTATGCTTAGTATTCTTAAGTTAAAATTGCTTGTGCTTATGAGAAAGATGCATGATTGTTTCTATCATATGTATATTTGTTTGTTTCCCTCAACCTTTATGCTTGCTATCAAACCTTGCTAGCCAAAGACCTGTATCGAGAGGGAATGCTTCTCATACATCCATAACCTTAGACCAAACCTATGCCATTTGTGTCCACCATACCTACCTACTACATGGTATTTTCTGCCATTCCAAGTAAATACTTCATGTGCTACCTTTAAATAATTCAAACTATTACTTCTTATTTGTGTCAATGTTTTATAGCTCATGAGGAAGTATGTGGTGTTTTATCTTTCAATCTTGTTGGGCGAACTTTTCCTAATGGACTAGCGGCACATCCGCTTATCCAATAATTTTGCAATAAGAGCTGGCAACGGGGTTCCCAGCCCCAATTAATAACTTTCATTAATAATTCTCTTCACATGTTTTGCTCTGATTCATCAGTAAGCAACTTAATTTTGCAATAGACACTCCTCCATGGTATGTGAATGTTGGAAGGCACCCGAGGATTCGGTTAGCCATGGATTGAGAAAGCCAAGGTTGGGGGGAGTGTCATCCTAAATAAAACTAAAATACATGTGTAAACAAAAGAGAAGGGGGATGATCTACCTTGCTGGTAGAGATGCCGTCCCTCATGGGAGCCGCTCTTGGAAGGTTCGTTTGGCAAGGGGGTTAGAGTGCCCGCTACCATTCGTTGACAACAACAAACACCTCTCAAAATTTTACTTTTATTCTCTTTATATGATTTCAAAACTTGAAAAGCTCTAGCACATGATTTAATCCCTGCTTCCCTCTGCGAAGGGCCTATCTTTTACTTTTATGTTGAGTCAGTAAACCTATTTCCCTCTATCTCAAGCAAGCAATTGAGTTGTTGTGAACCAATCATTTATGCTATGATTCAGTTGATCATGTCTTTTATACTTTCTTGTTTAGTACCAATTTTATCTGAATGAATATGACTTTGAAGTTATCAATGATTATGAAGAGATTGTTATGCTTAAATATGAAGGCTCAGCTATAAATTCTAATATGAAAGCTTTGCTTAGAAGTACAATCCGTTAGCAGTTCTCTGACCAAGAACAAAGTTTGCCATCACCAACTATGATTTCTTATGCACCTTTACTTGTGATTTCTCTTTACTTATTTCGAGATGAGTTATATGAGGAAGTTGTTTACTAGAATGTCTTGTGTGAATGAATATGATGCTTCTTGTCCGTATTTTATTTATCGACTCTTCACTCCATAAACATGTGGTCTTGTTTATCGAGCTCAGTTTCGCTTGGGGACAAGCGAGGTCTAAGCTTGGGGGAGTTGATACGTCCAATTTGCATCACTATTTTGTATCATAATTTGCTGTTATTCATTGATATATTTCATATTGGGACACAATACTTATGTTATTTCATCTATTTTGCATGTTTCATCATCATTGGAGGATCAAGCACCGGAGCCAGGATTCTGCTGGAAAAAGCACCGTCAGAACACAATATTTCGGAAGATCAACTGTGGAAGGGAATTTCACGTAAATTCCTATTTTTCCAAATGACGGAGGTAGCCAGAAGGGGAAGAAGAGAGGGGCCACTGTGGGCCCAGACCATAGGGCGGCGCGGCCCAGGCCCTGGCCGCGCCACCCTATGCTCTGGGGGGCCCACGACCCTTTTCGCCTCCTTTTCTTCGCGTACTCCTTCGTCCCGAAAACCTAAGCCACAGAGGGATCCTCACGAAGGGTTACAGCCGCCTCTGCGGGGCGGAGAACACCAGAGAGAAAAGAGCTCTCCGGCGGGCAGGAATCCGCCGGGGAAATTCCCTCCCGGAGGGGGAAATCGACGCCATCGCCATCGTCATCGAGCTGGACATCATCTCCATCATCATCACCATCGTCTCCACCATCTACACCGCCATCACCACCGCTGCACCTCGTCATCGCTGTAGCAATTCGGGTTAAATCTTGATTGTTTGATAGGGGAAACTCTCCCGGTGTTATTCTATACTTGTTGTAGATGCTATTGAGTGGAACCATTGAACCAAGGTTTATGTTCAGATTGTTATTCATCATCATATCACCTCTGATTGTATTCCATATGATGTCTCGTGAGTAGTTCGTTTAGTTCTTGAGGACATGGGTGAAGTCTAAATGCTAGTAGTGAATTATGGTTGAGTAATATTCAATGTTATGATATTTAAGTTGTGGTGTCATTCTTCTAGTGGTGTCGTGTGAACGTCGACTACACGACACTTCACCATTTATGGGCCTAGGGGAGTGCATCTTGTATTCGGTTGCTAATTGCGGGGTTGCCGGAGTGACAGAAACCTAAGCCCCCGTTAGTATATCGATGCAGGAGGGATCGCAGGATCTCAGAGTTTAAGGCTGTGGTTAGATTTATCTTAATTACTTTCTTGTAGTTGCGGATGCTTGCAAGGGGTATAATCACAAGTATGTATTAGTCCTAGGAAGGGCGGTGCATTAGCATAGGTTCACCCACACAACACTTATCAAAACAATGAAGATTAATCAGCTGTATGTAGCGAAAGCACTAGACTAAAATCCCCGTGTGTCCTCAAGAACGTTTGGTCATTATAAGTAATCAAACCGGCTTGTCCTTTGTGCTAAAAAGGATTGGGCCACTCGCTGCAATTATTTCTCTCGCATTTTATTTACTTGTACTTTATTTATCTGCAATATCAAAACCCCCTGAATACTTGTCTGTGAGCATTTACAGTGAATCCTTCATCGAAACTGCTTGTCAACACCTTCTGCTCCTCGTTGGGTTCGACACTCTTATTTATCGAAAGTACTACGATACACCCCCTATACTTGTCATCAGATACCAATTCCCTTTGTCACACGATATTTTACTTGTCCGAGGTTTGATCATCGGTATCACACTATACCTTGTTCAACCTCGTCTCCTGACAAGTACTCTTTACTCGTACCGTGGTATGTGGTCTCTTATGAACTTATTCATATGCTTGCAAGACATTAGACGACATTCCACCGAGAGGGCCCAGAGTATATCTATCCGTCATCGGGATGGACAAATCCCACTATTGATCCATATGCCTCAACTCATACTTTCCGGATACTTAATCCCACCTTTATAACCACCCATTTACGCAGTGGCGTTTGATGTAATCAAAGTACCTTTCCGGTATAAGTGATTTACATGATCTCATGGTCATAAGGACTAGGTAACTATGTATCGAAAGCTTATAGCAAATAACTTAATGACGTGATCTTATGCTACGCTTAATTGGGTGTGTCCATTACATCATTCATACAATGATATAACCTTGTTATTAATAACATCCAATGTTCATGATTATGAAACTAATCATCTATTAATCAACAAGCTAGTTAAGAGGCTTACTAGGGACTCTTTGTTTGTTTACATATCACACATGTATCAATGTTTCAGTTAATACAATTATAGCATGGTATATAAACTTTTATCATAAACATAAAGATATATAATAACCACTTTTATTATTGCCTCTTGGGCATATCTCCAACAGTTTATCCTTGTCAGAATCCATTGGTGGGGGATTAGCATCAATGTGGTCTTTGAACCAGCGCGCGAAAGAGGAGTTGTGCTCTCTGTATATTTCTGCTTCCGTCATCATCGGCTTGCCACTGTTCTCTATCATGGTTTTGTGCTCTTTCAACCAAGGATCGATCAAGTCAATGTGTTGTAGCGCTACTAAGTTGGCCCTGTCAAAGTCGGAAGTCCGACCAGACATGTGCACGTGCAGTTCCTTCCTTCCATTTTTGTGGCCTACTCCCTCGAACCTGCGGAGGTGCTTGTTTTGAGGCAAACCAACAGGGTCCTCGATGTCTAGATAATTCGTGCAGAAAGAGATGCACTCTTCGGTGAGCCAGCCCTGGACGATGCTTCCATCCGGATGTGACCTGTTACGAACGTATCCTTTAATGACCCCATTCATTCTTTCAAACGGCATCATGTTGTGTAAGAATGCCGGCCCTAGACTGATGATATCATCCATGATATGGACCAACAGATGGACCATCACGTCAAAGAATGCAGGCGGGAAGTACATCTCAAGCTCACATAGGATCACCACGATCTCTTCCTGGAGCCTTGCGAGTTTCTTCACGCTTATCGACTTCCGAGTTATGACGTCGAAGAAGTTACAGAGCCCAGTCAGCGTTGCACGGACATGGTCATCCATTATACCTCGGATTGCAACCGGAAGAATCTGCGTCATCATCACGTGACAGTCATGAGACTTCATGCCGCTGAAGTTTCGTTTCTTGGGGTCCATGTATCTGCTTATTAGCCCGGAGTAACCGAAGGGCACTCTGACTCCTAGAAGGCAATTGAAAAATTGATCGACCTCGGCCGGACTAAAAGTGAAGCAGGAGGGGGGACAGTAATAGTCTGGCTGCTTAATCCTTTTGCGCTTCTGACCGCCGTCCGCCTCCTCCTCCGACTGTCCCTCTTGGGCCGCCGGGATCTGAAGCTCTTCCCTGATGCCCAAAACTTTCAGGTCGTGTCTTGCTTTCGGCCCATCTTTGGTCCGGTCCGGCATGTTGAGAAGAGTGCCAAGCAAGCTCTCGCACACGTTCTTTGTAATATGCATGACATCAAGGCAGTGAGGTGTATCGAGAATTTTCCAGTACGGCAAGTCCCAAAACACGGACCTCCTTTTCCATACACCAATGAGCGGCGTCGTTTCCTTTTTCTTCTTCTTCTCTCCAGGCTTTTGACGAATCTTTCCCGGCGCAGGGCACTCCTTCCAACCTTTCAGTAATGTATCGATCTCTTCGCCGCTCTTCTTACGTGGAGGTCCTCGGGGTTCATTTGTACCATCGAACAGATCTCCACGCTTTCTCCACGGGTCAGTCTTCTGTAGCCACCTTCGATGCCCCATGTAAACTGTTTTCGAAGAGCCGGGATCCTTACCAAGCTGCAAAAACATCGTCTCTTCCATGCACCTGACACATGCCTTGTGTCCATGGCACACCTGGCACGAAATATAACCGTATCCGAGGTAGTCCTGCACCGTCGTGATCAACGCGGCTCTCAAAGGGAAATATTCTTCCGCGACGGCGTCCCATGTATCTACCCCTTCCTCCGCCCACAACGTTTCAAGCTCCTCCTTTAATAGTTCGAGATACATGTTGATATCGTTTCCTGGCTGTGTCGGCCCTTGAATTAGCATACTCATCTGTATGTACTTCCTCTTCATGCACAGCCAGGGCGGGAGGTTGTAGATCCATACAAACACGGGCCATGTGCTATGTGTGCTGCTCTGGTTTCCGAACGGATTGAATCCGTCCGTGCTCGCACCCAACCTGATGTTTCTGGGATCTGCCCCAAAACTTCCGAATTCATTGTCTAATGCTTTCCACTGGCTTGCATCCGAAGGGTGCGTCAGCACTGGGTGCTCAATCCGCTCTTCATCATTCAACACTGCCTCCTTTCTTTCAGCGTGCCAGCGCATGAGCTTTGCTTCCTTGCGGTCCGCGTAGAACCGTTGAAGCCGGGGGGCGAGCGGGAAGTACCACACAACTTTCCGAGGAGCTTTCTTCTTCCCTTTCTTGTACCGTTCAGCGTCACACACAGGACATTTGGTCTTGTCCACGTGCTCCTTGCGATACATGATACAGTCGTTGATGCAGGCGTGATACTTTTCGTGGGGTAAGTCGAGAGGGCACGTGATTCTCTTGGCCTCGGCTAGACTACCAGGACACGTGTTCCCGGCAGGAAGGAGATCTTTCACGTATTCCAGAATGTCGTCGACGCTTGTGTCCGTCCATCCGTGTTTCGCCTTCATCTGCAGCACATCGAGCGCTACTCTCAAGCGGGACTCCCCCAACCCGCGACCTGAGTCGTACAACGGAGTATTCGAGTCTATCTCCAGTTGCTCAAGCTTTGATTTCCGCTTGGCGCCTTTCGTCTTTTCGAGAAGCAGATCTTGAAGATGAGGGTCCCGCACGACTGAAGCTAGCGGCACCTCTTCGTCGTCGTCAAGGTTATTGTCGTCGTCAAGGTTATCGTCCTGTGCGACAAACTCTTCATCGTCATCAATATCATGATGCCCTCCTTCTTGCCGGCCATTATTACCACCTGCTGCCGTCGCCCCATTGACCTCCGCGCCATCATCACTCATCCATTGAGTGTGTCCATGCATGAAACCATTAGTGAGCAGGTGCCCCTGCAATTTGCCTGAATACGGGTCAAACCATTTCCCTCGTTTGCATCTCCGGCACGGACACAATACCTCCGTGCGGTTATTTTCATACATGTCGATGATCGCGTGTTTCAGATATCTCATCACGATGCTTTCACTCATCTCGATAACCATTATCGCCTGCATGGTAAGATTACATAATTGATTAGAACCATGCATCCGTCGGTAGTTTTCACGGAAAATTTCGGCATGACCTTCCTACACGGTAGGACATAGGAGCGCCAGAAATGTGCCGAAACGGAAACTTAAAGAATCAACATTTCGGCGCAACGTTGGCAACTCATTTTCAACGCCAACACACACAAGCACAAGCACAACATATATATATGCCACACACGAGAGCTTTGCTTCAAATGTCCAACATACGTCGATTTCATTCCTCAATTTGTTCATTAATCACCTATTTGTTTGATATATTCGTCGATGAGATCGAGACGACGCGCCGCGACAATGGCGTATGGAAGCCGACTTTCTAGATCTAGATCTAGATTGAGCGGTCAATGCGGGATAGTAGATCTAGATCTACATAGGGGGATGTGGGAGATGCATGTAGGAAGGGAAGATTTGCTCAAAAAATATGATTTTGTTTGGTCAAATTGGTGAAATTGGGGATAGAAATGGGCAAAAATGAGCTGGGTTGGGAGAAGGCTCGGGTTTGTGTGGAGGAGTGGAGTAGTGTTGGGTGTGTGAGTGGTTGGTGGGAGAAATAAGTGCCAGGTTACTGCCGGCGCACCAGGGCATGGGTGCGCCGGCCCCGGCTATACGCTCCGGGCCAGGCCCAAGAATCATTGCGCGCACCAGCCTAGGGGCGCGGCAATAGTAAATTCGTCGGCGCGCACTTGGGCTGGTGCGCGGCAATGATTCTTGGGCCTGGCCCGAATCGGGCGAGCCCATGCCAGGATTTATCCCGGCGCGTCTATTCGTGGTGCGCCGGATGGGCCTGCATCGCCGGCGCGGCGACAAAGTGGTGCGCCGGTACCTCTTTCCACCGGCGCATGTCCAAGGTGGTGCGCCGGCACCACTTGCCTCCACCTATAGGCTTTTTCCTAGTAGTGTGCTTTCAACTTCAACATGTATATCTCATGGATAATTGTCAACACAAAGTAATATGATGAATGCAAATAAGCAAGTATGTAGGAATCAATGCACACAGTTGACACAAGTGTTTGCTTCTAAGATAGAAAGAAGTAGGTAAACTGACTCAACATAAAGTAAAAGAATGGCCCTTCACAGAGGGAAGCATGGATTACTATTTTTGTGCTAGAGCTTTTTATTTTGAAAACATAGAAACAATTTTGTCAACGGTAGTAATAATTCATATGTGTTATGCATAAGACATCCTATAAGTTGCAAGCCTCATGCATAGAATACCAATAGTGCTCGCACCTTGTCCTAATTAGCTTGGATTTACATGGATTATCATTGCATTACATATGTTTCAACCAAGTGTCACAAAGGGGTACCTCTATGCCGCCTGTACAAAGGTCCAAGGAGATAGATCGCATTTGATTTCTCGTTTTTGATAGATCTCAACTTAGGACATCCATACCGGGACAACATAGAAAACAGATAATGGACTCCTCTTTAATGCATAAGCATTCAACAACAGATAATATTCTCATAAGAGATTGATGATTAATGGCCAAACTGAAACTTCCACCATGATACATGGCTTCGGTTAGCGGCCCAATGTTCTTCTCTAACAATATGCATACTCAAACCATTTGATCATGATAAATCACCCTTACTTCAGACAAGACGAACATGCATAGCAACTCACATGATATTCAACAAAGGTGTAATAGTTGATGGCGTCCCCAGAAACATGGTTACCGCTCAACAAGCAACTTATAAGAAATAAGATACATAAGCTACATATTCTTTACCACAATAGTTTTTAAGCTATTTTCCCATGAGCTATATATTGCAAAGACAAAGAATGAAATTTTAAAGGTAGCACTCAAGCAATTTACTTTGGAATGGCAGAGAAATACCACATAGTAGGTAGGTATGGTGGACACAAATGGCATAGTTTTTGGCTCAAGGATTTGGATGCACGAGAAGAATTCCCTCTCAGTACAAGGCTTTGGCTAGCAAGGTTGTTTGAAGCAAACACAAGTATGAACCGGTATAGCAAAACTTACATAAGAACATATTGCAAGCATTATAAGACTCTACACTGTCTTCCTTGTTGTTCAAACACCTCACCAGAAAATATCTAGACTTTAGAGAGACCAATCATGCAAACCAAATTTCAACAAGCTCTATGGTAGTTCTTCATTAATAGGTGCAAAGTACATGATGCAAGAGCTTAAACATGATCTATTTGAGCACAACAATTGCCAAGTATCAAATTATTCAAGACATTATACCAATTACCACATGAAGCATTTTCTGTTTCCAACCATATAGCAATGAACGAAGCAGTTTCAACCTTCGCCATGAACATTAAAAGTAAAGCTAAGAACACCAGTGTTCATATGAACGAGCGGAGCGTGTCTCTCTCCCACATAAGCATGAATTTATTCAGAGAATGAAGATAACAAAACGAAAATAAAAGCACACAGACGCTCCAAGTAAAGCACATAAGATGTGACGGAATAAAAATATAGTTTCACTAGAGGTGACCTGATAAGTTGTTGATGAAGAAGGGGATGCCTTGGGAATCCCCAAGCTTAAATGCTTGAGTCTTCTTGAAATATGCAGGGATGAACCACGGGGCATCCCCAAGCTTAGACTTTTCACTCTCCTTGATCATATTGTATCATCCTCCTCTCTTGATCCTTGAAAACTTCCTCCACACCAAACTCAAAACAAACTCATTAGAGGGTTAGTGCATAATCAAAAATTCACATATTCAGAGGTGAAATAATCATTCTTAACACTTCTGGACATTGCACAAAGCTAGTTAAAGTTAATGGAACAAAGAAATCCATCCAACATAGCAAAAGAGGCAATGCGAAATAAAAGGCAGAATCTGTCAAAACAAAACAGTCCGTAAAGATGAATTTTTTAGGGGCACTTAACTTGCTCAGATGAAAAAACTCAAATTGAATGAAAGTTGCGTACATATCTGTGGATCACTCACATAAATTGGCAGATTTTTCTGAGTTACCTACAGAGGGGGCGACTCAATTTCGTGACAGCAAGAAATCTGTTTCTGTGCAGTAATCCAAATCTGGTATCAACCCTACTATCAAAGACATTACTTTGCACAACAATGCAATAAAAATAGAGATAAGGAGAGGTTGCTACATCAGTAAAAAATTCCAAGACTCAAATATAAAACAAAAGTGCAGAAGTAAAATAATGGGTTGTCTCCCAATAAGTGCTTTCTTTATAGCCATTAAGATGGGCTCAGCAATTTTAATGATGCTCACATAAGGATGAGAGTTGAAGCAAAGAGAGCATCAAAAAGCAAGTATGAAACAAATTTAAGCCTAACCCACTTCCTATGAAAATGAATCTTGTAAATAAACAAGTCATGTAAGCATAATGCAACAAGCATAGAAAGGCAACACAAGCGCAACTTCAAGATTCTCAACATAAAGAGGGGAAACTTAATATTATTAAGATGCATATAACCATGTTTTCCTCTCTCATAATAACTTTCAGTAGCATCATGAACAAACTCAACAATATAACTATCACATAAAGCATTCTTATTCACATGCATAAAAGTATCATTACTCTCCACATAAGCATAATCAATTTTATTAGTAATAGTGGGAGTAAAACTATCACAACCATCATTGTAATCATCATAAATTGCAGGCATGGTATAATCATAATAAACTTTATCCTCCATAGTAGGTGGCACCAAAATACCACTATCATTATAATCATCATAAATGGGAGGCAAAGTATCATCAAAGAAAATTTTCTCCTCCATGCTTGGGGGACTAAAAATATCATGCTCATCAAAACCAGCTTCCCCAAGCTTAGAATTTTCCATAGCATTAGCAACAATGGTGTTCAAAGCATTCATACTAATAACATTGCCATTAGCATGCATATAAAGTTCCATAGGTTTTTTAATTTTCTCTTCAAACACCTCATGTCCTAACTCAAGATAAATTTCATAAAGATCTCTAATTTTTTTGTTGTTTTCCATTAAGCCTAACTAGTGAAATAAAAACAAGAAACAAAAAGATGCAATTGCAGGATCTAAAGGAAATAGCTTCGAGCACTCACACACCAGCAACAGTGCTAGGAAATAGCTTAGTAGTCGGAGGATGTGAATACCTTTTACCTTACCTCCCCGGCAACGGCGCCAGAAAATAGCTTGATGTCTACGCACGCTTCTATTCTTGTAGACAGTGTTGGGCCTCCAAGAGCAGAGGTTTGTAGAACAGCAGCAAGTTTTCCCTTAAGTGAATCACCCAAGGTTTATCGAACTCAGGGAGGTAGAGGTCAAAGATATCCCTCTCAAGCAACCCTGCAATTACGATACAAGAAGTCTCTTGTGTCCCCAACACACCTAATACACTTGTCAGATGTATAGGTGCACTAGTTCGGCGAAGAGATAGTGAAATACAAGTAATATGGATGATTGTAAGTAGTAATTGCAATCTGAAATAAAGATGGCAGCAAGCAAACATGTAGCAGAACTTGTTGGAAACGGTGTTTCAATGCTTAGAAACAAGGCCTAGGGATCATACTTTCACTAGTGGACACTCTCAACATTGATCACATAACTGAATAAATAAATGCTACTTTCTACACTCTCTTGTTGGATAACAAACACCATTCATTGTGTAGGGCTACAAAAGCACACCTCAAGCCGGAGTAAACAAGCTCCACAACATCCGGAGTTCATATTAAAGTAACCTCTAGAGTGCATAATAGACCGTTGCAATTTAGACCGAGTACTAACATAGCATACACACTGTCAACAATAGCTATGAAAGGGGGAATAGATCGCATCAATACTATCATAGTAATAGTTAACTTCATAATCTACAAGAGATTACAATCATAACCTACGCCAAGTACTACATGATGCACACACTGTCAACATTACATCATGGAGGAGGAATAGACTACTTTAATAACATCACTAGAGTAGCACATAGATTAATAGTGATACAAAGCTCATGATCACATAAAGATCACACCATGGGAGAGAGAGATGAACCACATAGCTACCGGTAGAGCCCTCAGCCTCGGGGGAGAACTACTCCCTCCTCATCATGGGAGACAACAACGGCGATGAAGATGGCGGTGGTGTCGATGGAGATGACTCCGGGGGCAATTCCCCGTCCCGGCGGCGTGCCGGAACAGAGACTTCTGTCCCCCGAATTGGAGTTTCGCGATGGCGGCGGCGCCCTCGAGTCTTTCTGGAGTTTCGTCAATTGGTGTCGAGTTTTTAGGTCTCGAGGGATAATATAGGCGAAGAGGCGGCACGAGGGAGTGCCTGGGGGGCCCACACCATAGGGTGGGGCGGCCACCCTCCTGGCCGCGCCGGCTGGTGGGGAGGAGGCCCTGGGCCTCCTCTGGCTGGCCCTTCTGGCTCCGTGAGTCTTCCGGCGAAATAGAATTTCTGTGATTTTTCTGGATTTTTCCGAGCACTTTGGTTTTTGGGCCTTTTCTGCAATAAACAGACATAATAAACAGAAACTGGCACTGTGGCATCTTGTTAATAGGTTAGTCCAATAAATGCCATAATATGATATAAAGTGCATATAAAACATGTGAGTATTGTCATAAAACTAGCATGGAACATAAGAAATTATAGATACATTTGAGACGTATCAGTGGTTCTGCCACTCGAAGTTTTATTATTCAACCCTTACGGGTGCTGCCCCTCACTGATACCTACTGGACAATCCCGGTAGCGATATGGTGCTTAACATCTTATCCTCCTTGTCGCCTTTTTCAAATAAATTTGAACTATAGGTTGGGAGCCCTTTGAAAAATATGTTTCATGAAAAAGGTTTCAAGAAAGGAAGTGTCTTTGAAAACATTGGAACGGAGCAACCCTGCACAAGTGTGAGTTTTTGAAAATAAAAAGTGTTTGCAAAGGAAGTTTTGCTGGAGGCAAGTTGAAATAAAATTGGTTTTTGAAAAGATTTGGTGAATGAGTACCTAACCGGACCTAGCCAGTGCAACCACACTCCCCAACGTGGGCACGGGGCTTAACTCGTAGTTTATTAAACCTGGTGCGGGACACATCATAACTGCTATGAGGGTGGATCTTGTATGTGTCCATTGAAGCCGGGTTGTTCTCGCGGGAGCAGGCAATACACCATAGTTGCCTACGGCCGGACTATACTGTGGGTCTTCTGACGAGGTTCTGGGGACATGCTAAAGGGTGGAGGTGTACTTCCAGCGTGCCGGGAAGCATATCCCACGGGGAAGGACTCAAACCAGGGGATGTAGGCGAAAGGTTATGTTCGGGAGTTTGTTGTGGCATAGATGATATGCAAGGAGGAGACGCACACGACAGATTCTCGGATAGTTGTGGGGAAAGTGTACAACCTCTGCAGAGTGTAAAACTATTCGAATAGCCATGTCCGCGGTTATGGACATGGGAATGGAAGCTGCTTGGCACTAAAGAAAGTTTTGTTTTATAAAAGTATGTTCCAAAGGGTTCGGAAAAGAACACAAGTGGGACTGGTGGAAGTGCACATGGGAGGTACGGGGGAATACGAGTGGGACTGTGGAAATATACCTGAGAGGTATGATCGAAAGTTGGAAATGTTGTTTTGGCCATACTGAGATGGTCGAAAGGAAAATGGGTCACCCTTACCTATTAGTCTTAAAAAGAAAAAAAAAAGAAAAAAAGGTTTTTTTCCTCAACAAATATATAGAGATGTCATATTCTCGAGAGGAACTATCTCTCACTCCTTGTAACCCTAGAATAGTTCTTTTTCCTTGCTAATGCCAAATATGCATATCCTTTACTTCTCTCTAAGGTGGTTTGCGAGTACAATTCATAATGTACTCATGGCTTTGTCCCTGGCTATTTACTTGGCCAGACTTGGTGGAATCCGACAGATGAAGAAGGAGTCGACGACGTCTATGCGAGCTAGGAACGTCTTCCCAGTCAGTTGCCTGTAGGGTTATGGCATGACTTGGGCCATGCGAACGCTTTCGTCTGAAGTATTTCCGCTGTGTGATTGATGATCTCCTGTCATTATGGCTCTTATGTAAGTATTGGTCATGTGACCTGTTGTAATCTTTTTATTCGGTACTGTAAGGATGATGTATTTGATACCAGTTCGGTTATGCCTTCACGACACACTGATCATGGGATCGTGAATGTGTATGCATAACGGGTGTTTCGGACAGCTAGTCCGGGGCCCCACAGAGCTGGTATCAGAGCTATCCTGACTGTAGGAGACCTTAGTTAGCATGGACGTTAGTTAGGAAACAAGTACGTTGGGAAAACTATTTACCAAACAAATTCTTTCCGAGTCGGAAGCAGGGCACAACAACTACTGTTATCACCGGATTTTGGCCAAATCAGGAGATGGGCCGTAAGCGAAGATGGGCTTAAAGGATACACACGTGGAGCATCTTTGAAGCGGCCTTGCGCGAAGAGTTTGGGCTTAATTGCCTATGTATCTGTAATATAGTAGATCGCATCGTAGTTTAGATTAAAAGATAGAGTTTAACCCGTGCACGGTTAGGTGCACGTCCAAATTAGAAAGTCCCTTGGACTATAAATATGTATCTAGGGTTATCGGAAAAGAGGACAATCACGTTCACAACAAACACAAATCAGGCGCATCGCCACCCCTTCTTTCGAGGGTTTCTCCCGGGTAAGCACCATGCTGCCTAGATCGCATCTTGCGATCTAGGCAGCACAACGTTTATTCGTTTACCTTGTGTTGCTCGTACTGAAGCGTTGTTGATGGCGAGTAGCACTATTTATCGTAGATGTTTTGGGGCTTGCATAGATGCTTTTCTTACGCATATCTGCTTAGCTATGCCGTCCCTCAATATCTAGCTGCCCTTACACCTATCCAGGTGTAAGGGCAGCATCTTGCTTGTTCGTTACTTAGTAGATCCGATCTGTTATAGTTGCTCCTTGTTCTTCAAGGATTAGTTTAATATGGTTATGGTGATACGTCTCCAACGTATCGATAATTTCTTATGTTCCATGCTACTTTATTGATGATACCTACATGTTTTATGCACATTATATGTCGTATTACGCATTTTCGGAACTAACCTATTAACAAGATGCCGAAGAGCCAGTTGCTGTTTTCTGCTGTTTTTGGTTTCAGAAATCCTAGTAAGGAAATATTCTCGGAATTGGACGAAATCACCGCCCAGGGTCCTATTTTTGCACGAAGCTTCCAGAAGACCGAAGGGGAGTCGAAGTGGGGCCACGAGGTGGCCAGGTGACATGGCGGCGCGGCCCAGGCCCTGGCCGCGCCGGCCTGTCCTGGGCCCCTCGTGCCGCTGACCTGCCCTTTCGCCTACTTATAGCCTCCGTCGCGAAACCCCCGACCGAGAGCCACGATACGGAAAACCTTCCGGAGACGCCACCGCCGAATCCCATCTCGGGGATTCGGGAGATCGCCTCCGGCACCGGGAGAGGGGATTCATCTCCCGGAGGACTCTTCATCGCCATGATCGCCTCCGGAGTGATGAGTGAGTAGTTCACCCCTGGACTATGGGTCCATAGCAGTAGCTAGATGGTCGTCTTCTCCTCATGTGCTTCATTGTTGGATCTTGTGAGCTGCCTAACATGATCAAGATCATCTATCTGTAATACTATATGTTGTGTTTGTCGGGATCCGATGGATAGAGAATACTATGTTATGGTGATTATCAATCTATTGTTTATGTGTTGTTTATGATCTTGCATGCTCTCCGTTATTAGTAGAGGCTCTGGCCAAGTTTTTGCTCTTAACTCCAAGAGGGAGTATTTATGCTCGATAGTGGGTTCATGCCTTCATTGACACCTGGGACAGTGACAGAAAGTTCTAAGGTTGTGATGTGCTGTTGCCACTAGGGATAAAACATTGATTCTATGTCTAAGGATGTAGTTGTCGATTACATTACGCACCATACTTAATGCAATTGTCTGTTGCTTTGCAACTTAATACTGAATGGGGTTCGGATGATAACCTAAAGGTGGACTTTTTAGGCATAGATGCAGTTGGATGGCGGTCTATGTACTTTGTCGTAATGCCCGGATTAAATCTCACTATATTTATCATATCATGTACATGCATTGTTATGCACTTCTCTATTTGTCAATTGCCCGACTGTAATTTGTTCACCCAACATGCTTTTATCTTATGGGAGAGACACCTCTAGTGAACTGTGGACCCCGGTCCTATTCTTTACATAGCATACAATCTACTGCAATACTTGTTTTACTGTTTTCTTGCAAACAATCATCTTCCACACAATACGGTTAATCCTTTGTTACAGCAAGCCGGTGAGATTGACAACCTCACTGTTTCGTTGGGGCAAAGTACTTTGGTTGTGTTGTGCAGGTTCCACGTTGGCGCCGGAATCCCTGTTGTTGCGCCGCATCACATTTCGCCACCATCAACCTTCAACGTGCTTCTTGGCTCCTCCTGGTTCGATTAAACCTTGGTTTCTTTCTGAGGGAAAACTTGCCACTGTGCGCATCATACCTTCCTCTTGGGGTTCCCAACGGACGTGTACATTTACGCGCATCAAGCACTTTTCTGGCGCCGTTGCCGGGGAGATCAAGACACGCTGCAAGGGGAGTCTCCACTTCTCAATCTCTTTACTTTGTTTTTGTCTTGCTTTATTTTATTTACTACTTTGTTTGCTGCACCTAAACAAAACACAAAAAAATTAGTTGCTAGTTTTACTTTATTTATTGTCTTGCTCTCTATATCAAAAACACAAAAAAATTAGTTACTTGCATTTACTTTATCTAGTTTGTTTTATTTACCATTGCTAAAATGAATACCCCTGAAAATACTAAGTTGTGTGACTTCACAAATGCAAATAATAATGATTTCCTATGCACACCTATTGCTCCACCTGCTACTACAGCAGAATTCTTTGAAATTAAACCTTTTTGAACCTGGTTATGAGAGATCAATTTTCTGGTGTTAGTTCTGATGATGCTGCTGCCCATCTCAATAATTTTGTTGAACTTTGTGAAATGCAAAAGTATAAGGATGTAGATGGTGATATTATTAAATTGAAAGTGTTTCCTTTCTCATTAAGAGGAAGAGCTAAAGATTGGTTGCTATCTTTGCCTAAGAATAGTATTGATTCATGGACTAAATGTAAGGATGCTTTTATTGGTAGATATTATCCTCCCGCTAAAATTATATCTTTGAGAAGTAGCATAATGAATTTTAAGCAATTAGATACTGAACATGTTGCTCAAGCATGGGAGAGAATGAAAACTTTGGTAAAGAATTGCCCAACCCATGGACTGACTACTTGGATGATTATCCAAACCTTCTATGCAGGACTAAATTTTTCTTCGCGGAATTTATTGGATTCAGCTGCTGGAGGTACCTTTATGTCCATCACTTTGGGGGCGGCTACAAAGCTTCTTGATGATATGATGATAAATTACTCTGAATGGCACACGGAAAGAGCTCCACAAGGTAAGAAGGTAAATTCTGTTGAAGAAACCTCTTCCTTGAGTGATAAGATTGATGTGATTATGTCTATGCTTGTGAATGGTAGATCTAATATTGATCCAAATAATGTTCCTTTAGCTTCATTGGTTGCTCAAGAAGAAAATGTTGATGTGAATTTCATTAAAAATAATAATTTCAACAACAATGCTTATAGGAACAACTCTGGTAATAACTATAGGCCATATCCTTCTGCTAATGGTAATGGTTATGGTAATTCTTATGGAAATTCTTACAACAATAATAGGAGTGTACCCTCTGGTCTTGAAGCTATGCTTAAAGAATTTATTAGTACACAAACTGCTTTTAACAAATCTGTTGAGGAAAAGCTTGATAAAATTGATATTATTGCTTCTAGAGTTGATAGACTTGCCTCTGATGTTAATCTTTTAAAATTGAAAGTTATGCCTAATAATGATATTGATAATAAGATTACTACTACAGCAAATGCCATCCAAGTTAGAATTAATGAGAATATAAGATTAATGGCTGAATTGCGTGCTAGGTGGGATAGAGAAGAAAATGAAAAACTAGCTAAAGAGAATAATGTAGCTAAAGTTTGGACTATTACCACCACTAGTAATGCTAATTCTTCACATGTTGCTGCACCTCCTACTATCAATGGTAAAATAATTGGTGTTGGCAATGTTTCTACTTCTAGTGCAAAGCGAACAAAACTGCCTGAAATTGCTAAAACTGCTGAAACTGCTTGTGATAAAACTGCTGAAATTTTTTCCAACCTTGGGGACAATGATCCCATTGCTGTAGCTCATAATGATTTAGACTTTGATGATTGCCACATCTCTGAAGTTATAAAGTTCTTACAAAAACTTGCTAGAAGTCCTAATGCTAGTGCTATAAATTTAGCCTTTACAAAACATATTACAAATGCTCTCATAAAAGCTAGAGAAGAGAAACTAAAACTTGAAACTTCTATTCCTAGAAAGTTAGAAGATGGTTGGGAGCCCATCATTAAAATGAAATTCAATGACTTTGAATGTAATGCTCTATGTGATCTTGGTGCAAGTATTTCTGTTATGCCTAAAAAGATTTATGATATGCTTGACTTGCCACCATTGAAGAATTGTTATTTGGATGTTAATCTTGCTGATAATGTGCGCATTACGGTTAACAATAACCTTGTCCCCGTTGATTTTGTTGTCTTGGATATCGAATGCAATGCATCTTGTCCTATTGTGTTGGGAAGACCTTTTCTTCGAACCGTTGGTGCTGTTATTGATATGAGGGAAGGTAATATTAAATATCAATTTCCTCTCAAGAAAGGTATGGAACACTTCCCTAGAAAGAGAATGAAGTTGCCTTTTGATTCTATTATTAGAACAAGTTATGATGTTGATGCTTCTACTCTTGATGTTACTTGATTTGCACTTTCTGCGCCTAGCTGAAAGGCGTTAAAGAAAAGCGCTTATGGGAGACAACCCATGTTTTTACTACAGTATTTTGTTTTATATTTGAGTCTTGGAAGTTGTTTACTACTGTAGCAACCTCTCCTTATCATGTTTTTGTGCCAAGTAAAGTTTCTATGTCAAAGTTGATGTTATATTTGGGATCGCTGCGCAGAAACAGCATTGCTGTCTGTCACGAATCTGGGCACAAGTCTCTGTAGAAAATTCTAAAAAATCTGCCAATTTACGAGCGTGATCCTCAGATATGTACGCAACTTTCATTAGTTTTGAGTTTTTCCATTTGAGCAAGTCTGGTGCCACTTTAAAATTCGTCTTTACGAACTGTTCTTTTTGACAGATTCTGCCTTTTATTTCGCATTGCCATATTTGCTATATTGGATGAATTTCTTTGATCCATTAATGTCCAGTAGCTTTGTGCAATGTCCAGAAGTGTAAAGAATGTTTGTGTCACCTCTGAATGTGTGAATTATTAATTGTGCACTAACCCTCTAATGAGTTTGCTTGAAGTTTGGTGTGAAGGAAGTTTTCAAGGGTCAAGAGAGGAGTATGATATACTATGATCAAGAGGAGTGAAAGCTCTAAGCTTGGGGATGCCCCCGTGGTTCATCCCTGCATATTTTAAGAAGACTCAAGCGTCTAAGCTTGGGGATGCCCAAGGCATCCCCTTCTTCATCGACAACATCATCAGGTTCCTCCCCTGAAACTATATTTTTATTCAATCACATCTTGTGTTCTTTACTTGGAGCGTCGGTTTGTTTTTGTTTTTGTTTTTGTTTGAATAAAATGTATCCTAGCATTCACTTTGTGGGAGAGAGACACGCTCCGCTGTTGCATATGGACAAATATGTCCTTAGGCTTTACTCATAATGTTCAAGGCGAAGTTTCTTCTTCGTTAACTTGTTATATGGTTGGAATTGGAAAATGCTACATGTAGTAATTCTAAAATGTCTTGGATAATGTGATACTTGGCAATTGTTGTGCTCATGATTAAGCTCTTGCATCATATACTTTGCACCCATTAATGAAGAAATACATAGAGCTTGCTAAAATTTGATTTGCATATTTGGTCTCTCTAAGGTCTAGATAATATCTAGTATTGAGTTTTGAACAACAAGGAAGACGGTGTAGAGTCTTATAATGTTTACAATATGTCTTTTATGTGAGTTTTGCTGCACCGGTTCATCCTTGAGTTTGCTTCAAATAACCTTGCTAGCCTAAACCTTGTATCGAGAGGGAATACTTCTCATGCATCCAAAATCCTTGAGCCAACCACTATGCCATTTGTGTCCACCATACCTACCTACTACATGGTATTTCTCCGCCATTCCAAAGTAAATTGCTTGAGTGCTACCTTTAAAATTCCATCATTCACCTTTGCAATATATATCTCATGGGACAAAATAGCCTTAAAAACTATCGTAGTATTGAATATGTACTTATGCACTTTATCTTTTATTAAGTTGCTTGTTGTGCGATAACCATGCTTCTGGGGACGCCATCAACTATTCTTTGTTGAATATCATGTGAGTTGCTATGCATGTCCGTCTTGTCTGAAGGATCTATCACCTTAATGATTGGAGCATGCAAATTGTTAGAGAAGAACATTGGGCCGCTAACTAAAGCCATGAATCATGGTTGAAGTTTCAGTTTTGGACATATATCCTCAATCTCATATGAGAATAATAATTGTTGCTACATGCTTATGCATTTAAGAGGAGTCCATTATCTGTTGTCCATGTTGTCCCGGTATGGATGTCTAAGTTGAGAATAATCAAAAGCGAGAAATCCAAAATGCGAGCTTTCTCCTTAGACCTTTGTACATGCGGCATGGAGGTACCCCTTTGTGACACTTGGTTGAAACATGGCATTGCAAAGATCCGGTAGTCCAAGCTAAGTAGGACAAGGTGCGGGCACTATTAGTATACTATGCATGAGGCTTGCAACTTGTAAGATATAATTTACATAACTCATATGCTTTATTACTACCGTTGACAAAATTGTTTCATGTTTTCAAAATAAAAGCTCTAGCACAAATATAGCAATCGATGCTTTCCTCTTTGAAGGACCATTCTTTTACTTTTATATTGAGTCAGTTCACCTATTGATACGTCTCCAACGTATCGATAATTTCTTATGTTCCATGCTACTTTATTGATGATACCTACATGTTTTATGCACATTATATGTCATATTTATGCATTTTCTGGAACTAACCTATTAACAAGATGCCGAAGAGCCAGTTGCTGTTTTCTGCTGTTTTTGGTTTCAGAAATCCTAGTAAAGAAATATTCTCGGAATTGGACGAAACTTTCGCCCAGGGTCCTATTTTTGCACGAAGCTTCCAGAAGACCGAAGACCTAACGAAGTGGGGCCACGAGGCGGCCAGGAGGGAGGCCGGCGCGGCCCGCCCTGGCCGCGCCGACCTGCCCCTGGGCCCCTCGTGTGGCCCCCGCGTTGACCTTCCGCCTACTTAAAGCCTCCGTCGCGAAACCCCCAGTACCGAGAGCCACGATACGGAAAACCTTACGAGACGCCGCCGCCGCATCCCATCTCGGGGGATTCGGAGATCGCCTCCGGCACCCTGCCGGAGAGGGGATTCATCTCCGGAGGACTCTTCACCGCCATGGTCGCCTCCGGAGTGATGAGTGAGTAGTTCACCCCTGGACCATGGGTCCATAGCAGTAGCTAGATGGTCGTCTTCTCCTTGTTGTGCTTCATTGTTAGATCTTGTGAGCTGCCTAACATGATCAAGATCATCTATATGTAATTCTATATGTTGTGTTTGTCGGGATCCGATGGATAGAGAGTACTATGATTATGGTGATTATCAATCTATTGTTCATGTGTTGTTTATGATCTTGCATGCTCTCCGTTATTAGTAGAGGCTCTGGCCAAGTTTTTACTCTTAACTCCAAGAGGGAGTAATTATGCTCGATAGTGGGTTCATGCCTTCATTGATACCTGGGACAGTGACAGAAAGTTCTAAGGTTGTGATGTGCTGTTGCCACTAGGGATAAAACATTGATGCTATGTCTAAGGATGTAGTTATTGATTACATTACGCACCATACTTAATGCAATTGTCTGTTGCTTTGCAACTTAATACTGGAGGGGTTCGGATGATAACCTGAAGGTGGACTTTTTAGGCATAGATGCAGTTGGATGGCGGTCTATGTACTTTGTCGTAATGCCCAATTAAATCTCACTATATTTACCATGTCATGTATATGCATTATTATGCCTTTCTCTATTTGTCAATTGCCCGACTGTAATTTGTTCACCCAACATGCTTTTATCTTATGGGAGAGACACCTCTAGTGAACTGTGGACCCCGGTCCTATTCTTTCCATAGCATACAATCTACTTGTTTTACTGTTTTCTTTGCAAACATCTTCCACTCGATACGTTTAATCCTTTGTTACAGCAAGCCGGTGAGATTGACAACCTCACTGTTTCGTTGGGACAAAGTACTTTGGTTGTGTTGTGCAGGTTCCTAGTTGGCGCCGGAATCCCTGGTGTTGCGCCGCATCACATTTCGCGACCATCAACCTTCAACGTGCTTCTTGGCTCCTCCTGGTTCGATTAAACCTTGGTTTCTTTCTGAGGGAAAACTTGCTACTGTGCGCATCATACCTTCCTCTTGGGGTTCCCAACGAACGTGTGAGTTACACGCCATCAAGCTCTTTTTCTGGCGCCGTTGCCGGGGAGATCAAGACACGCTGCAAGGGGAGTCTCCACTTCTCAATCTCTTTACTTTGTTTTTGTCTTGCTTTATTTTATTTACTACTTTGTTTGCTGCACTAAATTAAAATACAAAAAAATTAGTTGCTAGTTTTACTTTATTTACTGTCTTGCTCTCTATATCAAAAACACAAAAAAATTAGTTACTCGCATTTACTTTATCTAGTTTGCTTTATTTACTGTTGCTAAAATGGCCAACCCTGAAAATACTAAGTTGTGTGACTTCACAAATGCAAATAATAATGATTTCCTATGCACACCTATTGCTCCACCTGCTACTACAGCAGAATTCTTTGAAATTAAACCTGCTTTACTAAATCTAGTCATGAGAGAACAATTTTCTGGTGCTAGTTCTGATGATGCTGCTGCCCATCTCAATAATTTTGTTGAACTTTGTGAAATGCAAAAGTATAAAGATGTAGATGGTGATATTATTAAATTGAAAGTGTTTCCTTTCTCATTAAGAGGAAGAGCTAAAGATTGGTTGCTATCTTTGCCTAAGAATAGTATTGATTCATGGACTAAATGCAAGGATGCTTTTATTGGTAGATATTATCCTCCCGCTAAAATTATTTCTTTGAGAAGTAGCATAATGAATTTTAAACAATTTGATACTGAACATGTTGCTCAAGCATGGGAGAGAATGAAAACTTTGGTAAAGAATTGCCCAACCCATGGACTGACTACTTGGATGATCATCCAAACCTTCTATGCAGGACTAAATTTTTCTTCGCGGAATTTATTGGATTCAGCTGCTGGAGGTACCTTTATGTCCATCACATTGGGGGCGGCTACAAAACTTCTTGATGATATGATGATAAATTACTCTGAATGGCACACGGAAAGAGCTCCACAAGGTAAGAAGGTAAATTCTGTTGAAGAAACCTCTTCCTTGAGTGATAAGATTGATGCGATTATGTCTATGCTTGTGAATGGTAGATCTAATGTTGATCCAAATAATGTTCCTTTAGCTTCATTGGTTGCTCAAGAAGAAAATGTTGATGTGAATTTCATTAAAAATAATAATTTCAACAACAATGCTTATAGGAACAACTCTGGTAATAACTATAGGCCATATCCTTCTGCTAATGGTAATGGTTATGGTAATTCTTATGGGAATTCTTACAACAATAATAGAAGTGTACCCTCTGGTCTTGAAGCCATGCTTAAAGAATTTATTAGTACACAAACTGCTTTTAACAAATCTGTTGAGGAAAAGCTTGATAAAATTGATACTATCGCTTCTAGAGTTGATAGGCTTGCCTCTGATGTTAATCTTTTAAAGTTGAAAGTTATGCCTAATAATGATCTTGATAATAAGATTACTACTACAGCAAATGCCATCCAAGTTAGAATTAATGAGAATATAAGATTAATGGCTGAGTTGCGTGCTAGGTGGGATAGAGAAGAAAATGAAAAACTAGCTAAAGAGAATAATGTAGCTAAAGTTTGGACTATTACCACCACTAGTAATGCTAATTCTTCACATGTTGCTGCACCTCCTACTATCAATGGTAAAATAATTGGTGTTGGCAATGTTTCTACTCCTAGTGCAAAGCGTACAAAGCTGCCTGAAATTGCTAAAACTGCTGAAACTGCTTGTGATAAAACTGCTGAAATTTTTTCCAACCTTGGGAACAATGATCCCATTGCTGTAGCTCATAATGATTTAGATTTTGATGATTGCCACATCTCTGAAGTTATAAAGTTCTTGCAAAAACTTGCTAAAAGTCCTAATGCTAGTGCTATAAATTTAGCCTTTACAAAACATATTACAAATGCTCTCATAAAAGCTAGAGAAGAGAAACTAAAACTTGAAACTTCTATTCCTAGAAAGTTAGAAGATGGTTGGGAGCCCATCATTAAAATGAAATTCAATGACTTTGAATGTAATGCCTTATGTGATCTTGGTGCAAGTATTTCTGTTATGCCTAAAAAGATTTATGATATGCTTGACTTGCCACCATTGAAGAATTGTTATTTGGATGTTAATCTTGCCGATAATGTTAAAAAGAAACCTTTGGGGAGGATTGATAATGTGCATATTACGGTTAACAATAACCTTGTCCCCGTTGATTTTGTTGTCTTGGATATCGAATGCAATGCATCTTGTCCAATTGTGTTGGGAAGACCTTTTCTTCGAACTGTTGGTGCTGTTATTGATATGAGGGAAGGTAATATTAAATATCAATTTCCTCTCAAGAAAGGTATGGAACACTTCCCTAGAAAGAGAATGAAGTTGCCTTTTGATTCTATTATTAGAACAAGCTATGATGTTGATGCTTCTACTCTCGATGTTACTTGATTTGCACTTTCTGCGCCTAGCTGAAAGGCGTTAAAGAAAAGCGCTTATGGGAGACAACCCATGTTTTTACCTACAGCAATTTTTGTTTTGTTGAGTCTTGGAAGTTGTTTACTACTGTAGCAACCTCTCCTTATCATGTTTTTGTGCCAAGTAAAGTTTCTATGTCAAAGTTGATGTTATATTTGGGATCGCTGCACAGAAACAGCATTGCTGTCTGTCACGAATCTGGGCATAATTCTCTGTAGAAAATTCGAAAAAATCTGCCAATTTACGAGCGTGATCCTCAGATATATACGCAACTTTCATTAGTTTTGAGTTTTTCCATTTGAGCAAGTCTGGTGCCATTTATAAATTCGTCTTTACGGACTGTTCTGTTTTTGACAGATTCTGCCTTTTATTTCGCATTGCCTCTTTTGCTATGTTGGATTTATTTCTTTGATCCATTAATGTCCAGTAGCATTATGCAATGTCCAGAAGTGAAAAGAATGATTGTGTCACCTCTGAATGTGTGAATTATTAATGATGCACTAACCCTCTAATGAGTTTGCTTGAAGTTTGGTGTGAAGGAAGTTTTCAAGGGTCAAGAGAGGAGAATGATATACTAAGATCAAGAGGAGTGAAAGCTCTAAGCTTGGGGATGCCCCCGTGGTTCATCCCTGCATATTTTAAGAAGACTCAAGCGTCTAAGCTTGGGGATGCCCAAGGCATCCCCTTCTTCATCGACAACATCATCAGGTTCCTCCCCTGAAACTATATTTTTATTCAGTCACATCTGGTGTTCTTTACTTGGAGCGTCGGTTTGTTTTCGTTTTTGTTTTTGTTTGAATAAGATGGATCCTAGCATTCACTTTGTGGGAGAGAGACACGCTCCGCTGTTGCATATGGACACATGTGTCCTTAGGCTTTACTCATAATGTTCAAGGCGAAGTTTCTTCTTCGTTAATTTGTTATATGGTTGGAATTGGAAAATGCTACATGTAGTAATTCTAAAAATGTCTTGGATAATGTGATACTTGGCAATTGTTGTGCTCATGTTTAAGCTCTTGCATCATATGCTTTGCACCCATTAATGAAGAAATACATAGAGCTTGCTAAAATTTGATTTGCATATTTGGTTTCTCTAAGGTCTAGATAATATCTAGTATTGAGTTTTGAACAACAAGGAAGACAGTGTAGAGTCTTATAATGTTTACAATATGTCTTTTATGTGAGTCTTGCTGCACTTGTTCATCCTTGAGTTTGCTTCAAATAACCTTGCTAGCCTAAACCTTGTATCGAGAGGGAATACTTCTCATGCATCCAAAATCCTTGAGCCAACTACTATGCCATTTGTGTCCACCATACCTACCTACTACATGGTATTTCTCCGCCATTCCAAAGTAAATTGCTTGAGTGCTACCTTTAAAATTCCATCATTCACCTTTGCAATATATAGCTCATGGGACAAAATAGCCTTAAAAACTATCGTAGTATTGAATATGTACTTATGCACTTTATATTTTATTAAGTTGCTTGTTGTGCGATAACCATGTTTCTGGGGAACGCCATCAACTATTGTTGAATATCATGTGAGTTGCTATGCATGTCCGTCTTGTCTGAAGGTCTATCATTTTAGTGGTTGGAGCATGCAAAATTGTTAGAGAAGAACATTGGGCCGCTAACTAAAGCCATGAATCATGGTGGAAGTTTCAGTTTTGGACATATATCCTCAATCTCATATGAGAATAATAACTTTGCTACATGCTTATGCATTAAAGAGGAGTCCATTATCTGTTGTCCATGTTGTCCCGGTATGGATGTCTAAGTTGAGAATAATCAAAAGCGAGAAATCCGAAATGCGAGCATTCTCCTTGGACCTTTGTACAGGCGGCATGGAGGTACCCCTTTGTGACACTTGGTTGAAACATGGCATGCGAAGATCCGGTAGTCCAAGTTAAGTAGGACGAGGTGCGGGCACTATTAGTATACTATGCGTGAGGCTTGCAACTTGTAAGATATAATTTACATAACTCATATGCTTTATTACTACCGTTGACAAAATTGTTTCATGTTTTCAAAATAAAAGCTCTAGCACAAATACAGCAATCGATGCTTTCCTCTGCGAAGGACCATTCTTTTACTTTTATTGTTGAGTCAGTTTACCTATCTCCTTCCACCTTAAGAAGCAAACACTTGTGTGAACTGTGCATTGATTCCTACATACTTGCATATTGCACTTGTTATATTACTTTATGTTGACAATATCCATGAGATATACATGTTATAAGTTGAAAGCAACCGCTGAAACTTAATCTTCTTATGTGTTGCTTCAACACCTTTACTTTGATTTATTGCTTTATGAGTTAACTCTTATGCAAGACTTATTGATGCTTGTCTTGAAGTACTATTCATGAAAAGTCTTTGCTATATGATTCAGTTGTTTACTCATGTCATTACCTTTGCTTTGATCGCTGCATTCATTACATATGTTTACAAATAGTATGATCAAGATTATGATGGCATGTCACTTCAGAAATTATCTTTGTTATCGTTTTACCTGCTCGGGACGAGCAGAACTAAGCTTGGGGATGCTGATACGTCTCCAACGTATCGATAATTTCTTATGTTCCATGCTACTTTATTGATGATACCTACATGTTTTATGCACATTATATGTCATATTTATGCATTTTCTGGAACTAACCTATTAACAAGATGCCGAAGAGCCGTTGCTGTTTTCTGCTGTTTTTGGTTTCAGAAATCCTAGTAAGAAATATTCTCGGAATTGGACGAAACTTTCGCCCGGGTCCTATTTTTGCACGAAGCCCAGAAGACCGAAGACCTAACGAAGTGGGGCCACGAGGCGGCCAGGAGGGCGGCCGGCGCGGCCCGGCCCTGCCCCCTGGGCCCCTCGTGTGGCCCCCCGCGTTGACCTTCCGCCTACTTAAAGCCTCCGTCGCGAAACCCCAGTGCGAGAGCCACGATACGGAAAACCTTACAGAGACGCGCCGCCGCGAATCCCATCTCGGGGGATTCGGAGATCGCCTCCGGCACCTGCCGGAGAGGGGATTCATCTCCCGGAGGACTCTTCACCGCCATGGTCGCCTCCGGAGTGATGAGTGAGTAGTTCACCCCTGGACCATGGGTCCATAGCAGTAGCTAGATGGTCGTCTTCTCCTTGTTGTGCTTCATTGTTAGATCTTGTGAGCTGCCTAACATGATCAAGATCATCTATATGTAATTCTATATGTTGTGTTTGTCGGGATCCGATGGATAGAGAGTACTATGATTATGGTGATTATCAATCTATTGTTCATGTGTTGTTTATGATCTTGCATGCTCTCCGTTATTAGTAGAGGCTCTGGCCAAGTTTTTACTCTTAACTCCAAGAGGGAGTAATTATGCTCGATAGTGGGTTCATGCCTTCATTGATACCTGGGACAGTGACAGAAAGTTCTAAGGTTGTGATGTGCTGTTGCCACTAGGGATAAAACATTGATGCTATGTCTAAGGATGTAGTTATTGATTACATTACGCACCATACTTAATGCAATTGTCTGTTGCTTTGCAACTTAATACTGGAGGGGGTTCGGATGATAACCTGAAGGTGGACTTTTTAGGCATAGATGCAGTTGGATGGCGGTCTATGTACTTTGTCGTAATGCCCAATTAAATCTCACTATATTTACCATGTCATGTATATGCATTATTATGCCTTTCTCTATTTGTCAATTGCCCGACTGTAATTTGTTCACCCAACATGCTTTTATCTTATGGGAGAGACACCTCTAGTGAACTGTGGACCCCGGTCCTATTCTTTCCATAGCATACAATCTACTTGTTTTACTGTTTTCTTTGCAAACATCTTCCACTCGATACGTTTAATCCTTTGTTACAGCAAGCCGGTGAGATTGACAACCTCACTGTTTCGTTGGGACAAAGTACTTTGGTTGTGTTGTGCAGGTTCCTAGTTGGCGCCGGAATCCCTGGTGTTGCGCCGCATCACATTTCGCGACCATCAACCTTCAACGTGCTTCTTGGCTCCTCCTGGTTCGATTAAACCTTGGTTTCTTTCTGAGGGAAAACTTGCTACTGTGCGCATCATACCTTCCTCTTGGGGTTCCCAACGAACGTGTGAGTTACACTCACCTATCTCTCTCCACCTCAAGAAGCAAACACTTGTGTGAACTGTGCATTGATTCCTACATACTTGCATATTGCACTTGTTATATTACTTTATGTTGACAATATCCATGAGATATACATGTTATAAGTTGAAAGCAACCGCTGAAACTTAATCTTCCTTTGTGTTGCTTCAACACCTTTACTTTGATTTATTTCTTTATGAGTTAACTCTTATGCAAGACTTATTGATGCTTGTCTTGAAGTACTATTCATGAAAAGTCTTTGCTTTATGATTCAGTTGTTTACTCATGTCATTACCATTGTTTTGATCGCTGCATTCATTACATATGTTTACAAATAGTATGATCAAGATTATGATGGCATGTCACTTCAGAAATTATCTTTGTTATCGTTTACCTGCTCGGGACGAGCAGAACTAAGCTTGGGATCCGCCTACTTAAATCTTATGTTCGCCGAAACCCCCATTCTCAAAGAGCCCGATCCGGAAAACCTTACGGAGACGCCGCCGCCGCGGCTCCCCTCTCGGGGGTTACCGAAATCGCCTACCGGCCATCATTCGCCGGGAGGGGATTCATCTCCCGGAGGACTCTTCATCGCCATGATCGCCTCCGGAGTGATGAGTGAGTAGTTCACCCCTAGACTATGGGTCCATAGCAGTAGCTAGATGGTCGTCTTCTCCTCATGTGCTTCATTGTTGGATCTTGTGAGCTGCCTAACATGATCAAGATCATCTATCTGTAATACTATATGTTGTGTTTGTCGGGATCCGATGGATAGAGAATACTATGTTATGGTGATTATCAATCTATTGTTTATGTGTTGTTTATGATCTTGCATGCTCTCCGTTATTAGTAGAGGCTCTGGCCAAGTTTTTGCTCTTAACTCCAAGAGGGAGTATTTATGCTCGATAGTGGGTTCATGCCTTCATTGACACCTGGGACAGTGACAGAAAGTTCTAAGGTTGTGATGTGCTGTTGCCACTAGGGATAAAACATTGATTCTATGTCTAAGGATGTAGTTGTCGATTACATTACGCACCATACTTAATGCAATTGTCTGTTGCTTTGCAACTTAATACTGAATGGGGTTCGGATGATAACCTGAAGGTGGACTTTTTAGGCATAGATGCAGTTGGATGGCGGTCTATGTACTTTGTCGTAATGCCCGGATTAAATCTCACTATATTTATCATATCATGTACATGCATTGTTATGCCCTTCTCTATTTGTCAATTGCCCGACTGTAATTTGTTCACCCAACATGCTTTTATCTTATGGGAGAGACACCTCTAGTGAACTGTGGACCCCGGTCCTATTCTTTACATAGCATACAATCTACTGCAATTGTGTTTACTGTTTTCTTGCAAACAATCATCTTCCACACAATACGGTTAATCCTTTGTTACAGCAAGCCGGTGAGATTGACAACCTCACTGTTTCGTTGGGGCAAAGTACTTTGGTTGTGTTGTGCAGGTTCCACGTTGGCGCCGGAATCCCTGTTGTTGCGCCGCATCACATTTCGCCACCATCAACCTTCAACGTGCTTCTTGGCTCCTCCTGGTTCGATTAAACCTTGGTTTCTTTCTGAGGGAAAACTTGCACTGTTCATACCTTCCTCTTGGGGTTCCCAACGGACGTTTTAATATCAATTAGGCCTTGCAAAAGTTGCGGGATCCGGTTAGTGCTTAGGTTGGTTTTTTACTTACCTTGGTTTTTAGGCCTCTTTTAGTTGGTTATAGGTCTCTATTTAACGTTAGTTTTGTTTATTTTTGATCATTAGGTATTTTTATGTTTGTTATGAAGCAGGAAAACCATGTCATTGAAGATCCATAGGCTCTTGGGGCCGATTTGCAGAGAAAATCCCATGGGCTCGTATTTAATGTTTACGTGTCTGCCATGCAGGGAACTAATCGAGCCCATATTCTGGCTATTTAGGTCAGTGTACGCCCTTGCAGCCACCAATTGGGAGCATTTCGGGACCTGCGCTGTGTTTGGTGGGAAGTTGGCTCTTCGTGTTGCTTAACCACTTGCCGGTGGGTTTTGGAGGCAACACATTTTACGGTGGGACATGGAATCTTCCGGAACCATGTCGTCATCTGTCAGAGCCGAAAGTTTATGAGGATCTGCCTAAGCATCAGATATTGATCCTCTCATGGAGAATATGATCATCGGCGCTTTTGAGAAAACCCGTTCGCACGGGATCAAGTTCAAAGGGTTCCAACCCGAAGGCGCGCTAAATGGACTAGATCTATCTCTCCTTCGGACGAACTCAGAGCCCTGCGACAGGAAGTCAACTATGCCGTTGCTCACTCTCTTCATCGGCATGCTGAGAGCTTGGTGAATACTCTGGAGCGTGTCGCGCTCAATGTGGTGCAAGAAGTCACGAAGCACAAGTACTCTCCGTCAGGTCCTGCTCTAGGAACTCACCAAGGGGAGGTACCGCTCTACACAAGGCCACCACTGCAACACACGTTTGCAGCTCCACAGCAACAAGGTTCACCGGCGTACGTCGTCTACAAGGTTGGAGGTGATCCAGGCGACTACCAATTCCTGTATGAGCCGCCCAAGGCACTTCCACATGGATACGTGTGCACATACGTGCCGGACTGCAACAACTGGATGACCCAGGTTACAGCAGGAAGGACACCACGGCAGGAGGAGTCGCTGGAGCAGGAAGCAGGCATGCGAGAAGGCAGGGCGAAAATGATATCATACAAGTCATGAAAGCTCAGCTTCTGCAGCTCCTACGGTGGATGAGATCACCGCAATCATGAGAGACCAGCATTGCCGAAGAAGAGAATGATCGGCTATTCCAAGCCGTATCCCCAACGACTACGACCTGAAGTCCACTATCGGCTCCCTGACTTGCCAAATTTAGTGGATCAGAAGGAACCAGCTCATCGAGCACGTGAGCCGATACTTGGCACAGTTGGGCATGGTCTCAGCTTCAGATGAGCTACGTGTGAGGTTCTTCTCGCAGTCTCTCACGGGTCCAGCCTTTGGGTGGTACACCTCGTTGCTACCAGACTCGGTTCGGACGTGGAAGGAAGAGCAGTTCCATGTACAATACCATTCGGCTACGGAAGCTAGCCTTGCCGATCTGACCCAAGTTCGGCAACGAGGAGAGACGGAATCCGATCCGAGAGGTTCCGACTAAGGAGCGTATCGGTTTGCTAAATAAGAAGCTAGTGACCTTTTAGAGAGTGACCTCGCTCAAAGACAACTTCAATTTTGGTTCACCCACCATACAGTTCGTAGCATTAAGACAGAATTCTCCAAGACAAAATTCGCATGCCAGGAGACGAAGATTGAAGAGAGATCAGATCGCTGTAGGAAGTGGGGGGGGCAAACCATGTCCTGGGAAAAAGTGTAGGGTTCGACTTCAATTTGAGCCCAGAAATTTTTGATTTTGCTGAAAGGAAAAACAAGCCACAAAATACCAGAGACAAGACACCCACCAATGGCAAATACCACCCATAAAACCAACGTCTGCAGTCTTTGCAGCAGATGGATAGAACAAGGCCGATTACCTTTTAGTTGACATGAGTTTGCCAAGGTTGAAGTCACATGGAGATCTCAGCAACATGGCGGGGACGTATACAGCCGGCTCGCCAAAGATATAAACCAGGGCAGTCTCGGCAAAAGCATAAAGAGCCGATCCACGCGACCCCGCATGATGACAACGGTATTTGACTGAAGAGGTGATCAGCGTGCGGTGAACCACTTTCCGCGCACCTCCTTACACATATATGAACAGCAACGCGACACGGATGACTTGGCACTGGCGTCATGCACTACAAGAAAAGTTGATGAAACGTCTCAAAATCGTCCGCTAAGGGGTATTTTTGTCGCCTATGGGCCTAACCCGACGATATGGGTTTGTTGTGGAAGCTGCGTCAGGCAAAGTCCAACGACGATTTTTTCGGTCCGTCGCGCTTGGGCGCCCTTCCGCCACGGAAAATCGGACCGTTGCGGAAGTGTTTTCGGGAGCCCGTTGACTGCTGACGTCATGCAAACTGACACGTGGCAGACGCCGTTAACTGGCAGTTAACGGCGTTAACCGGCTGAAACCCCGTGGTAGATGGTAGGCCCACACGAGGCCTGCCACGTCTTAAGCGGGCCGGGCCAGATGACATAGTTTGACCGGTCAACTATATAGCTGGGCTGGTCCATTAGTTACGTGGGCCGGGCCTAACCTCTAATGTTGACTGGTCAAAAGTTAAATGGGCCGGCCCATTTAACATGTGGGGTCCACCTTGCAGTTGGGCCGGCCCAAGAAGCAAGTGGGCCCCAAAAACACAGGTGGGTCCCACTTTCCTGTTAAAAGGCCGGCCCATTTAGTGTGTGGGGTCCACCGTATAGCAAGTGGGCCGGCCCAACAAGCTAGTGGGCCGGGCCAAAAACACAGTGGGTCCCACTTTCTGTTAAAGGGCCGGCCCATTTAGTGTGTGGGGTCCACCATATATCAAGCGGGCCCAACAAGATAGTGGGCCGGGCCAAAAACACAGGTGGGACCCATCTTCCTGTTAAAGGGCCGGCCCATTTAGTATGTGGGGTCCACAATATAGCAAGTGGGCTGGCCCACCAAGATAGTGGGCCGGGCCAAAAACACATGTGGGTCCCACATTCCTGTTAATGGGCCGGCCCATTTGGTATGTGGGGTCCACCATGTAGAAAGTGGGCCGGCCCAACGAGATAGTGGGCCGGGCCAAAACACAGGTGGGTCCCACCATCCTATTAAAGGGCCGGCCCATTTGGTGTGTGGGGTCCACCATATAGAAAGTGGGCCGGCCCATTTGGTATGTGGGGTCCACCATCTAGAAAGTGGGCCGGCCCAACAAGATAGTGGGCCGGGTCAAAACACAGGTGGGTCCCACCTTCCTATTAAAGGGCCGGCCCATTTACCATGTGGGACCACCATAGAGCAAGTGGGCCGGCCCAATAAGCATGTGGAGCCCATTATCGTGTAACCGGGCCGGCCTACTAAAGAAGTGGGCCGGCCCAAAATGAAAGTGGGTCCCACACTACTGTAAGTGGGCCGGCCCAATCTGTTGTAGGGCCCTACTTGTTTGACTAGTCAACTTGCATTAAATTTCATGAGCCTAAAATCTGATTTCAATGATACACACAATTACATACACAAATAAAACAAATAGGAAAATTACAAGGCAATTAATGTGCCCAAATAAAAAAATTACATAGAATCATTGAGGACTTCTATTAGCATCATCAATAACAGGTTGACATTTGGCAATCGCCTTGATTGAATCTTGTGTACTCTTTGTCAACATATCAGCTACAGATCTTAAAGCAGCAATACCATGTCTTTTATAAAGTACAGCCTTGAGATATTTACTGTCTGATGAAAGAAATGGTCTAGGTTGACGGCTATGAGAAGATGCATCAGAAGAAAGATCAGAACTTTTTGTGGGCCTCACTGGTAATGAAGATTGCTTCATCACAACTGCATTCTGATAATAATGCAAAAAGAGTTAAACGATGAACTATGCAAACATTTATTATGCAATGTAGATATAAGATAATAACAAGTTGCATAAATAAGACATGTATGGAACTTGTACTAAGCACAAACTTACATCATAATGTTGCACAGGGTCGCTACAGATCCTTTTTTGGCGACTATCTTCTAATGATGACTGCTTCATTAAAACTGCATTCTGGTAACATTGTAAACATAGTTACAACAATTAACTATTCAAACATGTATTACGCAATGTAGAGATCAGATAACAGCATGTAGCAGAAATAAGCACAAGATAAGATAAGATGCATGTACTAAGCACATACTGGCTCACTGCAGGTCCTTCTCTTGCGTGCACTAGTCGTGGTCAACATGCCTATCATTTTAGGTTCAGCCATCAAGTGAAATGCTAATCCTCCTGCTCCATTGTCCTTAATCTGTGTTTAGATATCACATTTAAGACCAAGTCAGCTGGTTTCAAATAACAAAAAACTTGAGCTGCCAAATGAATAAGCCAATAGTTACCAGATATCAAATTAAAACCAACTAGATGTTGCTTTGCATGAGATACGAATTTCAGACATTCAGATTTAGAGTAGGGTAATGCCAAGGTTTTACACATAAAGTAAACTGGCATTAAGAATGACCAAATGTCAGGTTCAAATCACCCTCGAAGTTTCTCCAAGACAAGCATATCAAATAGGCAGAAACATAGTAAAGCATGAATGGCATTGCTATGGCAGGGTTCCAAGTGTTAATCTCTTGCATAAGGAACAATGCATATAGGTTATAGATAATAACGGAAGTAAACTGCCAAAATTACCAACCACGAACTCAGATTCCAACCTTACCTAGCGTCCCCGCTGTTAATGTTGGATGTTCTAATAAGTGGTTCGCATGATCAATCCCAAGGAAAAATAACATTGACAAGTCAGTCTACGATAATACAAAGACCAGACATGCACGCAGCAATAACTATATAAGCTAAAGACGAGGTATAAGAGCAAGCAGATTGGAAATGCACATAGCATGATTATAAAAGCAGTGTGAGAATAGCAGACACGAGAAAACAGCTAGCGGTGAGCTAATGACGTGGTATAAGAACAAGCAGATTGGAAATGCCCATAGCACGACTATAAAAGCAGTGCGACAATAGCATGCAGTACAAAAACAGTTGGCAGCAAATGAATGGGTACAAGGCTATAAATATGTGGATGCACACAGGTGTCAGTAGAATGAACAGGATGGTAGCGACCGGATAATGCTTTTGTACTGTACAACATTTAAACAAACTTCATGCGAAGCAACACATCAAGAAAGTTAACGGCATATGAGATCTGCAAATAACTACACAAAACATGGCTAAAGAAACACCGCGATCTAACGGGCCAGCGTACTAACCAAGCTGCGGCGGGGTGGACGGGGGCGGCAACTTGCATTCCAGCGGCGGCGAACGCGGGAGACGATGAATCGACCATGTTTCAGTAGAAGCGGGCGTTAGTGAAGCAGATCTGGTTGGCTGGCAAGGTATTCGGTGAAGTTGATACAGCCGCTGCGGCGAGGTAGTCGGTGGCGAGGTCGGCGGTGAAGCAGATCCGTCGGTGGCGAGGTCGGCGGTGAAGCAGATCCGTCGGTGGCGAGGTCGGCGGTGAAGCAGATCCGTCGGTGACGAGGGCGGCGGGGGAGCGGATCAGGTGGGTGGACAGCCAACACGATCAAGGCTACGCTGTGGAGGAGTATGCCGGCGGCGAAGCAGATCTAGTACTGTAGAGAGTCAGAGCTTTGGCGTGTGAGAGTATTTTTGAGCTAATGGGGCGAATGGTTGGTGGGTGGGTGTGGGCCTGTGGGGAGGGTTCGGGATCTAGGCAAGATATTTCATTGTTACCGAATGAGCCCTCCATGGTCGGTGGGTTGTAGCTTCCGGACCAGGGTTAAAAGGGTAAAACTGGTCACGGGATTTTCGAATGGATGCGGCGGGATGATTTGGCGCGTGGCCGAAATTTTCAGTTTCAAGCTACAGTACGAGCAGAACGACAAAAATAATGTTCTTCCCCAGGGAGCTCTCATTTCTTCCTCTTCTCTTTCTCTCTCGAGTCTCTCCCACTCCCCCGGCTCCTCTCCCCCTTCTCTCCGGCGGCCTCGCCGGCCGGAGACGAGGCCGACTTCTCTCTGTATATTGTACACCCTCCGAACTAAATTAATTGATTCAACTTTCCTTAGACGTGTATGTATCTAGAGTAAAAACATGTGTGGATACATCCATATTTAGATAAGCAAAGTTGAGTCAGCTAATTTGGATCCGAGGGAGTTAGTGTTGTTGTAAGCTTAGATCCAGTGTTTCCCATGAGCAGAATGGCGCAATGGAGTCGGGGATCTCGTCATCGGCTTCAGATCTGGCCTATGGTGAATCTGGCGGATCTTGCCGGCCAAACCCCGATCTGGTGCCATCAATGTGATGGCGCTAACGGTGAGGCTTGCTTTGGTCAGTGCTTCAGATCTGGCCAATGGGGAAGTCAAGCTGCTAAAGTTCACAAGCTCGGGGCATACGACGGCGTCATCCGTCTTGCCCGTGCACATCTTGGACTTTCAGCGACCCTTCTCAGAGCCAATATGCCGTTGCTGAGGCCCTTCTTCTCCTTCGTCCTGGCGACTACCGGCGACACCGTCCCAAGTGGTGCGTCCCCGGCGACGGAGTTGCTGGAAAGGATGCGGAGCAGAGATCTGATGTGCGGTCGAGAAGGACTCGATTGATTTTCTTCTATATGTTTTGGGGTCCTTTTTGTAAAGTTGCAGGTTCTATTAGTTATTGTCTAGTACTTTTGGTCCTCTATGTAATTTTTTGGACTAGTTTCCATTGGCACTGATAAACTTGAATTTTGACAAGTTCACGAGGAAAAAAATTCCTTTGCACATATGGCCTATCATGTATAAACATTCTTGAGATTTAAACTATATGTAATGTGCCATGCATTAACCCTAAACCATATATATGTAACTAACCCTAGCTGATCAAACCCTACTTAATTAAAACAAATAACCCTAAACTATACGCATGCACTTTATGCGCAAAGGCGCGGGTGCCTCTAATAATGTGTGTGCGCACTCGATCGATGATCCCTAAACCTTATACAACCCTGAAACCCTAATCCCTAATCCCTAAACCCTAAACACCCTAAACACTAAACCCTAGACCCTAAACCCTAACCCTAACCCTAAACCCTAATTAAACCCTATATATAGGCCAACGACACTTAATTGTGCATCAAGCAGGCCAGGGGTGCCTCGCGGTCCTCTAATTAAATTAAATGTGCCATGCATTAACCCTAAACCATATATATGTAACTAACCATAGCTAATCAACCCTACTTAATGAAAACACATAACCCTAAACTATACTAGCTATAACCCGATCTAATAAAAACATGCTCTATATATAGCAGCTAGCTAGCAAACCGTAGATTAACACCAATTAATATATACATGGCCTATATCGATCATGTTGTATAACATATCCCTGAGATTCATTAATTAATTATATAATTATCGTGATAAATTAATTAACTTTAATTTTGACAAGTTCTCTCGAATGAAAACACATTTGATTAAGTTGCCTCATAATATATATATATATAATTAGTGTGCATGCATGGCCTACCATGCATTCGTGCATATATTTTAATGTATATTTGAACATATTCTTGGGGATTTCAATCTCTCTCTCTCGATCATCTATATATCGTTGGTGGCCAAAAAACACACATATATATATGCATGCAATTTATGCGTAAAGGCGCGGGTGCCTCTAATAATGTGTGTGCGCACTCGATCGATGATCCCTAAACCTTAAACAACCCTAAAACCCTAAATCCCTAATCCCTAAACCCTAAACACCCTAAACACTAAACCCTAAACCCTAGACCCTAAACGTACCCTAACCCTAACCCTAACCCTAACCCTAACCCTAAACCCTAGCTAATCCTAAACCCCAATTAAACCCTATGTATATGCCAACGACACTTAATTGTGCATCGATCGAGCGGGTCATGGGTGCCTCGCGATCCTCTAATAAAATTAAATGTGCCATGCATTAACCATAAACCATATATATGTAACTAACCCTAGCTAATCAACCCTACTTAATTAAAACACATAACCCTAAACTATACTAGATATAACCCGATCTAATAAAAACATGCTCTATATATAGCAGCTAGCTAGCAAACCGTAGATTAACACCAATTAAAATATACATGGCCTATATCGATCATGTTGTATAACATATCCCTGAGATTCATTAATTAATTATATAATTATCGTGATAAATTAATTAACTTGAACTTTGACAAGTTCTCTCGAATGAAAACACATTTGATTAAGTTGCCTCATAATATATATATATAATTAGTGTGCATGCATGGCCTACAATGCATTCGTGCATATATTTTAATGTATATTTGAACATATTCTTGGGGATTTCAATCTCTCTCTCTCTCGATCATCTATATATCGTTGGTGGCCCAAAAAACACACATATATATGCATGCAATTTATGCGTAAAGGCGCGGGTGCCTCTAATAATATAATGTGTGTGCGCACTCGATCGATGATCCCTAAACCTTAAACAACCCTAAAACCTTAAAATCCCTAATCCCTAAACCCTAAACACCCTAAACACTAAACCCTAAACCCTAGACCCTAAACCCTAACCCTAACCCTAACCCTAACCCTAAACCCTAGCTAATCCTAAACCCCAATTAAACCCTCTGTATAGGCCAACGACACTTAATTGTGCATCGATCGAGCGGGTCATGGGTGCCTCGTGATCCTCTAATAAAATTAAATGTGCCGTGCATTAACCCTAAACCATATATATGTAACTAACCCTAGCTAATCAACCCTACTTAATTAAAACACATAACCCTAAACTATACTAGCTAGCTGCTATAACCCGATCTAATAAAAACATGCTCTATATATAGCAGCTAGCTAGCAAACCGTAGATTAACACCAATTAAAATATACATGGCCTATATCGATCATGTTGCATAACATATCCCTGAGATTCATTAATTAATTATATAATTATCGTGATAAATTAATTAACTTGAACTTTGACAAGTTCTCTCGAATGAAAACACATTTGATTAAGTTGCCTCATAATATATATATAATTAGTGTGCATGCATGGCCTACAATGCATTCGTGCATATATTTTAATGTATATTTGAACATATTCTTGGGGATTTCAATCGATCTCTCTCTCTCGATCATCTATATATCGTTGGTGGCCCAAAAAACACACATATATATGCATGCAATTTATGCGTAAAGGCGCGGGTGCCTCTAATAATGTGTGTGCGCACTCGATCGATGATCCCTAAACCTTAAACAACCCTAAAACCTTAAATCCCTAATCCCTAAACCCTAAACACTAAACCCTAAACCCTAGACCCTAAACGTACCCTAACCCTAACCCTAAACCCTAGCTAATCCTAAACCCCAATTAAACCCTATGTATAGGCCAACGACACTTAATTGTGCATCGATCGAGTGGGTCATGGGTGCCTCGTGATCCTCTAATAAAATTAAATGTGCCATGCATTAACCCTAAACCATATATATGTAACTAACCCTAGCTAATCAACCCTACTTAATTAACACACATAACCCTAAACTATACTAGCTAGCTATAACCCGATCTAATAAAAACATGCTCTATATATAGCAGCTAGCTAGCTAGCAAACCGTAGATTAACACCAATTAAAATATACATGGCCTATATCGATCATGTTGTATAACATATCCCTGAGAATCATTAATTAATTATATAATTATCGTGATAAATTAATTAACTTGAACTTTGACAAGTTCTCTCGAATGAAAACACATTTGATTAAGTTGCCTCATAATATATATATAATTAGTGTGCATGCATGGCCTACAATGCATTCGTGCATATATTTTAATGTATATTTGAACATATTCTTGGGGATTTCAATCGATCTCTCTCTCTCTCTCGATCATCTATATATCGTTGGTGGCCCAAAAAACACACATATATACGCATGCACTTGATGCGTAAAGGCGCGGGTGCCTCTAATAATGTGTGTGCGCACTCGATCGATGATCCCTAAACCTTAAACAACCCTAAAACCCTAATCCCTAATCCCCTAAACCCTAAACACCCTAAACACACTAAACCCTAGACCCTAAACACCCTAAACACTAAACCCTAAACCCTAGACCCTAAACACCGTAAACCCTAAACCATAAACCCTAAACCCTAAACCCTAAACCCTAAACCCTAAAACCCTAAACCCTAAACACTAAACCCTAAACCCTATAAACACCCTAAACACTAATTAAAACCTAAACCCTAGACCCTAAACACTAAACCCTAAACCCTAGACCCTAAACACCGTAAACACTAAACCCTAAACCCTAAACACCCTAAACACTAATTAAACCCTAAACCATAGACCCTAAACACTAGACCCTAAACCCTAGACCCTAAACACCCTAAACACTAAACCCTAGACCCTCTAAACACAGTAAACACTAAACCCTAAACCCTAGACCCTAGCTAAACACCCAAAACACTAAACCCTAAACCCAGCTAGCTAACCCTAAACCCTAATTAAACCCTATATATATAGGCCAACGACACTTAATTGTGCATCAAGCAGGCCAGGGGTGCCTCGCGGTCCTCTAGTTAAATTAAATGTGACATGCATTAACCCTAAACCATATATATATAACTAACCCCTAGCTAATCAAACCCTAGTTAATTAAAACACATAACCCTAAACTATACTAGCTATAACCCGATCTAATAAAAACATGCTCTATATATAGCATGCAGCTAGCTAGCAAAAACGGTAGATTAAAACCAATTAATATATACATGGCCTATATATCGATCATATGTTGTATAACATCTCCCTGAGATTCATTAATTAATTATATAATTATCGATGATAAATTAATTAACTTGAATTTTGACAAGTTCTCTCGAATGAAAACACATTTGATTAAGTTTCCTCATAATATATATATAATTAGTGTGCATGCATGGCCTACCATGCATGCATTAATTCGTGCATATATTTTAATATATATTTGAACATATTCTTGGGGATTTCAATCTCTCTCTCTCGATCATCTATATGTCGTTGGTGGCCAAAAAACACACACATATACGCATGCACTTTATGCGCAAAGGCGCGTGTGCCTCTAATAATGTGTGTGTGCGCACTCGATCGATGATCCCTAAACCTTAAACAACCCTAAAACCCTAATCCCTAATCCCCTAAACCCTAAACACCCTAAACACACTAAACCCTAGACCCTAAACACCCTAAACACGTACTAAACCCTAAACCCTAGACCCTAAACACCGTAAACCCTAAACCATAAACCCTAAACCCTAAACCCTAAACCCTAAACCCTAAAACCCTAAACCCTAAACCCTAAACCCTAAACCCTATAAACACCCTAAACACTAATTAAACCCTAAACCCTAGACCCTAAACACTAAACCCTAAACCCTAGACCCTAAACACCGTAAACACTAAACCCTAAACCCTAAACACCCTAAACACTAATTAAACCCTAAACCATAGACCCTAAACACTAGACCCTAAACCCTAGACCCTAAACACCCTAAACACTAAACCCTAGACCCTCTAAACACAGTAAACACTAAACCCTAAACCCTAGACCCTAGCTAAACACCCAAAACACTAAACCCTAAACCCAGCTAGCTAACCCTAAACCCTAATTAAACCCTATATATAGGCCAACGACACTTAATTGTGCATCAAGCAGGCCAGGGGTGCCTCGCGGTCCTCTAGTTAAATTAAATGTGACATGCATTAACCCTAAACCATATATATATAACTAACCCCTAGCTAATCAAACCCTAGTTAATTAAAACACATAACCCTAAACTATACTAGCTATAACCCGATCTAATAAAAACATGCTCTATATATAGCATGCAGCTAGCTAGCAAAAACGGTAGATTAAAACCAATTAATATATACATGGCCTATATATCGATCATATGTTGTATAACATCTCCCTGAGATTCATTAATTAATTATATAATTATCGATGATAAATTAATTAACTTGAATTTTGACAAGTTCTCTCGAATGAAAACACATTTGATTAAGTTTCCTCATAATATATATATAATTAGTGTGCATGCATGGCCTACCATGCATGCATTAATTCGTGCATATATTTTAATATATATTTGAACATATTCTTGGGGGATTTCAATCTCTCTCTCTCGATCATCTATATGTCGTTGGTGGCCAAAAAACACACACATATACGCATGCACTTTATGCGCAAAGGCGCGTGTGCCTCTAATAATGTGTGTGTGCGCACTCGATCGATGATCCCTAAACCTTAAACCCTAAATAAACCCTAATCCCTAATCCCTAAACCCTAAACACCATAAACATTAAACCCTAAACCCTAACCTCCTAACCCTAAACCCTAAACCCTAATTAAACCCTATATATATAGGCCAATGACACTTAATTATGCATCAAGCAGGCCAGGGGTGCCTCGCGGTCCTCTAATTAAATTAAATGTGCCATGCATATATATGTGTTTAATTTGGGGATTTCAATCGCTCTCTCGTATGTAGCTCTCTCTACCTCTATCTCTCTCTCTCTCTCTCTCTCTCTCTCTCGTTGGTGGCCAACAACACACACATGCACTTTGTGCGCAAAGGCATGCGCCTCTAATAATGTGTGCGCAGTCGATCGATCTAGTTTTGATTAATCATAGCACACAAATAAAGAAGTTGTATTTGAATCCACACAACCTATTAAAACACATAACCCCTAACATGGCCTAATTAATTAACCCTTCTCGATCTCTACCTAATTAGTGGAAATTGCACAAAATCAAAAGGGGTCCCTCACTAATTATGCATATCTGCTAGATTGTGATAAACTTTTGCCACATATATATTTGGTGGATGGGTGCATCTTGGCATGTAAACAATTAGTGTTTGCAAATGGCGTTGTCAAAATTTATGTACAAATGATTTCTTTCCATCCAAAGTGCATAAAATGGGAGTTTTAATGAAGAAAGTACAAATAAAACAGCTCAACATGCTTCCACACCCCGATTTTCACACGAAGTAGAGCATATTTAAAGGATAATTCCAGAGTTTTACTATTTTTCAAGCAACTTTGCTAATTTTCCCCCACTCACATGACTTTATGTCGATTTAACGAAAATATGGCGAATTTAAACTACATGGGCGGGATAGTTTGAATTGTGCGCGCGGCAAAGGGAACCGCCTATTCCTCAACCTTGTGCACGGCAAATTACACACGCAACTCCATTAAACGCCACCTACCAACCTTAATTATCACCCCGGCGGCCCGGCCGCATGACCCCCCACCCACCCGTACACAACTTATCCCCGTCCGTGCGAAGAGCTTCCCCTCCCCGTCCCGTCCGTGCGAAGAAGAAGCTTCTCCTCCCCGTCGTTCTTCTCGAGACGCACCGGCGGTCAAGTTGATCCACGGTAGGGCTGCTATCTCTAGCTCAATCATGTATCGGGCAAGACAGCCTAACGATTTATATTTTCTTGATGCTGCTAAAAAAATTCGTCAGTATGCTCGAACTAATTGGCACTTTATAGTTTTCCGCTCGATTTGTCATCGATCAATTTGTTCATTTGCGTGGGCATATAGAGTCAGTTCTGCACTCGATCCGTTAATTTGCTGAAATGCCATGGCAGAGTTTTGTACACGATCTGTTTGCTAAAATGTCGATGGGCATTTTTTGTTTTGTACTCGACATGATTGCTGAAATGCATAATCATGTAGTATAGTTTTGTACTCGATGGATATACATTTCCTACTTCGCCTTAAATTAATCACCAACCACTGTATCTCATAATTAAACAGATGGACAGAACTTGGAAACTGCATGGACACTTATGTTCCCCTTCATATATAAATGGTGTTCAACCCTTTATGGGGTTTATTAGAGCTCATGATGGTCACAACCTGGACGTGTATTGCCCGCGCTGCACATGTATGAATGGTGAGAAGAGGCCTCACCCTGTAGTGGCAGATCATTTACACATTTTTGGGATGGACCGCACATATGTTAGGCGGGTTTAGCATGGTGAACCATATAATGATCCTTTAGCAGGAGAAGCAGATCTTGCTCACACTGTATGTGTGCTGGCATATGTAGTTAATTATTTATATTGATGCTGCCGCTGTTTCAATCAATAGTTTGCATTGCTGTGCAAGGTTCTGTACTCAAATTTAACTTGTTGCAGATGGATGGACGGGAAGGAGAGAAAAAGCGCTTGCTTCAGGAAACGGGTTTCAGCTCTGGGACATGTGCTGTGCCAGATGAGAAGGTAAATATGTAAAACGGCATTTGTTCAGGTTGCATCCCTTAGATGTTTGTCTAATCGGTTGATGTACTAATTGCAGAAGCATAGAGTTAAAGAGGTCTCTCAGTTTGATGGGAGATTTGAAGATGAATCTCAGTTTGATGCACCTGTGGATGGTACTGATGACGAGCCTTTCATAGACGAAGGTCCTGCACCTGAGATTATCCAGTCTACAGAAGGAGGCCGTGGACCGAGTACACAGCTTTGCGTTGAAGTGGATGCACGCCCGGAGATCATCACGGGCGTCCGGGTAGTCTCAAGACCACCCAGCCCTGATGCACCTGTGGATGGTACTGATGACGAGCCTCTCATAGACGAAGGTCCTGCACCTGAGATTATCCAGCCTACAGAAGGAGGCCGTGGACCGAGTACACAGCTTTGCGTTGAAGAGGATGCACACCCGGAGATCATCAGGGGCGTCCCGGTAGTCTCAGGACCACCCAGCCCTGATGCAAAATGTTGAGCTACTTTATGATTCGTACTCTTATGTTCTGGTGCTGTAGTATGTTATGATTTGTACGCCTTTGGCGCTAGATTAAGCATTCAGTGGATGATCGCGTTGCAAAATTCGACACCCACACAATCAGTTCATCGTACAAGTAGTAGCACAATTACTTCTACAGCGATTCCTGCCAGCGCATTAGTTGGTAGCATGAAACACTTTCAGGTACTCCCCTCTGATTCATATTAATGGACTCAATTCTGTCTAGATATGGATGTATCTAGATGCATTTGTTAACTAGACTAACAAACTTGAGTCAGTTAATATGAATCCGTGTAAACCGCCCAAGTCCTCGAGCAGCTAGTTTATTGACTCTGGACTCCAAGCCTCTCGCGGCAAGCCATCGACGAAGCTTTGACCAGATCTTGGCCCGCAATTTTTTTGTGTGTGGCGAATAGCAAAGCTTTGACCAGTTCCTCTCGGGATACAGCACGCCGGTGAGCTTGCACGGTTGCCATGAGCACTTTCCGGCGGAACTTCCTCTTCAGCGCCCTCAAGCCGCTGCTGCGAGACAGCACGCAGTGCCTCGAGGTGGACGGAATTCTGGATCTCAGGGCGGGTGGTCCGCATCGTCCGGGAACGATCTCCAGCGGGTTAACGAGGACATGCATGGCGGCCAGGGGATTTGTTTTTTGTTTTTTTTTTGGTTTGAGCTTGGGATTTGGGGTTTTTTCGGATAGGGGAGGAGGAACCGAGGAAGAGGAAGGAACAGCCGCGTGCTTGGCGCGTGGCGGTGTGCTTGAATTTCGAATTTTTGTGAAATGTTTCATTTCCCCGCTACAATTCGGGGGTTTCTTGACGCGCCAATGCGTCCCGCCGGGCAGCTTCAAGTAAATTTGGGGTGCCACACTATGGGCCCTAGTTTCAGTGAGACATGTAATGACTAGTCACATCAGTAAGTTCACTGTGTAATAAAATATGTTACCCCTCCCCTTTATGTAGCACCCCTTCTCTCCCGATCGAGTGCCGATTGCCGACGGATGCAAGCCGCTAGCTCGATCCCCTCCTTTCGCCTCCACCGTCCAGGCATCCAGCTTGGAGGGGCAAGCTGCATCTAGCCCAAGCGGATTAGGTAGGACTAGTAATGTTCTCTCCTTTCTCGAGATCGGTTCTTTTTTCCTCTCCTCGATATCTTGCGCATCTCTTTCCTATTCTGGGCAAAGGGGTGTCTTTCTGGTCACCCTCGAGCTGGGAGTGATTGATGGGGGTGGGGGGCGGGGGCTACCTTTGCTTGGATTGGGGTGTTCTTCCTTTATTTGTCGACATTTGCAACCTTTGTAGTTTCTGCTGATCCTCACTGTATCTTTTGTCAGCTTGTACAGGAAAGGCAAGACCTCGGCGGTGGGGGCAATGGAGCGTAAGGCCACCACGCATGTGGGCAGTTGGCTGAGCCTGAGCTGCGTCCCCAGCCCCGCGAAGCAGGTACTCCGTTTGCTTATCCACTCTTTACCTTTTAAGTGTCTCTCTGGTCTCTGCATCCTCAATCTGTTCCTGTTCTGGAATATGCTTAAAGTAGCACATGTCTTCAGCTGTTTGTGCGTAAAGCCTCTGTGACACCATGCTCTATATTCTCTGTATCAGGTTGGTACCTCCAGGTTCCGTGCTGAGGCTATGGGGAACGAGAATAGCGCCCCACCTGCTGCAGGAGCATGGCCCGATCTGCAGCACAAGAAGCGAAATGCCACTGCCGAGCTGGGCAGGGACCGCCCAGGGGTAATTTTTTTAACCAACTTACCATGATGTAGTCTGAATCTGATACTCCCTCAGATCCAAATTAATTGACTCAACTATCTGTAGATACGGATGTATCTAGATGTGTTTTAGCTCTAGATACTACTGCCTCCATCCCAAAGCTTTGGGCTTATATTATTTTTAGAAAGTCAAACTATACCATGTTTGACTAAGCTTTTACCAAAAATCAGTAACATGCAAAATACAAAATTAATATCATTAAATAGATAATAAAATATATTTTCCTACGGTATCTACACAGTATTATATTTGTTGATAGAATGTTCTAAAATTTTGGTCAAACTTTGCTTGTTTTGATTTCTCAAAAATAAATAAGGCTTAAGCTTTTGGATGGTGGTAGTACATTCATATCTAGACAAAGCTGAGTTAACTAGTTTTTTTGTCTGTCCATAGCTAGTGTTCACGCTGCAAAAGGCTAAGAGCATCCACTATATGCATCAGTCTATCTCATACAGTAATTCAATATCACTGCTGAGGTCTGCCTTTTGTTTTGCTATTCATATGCAGACTGAAACTTTAGGGCCTTTACTCAAAAGGAAGATCAAAACTGCGGCTGATCAGGCTGCCAGTATGTTGATGCCGCCCCCATCTTCTAAATGCCTCTACAAGCACAAGGCCACGCACCAGCTGGGTGGTGATCTTTTAATGAATATGGTATATTTTCTTAATCCACAAAACATGCCTTGATTTTTCTCTGTTTATTGTCGGTTTTTTCTATGCTTGCCAAAAGTTTACAACAACAACAACAACAACCAAGCCTTTCAGTCCCAAACAAGTTGGGGTAGGCTAGAGTTGAAACCCATAAGATCTCGAAGCCAAAAGTTTAGAAACACCAAATTCGTTTGCTTACAATCATCATACAGTAATGTTCATCTACTCCAGTTCCCCTAACCCAACATAAAATGATGTTAATTTCGATTTTTAGATTAAAAGAGCACCATTAGGCGCTGTTAATTACGACTTTGAGATTAAAATGTCATTTGCAATTGTTAATTACAATTTTGAGACAATTGGTTAGTTTAACCTCGATCTCTTCTGCTCTCCATTTTTCCCAACCGAACAAAAATGTAACCATTCCATTCCTCTGAAATGGAACCATTCCATTCCATTCCACGCTGTTTCAGAACCGAACACACCCTTGCATTGTTGTGAACTGTTGTCCATACACGGCCATACCCTTCCACTTACATCTAGCACTATATGCATCAGTCTGTCTCAGAGTCATTCAATATCACTGCTGAGATCTGTTCCCATTCTTATGCAGGCTGAAACTGCTGCGCCTTTACTCAAGTGGATGCAAAATGGGGCTAATGAGGCTGCTGTGAGGACGATGGTGCCGGCACCATCTTCCGAAAACCTCTACAAGCACGAGGCCATGGGCCAGCTGGGTGGTGACCTTTTAATGAATCTGGTATATTTTCTTAATCCACATACATGATTTCATTATTATCTGTTTAATTACTGTTGGCTTTGTCTAATGCTTACCAAAAGTTCAGAAACACTGCGTTTGCTTACAATCATCATACACTAATTTTTCACTTTTCAGTCTGTCTCATCCAGTATATAAACTGTTGATTTCCATTGGCTTCTTTTGTAATCATTTGCATTGTTGTCAACTGTTCTCTATGCACAACCCTATTCTTCCACTTACACCCCGCACTATTTGCATCAGTCTATCTCATAGATTTATTAAATATCAATGATGAGTTCTGTTGCTATTCATATGCAGGATGAAACTTCTGTTCCTCTACTCAAATGGATAAAAAATGATCCTGATGAGGCTGCTGTGAAGACGATGGTGCTGCCACCATCTTCTGAAAACCTCCTCAAGCACAAGGCCACGGGCCAGCTGGGTGGTACCCTTTTCAGTAAGCAGGTATATTTTCTTAATCCTCATACATGATTTGATTTTTGTCTGTTTATTGCCGGCTTTGTCTAATGCTTACCAATAGTTCAGAAACACACACACCTATTCTTCCACTTACATCCAGCACTATATGCATCAGTGTCTCATAGATTCATTTTATATATCACTGCTGATGTCTGTTGCTCTTCAATTTTTATATGCAGACTGAAACTGCTAAGCCTTCATTGGTCAAAAGGATTGCAACTGCTGCTGATGAGGCATCTGCAGAGGCTGCCACCAAGTTACTGTCAGCCCCACCTTCTGGATGCTTATATAAGCTCAAGTCCAAGGATCAGCCGGGCCGTAACCATCCAAGGGTTCGGGTATATTTTCTTAAGCCACATATACATGCCATGATTTATGTCTGATATTATCACTGGCTCTGTCTAATGCTTTTTGGAATTCGGAAACACCAAATTAGCATGCTTATATTCATCATACACTAATTTTTCACTGTTCAGTTTGTAACATAGTGTTATGCACTTGCTTGTCAACATTTGCATTGCTCTGAACTATGCACTTTACACAACCTAATTCTTCCACTTACGTTCAGCGCTACGCACCAGTAGTACCTCCCATGTTTCCTTCACCATCCCGATGCCGAGCTTGCGGGAATATGGCGGGCCCATGTACATACCCCGCATATAACACCTCCTATGGCTCTATCTACCTTTCTAGTAGCTCCTTCACAGAGTTACAGGTATGTATTCTCAGTGGTTTAGCATGAATTGGCATATAGTAAAGTCTTGTTTTTAGTCTTCCTGCTTCTTACATTTGTATCAATTTTCACATGCAGACTGTACCTTGTGAACTTCGTCCAATGATTAACCAGATGTGTCCGCATGAAGGATCTTTCACTATGCATGGCAATGGCAAATTGATGAACACCTACACGGTCTATGAGGTGTATGTCTACAAGACGCAGGCCATCACATATTTGTATGGACATGATTGGAGAAAGTTTGCTTTTGACTACGGTCTGAAGAAGGGCGACGAGCTGAGGATCAGAAACTCAAACGGGCAGATATACGTAACTGCTTACAGAGTTGGAGACACTTCCAAATATATAATATGTAACTTTTTTCTACTCATATCTTTTGATAACTGCATTCTGAGCAGTTGTTCTAAACCATTCCCTCTGTTCTAGCTTGCTGGGTTTAACATGATCAAAGCTGCAGATCCCCTGACGGAACAGGAGCGGATGTCACAAAGGGCAACCACACCAGCACCGGCACCGGCTTCCCACTCTCCTGCATCAGCACCGGTTCCTGTACCAGCTCCGTTTACTGCATCTACCCAGCAGTCCCCTACATCAGCATTGGTTCCTGTAGAGGCCCCATATACTACACATGCCCAGCAGGCTCCTGCATCAGCACTGGTTCCTCTAGCTGCACCGTTTACTGCACCTGCCCAACAGTCTCCTGCATCAGCACCGGTTCCTCTAGAGGCACCGTTTACTGCACCTGCCCAGCAGTCTCCTGCATCAGCACCAGCTCGTGTACCAGCCCAGGCTCATGCACCTGCCCCAGCCAGATCACCGAGGTCTCAGCTCATTGCTGTGGCCACCCGTGTGGTGACCAGGACGCATCTGAAGGCTATGTTCGTGAGTATATGACAGCATAACTGCTCTTATCTTGATGTCTTCTCTGCTCAAAGTCTCACATGGTTCAGTGCATTGGTGCCATTGACTAATTTTTGGTGGTATCTCTTGCTTTGAATCAGAAATTGCCTAAAAGTATCTCCAAGGATCTCAATGCTGGCCGAAGGGGCAAGATATCCCTCGTCATGGAGAGTGAAGGTCTCACCGTGGAGGGACGGTACTCTGTCAGTCCCACAGATGGCCGCTTGGCTGTTACTTCCAGGTGGAAAAAGTTCATTGACGGTGCCAAACTTCGCATTGGATCAAAGTTGAAGGTCAAGATCTTTCGATGCCGCTGTGACATGCTGGTCATAAAGTTCGCGGTTGTCTAGTTCTGTTGTCCCATGAGCCCTTAGCAAATGCATTTGTAGTTATACTTATATAAGGTTATCTTATCTGAACTGCTAATTAATTGTATGGGTGGTAAAACTCTGGCAAGCTTTTGCTCTTAGCAAGTATGTATGTATGATCAGCTATTATGATAACTAATGTTTGTGTTCATCTTAATTTGCATTTCCCTTTTAGAAAAAAACTTAATTTCTATTTTGGCTGACCTGTTAGAGAACTATCAGATTGAACCCACAACATGATTCATATAGATTCATTACACCGAGCCACATGTCTTGACCTTGCGATACACTACTTCCATTAATTAGTGCAAGAAGGCTTACCTGAGCTGCCTGAACCATGGCAGATTCGAATCCACCTTATCTATCTAGAAATACAACCTTTGCAGAAAGAGGATTTGCAGTATGGGGAGGCTGACATTGGGGACCCATGAGCCAGCAGCGTCGTCAACGTTTTAAAGGTGGCAGGAGATCGAAAGAAAAAATAAGCCAAAAATCAGTTGGTAAACAAATTCAAGAAAAGAAACATTTACCTTTCTGAGAGTATGACATGCGGGACCCATGAGGCAGCAGCATCCTCAACTATTTCAAGGCGGCAGGGGATCAAAATAAAAAAGGAAATAGCCAGAAATTAATTAGGGTAAAAAATAAATCCATCAAAGGAAACTTTTATTGTTCATAGAGGATGACATGTGGGACCGACTTGCCAGCTGCGTCGTCATCGTTTCAAAGGGGGCAGGGGATCAAAAGAAAAAGACAAATAGCCAGAAATTAGGGGAAAAAAATAAATCCAACAAAGAAAACTTTTATTGTTCATAGAGGATGACATGCGGGACCCATGAGCCAGCAGCTTCCTCAACGTTTCAAAGTCGGCATGAGATTGAAAGAAAAAGTCAAGTGACATAATATCAGGAGCCAAAAATAATCCAAGAAAAGAAACTTTATTGTACATAGAGGATGACATGCGGGTCCCATTTTGTAGCAGCGGTCTCAACGCTTCCAAGGCGGCACAGGACCGAAAGAAAAATGAAGTAGCCAGAAATCAGGGTGTGAAAAAAATCCAAGAAAAGAAAGATTTTAATTGGGCTGTATCTGGACATCTGGGCCTTCGAACTATCCTGCTGGGCCTTTTGACTCGTACAATTTCAGCCCACTCCAAAACAGGAAAGGTCGGATTTTTCTCAAAAAAAAAACAGGAAAGTCCTATGCTTCGCAAAAACAAAAAACAAGGAGATTCAACATATAAGTTTGTTTATGTAGATATAAAGATTTAATTTATCCGTTTGCAATAGCTCAGAGCGAAATACAACGTTTATTGTCTGCAAAATAAAATATCACATGTTTCTTGTACGGGGAGGCTGACATCGGGGACCCATGAGCCAGCAGCGGAGTCAACGTTTCAAAGGCGGCAGGGGATCGAAAATAAAAAAAGCCAAAAATCAGTTGGTAAAAAAATACAAGAAAAGAAAACATTTATCGTTCTGAGAGGATGACATGCGGGACCCATGAGGCAGCAGCATCCTCAACGTTTCAAAGTCGGCATGAGATCGAAAGAAAAAGGCAAGTGACATAATATCAGGAGCCAAAAATAATCCAAGAAAAGAAACTTTATTGTACATAGAGGATGACATGCGGGTCCCATTTTGTAGCAGCGGTCTCAACGTTTCCAAGGCGGCACAGGACCAAAAGAAAAATGAGGCAGCAGCATTCTCAACAATTCCAAGGCGGCAGGGGATCAAAAGAAAAATAAAGGAAATAGCCAGAAATTAATTAGGGGTCAAAAATAAATCCACCAAAGGAAACTTTTATTGTTCATAGAGGATGACATGTGGGACCGACCTGCCAACAGCGTCCTCATCGTTTCAACGGGGGCAGGGGATCAAAAGAAAAAGGCAAATAGCCAGAAATTAGGGGTAAAAAATAACTCCAAGAAAGGAAACTTTTATTGTTCGTAGAGGATGACATGCGGGACCCATGAGCCAGCAGCTTACTCAACGTTTCAAAGGCGGCATGAGATCGAAAGAAAAAGGCAAGTGACCAAATATCAGGAGCCAAAAATAATCCAAGATTTATTGTACATAGAGGATGACATGTGGGTCCCATTTTGCAGCAGCGGTCTCAATGTTTGTAATGCGGCTTGAGATCAAAAGAAAAAGAAAGTAGCTAGTAATTAGGGGGTGAAAAAAATCCAAGAAAAGAAAGTTGATGGACATAGAGGATGACATGCGGGTCCCTTGAGCCAGCAGCTTACTCAACGTTTCAAAGGGGGCAGGGGATCAAAAGAAAAAGGCAAGCCAAAAATCAGAGGGTGAAAAAATCCAACAAAGGAAACTTTTATAGCACATAGAGGATGACATGCGGGTCCCATGAGCCAGCAGGTTCCTCAACGTTTCAAACGTGGCATGAGATCGAAAGAAAAAGGCAAGTGCCCAAATATGAGGAGCCAAAAATAATTCAAGAAAAGAAAGTTTTATAGTACATAGAGGATGACATGCGGGTCCCATTTAGCAGCAGCGGTATCACTGTTTGAGAGGCAGCAGGGGATCGAAAGAAAAAGTCAAGTGACCAAATATGAGGTGCCAAAAAAATCCAAGAAAAGAAAGTTTTATAGTACATAGAGGATGACATGCGGGTCCCATTTAGCAGCAGCGGTATCACATTTGAGAGGCGGCAGGGGATCGAAAGAAAAAGTCAAGTGACCAAATATGAGGTGCCAAAAAAATCCAGGAAAAGAAAGTTTTATAGTACATAGAGGATGACATGCGGGTCCCATTTAGCAGCAGCGGTATCAACGTTTGAGAGGCAGCAGGTGATCGAAAGAAAAAGTCAAGTGACGAAATATGAGGTGCCAAAAAAAATCCAAGAAAAGAAAGTTTTATAGTACATAGAGGATGACATACGGGTCCCATTTAGCAGCAGCGGTATCACCGTTTGAGAGGCGGCAGGGGATCGAAAGAAAAAGGTAAGTGACCAAATATGGGGTGCCAAAAATAATTCAAGAAAAGAAAGTTTTATAGTACATAGAGGATGACATGCGGGTCCCAGTTAGCAGCAGCGGTATCACCGTTTGAGAGGCGGCAGGGGATCGAAAGAAAAGGCAAGTGACCAAATTTGAGGTGCCAAAAATAATCCAGGAAAAGAAAGTTTTATAGTACATAGAGGATGACATGCGGGCCCCAGTTAGCAGCAGCGGTATCACCGTTTGAGAGGCGGCAGGGGATCGAAAGAAAAAGCAAGTGACCAAATTGAGGTGCCAAAAAAAACTCAAGAAAAGAAAGTTGATTGCACATAGAGGATGACATGCGGGTCCCATTTATTTAGCAACGTTTCCAAGGCGGCAAGGGATCAAAAGAAAAAGGAAGTAGCCAGAAATCAGGGGGTCAAAAAAATCCAAGAATAGAAAGAATTTTGGTTCATAGAGGATGACATGCGGGACCCATGATCCTGCATCGTAAACGGCTCGATCGGAGAACGTTGAACGAGATGGCGCGATCTAGAAAAAAACAATGCCAGAGAGGCTGCCATCTGGGCCCTACATCCCTCGGCGGTGCGGATTTGCGTTGACTCGGCCGGCGAACCCGAGATTTCGAGATGCACCACGTCCCGGGCCACCATACGCCACGTTTTGGCCGCTTTCGTCGGGCTAGGTGGCCTCAAAAACGAGAAAAAAAAAGTTTTGACATGCACCACGGAGGGACCAAAATCGTCGGCCATGGTACACCAGCAACCACGGCGCGACTTCAACTTCGTCGGCCATGGCAACTTTTCTTGTAGTGTGTGTTGCTTCAACACCTTTACTTTGATTTATTGCTTTATGAGTTAACTCTTATGCAAGACTTATTGATGCTTGTCTTGAAGTACTATTCATGAAAAGTCTTTGCTTTATGATTCAGTTGTTTACTCATGTCATTACCTTTGCTTTGATCGCTGCATTCATTACATATGTTTACAAATAGTATGATCAAGATTATGATGGCATGTCACTTCAGAAATTATCTTTGTTATCGTTTTACCTGCTCGGGACGAGCAGAACTAAGCTTGGGGATGCTGATACGTCTCCAACGTATCGATAATTTCTTATGTTCCATGCTACTTTATTGATGATACCTACATGTTTTATGCACATTATATGTCATATTTATGCATTTTACGGAACTAACCTATTAACAAGATGCCAAGAGCCGTTGTCTGTTTTCGCTGTTGTTTTCTTTCAGAAATCCTAGTAAAGAAATATTCTCTAATTGGACGAAACTTTCGCGCGGGTCCCTATTTTGCAGAAGCTTCCCGGAAGGAGAAGACCTAACGAAGTGGGGTCACGAGGAGGCCGGGGGTGGCAGGCGCAGCCAAGCCACTGGCGCCATTTCTATCCACAGGCCTCGTGTGGCCCCCGCGTTGACCTCCGCCTACTTCAAAGCTTAGTCGCGAAACCCCGATCTGAGAGCCACGATACGGAAAACCTTACGGAGACGCCGCCCGCAACGATCCCATCTCGGGATTCGGTGCTTCTCTTCCTGGAGGGGATTCTAGAGGACTCTACAGCCATGATGGCCTGGAGTGATGAGGGTAGTTCACCCCTGGACCATGGGTCCATAGCATGATGGTCGCTTCTCCTTGTTGTGTCATTGTTAGATCTTTGGGCTGCCTAACATGATCAAGATCATCTATATGTAATTCTATATGTTGTGTTTGTCGGGATCCGATGGATAGAGAGTACTATGATTATGGTGATTATCAATCTATTGTTCATGTGTTGTTTATGATCTTGCATGCTCTCCGTTATTAGTAGAGGCTCTGGCCAAGTTTTTACTCTTAACTCCAAGAGGGAGTATTTATGCTCGATAGTGGGTTCATGCCTCCATTGAATCTGGGACAGTGACAGAAAGTTCTAAGGTTGTGGATGTGCTGTTGCCACTAGGGATAAAACATTGATGCTATGTCTAAGGATGTAGTTGTTGATTACATTACGCACCATACTTAATGCAATTGTCTGTTGCTTTGCAACTTAATACTGGAGGGGGTTCGGACGATAACCTGAAGGTGGACTTTTTAGGCATAGATGCAGTTGGATGGCGGTCTATGTTCTTTGTCGTAATGCCCAATTAAATCTCACTATATTTACCATATCATGATGCATTATTATGCCTTTCTCTATTTGTCAATTGCCCGACTGCAATTTGTTCACCCAACATGCTTTTATCTTATGGGAAGACACCTCTAGTGAGCTATGGGCCAGTTATTACACATAGCATACAATCTCTTGCAATTGTGTTTCTTTGTTTTCTTTGCAAACATCTTCCTCGATACGTTTAATCTCTTTATTCATGTGCGGTGAGATTGACAACCTCCTTTGTTGTTAGGATAATCCATGAGGTCATCATTGTGCAGGTTCCGCGTTGACGCGGAATCCCTGGTGTTAACGCACATCACATTTAACGACCATCAACCTTCAACAACGTGCTTCTTGGCTCCCTCTTTGGTTCGATTAAACCTTGGTTTCTTTCTGAGGGAAAAACTTGCGCATCATACCTTTCTCTTGGGGTTCCCAACGAACGTGTGAGTTACACGCCATCATTCGGCATCGGGTATTGGATCGGCACGCGGCGTTCGTCCTTGGCATCATCTGCATGGCTTGCTTGATGCCTTGACCCAGAGCCTTAACATGTCCATGTCTTCTTGTAAATCATGAGCATGTGCTCGTATCGGCCTCGGGTTCAACCTGAGCTCACGATACCACTTGTTGGTTTTTCCCTAGATCCTTGTGAGCTCGTGACCTAAAACACGGCGAGAAACAACGGTCTAAAAAACCCTGAATCGAATGAAGAAGAACAATTTCGTTGGTGCATATGTTATCTTTTTCCTTCCTTGCTTCTCTAACTTTTATAGACGTTTTACAGATAGACTCCCGCCCAACATACGGCTCACAAACCGAACCCAACACGACGTGACCCGTACCTATACGGTTTAAACCTTCCTAAAGCATTCAATAGATTCTAACTTCTACAAACTCTAACAAAGCACCTTGAATGTCGTCGGACTGATTTTTCCGGCGGATTTACGGGTTCGAGTCGATATCCGTGTGAGCAGCGGCGAATCGGTGGCCCGGCCCGAAAAACTTTCTCGGGGGCACGAGAAAGTGACGCGGCGCTTATTTATACGAGGCCACGGAGGGGAGCTCGGTTTCAAAACCCTACTTCCCTCCAGCTTTCTCTTCCTCCGCCATCTGCCGCTTCCATTCCGGCGAGGAATTTGAGCCAAGCGTCGACGCATCCGCTCTTCCGCGAGCTCCCACGCGACGCTTGGCTGGCGGCGGCGCTACGCGGGAGGCAAACGGGCGGATAGGCGGCAGCAACTCGCCCACACAAATCGTCTTCGCTTGGGCGGAGGCGGCAGAAGTGGAACTGCTCGGAGGCGCGCGGAGAGCGGAGCACGCGGCCAGGTGGACCAGTGGGGGCTGATGCTGCGGGGAGCTCGCCGCTACGCCAGCTAGCGGCGAGGCTCTTCCACGGCCCAGCGTCAGTCAGTGCCTTGCGCCGTCCCGGGTCGATGATAGCAGCGACGGCGACGAGGAGGAGGAGGAGGCGCCGCGTGCCGCCATCTTCAACTCCGGGGACCCTATGTCCTCAACGACGACGAGGAGGCGTGCGCACGCTTCAGCGCAGAGGAGGTGGGCCGCGGGTCGGTCGGTGCGCGCGACGTGCGGGGGCGGTGAAGAAGGAGGCCACCGTCCGCCACGTGAAGAAGGAGGTCGTCGACCTCGACTCCGACTAGGTCTCGACTGACTGACGTCCATGCGTAGAGGCCCCGGTAGAAGACAAAAATTAGTCTAAGTTATAGGTCGTGCGGCGGAGGAAAATCTATATGTAATGTGTATTTTGCGTCGCAATGTCGATCATGCAACTATGAAGTTCCAATTTCTAATTTTGCGAACTTGATTGCGATGATCAATTCTCCCTTCTATTTAAATTCATTTTCGGTTCTAAATACGGCGCTGTTACTGCGCCACATCTGAATGCTTGAAAAATGTTTTTTAGAAATATTAAACTTGCGTTTTTCAGTTGGTTTGTTTTACGGGTTATTGAGATCACCAATACTGGAGGGTGGAGGCTAATAGCTGGTCACAAGCCGTATGGATCGTCATTAATTTAAGGCTCTACCACTGGCTAATGGTCACACGAGAATAATTTGGGTTATTTAATATCCAAGTTCGTTGTGCTTTGACTTTCAAACTGCTTATATCTCGCTGGCCACATGAGAATAATGCCACTCCGAATATGTTTAGAGACAATATTTGAATATATAAGATGCTGAGAATTTGTAAGATAGAGGTGAACTTTGTGATTGATCTTGTTACAATACTTATATTGAGTATATCTATCATATCATTCACCCAATCAAGAAGATAATGCTTTATATATAGTTTACATGTAACCAACATTGTTTAGCAGCTTATTTTCTTATGTGGGATCACACCTTTTGCGGAGAGTACTTATGGAAGGTTAAAATTCCACTTAAGATTAAAAGATTTTCATGTGGTTTTTTTGAGAAATAAGGTTGTTATCTTAGTGTTGTGCAGAGGAGATGGGCGCGATCAAGGCAGGTGAAGATATATCCGTGGAGAGATATGTAAATAAACCCTTGTGTATCAGAGTTTAGGCTAGTTAGCCGTGTATCTTAGTTTAGAAATTAGAGTTTGTCTCGTGCACGGTTTAGTGCCGTCCACATTAGAAAGTCCCCTGGACTATAAATATGTACCTAGGGTTTATGGAATAAACAACAACCAACGTTCAACACAAACCAATCTCGGCGCATCGCCAACTCCTTCGTCTCGAGGGTTCCTCCGGTAAGCATCATGCTGCCTAGATCGCATCTCGCGATCTAGGCAGCACAAGCCTGCCTAGTTGTTCATGCGTTGCTCGTACTGAAGCGTTTTTGATGGCGAGCAACGTAGTTATCGTAGACGCGTTAGGGTTAGCATCGTTCTTAGCATCATATGCTCGCGTAGTGCAACCCTTGCGCGTCTAGCCGTCCTTGTGCCTCATCATGGGTGCAGGGGCGGCACCCCGCTTGATCTTTATTTAGTAGATCTGATCCGTTATGGTCGCTCCTTGATTCATCAAGGATTAGTTTAATATCTGCAATAGTTAGGCCTTACAAAGGGTTGGAGGATCCAGCGGCATGCAGGGTGTAGTTTGCTGCCCCTAGACAGGACGTTCCGAGGATCAACCTAGTGTTGGTTTTTAGGCCTTGTCTAGGGCTGGCTTACGTTTACCGTGCGTGAGCGCGAGGCCCAATCGTGAGTAGGATGATCCGATTATGCGGTGAAAACCCTAGATCGTCGTGGATCTCATACGCTTTATATTGATCAAGCAGGACCACCATATATTCGGCCACCTTGGACGAATCATGGGTGAATCGGCTCCCTGAGCCGATTCACAGGACAACCTGAGAGCCGAACGCTCGTATTTAATGTTTACGTGTATGCCATGCAGGAAACTAAGCGAGGCATCATCCACACCTTCCTGACCAGGTATAGGTCAGGTGGCACGCCCTTGCGACCCGCATCGGCGCGCGACCAGGAGGCTTTGCGGGCCGTCGCTCTGAGGGACTGGGGCCAGCCGCAGCCCTAGTCATTCCCGGCTCTACCGCAGAAGTGTTGGCAGTCGCATGCCCGTAGGTGGGTTCCCGACGCCAACACATTACAGCACGCCCGGTGGGACGAATCTTCAACGACAACCATCTCGCTATCCACATCAGAGATGGCGAAAGACACCATACCGTCTTCATCAGAAGTGGCAGAAGAAACTCCGGTCACGTACGGGGATCTCACTGGCGAGCTCAAGAAGAAGTACGACGAGATCAAGTCTGCCCTCGAAGCCGACCTAATCGGCTCTTTCCACAGGACCCGCTCCCATGGCATCAGATGGAAGGGGTTCACACCTGAAGGCGCGCTTGATGGAGTGGACCTGTCCACCCCGTCCGAAGAACGCACCAGGTCGCTGCGTCAGGAGATCAACTTCATGGTGGCTCATTCGCTGCACCGCCATTCTGAGAGCCTGGTGAATACGTTGGAGCGCGTCGCGCTGCGCGTGATCCAGGAGATCATGAGCCATCAGTACTCTCCGTCAGGACCAGCCCTAGGGACTCACCAAGGGGAAGCGCTGCTCCATTCCCGTCCCCCGCTGCCATTCGCGTTGGCAGCGCCCGAAGCGCCGAACTCATCGGCTTTTGTCGTCTACAAGATTGGTGGTGACCCCAGTGACTACCAGTTCCTACAGGACGCGCCCAAGGAGATCCCGCACGGATACGCATGTGCATACGTGCCAGACTGCAGCACCTGGGCACCCTCGAACCAGGTTGCTATAGCAGGGACTTCTGGGGCAACAGGAGGAGCGTCGGAGGCAGACCCTGAGAAGCAAACGTGGCTAGCTAAATACGCCACCCCGACAAAGCTCCCGAGCCCAGCTCCTGCAGTTGGCTCAGAAGCATGGCTGGTTAAGTACGCCACTCCGACGAATCTTCAGGGTTCGGCACCTGCAGCCATCACCGCGGATCAAATTTGTACGATCCTGAAAGATCAGTTCGGCATGATGCCGAAAAGAAAGGCGATCGGCTATACCAAGCCGTACCCCAACGAGTACGAATTGATCCCGCTACCACCCAAATATCGGCTCCCGGACTTCACAAAGTTCAGCGGATCAGATGGCTCCAGCTCCATCGAGCATGTGAGCCGATATTTGGCACAGCTGGGCATGATCTCAGCGTCAGACGAGCTGCGCGTGAGGTACTTCTCACAGTCCCTCACAGGATCGGCTTTCGGATGGTACACGTCGCTGCCACCGAACTCAATCCAGACCTGGAAGCAGCTGGAAGAACGGTTCCACGAGCAATATCACTCAGAGGCTTCCGAGGCTGGCATTGCCGATCTAGCCCAAGTACGACAGAAGCGCGGAGAAACGGTGTCCGAATACATTCAGCGCTTCAGGACCGTTAGGAACCGATGCTATTCGGTTCATGTAAGCGAAAAGGAAGCAGTCGAATTGGCGGTGGTGGGTCTATCATCATCGATCAAGGAAGTGGCCTCCCAGGCGGACTATCCTTCATTAGCACACATGGTGCAGAAGTTGTCAGCATATGAGCAACGCCACCCGGATATCTACCAAGATAAATTCAAGCGCGTGGTTACCATGGTTGACGCAGGCGAAGATGAAGGTCCTACGGGAGAGCGAGAGGTCGCAGTAGCTGAGTGGACTCGAGCTGCAGGCCCAGTAACCTGCAAATGGGTAAAGCCACCAGGGCCTCCAAGAGGGTTCGACTTCGACGTGACGAAAACCGAGCAGATTTTCGACCTCTTACTCGCGGAGAAGCACATAAAGGTACCCGAAGGCCACAAGTTTCCTACGGTGCAAGAGCTGAACGGAAAGCCATACTGCAAGTGGCATAACACGTTCACCCACACCACCAACGACTGCAGGGTGTGGCGTCAGCAGATCCAAGTGGCGATAGAAAATGGGCGATTAATTTTTAACCAGTACGCCATGAAGGTCGACACACACCCCTTCCCCGCCGTCAACATGGTGGAGTTTACCCACCTTGGAGGGTGCCAGCCTGATTTCTCAGCCAACATCAGTATGGTAGAGCTTGGACACCGCTCTGAGAAGGACGGGGATGAGGACAGCTGCTCTCAGAGCAAGGACACTGAGGGGGCCGCTCCATGCGATCGGCTCCGTCAAGATGGCAAGCGCTACGTCACAGAGGGGGAAGTGAAGAACATAAGATACCAACGACCCCTCTCTGATCACCTCCTCAACAAGTATGTTAGTCGATATGACCAACGCCGGCGATACAACAACAATGATGAAAGAGGTCGTCTGACCAGAAACGACGAAAGGCATCGCCGGCATAATCATGATGAGGGAGCTGTAGGAGAGCGCCATGGCGCGAGGGAAGCGGGCGATACGGGCAGGCATTGTGCTTGCCCCTTCTTCCAGACCTTCTTGAGATTGAGGAATGAACGATTACCAACAATCGGCAGCGCGAGAGCCAGCGGGAGAAAGAGACAGCCAGCGTGTCCCAATCATTCGGCGGCAAGACCTCTCCCGCGCCAGCAGACGGGGTGAGACCCCTCAGTTGGAAGATCTCGATGATTCAGAAGACGAAGGGGAATACGAAGAAGACAGGTGCCAACCAAGGCGGTGCCCTGACGGTCTCAGCCATACACAAAAACGCAGGGTTCAGCGATTGCGCGGTCTGGAGGAAGCCGAAAGGATGTACGCATACGCTGAGGAAGGCGCGGCCTGATCTGGCTGCGAAAGTCCAGAGGACCCTGGATGAGGAGGGGCTACGCAAAGAAAAGAGTGGCGCCCCAAGCAAAAGAGAGCCGATGATGACACATCGGCTGGCACAAACATGGTGTTCATTCGTCCGGCGGGGTGTAGTGCTCCACGATTACACAGTGCACCCGACATGGATAACAGCAAGCACACCAACGTGCTAAAGTCAGAGATTGGGCTGGTTTTATCCGCCGACATGGACGAGTAGCAAGACTACGTCAATAAGCAACATGGCGAGGCCGATCCTTGCGATCGGCCCTCCGAAACTGATGAAGGGATATTACAAAACCTTCACCGAGCAAGCAACATGGAGGCCGATTCCAGCAATCGGCTAAAATTATCATCCATTCTGCCTGGGATCAACGTTTGACCCAACAGGGACTACCTGACGAGCCGATACCATCAATTCTCTTGACAGAATCGGCTCGGGGGGCACCTAGATGGATAAAACACTAAGTATGGAGGCCGATACACAAATCGGCCTAAAATTTTTAAACATTTTACAGCCGATGCATGGCCATCGACTTTAGAATTGAGAAGCAGCCGATGCATGGCCATCGACTCAAGAAATACAATTGTCAACCAGAAGGTCAGCCCTAGTAAATTATGAAGAGAAGCCACAATGGAAGAACTCCTCAAGAGAGAGGTTTAACAGCTCAGATCTTCTCTTCAAGAACAGTGCTAAGGGCAGCTTGGGCGTCCAGATCAGGTTAAAGGTGGGTCGCATCAGATCCACCAAAGGAAGGGAGCCGATCTGACTTGCAAGGGCAAAGAGCACTGAGGAAACTCGGGGGGCAGCCCACCTTGAAGGTTCTCTGCAAACCGATTTACGTGCAAATCGGCTGGCTCTGCATGATCAAGCCCAGGCTATTCGGCTGAGTGTTTGCCTTGGCCAAGACTCGGGGGGCAGCAGGCCTGGTGGATGCTTTGTTTTTGCTCTGTTTAAAAGCCGATTGGGATACCATCGGCTGATCCTTCATTGCAAACCTTCGTCACAGATGATGAGTGCTGAAAAGGATTAGGTTTGGTTGGGAAAGTTCAAAGGTTTTCCTGAAGATCCTGCATTTTCTGCCAGATTTAGAAAATCATCAGTTGAAGAAGGGAAGAGCGAATTTCGAAGGACCGATGCGGTGCTATCGGCTCATTACGCATTGGTAAAGGGGGCGAGTCGGCAAGGACAGTAGAAGAGGGAATCGGCTTAATTAAGCTCGGAAGAAATCGGCAAAATCAAATTGGGAAGGATTCTTCATTGATGGGCAAGATTTCTTACATGAAGAGCTAATTGCTCTCAAAAGGAAATATCTGGGGTACATTGCCGTACGGTCCCTATTCTAGAAGTCCTAATCCGGGTAGTCACTCCCCTCGTCGTCCGCCTTAATCAGCTGCCGTCAGCTGTTGCTCCAGCGGAGCTGCGTCATACGCTCCCATTACGCGGTAGCGGGCGGCCTCATCGTCTTCATCTTCACGACCAGTGATCGTCTCGTCGTTGCCGAAGTCAACTGAAGTTGCCGGCCAAGAGGCGGGACAGCACTGGCCGCTGGCTCGTCGGAGGAGCTCTCGCCATTAGTCTTCCTCCTGCACTCTCTGCTCCTTCCTCCGGAAGGTGAGGCCGCGGGAGAAGTTGTCGTCGTAGCTCTCCCTCTGGGTTCCCCAACGGCGAGGAAACGGAGGTCACTCTCCCCGTCGGTCGAGGACTTGTCGTCCTCAGACGAGGGAGTCATGGTCCTCTTTGTCCCACTTCGTTGGGGCGAGGATATCGTACGCCGCCTGCGTGCCCCACGAGGGCGTCTCCTCTCGGATAGGAGAGGACACGTAGGAAAGACCCGATGAGGAGGAAGAAGAGGAGGACGAAGACATGGTGGCAGAGGAGGGTTTTTTGGAGGCTAGTGCGAAGGGGATGAGGAAGATGACTGTTTGCTGCGGTTAAATAAAAGGGAGCATAGTAAAAGCCACGAGTTCCGGTGGTGCCGAACGGTCCTAATCGCGCGAAAGTTGAAGAGCAAGCTATCATGATGAAGGACTCTGCGACGGTTCTGCTCTGCCATGACCCGACGAAAGAAAGCATAATGATTTTGGAAATGTCATTTCCAAAACCAGGGGGCATGTGTTATCACCAGATTTTGACCAAGCCAGAGGTGGGCCGCGATCAAGACGAATTTGAAGATATATGCGTGGGAGAGATATATGTAAATCGGCCTTGTGTATCAAGTTTGGGCTAGTTAGCCCGTGTATCTTTACTTAGTAGGTTACGTAGAGTTTGTCTCGTGCACGGTTTAGTGCACGCCCGCATTAGAAAGTCCCCTGGACTATAAATATGTACCTAGGGTTTATGGAATAAACAACAACCAACGTTCAACACAAACCAAATCTCGGCGCATCGCCAACCCCTTCGTCTCGAGGGTTTCTCCGGTAAGCACCATGCTGCCTAGATCGCATCTCGCGATCTAGGCAGCACAAGCCTGCCTAGTTGTTCATGCGTTGCTCGTACTGAAGCGTTTTTGATGGCGAGCAACGTAGTTATCGTAGACGCGTTAGGGTTAGCATCGTTCTTAGCATCATATGCTCGCGTAGTGCAACCCTTGCGCGTCTAGCCGTCCTTGTGCCTCATCATGGGTGCAGGGGCGGCACCCCGCTTGATCTTTATTTAGTAGATCTGATCCGTTATGGTCGCTCCTTGATTCATCAAGGATTAGTTTAATATCTGCAATAGTTAGGCCTTACAAAGGGTTGGAGGATCCAGCGGCATGTAGGGTGTAGTTTGCTGCCCCTAGACAGGACGTTCCGAGGATCAACCTAGTGTTGGTTTTTAGGCCTTGTCTAGGGCTGGCTTACGTTTACCGTGCGTGAGCGCGAGGCCCAATCGTGAGTAGGATGATCCGATTATGCGGTGAAAACCCTAGATCGTCGTGGATCTCATACGCTTTATATTGATCAAGCAGGACCACCATATATTCGGCCACCTTGGACGAATCATGGGTGAATCGGCTCCCTGAGCCGATTCACAGGACAACCTGAGAGCCGATCGAGGCTCGTATTTAACGTGTACGTGTGTGCCCTGCAGGAAACTAAGCGAGGCATCATCCACACCTTCCTGACCAGGTATAGGTCAGGTGGCACGCCCTTGCGACCCCGCATCGGCGCGCGACCGGGGAGGCTGCGGGCGTCGCTCTGAGGAATGGGGCCAGCGTAGCCCTAGTCATTCCGGCTCTACCGTGTTGGCCGGTCGGCGCCGGTGGGTTTCGACGCCAACAAAGGTTTTGTTAACTAAGAATAATTTAGTTAAAAGACATTGGGTAGGTGTACAAATGCGTTTTTGTGAGAACGGGAGACCACTCGGCACCTTTTCATTGAATGTCCTTTAGCTCAGGGACGGAGACAGAGGGGGACGAGGGGGGGCTAGGCCACCCCCAATGTTCAGGTTTTGTGAAGAATACTAGGCATTAGAGCTCATTTTCTTAGCTATTTAACCATCTTTGCCCCCACTCATGAAGTTCACAAGATAAGCTCCATCTGTTGCCCCCTCAAGGTTAGATCCTGGCTCGAGTCCCTGCTTTAGCTAAGCTCTTATGGCGGACGGTTAATTTTACTTTTGATCTTCACCTCCGACCAATATTATCAATATGTTTGGTAATTGGTTAAATGGAGTAGATAGACAATCTAAGGCTTTTATCCGTATTGGGGTTTTTACTGCTTTATGTTGATCTATTGGAAAATTCAGGGAATGATATAATTTTTAATAAAAAAATCTCCCTTTCCCTGTTTCTTACGG